>JAMFNV010000013.1:289217-889217 GCA_025768905.1 Aspergillus sp. MA 6041 | reverse complement strand
GGAAAAGATAGTATCAGTCTGCGCGCGGCTCGATGCTACAAGGATTCAGTAGACGATCCTTTCAAAGGAACTGCGACAGCCATACAACATGAGGCAGCTATATTGCAGGATGAATTCGCGGCACAGTCGCCGTGTATTCTGGCGCTAAAGAAGGCCGATCCAAGTTCTATCCGAGGTGCAATGAGGATCAATGTACAAAGCAATAAGCAAAACTGAGCCATTACACTCCATAAATACTCTTCCCGGATGTCGGTCCCCGCTGTACTATCCATGATGCATGCGGTGGCCCAGTGCAGCATAACTGGCAACCTGAGGCTCATTCTAAATCAATATCGAGCCAAGGGACGGCTCGCTCCCGGCGGCTAGCCGGGACCAATCAACGCACGAGAAGCAGAAATAAAAATAGAGCACCAGCTGGGCGCTTGTGGTGCCCCGATGATTGCCTTTCCACGCGCCTAGTATCAACAGCTACTTTTGTCATTCTCACCTCCCAGAAAACACAAGGAAAAGTCAAGGAAGCACCATCACCGACAGAAAGAACATGTCGTCGCACGAGCATCAGGAGCCGTATCCTCCGAGTCCGGAGCCCCTCCCGGAGGACGAGATTGACTTTGAAGACAATGGCCTCCGTGTCGATGGAATTCCCCAAGGCCTGGAGAAGATATGGGACTACGCAGAGGGCGGACATCATCCTGTCTGCCTCAGTGACCGGTTGGGCGACCGTGGGCAGTTCCAAGTCATCCACAAGCTGGGAAGTGGTGGCTACGCGAACGTCTGGCTCTGCCATGTTCTTGATGCGAATCCATCCGAGTATATCGCATTGAAAATTCTGATGGCCGATTCCTCGGGTGCAGATTGCCCGGAAAGGACCATATTGCAATTCCAGGAACTTGTACAAGACGAGCCCACTGTCGCAAAATACTTCTCTCTTCCCTTGCACCAGTTCCAGATCGACAGCCCAAACGGCACCCACCTCTGCTTTGTCTACCCACTCGCAGGCCCTGCTATTTGTCCCAATCACACAAGGACAGATGATCCAACGGAAATGCTGCGAGAGGTATCGTGCCAGGTTGCCGAGGCCATGGGTATCATTCATCGTTTTGGGTTTTGTCACGGGGGTTGGTTTTCGTTTAGCATGGCCCGGCCATTTAGCTGACGAGCTTCTAGATTTTCGACCAGCAAATATACTGTTCCGCACCCACGGTATTGATGGGCTGACAGAGGACGAGCTGATGCAATACCTTGGAGACCCTCGTATCACAAATGTCGTGACGGCGTCTGGCGAGGCATCAACCGACCCGAGGGCTCCTCCCTATCTTGTGTATCCAGTTCTGTGGCCCTCCGGGAACAGCTCACTCGTCTCTAACCAAATATCCGTCATCGACTTCGGAGAGGCATTCACGATGACCGATCCCCCGGAGGACCTTGGGATTCCTCTTGACTTCGCCGCACCGGAAACATTGTGCGGCAGTCAACCCGGCCCCGCAAGTGATATATGGGCCCTTGCCTGCACACTCTTCGAAATAAGGACAGGCTCGAGGTTATTCTCACTAGTGGACCACAGCGAAGATACTTACATGCCTCTCGTTATTGAAACACTTGGTCAGTTTCCCGACGAATGGTGGTCTAAATGCCTGGATCGCATGGAATACCCCCCGGACGAACCTTTTAAACCAACAGGCAACCTGGAGAGTAGTATACGGAGTAAACTAAAAAGACCGGTCTTTCACCTTCCTGTAGAAGCCGGCTCAACTATCCACAAACGTGTCTTCATCCCGGAAGAGGAGCAGGAGCTCCTTGCGGATCTCTTGGAAAGCATGTTTCAGTATGATGTAGCGAAAAGACCCTCGGCTGAGGAGGTTTTACAGCACCCGTGGTTTTCTTTCATCTCCAGGGGTAGCTGAGAGGGTTTATTTATGAGAAAGTGGTTTGAGTTCTGCTGTTGTATTTCCTTTCTCGCCAGTTGCTCAATTGTGGCGCGAGAATTTCGTGTTTCAGAAACACAAGAAGTCAAAGATATTTCCTTTAAGGGCTTAGTATTCAAATAAGCAGTAACATCGTCGATTTATATAGTATACGACTGGTGGTGCTGTCCAGTGGTAGAGGGTATATAGATCTGCTGTGAGCTTTGGTTAGAATATATAATGTCCCTGCCTTCAGAATTGTTACGTATGCAATCTGTGCCAATCGGGATCTCCAGTATCAGCGCTGGCGTAAGGCTGAATACCACCCTCCTTCGGAGCGTTGGCCTCGCGCTCATTGTTGTCTCGACGCACCAGCCAGGAGAGACCCGCAGAAACGGGTGGGAGCGGTGATCGCATCCGACATTTTCACCAAAGAAGACGCCGCCGTTGAGAATGAGAGTGGGATGGTGTTTCCCTTCGTGATTCTCGAAGCCAAAGGAGCAAAGGCAGCGGATAGCTTGGAGCACATGGAATGGCAGGTGGAACTGCCGGCGTTCGAGTTGTTTGGCTGCGACTACACTGTCCTGAGGGGGAAGTACCTTTCGGACTCAACACACTTTGATGACAATCGCCCGGAGGCTGAATATATTTCGCCCTGGGGAACTGTCTGTCCTCGGGATGTCCGTGGCGCAATGCGTCCAAGCCCAGAATCGCTGATCGATGAGTGGGTTCAGGAATTGAAAAATGCCAGAATGGATCACGCTGGTTCTGATTCGGAAGAGTACTATACTGATGATACCGATCGTCGTGCGGATGAGGAGGACTATCTGAGAGAATATAAAGAGGATGGTTCTGAAGACGAGGACACAGATACAGACAGTAGTGAAGCTGAAGAGGAGGACGAGCACGAAAGCAGTGATGAGGATGGACGGTATTATTGGAAGTGAGGAAGTAAACAGGCAATATGTGTTTAGTTTTTCTTCATATCTCTTGCCCTAACATGACTCGCTCTAAGCCACATGCTGGCCATTTAGCAGCACGTTTGGTAGCACGGTGGCGAGGAAGCCTGACTCTGAAAAGCAAGTAGATACAAACAAGCCATAAAGCCCTACCAGAGTTCAGGATTGATCCAACACAAGACCCCTCTGCTGGTCCACCGTTCTCAATCCCACATGTATACTCTCCGCCGTCTTATACATCTGGTCTGTAGTTGCCGTCTTCTACTCGCGATCTCGTGGTCCACATTATTCACAATATGGAAAATCACAGCCAGAGTAGTCAGAGGAATATACCATGTCTGGTACAGTATCGTTGCTGGCGTCAAAGGCGGCCTTTGTGAATGATGGCGCGATTCTGTCTATCACTGGCTGTATCCCGATATCGATGATCTTCCAAGTGCTTTCGCTATCTGATGCCACCATAAGCTCGCCCTATGATGGTCCTCGATACGCGGCTCTAGTGATTGATAACGCAGCCTCTTTGGACATGCTAGAGACTGAAATTATCTCTCATACGCAAAATCAGGCCTTCCTGTCGTTGCTGTTGGGGGTATACCGTCTTCCCCGCAGTCACTGTGTGCAGAGACATGTTCGATGCTCAACGCCATCTTCCGGTCAATCCTGGCCCTCAGGACCACGAAGCAGGTTGCGTCAGAAGCGCAAGTTCCTATTGCCCTTCAGGGTTTGGGAGTCAGGTACGTGGCCCGATCCACCGTTCAGCGTAGTACTAATAGAGTTACAAACCCTCGATCAAGTATGATCTCTCGTCGAGCATCTCCACTGTGACAACTCGACGGCGCATCCGAGAGAGCGAGTATGTCGACTGGGTCTACAGTTCTAGTCGAATCAGCCAAACTGTCCACTTTGAAGGCGAAGGATACCACTCCGACTGGATCTTCGGATGGGCGAAGTAGCACCGAGAGCAGCCTTCAACTCCAGCAGAGGATGCACATCTGTCAAATTAGCAATCAGTGACAATGTCAGGGAAGCAATTTCCATACGGGATTCAGAACTTGGAGCGGCATATCATCAGCACAAACGGCGAGGGCATCGTACATGAATCAGGCAATATCCTGGTCAGAGCAACCAAGAATGGAAAATGCACCGCGCAACTCTCCACGGGAACTCAACAACAGTTACGTTCCAGTCTATCCAGCCACCTGTGACACGGAAGACCTGGACACTCACAGCTGAAGACGGTTGCCGATCACAGACCATGCAACAGGGTTGACTCGTCACTGACCGACAAGACTACGTTGGCCCCTGTCACTTTGGTCCAATTGAAGTCCTGGAATAACATCTCTGGCTTTGAACACGCCAGCAGTGTAGGAGTCTACCACAGCAAGGCTGATCTATCCATTCCCCAGATAGACAAAGGCCAACAAGCGTATACATGAACATTGGTAACGTCGAGGGGTCTTGGGGTCTGGAATCAACGGCCAGGTCGTACTCGGAGTGGACTTGTTCACATCACCACCGCTGGGTGTGACCTCGAGTCGTATACTAACAAGCATTAGACGTCAAGATCACCGTGGCCACGACGCTTGGAACAGGCTGCGCAAGACATGGCCAACATTTATGGAGCGCTGGAGCCGGAAAACCCGGACTGCTGGGGCCGGTGAAGTTTACGTATTATGCGCAGCGCGTGTTGTTTAGGCTGCCACGATGTGATGAACTGCAGACGTATACAAGATAGTAGAGGAGGCGCAGGCCCTAATTCAGACGCGTCCGCGATGACGAAGGATGCACCGCCATCACACAACCTCTCGGAGGAGCTTCGGGAGAAAAACGTGGCTCGCAAATGGGCTGGCCAATAGGAAGGGGCCTGCAGGATCTTCCTTGATTAACGTTTCCACTAAGAATTGACTAAATCACCGACAGTGGCGCCTGCGGAGTGGAACCGAAATATCCGTCCACGCGTTCGGGCCTCTCGTGCTGCAGATTTCTTTCTGTCTTGATTCCTTCGAGGACACCACTGGGCTTGGAGAAATAAAAAGCCCAGATCCACATTCAGCCACGCCCTATATATTACATACAGACTTAATCCCGACCTGCTCGTGCGACATTGGCACATCTCGGAAATACTAGCAACACCCCACGCCACCATGAGCACCCAGTCTGGCCAGTCCTCGCGTGAGGGCTCTGTTGCGCAGCCAAGGCGACATATCGTCAAGGCATGCGAGGGCTGCCGACAGCAGAAAATCAAATGCAATGGAGAGTCGCCGTGTGAGCGATGCGCCCGGCTGTCGCTGCCGTGCTCGGTGCGGACAGTGGCGCGACAGCGTCGAAAGCTGACGCCGACCAAGTCGCCGCAGAAGCAGGCTGGACATGAGAATTCAGAGCTGCTGCAGATGGCGCTTAGGCCGGTCAGGGTTACGAACGAGGTGACGGGCAAGACTGCTATATACGGGCCGACGTCCACCGTGGCGCTGCTCCATCTGCTAGCCTCCCACAGGCAGGATTACCCTCTGCCAATGAAGAACTATGGGGGTCCTGTGGACACCGGTCTCTCGCTTGAGGGCTTCAACTTCAATCACCTCGTTGTTGAGCCGTACCATGTCCCTCCAACACCTGGGCTCTCCCTGACGCCGCCGCTGTGCCTCACGAGCATCCCAAATCAAGTCCTCCAGTTCTTTCTCAGCAGATATGTCGGCACCGCCTGGGCCATCCTGCCTATGCAATCCCCGGCGCAGTTGGGCTCGCTGTTCTCATCCGCGTACACAGCATTCAGCCATAATGGCCCGCCGCCGCCGTTATACCCCCTCCTGTTGTACCAGCTCGCCATGGGATCACTGTCTACGATGCAGGGGGAGTTGGCAGATATTCTAGCTCAAGAAAGTGACCTTTTCATCTCTGCGGGCGTACATCTCCCAGACGCTCTGGACCTGCAATTAAGCATTATCATGATATGTACCCTATCAACAATGTCTTGTCTGAACCCCAGCTAACATTTCTCCGGACTTTACCTTCAGTACTGCAATGAGATAGGCAACTTCGACAAGGCATATTCTATGCTGGGACACATAGCAACCAAGATCTTCTCGGCGGGCTTCCATATCGAACCTTGCGCTCCCGAGATAACCCAAATGATTCACATCCTCCTTCGAACAGAAAGGTCCGTGTCCCTGCCCAGATATTAGCGAAAGGTTAGCTAACCACCTTCTTTCTTTCAGTTTCGTCTGCATTGCAGTCGGTCGACCCCCATTAATCGGCCCCAACATTCAAATATCGAACAACAACGAAAACGCAGACGGGAAATTCTTCTCCGGCCTATTCCGCATCATAACAGCAATGTTATGCACACAGCGAAACCCGACTGTGGACTTCGACGAGCTGTGGCAGTCAATATGGTCGACGCATGCTCGACTACGATCGTACTGGGAGGAGCATGAACCGATGTTACGATCCGAGCATGCAGACCCCCACCGGCCGTTGAATGTCGATGAGGCGGTGACGCTTAATGCTACTTGTGAGTCTGACCTTGGATGAGGAATATAAAGATAAATGGGATAGAGCTGACTGCTATCTAAAGTATACGAATATGCCATCCTGATGAATCTGAAGCCCATTCTGCTGTACATCGGGCATAGGAGCTCACCACCAGAGAAAGAGCGCGCAGAGGCGACAACACAGCTAGTAATTTCTAGGAGGTCGCCGTTATCGAAAATAACAAAAGACGAAGAAAATATCGCAACGGCCTGCGAACATATCCTCACGTCCGCAAAGACAATAATCGCCAATATCGCAGAAGTCCGGCAGGGCGGGTCCGTTGCAAAGGTCAGTCACTAACCAAACCCTACCACAACAGCACATACTATGGCAGAAGCTAATGATAAGCTACAGGATTTGCCTATGAATTCATTCTTCCTCGAAACGGCATGTACGTCGCTGATTGCTTACGGAGTCTGGCATGAAACCCCGGCTGCAGTGTGGGACAGCATCGAGCTCGGCGTGCGGTGCATGGAGGATTTGCGGTACCAGAAAGCATCGGCTCAGAGACTGCAGTCTGTTAGGACGGCAATAGAGCGATCTGGCCTGAGGCAGTGGTGACGATATACCCGTATATTCTCGTAGATCAATGAAACAATCACCCAGCAACCACTGTATATTGTATTGAAGAGGCTACTTTAACTTTGTATACAGTCATAGTACCTGCAACAGCATCCGGGTGACACTGTCTTTGTGGCCTTTGCCTGATCCGTAGAGCTTGAAGACAAGAAAAGACTGTTCTCAGTAGCCAGCGTAGCACCATGAGCATTTAGAGGCGATCGCATGCATGTCAGCTCCTGCAAAGCTAGCCCGAGTAGGACTAGCAAGGGCTGAATAATGCATGTTTATCTGGCTTACTGTCAGCCAGCAGGATCCACTGCCATTCAACTGCGGGTTGGCCTTGGGCGCCTGAGACCATTACAAAGCAGCAGAATCACCAGGTTATGGAATCCAACAGATTCATGATTATTAAACCCAGTTTTAGCTGAGACGGTGATAATGGCGGAGGAAACGTCGGATATAACGCGGGGTGGTAGTTGGAACCAGCACTATATAAACCCACATTGCCCTCTAGAATCGTATCATAACAGCATCAACCTCGACAGCCAACCCTTTCAACAGCCCTACACGACCCACTAAACAGTTCATTATTATGTCCTCCAACAGCGCCGCCTGGCTCGTCGAGCCCAAGTCCCACCCCTTCCAAGTGAAAGAAGCCCCAACCTGGAAGCCCTCCGCAGACGAGATCCTAGTCAAAAACCACGCTGTCGCCATCAACCCAGTCGACGGCAGCATCCAATCCTCAGCCTGGTGGCCCCTCAACTACCCAACAATCCTCGGCCACGACATCGCCGGCGAAGTCGCCGCAGTGGGAGCCAACGTCACCCGCTTCAAGCCCGGCGATCGGGTGCTCGGACACGCAGTGGCCATGATCTCGAAGCGCCCTGAAGACGCTGGATTCCAGGCATACACTATCATCAATTCTGTCCTGGCCAGTCTCATCCCCGACGGCCTGTCCTACGAGCGTGCAGCTGTGCTCCCGCTTGGTGTATCCACCGCAGCCTGCGCCCTCTTCCAGAAGGACTTCCTCAATCTGCAACACCCAAGCGTGCCAACGGCTAAATCTACCGGAGAGACAGTTCTGATCTGGGGCGGGGCCAGCAGCGTCGGCAGCAACGCGATCCAACTCGCCGTCGCGGCTGGATACGAAGTTGTTACAACCGCGTCGGCGAAGAACTTTGCATACGTGAAGAGTCTAGGCGCGGCCGAAGTGTTTGACTATAACAGTCCCACTGTAATTGACGACTTGGTCGCCGCCCTCAAGGGTAAGACGCTCATCGGTGGCGTGGACTCTATTGGCCCCGAGGCCACATCACAGACCGTTGAAGTGGTGAAGCGCTCCAAGGGAGTGAAGTTCGTTGCGACCGCGAAAGGCGGTCTTGAGGATGATGTTGTCGGTGTGAAGATGGTCTATGCGACAACGCTGAAGGATAATGAGGTTGGGAAGGCTGTCTACGAGGATTTCTTGCCAAAGGCGTTGGAGAAGAAGACTTATATTGCTGCGCCTGAGCCGCTCGTTGTTGGATCTGGACTGGAGAGGGTCCAGGAGGCTGTTGATGTTCTGGCGAAAGGGATATCTGCGAGAAAGGTTGTTGTTACGCTGTAGACGTCTTGATATGGGCTACCTCATGGATAAGTGTTTTTGATAAGCCATATATTGTCTCATTCTTCGGTGTCTTAACCCAAGAAACCGCTTTGACGGCTCTAATAGTACATCATATATATTATTCACGTACTATGATAAAGATCTAAGCGCTCCAGAGTATAAATACAGTCTATCATCTCATCTAAATGCTCTATTCGTGACAGAAGAATAAACGCCCATTCATGCCTTGACCCGCAGCACAAACCCATACTTTGCAATCCTCAAGGCGCCGAAAATAAGCGACGCAACAAGGGTACTGACACCACCAAAGATCCAGACCCCATTCCAGTTCATAGAGCCAGAGCCGCTGAGGATATCTCCAGCCCCAGGCCCACCCGCAAGAACACCAAACGCCATCATACCAAAGCCCATTCCAATCCGCGTTCCAATCTTGGACTTGTCCTTGGTGATCGCGACGAAGCACAGCGGCGGAAGTCCGATTAGTGCACCACTGAAGAATCCCGAGAAGACGGCAATGACAATCAGTCCTGCTTGGTTGGTGACGGCTATAAGACAGAGAATGAGAACACCGACCATCATGCAACATGGTGCAATCAGGTTGAAAGGCCCGAACTTATCAGCCATTGCATTGGGGATGGTTCGTCCGAAGCAAGACGCCGCGTTGAGGATCGGGACTAGGTAGAACGCCATATCGTCCGAGGTGAGGTGACGAGCTGAGCCGACGTATGAGATGTAAAAGAAGAGCGTGAAAAGGCCCATGAAGGCAATTAGGCCCGCGATGACAAGCACCATGTATGGGATATCGGTAAAGGCGGTCCAGTCGATTAGGGCTCGGGCCTTGGGTGGTTTTACGCGCTGCTTCATGACAGCTATGGGGAGGAGAAGTGTGGCTAGGGCTATGAAGCCGATGACTCGAACGGCCCAACCAAAACCAAGGGGTCCAATAAGACGATGCAGGACAATTGGATAGATAATCCCACCAAGCGAAGAGCCCGACACGGCGAGACCAAGGGCGGCACCGAGCTTTGACGAGAAATATGTAGGTAGGATCGAAACACAGGGAACAAAAAGACAGCCAGCGCCAATCCCGACACAGAAACCCTGCGCTAGAAGTATTTGCCAGTATTCCTTGCAGAGACTGAGCATCATGAGGCCAAACACGGTGCCGAAGCTGCCCACGATGAGCAGAGGGCGCAAGTAGCCACGGTCATAGATGGGACCGGTGATAAACCCAACCATCAGGAGCATTGTCGCTTGGACTGAACCGATCCATGAGATGTCGGAGGAGGAGCGGTGGAAGAGAGCCCCTGATTCGTAGTATGTTTGGAAGACGCCAAATGTATTCATCATGCCCCATGTGTTGAAGAAGAGCATGAACCCACCAGCAACATGGAGCCACGCGACAAGGCCACCATTTGGAGGAGGACTTGGGCCAGCAGGAACCTTCGAAGGTTGCTCTGTTGAGGGTTCTCCCGTGTTGGTAGATAAAGTAGGGCTATGATGTTTTTCGTCGAGGCCCTGGTTGTTGGCACGAGATTGGTCAGCCATTTTGTTGGTACGACCCGTAATGAGAAAGAAGACTTAAAATGTTATAGATCTCAGGAATGTATATCGAAGAAAATAGTGCCCCCTGCAGCTCATATATAGGGGCTGTTTACGTGCCGACGATGCTAGTATATATGTATCTCCGAGTGGTTGCTCCTTTGGGAATTTCCCGAGACCAAATCCGAGGCCGAACATTTGACTTCCGGTAACTCCGACCGCGACACAAGTCCGATCCTGATGAGTTACCATTAGCAACAATGGCACCGCCTCGCTGCTGACAGAGCTGTCTGGGTGTTGATCATGATTCTTGATCCTCTCTTTCTCCTCGGCATCTCTTCCTGTCATGAATCAATCTGGTTGAGTGATTCGTTGTCTCGGACTATAGTTGGTGTCTCCGAAATCGCCCGCCTTCTCAACAAAGGGAAACCAACAACCATCGGGCACATATCCCCTAAATATATCTAGTCCCGGGCAGAGGTTGGCCACTGGCCTGTACGAGTGGACATTTACTTTTAGTTCGACATCGCAGCCGTCTGGAATCTTTCACGAGTCGCGCGGTGCCTTTTGATCAATATTATACTCGAGTCAGGAGATATACTGAATGATAGTTGAACCGACTTTCAAGACCCTCAGGATTTGGTTCATCAGGTTGAAGGCATACTCGCCTTGATTTCATACCATCCCATAATAGACATCCGATCTTTTCTTCGCGATGCACAGGCTGTATACCAAGGAATATCTAACCCCGAACGACCTGCTGGAGTGCTGGTGTTTCCTCATGCATCCAATCTACGCTGTTTCAAGCCTGCCAGCCGTTCCCCAGAGATGCAAGAATATTGGAAACTGCCTTAGCAGGATAGGGAGCCATATGGGTATCGGCCAAGCCTCTCTCCTCGTGCAGATTAGACTGATTTCCTTGTCCAGCCGGTGCACTTGCTCACCTGCTATAGAAGGATCTTGAAACAGACTACATAACATCCGGCAGCATCATTGTCTGGGCTGGACGACTCGTTTGAGCTACGACCATATCACAAGCCAGCAATTCCAATCCAGCTTCTCTGATTTTCTCATCTGAACCCCGCATTTCACCATCACGCTAGACCCGGCTTATACAGGCCCATCCCCTTGGCGGCTTCCTATTGGGAGAAAGGAGTTGCATGATAATACGGTTCGGACCGTGTACCTGAAGAGGATCTACCGCCGTGATGCATGCACGCCATGGCAGTTGAATACCGGAACTAAATGTGGTGCCTGATGAACAGCTAGGAACGACGCATGTTGGCATTCTGTGCCTGAAGAAGGTGGACCTGGGGTCGCCATTATAGCCGACTTGATGCCATGCGCACTATGAGACGCCGGCCCTGCCAGCAAGTCAGCGCTCTTGCATATCAATTAGCATCTCCATCGTGGTCTCTATACAGGATCCAACTTGGCCTCCGACGAATTCTCCGATAAATTCTCCGAGCTCACCGACACACCAGTGGACACCCGACCCTTCCCCACAAAACGAACATATAAATACAGACTCAATGGCCGTATAGATGGTTTTACGATCAGCTAGTCTTCAACAGCGAGAATTATCCGATATCGAATACAATGATGGCCCTCCGTATAGTCTTCAGTCTTCTGCCGCTTCTGGCTATCGCAGCGCCTTCTGCCGCAGGAGAAATTCTCGAAAAACGCGCTGTTACTTGTTTAACAGTTGGATCGACTGCAACGGCAACATGGACGAACAGTGCTGGGCAGACATGTTCCTTTAGTGGAGTCGTCGGTAGCAACTACGGCAGCAACAGCGCCGGCGGAGAGTACGTCTACCCACTCAGACTCCTCCGAATAGAAACTGACGAACTGACAATGATAGATATTCATGCAACGGTCGCTGTGGTGCAGGATGCAGTGGGACTGCAGTCGGTGATGCATACACCCAGGACTGCTTCTCGCATGACATCTGCTCCTACTTCGAAAATGCAAGCGGGGGGTCAAGGTGAGATACCAACTGCGGGTGGATATACCCTAATGGACATTTATCCATGTTAATTGTACAACAGTGATCCTAACTGCGGTGCTGCCTATGATGCTGCCGTGGACGATACCCTACTCGGCGCCGCGAATGGTTGTGGACAGACCAATCCCTCTGAAGCTGCGTCGGCCCCTGCTGGAAGTCCAAGCTGTCAGTAGCAGTCTCATTTGTATTTTTGTGATGAGCCGGTGGTACTCTGTATATACTCATGCAGCTACGTACTGTATACTCTGGAAAAGCCCATTCTTAGAAGCCGGGACCGTCCTTTCCGCATTGTATCGATAATGACCGTTCATATGATTCTCTGCTTTGCTGTACTGGGCCTCTTTTAGGTGTAGAAAGGTACTTCGGTATAGCCATTCTTATCTATTGTCACAGTAGATCCTTGTTTCGAAAGACCTTGCTTGATATCAGCTTTATTTCCTAGAGTCAATGCTATCATTGCTGCAAGCTGGGTTAGCAACTACCGTACACATAAGGGCACCTCCTACGGGGATAAGATTAGTGATATCGTCAGGGGGTAATATTAAAAATATAACTTGGCTCCACTAGTTCTGGATTCCTGTAGGGTCTCCCTTGGAGGTCCTCCAACTCTATCTTTCTATCTTGTCAGTCTATACAGCCCGAGGTTCAGCCCGATTTGTTCCGACCTTTCCGGTTCAAGTGGAATCATAGTTGAATCTCTTCGTAAACCCAATCCCCGCTGGAAACGAGGATTCCGATGCTTGAAAGGTGCTACTAAGAATTGAGAATACTGGGTCGTTCCTTGGGGATAACCACGATTCGGCCGGATGCGTTGACTCACGCTTTGGGGAGGATTTCAGTTGATTTGTCCATTCTAAATTATTAACTAAATTTACGAGGCGGATGCCAATGGCTACTAGGCCAGGCTATTGTTATCGTACCGGAGGGCGCGGTGGATATATACGTCGATATTGAGGTGGTTATGTGGGCCGAAGTTAGTCACTGATGGTGCTGGGAGGTGCTGGGAAGTGCTGCTGGTGATTTTCTACACAGCCGGCGACAGTTCAGTTGTTTGACCGTATTATTCTGTCTGTGATGGTTTGGATGATATGTGGCAACTGAATTATGCTGTTGATCGGCCGTTTAAGCTGACTTGCATGATTACGTCCCACGGGCAGATCCGGGTCACTGGGCTATTACTATTACTATTATCTAGCCTATTAGCTTCTTGTCTCAGGCCGAGATGCTCGAAGCCAATCGGTAACAATTCCCGTTCCTCGCTGTGGGAGAACTATCGACGTGGTCCCCACCATGGGCGTTCCAGAAGAAGAGCCCAAGTCTGCTCTCCACACTGGGTTTGGACTTTGCACCATGATTCAATATGAATCGGATTATATCAAAACTACAGATCTTTACAAGTCTTTACAAGTCCTTGTTTAGCCGGTATTGTCTGGATGTTGCGTGCCAATACAGCGAGTGTCCCTTAACAGAACTACAACATGGGCCAACGAGTATTTGGAGTGGCCTCGCAATTTGAAAGTTTGCTCGCGTAAAAGATAAGATGCAGGTGGAGTTGTCGCCTGGCGTGGGAGCTCGGAATTAAATAATAAACCAGGCTGGCCTGTCAGGAGAGACAGAAAACGCCACGTCTCCTCCACGCTTGGCCCGATGCTTCGCTTCCAAGTTGTCTGCTAGTGCTGACTGCACGCCAGCTTGGCTTGCTTGATGCAGTTGCTGGTACGGATACCGAGGCTTCGTACAAGGCTTCGTACTAGGCTGGGCCGTGGGGGCATTGCATGTCTGGGTCTCGCTATCCGGCCTCCACTGCAGAATTTTCATCTTATCTGATCGCGCCATGACATCTCGAGGGTATTGATTATTCCATACTGTTCAGTCCGTGAGTCGTACCGGAGTATGGTATGTCTCGTGTAGGCCATCATATTGGTATATTAGTAGCAGACTGTGGAGACCTCCCACGCCCTAAGCGAGGCCAACAGCCCAGCCTGTCTCCGACCTCGCCGGCTGCCCTATGGCCGTCCTGGACGTCTGTGGAATGTTGGAATGTGGAATTGTGGGACTGGATGACTCCGAAGTGGACCTGTTGCATGATGTCTCCCACGGTCTCTGCTGGATCTGCCACTCACACCCCGTTCCTCGACACAAGCCCATCTGATTAGATTATCTGATTCTGCCACTCTTCTCTCCTGGTTCCCTGCATCTGGTGACTCTGGTGGGCCTCGCCTGGACATCCTCGGGTTTACACCTGTAGACAGTTAGCGAGAGTTGCCAACCCACCTGGCTCTCCGTTTGGACCATTTCGTAGCCGCAGCAGCCGACCTCGGAGGACGAAGGCTTGTCCTCTATAAGGGCAAGGATCTCCTCCATCCTTTTGCTTTCCACGATCTGATCTGGCTGATCTGACTGATCTGATCCTCGCCATGCCCGTCTCGTCCCGTCTTCGATCTGCCTTCCGGCGCCGGGCCACCGACGAGTCCATCACTCCGGTCACTGTTTCTGAGACCCAGCAGAACAAGACCGATGCTTCTCCTGAGTCTGGCGTCCAGCTGCAGGCGACCGACGTCAAGCCAGAGGATGAGCGTCCCACGGAGAACACCCAGCGTGGTGTGCAGGGTGTTGAGGCCGTCACCCTCAGCTGGTCGAAGCGGACCCTGATTGCAGTCTTCGTCAAGTGCGTTCCTTATTTTGCAGTTGTCCTGTTTTAGCTCATGCTGACACTGGCGTGAATAGCATCTGGCTTCTTTACTTTGTCAATGCGATGCAGTCCAACATCATCAACAACCTCACGCCGTATATCACCAGTCAGTACGAATCGCACTCGCTGCTCAACACCATCTATATCGTCGCCGATTCCATAACAGCAGCCATCTACATCCCCCTCGCCAAAGTCCTCGATGTCTGGGGTCGAGCGGAGGGTTTCCTGATGATGACCGTCCTGGCCACGGCTGGGTTAATTATGATGGCCGGATGCCACAACCTCCCTACCTTCTGCGCTGCATATGTAACGATCCCCTTCACGCCCAACCTTCGCCACTAACGGGAGCAGGTATTTTATTCAATCGGTTTCGGCGGCATGACATACTGTGTGGATGTGATCACTGCCGACTCGTCGCAGCTGAAGAATCGAGGTCTGGCCTACGCGTTTACGTCCTCGCCCTATATCATCACTGCGTTCGCAGGCCCCAAGGCAGCCGACGACTTCTACAACAAGTACAATGACTGGCGATGGGGCTTTGGCACCTTCGCCATCATCTTCCCCCTTGTCGCCGCGCCTCTGTACATCATGTTCAAGCTCAACATGCGCAAGGCAAAGAAACAGGGGCTGCTGGCCAGGGAAGGCAGTGGTCGCACGCTGCTGCAAAACATCAAGCACTATCTTATTGAGTTTGACGGTATGTCTACTCGTTATACTCGTTATATCTCAGAACTAACTAGAGCAGCATTCGGCGTCCTCGTCTTCTCCGCCGGTCTCGTCGTCTTCTTCCTCCCCTTCGAAATCGCCGAGCAGGCCCCGAATGGCTGGGCCACTGGATACATCATCGCCATGATCGTCGTCGGCGTCGTGATGCTGGCCATCTTCATCCTGCACGAAACATACACAGCCCCCGTGCCCATGCTCAACTTCACCATTCTCAAAGACCGCACCGTCATCGGCGCCTGTCTCCTCGACGCCACATACCAGATCTCCTACTACTGCTGGTTCAACTACTACACCTCCTTCCTGCAGATCGTCAACAACCTCACCCTCGCCGAAGCCGGCTACGTCAGCAACACCTTCGACGTCGTCTCCGGCGTGCTCCTGCTGCTAGTCGGATACCTGATCCGCCGCACCGGCCGCTTCAAGTGGCTCCTCTACATCGCCGTGCCGCTGTACATTTTCGCCCAGGGGCTGATGATCTACTTCCGACGCCCCAACCAGTCCGTCGGATACCTGGTGATGTGCCAGATCTTCATCTCCATCGGCGGCAGCATCTTCATCATCATCGAGCAGCTCGCCATCCTCGCCGCCGTGGACCATCAACACGTCGCGACCGCCCTGGCTGTCCTGAACGTCGTCGGCACAGTCGGCGGCGCAATGGGGAGCACCATCTCCGGCGGGATCTGGACGAATACATTCAAGGGAGCGCTGGCGCGAGATCTACCTGCGTCTGCGATGCCGAATCTTAACACGATCTATGAGGATCTTGATACACAGAAGAAGTATAAGGTTGGATCGCCGACGCGGCTGGCTATCCAGACTGCGTATGGGTATGCGCAGACTAGGATGTTGGCTGCGGGGACGGGGTTTATGGTTCTGTGTGTCTTGTGGACGCTGCTGATTCGGAATATTGATCTTAAGAAGGTGGCTCAGGTTAAGGGTATGGTCTTCTAGGGAAGGTCAGTCACCAAGAGTGTCAGTTACTCTGACTCGCTCCGAATCATGAGTCAGATGTGTACAATCAGTTATGTATTGGGATAATGTTTATTATAAACCATCAGGATGAAATATTCATTACTTGGGATCGGCTGCATAAAATGGTCATGGCGTGATTGTATGATATTCCAATTATGATATTCCAATTGGTTATGCACGGCTTTGAATGCATGTGAAGACTGATATCATGCACTGCATTGGTTTATTTCCTTCGCTCAAGTTGATAATTCTTCATGTGGACAGACGTCAGCAAATAATACTGATCTCTCGATTCTAAGAATTATGTACTAGATATATTCTCTATTATGGACTGGGGTAGTATGAGTTCACCATTGCGTACCACAACTTACGGGGATAACTCTGCAGATCTTATGTATCTTGTTACACAAGAATGCGAGGGATGATCAGCTATTTAAACTCCATTTCCCACCGACTGTCTTATTGTGTCAAAACTCACCATGACCTTCCTCCCTACTCCCCCGTCGCCCTCTAAACCAGGCTCTTTTCCCCCAGAAACAACCCCAGCAATCCCCATCGCTCCACCCCCATGGTCTTTAAAAGCCAAAGCCTGGATCTTCCTATACACCGACCCTAACAGCACCAATGCCCCTCCCCAAAACCCAAACAACACCGACAAGATCCTACAGTCTGTCCTCCCCCCGGGCGCCTACCACCCCTTCGAATCCATCCACCCGTCCGCACTGCAAAGACTCCCAAATGGCGATCCCCAGTTCCAGCCCTCATGGCTGAAAAGCATCATGATCGTGCGCTACGAAGACTCAGACGTAGGTCCCTACGACGAGATAATCTTCATCCCGGGCCGGGCTGTCAATCCGTACAGCGGAAAAAAGGAGCTGCGTATTAGCACGATCTATGTCTCAACGGATAACAGTGTTTGGAATGGTCGGAGGAACTGGAGTGCGCTTCCCTAACTACCTAGTATAGCGAGAGGTACTAATTTGATACTAGACATCCCTAAACACCGTGGTCGATTTGAATTCACACCGACCGGCACAGGCAAAGACACTGCATTGCGGGTATATCATCCTGAAGACACGCCTGCGCCCCTCGATCCAAAGACCCCCTTCTTTACGGCTCTCTTGAAGGAATCCTGGCTCCCCAAGCTCCCATTGCCTAGCCTGGCACCACTCTCGCTAGTTCAACCGCCGCTATCGAAATCGCGATATCCACCTGGAGTCCAAGATGCAGCTATTGCGACAGATGACCCGGTCAACGGGCGCGAGCACCCGTGGTTGTTGTGCAGGCCGTCGTTTAAGGGATCCTGGGGTCTGGCATATGCAGATACGCTACAAGACGGGGAGGATACATTGCAGCAGCATGGAGATGGGATTGGGTTTCCGGAGGTGAAGCTCTGGAGTGTTGGGGCGGCATTTGAGGGCATCATTGGGTTTGGAGTGTCGGATATTGCCAGTTGATTCATATCCATATATTAGATGGTCAGTGTTATACCTCGACATCATATTACTCATATTATCATTACAATTACACTACATTAATTAAATATTTAATAAAACCCAGACAGCCAACTCTTCCGCGAAGACAGCCGCTGGTACTCACTTAACGCAGGACTAAGCGTCGGCCTCGGAGACGCATCCTGCTCACGACCCAGCCTGTCATCAAGATCCATCTGCACCAACCCATCCCTAGGCGGCGCAATCGACACCCTAGGCGTATTCAAGTCGGCGCGCGCATCCGCCTGGGTGCGGATATAATAATGCTCATCCTCCTCCTCCATGGCCACAAACCAGCGTTCACCAAGCTGTCTCCCATCGGGCCCCGCCCCACAAGCACCCTGCAATTTCTCTGTACTCGGACTATTCATCGCGAGCGCAAACAGATTCTGGGGCTCAGTGAAATCCGTAATCTGACGGCCGCGCACTTCAAGGAGCATAAACGCCAGACACAGCGCAGAGGTGAAGAACGCGAAGAGCAAAATCGGGTAGAACACGCCCTGCCAACGCTGCGTGCCGCCGGAGGCATACTCATTCGACCGCAGGGTCGCGTTGAAGGCCTGTTTCGCGGGCTGCGCGAGGATATTGTCCGGGGCGTCGGTGTAGTTCCAGAACGGGACGAAGGGGGCGTTGGTGGAGCTCATGAGGAGGGTGTTGCCTACGAGAACGGCGAGGGCTTCACTAAGTGAAGGGAGGGAGGGGTTGAGCTCGGGCGTCTTGGGTGAGAACTGCATGAGCAGGCGTGCGTTTGCGGAGGCGCCGTCTGTGATTCCGGCGTTGAGAGAGACGGTGAAACTCCATTCCGAGGCGATGTACATCCAGTCGTTTGCCCAGATGCCGTCGGCGGCGTCGGGGACGCGGACGTTGTATTGCAGGTTGTGGTCTTCCTCGCAGATTGTCCAGAGGTGGGAGCCGCTGGCTGTGGCTTTGTAGCGGGTGGAGCACTTGGGGGTTTGCTTCGCTTTGAGTCTGCAGAGCATGTAGCCTGGGTTGAAGGTCTCGGGGTTCGCGCCGAGGAAGAAGATGGCACCGTTGGTGTAGGCCGAGGTGACGTTGAGGATGGTGTTGGAGGGTTTGGGCAGTTTGCCGAAGATGGGCGCGTACTGGTCTGGATAGTCTGGTCCGAAGCCGAAGAGGTCGTCGACGACGGTGCGATTGCGCCAGTGCTTGGGATCGGGCACGTCGTCGGGCACGTCCGTCGTCCAGTTGACTGGGTTGAATTGCTTGTGGTGCGGCCACTCTTTATAGACAATTGGTTTCAGCTCAGACGCAGTCATTGCCGCGCAGAGGACATTGACTGCAGGCGATGGGACTGATGCTTCCAGCTCGTACATGCCTTCTCCGGATTGATCTTTGGGCTGGATGATGTCGTTGTCTGGGTGGTTTGCCGCGCCAATGATGCCCCCATGCGGCATCGCAGCGGTGATGTTGTGCACGATCCGACCGTACTTTTTCGATAACGCCGCCATATCTTCCCTGTCAATCCAGCTCCCTTCGACGGTGGTATTATCATGCACGGAGGCAGTCGGACGGGGTCGTTCATCGAGCTCCGTCGAGCTAGGCTTAACCCCCTCGCTTACAAGCGTCCAGTCATGCAGGAAAGCCTGGTAATTGTGATACGCCTGTCCGGCATGCTGCATGTTCAGACAGGTATTATTGCGCTCATCCGGGTCATCCTGGAGGGGAATTGGCGTCTCGCAGTTCGCAGTGAGGAAGTGGGTGTTGGCGAAGGAAGTGTACACATCTCCGACGAGCCTGTGGTCGTGCATCGATCCCCATTTCAACTTGGGGGTTACTGTATGGTCAGTCCTGACACTAGTCAAAGCAGTGAATCTTGGTAACATACCTAAAGCCTCCGCAGCCGTGGTATACAGCATCGCAACCAGCGTCGCGGTCAACGTGATCGCCCCCAGAATCGTCCACCCAGAGTATCTCAGACTCTCCCAATGCACAATCAACGACCCAGGCTGCATAATCCAAGTGCGCATACTCATATCGGATATCGAAATCCCACGAGACCCCTTGGTCAGAGCGCGACGCGTCAAGACCTGTCCCAGAAATGCCACACAGACAGTCACATAGGCCAGCTCGATGGTCTTCGCAAAGAGCGTACTGAGCAGACTCGCCGTCGACGCGGCCAGTCGCCCGTCCGCCCCGATGAACTTCCCATACCGCGGTTTCAAGAATGCGACGACAAGGTATAGACCGGAGAGGAGGGTGGAGTAGAAGGCGAGCACGAGGATCGTGGCCGGCACCCACGACAGGCGACGGTGGACGATTGTTTTCTTGGTTGGGCACTTCACGTGCGGCTGGTCGCTCAGGAGCGTCGTTTCGGAGTGAGCGAAACGCGCAGAGGACGGCTCAGGCGGACTGAGGGTGTCGAGAGTGTGCGTTGTGTTATAACTAGGCGCGCGCGAGTGTTGTTGTTGTTGGTGTTGTTCGTCGTGGGAGATGCCCAGCCCAACGCGGCTGTGATCGCGCTCCTGGTCGTGCTCAGCCTCGTCCGGACCGTCAATATGCTCGTAGCGGAAATTCGACCGGTCGCCCAGGTCGAATGGATTCCAGGGCGTCACGCCGTCGGGGGACAGTCGGTCAGGAGCCATCGCGACGGGGTTGAAACGAGGAGTGCAGCAAGTCGAAACAGGCGAGCGCTAGAGAGAAAAGAGGGGAACAGTTTTCAGCGGCGATCGTGCTCTAAAGTAGGTAACCAGCTGCTAAATTAATAGCTCGCCAGTGCTGCAGCTAATCCTGGGCAGAACTGGTTGGTTGGTGCACGCTCTCTTCACTGTCGCACAGCCTTGTTGGCCCAGCTCAGCTTCAGCCTTGCGAGGAACGACTGCCTTGCTCGCCTTGACTGACCAGGGCCTCAACCACACTCTGGAACATTCTGAGGCTGGAACTTCTAAATGGTTCAAGTCAAAGCTGTTTACTCCGTACTTGCGGAAGTACCCCGAAGGGAGTAGAAAACCCGTTGAGAGCCACAGAGAGAGGCGCCGATCAGTGAAGGCTCTGAGTTTGACCCTGACTATAAATAACCGTCAGCGAATCAGCAAAAGCAAAACCTCTGGAACTGGACCGGACAAACTGAAATGCGAACTGGGAGAACTGAAAATTGGGAACTGGAAACTGCAGCTCTCCACTATGAGCCGCGACGGATATAAATGATAGTTGAAGCTCATATTATATCAAGTTACCAACTTAAGATGGCGTCTTAATTTTAAATTATTATTACAGATCCCAAGCTGGATATCTGAATTTATTCCTGAATTAATTTCTTTGATTTCTTGAGTGAGGAATTCTCTATGCAACTAATCGGCCGTGCTGTCATGCAACCATCACGCTGAGTCGTACACAAAGCAACAATTTTTATATACATCTTTTCTCTTATTTTCACTCTCCCCCTTTTATGTTCAAATGCCGATTAGACAATCTGCTTACCCCGCGTCTCAAAGGGCAGGAAGATCATCGCGATGAACGAAGCGAGGATCAGAGCACCAGAGGCATAGATAGGGGCAAGCGGGTCGGTACTGGCATAGATACCAATAATTGGAGCCATGAGACCAGCGATGCGGTTCAGGCAGCTGGCAATACCAGTGGCCGTGCCGCGGTTAGGAGCCGGGAAGACCTCGGGCGTGTAGGCGTACAGGACACCGTACATCATCATCTGGAAGAAGGATTCCAGGGCGGAGCAGAGAAGCTGGATGTTGGGGTCCTTGGTGGCGGTGAAGCAGAAGAGGAGGACGCCGGTGACGACGGTCGAGAAGGCCATTGTGCCCTTGCGGCCGATGTAAGGGAGGTCGACCATGCCCCAGGCGAGCAGGGGGCCGGGGATACCGCAGACGGCGGTGATGGCGTAGTTGCGGTAGGTCTCGTAGACGGTGGAGTTCTGGCCGAGATACTGGGGGAGGAAGGCGTTGAAGAGGGTGTAGCCCATTCCGATGCAGGTCCAGCAGAACCAGAGCAGGACGGTGGAGAGGCCGAGACGCTTGGTGGCGAAGAGGGGAGCAACCTGCTGGACGGAGAAGCGAGACAGAGACCGCTTGATGATCTCGCCGACGGGCAGTTTCTCGGCCTCACGCTGCTCAGCAATGCCACCGAGTTCGTTGAGGAGGTCAGTGGTGAGCCAGGTGGTGGTCTTGTTCTTGCGGGCAATGCCCTGGACAGCAGCAACGGCCTCGTCCTGGCGACCGCGAGAGACGAGGAACTTGGGGGACTCGTAGAAGGTAAACAGGAGGAAGCGGCACAGGAACATGCAGAAGGTGATGGCACCCAGGGTGAGGACGAGGTACCGCCAGCCCCAGTTATCAGCCTTGAGGCAGACGGGGGCGCTGTCATCGCAGGAGAAGTTGGGGATGAAAGCCCAGGCAAGCATGCTGGAAATCAGGGTTCCAACAGACCACCAGGTGGCCAGACCACTGAGGATATTGCCAGAGTCAGGAGGGAGACACTCGCAGAAGACAGCTGCATCTACGGGCAGATTACCGCCAACACCAAGTCCAATGCACGCGTACAGGGCACAAGTTCTAAGACAGTCAGCACCAGCAGCTTAAAACAGTCTGGTAAACAACTTACCCAACCCAGTTGGGCCCGCCGCCAGCAGCAAGACCGAATGCGCCGCAGATGAGCAGAGTGCAGTTGAACGCAGGACGACGTCCAACAATATCAGAGGCAATACCCCAGAACGAGGCACCGACAATCAAACCAACGAAGAGCGCGCATGTGGCGAAACGAGAGTCGTTACCAGAGATTCCGAATTCGTTGGCCAGCGGCGTCAGAGTCAGGGCAACACCCTGGAGCCAGAGGCTAAAAACCGTCAGTATACATGCAATGTAGTCCATACAATGAGTGAACGTACTTGTCGGCAACCCAGCCAAATCCACAGAGCACGAACAGGCCCCATTGATAGCGGCCCATTCCAATGTCCTGGATGGCTCTGTTGATGATCTTTGCTTTACCTATACACAGACATCAATGTATCATCGATCTAACAAGTCTTACCGGGGGCAACGGGGCAGGCATCTCAACCAGGGACTTGAGCTGAGAATCAAGACGTACGGTCATAGATGGAGTCGTGACCGGAAACAACGACACCGGCTTCGACTTCTGCACGGAGCGATTCCAGGGTCAGTTCTCCCGAGGGATTAGCAGGCACAGCAGCTACACCCTTTTCCTGCAGCGAGCTGCGGTCAGGGCTAGAGTCGGAGCGGTAGTCCGGGGGGTGGTCGCTGGGGGTGTCTTTCTTCTCCGCGTCGGCATTTGCATTCGCATTCGCATTGGATTCCAGAGTCACGGAGTTGGGATCGCGGGCGAGAGGCACGACGACCTCGGGGAAAAACCGCCGCTCGGTGGTGCTGAAGAGGTCTCTCCAGGTCGGCATGGTGGAGGGAGTTGTTGCTTTGGCTCTTGGTGCGACGGATTTGGCAACGGAATGCTGATCGGATCGCGTGGTCTCGGTCCGTCTTGCGCAAGGGTGTCTACCGTGGTGCTTCGGATCTAAGTCGCAATGGAATGGTCGCTGTGGTCGCTGTGGTCGCTGTGGTCGCCAGGGCTGTGGTCGCACAGGC
Source organism: Aspergillus sp. MA 6041 (assembly GCA_025768905.1). Classification (NCBI taxonomy): domain Eukaryota; kingdom Fungi; phylum Ascomycota; class Eurotiomycetes; order Eurotiales; family Aspergillaceae; genus Aspergillus; species Aspergillus sp. MA 6041. The sequence continues at coordinate 865,662 of JAMFNV010000013.1, read as the reverse complement.
TGGATTCGAATCGGGCTCGCAGCTGGGAAAATGGGCCAAGGAAACTACCTATACCTTACTTGCTTACTTGCGGAAGCTCGATGTGTGGCCAGACGCGTGAACGATGGGATTTTTCTTTAGACTATCCAGCGGCGACAGATGGTGAGACAGGTGCTGGTGCTGGTCGAGATGGTGTGAGTGTGAGGGTGTGACGGCGTCAAGAAAAATCTTTTCCCAGAAGCAGAAGGGAAAGCCGCGGAAGAAATAACTTCAGACAGGCCAAGCGGACACGAGGGAACAGGGCATGGCATTAGATAATTTGGAGACTGCTGGAGCCGTAGGAAGGGGGAGTGGCCAACCATGAGGCCCTCCAGCTGTGGCCCCATGGGCCGTGGGATGCTGTGCACCAGTCTGCTTGCTGCTACATCCGGCTCCCCACTGCGTCATCCGGCCAGTCCACTGCGTGCTTGCTTTCACCGATGCTACCCTGCCTCTGGCGGCCTGGCCTCATCACACGGAGAATCGATCCGGTTGTTTTGAAAATTTTTATACAAGCGCGTCAGTGGCACAGTGCGCTCAGGCGCCGGGATGGCGTCGGCTCGGACTCGGCAGCGGCTCTTGCAGCGCCTCCCATTCAGCCCATCAGCTGCACTCGGCAGGGAGGAAATACGGTGATATGAAGTCAATCAGACTCGGGATCAGACTGATTGAGACTGATACTGATAACTGATATAAAACCTGATTCTGAACCCCATCGTGCATGATCGGCAATGTCGGGCACGGGGAAATTTTCCACCACGTTGAGTCGGGTAACTTCTACGGAGTACGCCGGCCCAGTAAGTCAGTATTGCTGGTGCGGATTACTAACCACTGCAAACCGAGCCGGCATCCAGTAGAATCGCAAGGCAGTTGCAGACTGGTTGTGTTCAGTACCCTGGTTCGGCTAAGGCAACTGCCCTGAGCAGAAGTCGGAACCAGAACCCTTGCCAAGTGCGAACCCTTGTTGACCGGACTCAAGAGTCAAGACTCAACCGATTGCCTCCACCGGCTCATGCATGTCAGAGGTCTGTGCGGTGCAGGCAATAAACAACTATCAGTGGTCAGTGAGCTGGAGGTTTCCTGTGACTGATAAGGAATATTCAGTCAGCATCGGTGTCACCGCAGTCCCTTACGATCGGTGTGCAGCTTGCCACCGTGTTCCGGGCCTTCCAGTCTAGTCAACGTGGTTGGCGTGGTTGACAAGTCCCTTGCTGGTAGCGACACTCCACCGTTGCCAGTGCAAATTGCGGATTCAGATTGCGGACTGCGGACTGTGGATTTGGATTTTTGGCCGGACCTCGCCTATTCGTGCTGACGTCATCCAGCTGCATAAAGCTCTTAGTCATCCATCACGTGCACTCAATATGGCACGTGACCTGCACGTGAGCTGACTGCTGGCTTGGCGGTTCTGATTCTGGCGCGACTTACTCCGTAGTCGTCCTGACTTCTTCCTGCTTAAGTCCCGAGCTGCTGTGGCCAAGACCGAGCTTATCGGCCGTAAACTCTCGACATCGCACCGAAGACCGATAAAGACCAGCTCTTCCACCCGACTCGGTCGTAACAGACCTTGCTAACCTCGGTTCCGCTGCTGGATCAAGCCATTCCAAGTCGACCTCTGGATACTGGATGGCCTTTTAGCGACCTCCGACCGGAATGCCCGACTCGAGTCTCCAAGAGGCCTGGACCGCGCCGGGTGGAATTTTCTTCACATTCCAAGCCGCGACCGGGTGTGGCTGAAAACAAGCCTACAGGGCTATAGTTAGCAAGAATCTGTTTTTTCACGTTTCTCGCAAAAGAACGCGATCAAAAATGATATGCTAGCGAGCTTCCTATTCAGGACTTCACGGCTCATGACATCTAAGAGTTTCAAATTATACGCGGATAGCAGGGCAGATTTCTCAGTGGCAATGACCTCGAAGCGAGCCAAGATTTGCCGTCCAACTCTCGTGAGAGGCAGAGTGCCATGACGACCAGAGCATATCGGACAAGAGTGGCCATAGTAGTCAACCTGGGGTAGGGTGAAGTCGGAACATACTCCGTATAGGCGAAGACTGAAGAGGCATCCTGTGGCAACCACTCGGAGTCCATATACAAAGTAGCCAGTGCAGCATCGGATCCGACGAGGACAGAACCGGTGGTGGCGCTGCTGAAACCTGCCAGAACAAGTGCCGAGTAGGGATATCTGCGTCAATAGGCCTGTTGATCCATGGGTCGTGCCCAGATTCCCAAGCCTGGATAACCCACCCACCCCGCGAAATTCATGCTTAAACACAACCATAATATGCATAATCCCCAGGCTGTAGACCTACCAGGGGGCCCAAGCAATGACTGCCAGGCTCTGCCTAGGTTGAGTAAACTCAATCGCACATTGTGAGCGCCCTAACGGACAGAAGGAAGTTGACGGGCCAGCGGTCCCTGTGCCAATGCAACTTAAATCGACACGCTGAAACCGGTGATTCGCCATCGTGACAGCATAGCGGAGATCAAATCCCTCCCCGCGCTCTGATGCTCGCGCGGCGAATTAATGGTAGCTGGGAATCCCCCCCAAGGGCCCTCGGTACTTGCCCGCAGCTCAAATTTTCGGCCACGCAAACCATCCACTGTGTCCAGCCAGCTGGCGATCTCCCCGCATATCTGCTCCGCTGAATCTCTGGGGATGCGCATCTGGTTGGCTATGGCGGAATGATCGCGGGATGAGCTCGAGAGGAGGAGAGAAAGGGGGGAGAGCTGGGGTCGAGCCACAAGGCATCTATTTAAGCATTGGCACAATCCAGCAAGACTGCTCAACATCACCGACCATTATCTCTTTCTCCCTCCTCCTCCTCCTCTCCATAACTCAATTGCAATCAGCCCACCATGAGCGACATCAGCTCGGACAATAAGCAGGATGACACCCTCAACCGCATGAAGACGGCCGAGAGTGTCTTCCTGCCCATCTCGCGCGAGACCTTTGAGAAGCTCTACCTGAGCCCCAAGCACCCCTCGGTCGAAGGCAACCTTAGGAAGAAGCTGGGTAACCCCACGCCTGTCTGTCTGGTTGGTTTCTTGATTGCTTCGACGCCGAACGCGTGCATGCTCATGGGGTGGAGAGGCGCTGGAGGAAACGGCAGTGCCCTTGTGTATGCCTATACCCTGCTACATTGTTAGGCTATACTAACAGCACACTACAGCCCGACGTATATCTTCTTTGGCGGCATTATCCAGCTTCTCGGTGCAATTGGCGAATGGATCATTGGAAACACTTTTACCTGCGTAGTCTTCTTCACTTACGGTACAGTCTCCACGTCCGTACCTTGGTTATCACGGCTGACTCTTGTAGGAACCTTCTGGCTCGTCCAAGGCGGTGGCCTCATGCCCTTCTTCGGTGCTGGAATGAATTATGCAGAGGGTAATAATTTCGAAGGACTGGAAACGGCAAGCTATCATGCAACAGTGGGTAAGCAGAAGTCCTTATAACCATTCATAATCAGAGACAAGACAAGCTAACACCCCCGTCACAGCATATTACTTTATATCTCTCGGAATTCTCACAACCATATACCTCATCTGCTCGCTGCGTACGAACCTCTGTCTATTCTCCGCACTGTTCCTTCTCGTCATCACATTCGGTCTGCTCGCCGGCGCATACTTCCAGATCGCGAACGGGGCGATGGATGTCGCAGCAAAGTTGCAAGAGGTTAGTCCCCTGTTTAAAAGGTTATAGCAAGATGAGTACTGACTGGTTCAGGCTGCTGGTGCATTCAATTTCGCGCTGTGCTGGCCCATCTGGTGGATTCTTCTAACGCAGGTCCTGGAAGCGGTCGATTTCCCGATTGCTCTCCCCGTTGGCGATCTGAGCAGCCTTGTCAAGGGACGGAGCCAGAGGGCTAAAGTGTCGAATGCGGTCTAAAGATTAATATGATGTTGTGGGGGAAAGGTAATGGGGGAGGAGATACAGGCGCACTACGACTCGTAGTTGTACCTGATGGTCTGGGTGTCATTATCCTGCATATATAGGATATTCATGAATATAATAACAAGATCAATGTCGATGATGCTATCAACTGCACAGCTTAACAATATCCTCCGGGATAAACGGCTTCAGGATATCCACCAGCCTGGACACTGGAATCCACTCCAGGGGCCCATGGACTGTCTCCAGCGTGCGTCCACTGTACAGCACCCTGGCATACACCTCTGACTCGGACGTTTCCCTACCACTGTTAGTACCAGCCGATTGGACAGAGTAGCAAGGGAGAAATACCAAAACTCAAATGCAACATTCGAGCCCATCCCGGGCCACCTCAACGCTTTAATCCCCAACGCCCCCAACAACGGCGCAATATCGCCGTCATGCGCAAAGACATGCCTATACACAACCTCTTCTTCCCCTGCCACCACCGCCTCAAACGACCTCACCAGCTCTGCAATAAACATTCCTTCAATCACCCGGATATACTCGGTGACATTCTGATTCCTCCGCCACCAGTAGTTATACATCCAATCCCCAGCCCGAAACACCTCATCGGCCTGGGTCCTACTCACACAATCACCTTCCTCCTCCAAAGAACAAGGCAGTTCATACCCATTACACAGTCTCCCCTGGAAATTATCCGCAAAATGATCCCAGGTCTCCAACCACTCATCCTGCTCTTCAGCCCCAAACATCCCCGCAAGGTCCCTCCTCAACCCATCCGTAACAGCAATATACTCCTCCCACTCCGGCCCGCTCTGCACAGCCTCCAAAATCGTATCACGGGCAGGGCACGCAAACCCCCGGTTAATCGTATCAACCGCCTCAACCTGCTGATGCAGCGGCAACGGCCCTTTATACCCAGGCCACAGACCACGGAGCACACCACCCGCAGACCCCTGCGTCAGCGGCGACGAGGTAGATCTGAACCAGACGCGCCCATCGCCTCCCTCGTCCAGGGTCGCCGGGATCAAACCGAGTTTGGTGCTGTAGAGAGCGTGCAGATCGCGCCCGTGCTGGTACGCGTCTAGATACCCGCCGATCGTGAGCTGGGGGTACTGGCAGGAGCCGTTGACGTAGTTAGTCAGAAAGGGGTTTGCTGGATCGGTGTAGGGCTGTCCGTAGACCTGCACTGGGGAAGGGCCTGTTCCTGGACTTGGATGTTCAGGGGCCGCGAAGAGGTGCGGGTGGATGGCGTCGCAGTTGTATTCTTGGTTCTAGACAGCATTAGAACGAGCCCATATATAAATATAATAAAGGAGGGAATACTTCGCCTCCAGGGAGGATATTATACGGCGTGCGCCGCTGATGGCGCTGGACGTACTCCAAATGCACGAGTTTCGCAGCGACGGAGTGGTTCGCGACGGGGCGGGGCAGGGCGTAAGTGTCTACGTGCGGATGCGGCATGGAGCAGTAATTATAGACACTGTCGCCTGTCTGGCTCGCGCTGTCAGAGGGGGCATTGAAGACGCCGCCGTACGTGCCGAGCGAGGCATTGGTGATGTACGTGGTGTGGTTGAGGGGCGGGTAGAAGCTGTCCACGGCAGCCAGCGAGGCGCCCGGGAAGAGCAGGCCGAGGAAGAAGGTCAGCATGTCGAGAATGCCCTCGTAGACGGTCTGCATGGCTTACGGCTGGCGGGGGAATCGCCCGTCTTTATATCGAGGAAGTTGAACATTCCAGCTGCAGGTGAATTCAGTCTGGCTGCAGTGGATGCTGATTGGCTGTGGCTCCCACGTGCGCTGCTCTGCTGTTGTCGTTAATTCAATCATTGTTCATTAAACTCGAATTAATTAAACTGACTCGGTTTCTTGGCTACATATTTTGTATTATTAAAGCACCGGTGTGTTGGCTGAGATGCGAAGTTATGGAGCTTGGTCAGTTATATATAACGTCGGTCACCATATCCTAGAGAAACCATCCTTATACTGCGTCAATATCAACAAGTAGCAGACCATTTTCCAGTTAGGAACCCAGATTTTTCAGGACTTCTTTGATTCTACTTCATTTCACCTTGGTGACAAATGATCGTTACGTATTCGATATCTCAGAAGGTACTACGGTAGAAACACCCTCTCTAGGATGAGGGGCTCGGTTGGTGCCTTCTTACAACTGCCGGCCCCTGGACGACGTGCTTTGTAGCAGAGCAGGAAGTACTGACCTCAGGAGCAACAAAGTGCCTCCATACGAAACAGAGCCTACAAAGAAACTGGAGTCAATGACAATCCATGCCATTCACTGAGACACTGCCCCTCCCCCTCTCAGCCTCCGCACCTCTGTCTCTCCCTCCCCTCCCTGCACCTGCTACAAAGCGCCATAACACTGTCAACAACAGCTTTTCGTGTCCATTGTATCTGCAGAGGTATCTGGTAGTTCATGAATATCTAACAGCGGCGCCTGCACCGCCCGTGACACAGTCTCACTCCTAGTCCCAGTAACAGCCTTATTATCAGTCTCCGTCCAAGTCCCAGGAACAGCCATAGTAACAGCCTTAGTATCAGCCATCTTCATCAACTCCGGCTCCGGATTTGACTTGGCCCAGATACACCTCGTACGCTCGCGAGAGCAAATACCCACAGACGGGTACTTTTCGGGGTCGTCAAAGTGGCGATAGTGGTAGTCGCGCGAACGCACTCCGCCGCACCGAATACACCGGAGCTGCGGGTATGCCTGGTATGACTCGACGCGGTGTAGATGCGCGCCTCCTCCTCCTTCTCCTCTATCGCTTATTGTTGATGTTTCGGAGGCGTCGCCTGGTCGTGTTGGTAAAGACCATGTGCGGCGCCGGGTGTGTCTTGTGCTTCTTTCGTTCTCGAGGTAGATAGCTGTTCCTGTTGAGCGAGAGGCTCTGGTTCTGTTAGAGACTGTTCCATCTGACGGATACTGGGTTGTTTGCTTACTTGTGTTTAGCCCAAAGCATGGTTCCAGACATCCAGTGCATGGTTGTGTAGTTGTATATGGCCAGACAAGGTGTATAATTCGTGATTCGTGAAGACTCAACTCGCACAGCAAGTGAGCCAGGTTATATTTATAAGAGTGCGATTGATCAAACAGACAGACCTACTAAATCAACGAAGACCCCGCGATTTATATAACCTGTGTATGCCTCGTTCATGCAACGCCAAGCAGGTTCATGGCCATGCAAAAGCATCGCCTGGCAAATCACCAGTAAGCATCCATACTTATGAAACAGAGTAAAAATGCCGCAACTTCTGGAACAAACACATTCAGACTTTTGTCTGGGAGCAGCTCCCCGCATCGTCGCGACGAGCAGGGTGGTAGCTGGAGGGGCCCGGTGAGCCTTGCACGCAGGTGTTGTAGCAATGGGTCGTGGATTCTGGTTTCTAGTTCTTTTGCCCGCGGGACTGTTTGGTTACAGAGGAGTGCCCGCTTTTCCAGAGAACAGGGCAGTACTGACCTACTGGGTGGTCCCTCCGAGGAGAAGCAGTTTGAATGCTGGAGCCCTGGGGGCCATCCTATTGGTGCATAAAATGCATAAGCTGGGTACAATAAGCAGCGACTTCCTGTTTCGGACATGCTATGTACACAACCATCGCATTCGCCCTCTGGCAAGTCGACGAGGGCCGTTTCATCCTGGCAATTCGCTTACTCGTACACACAAGTACGATTACGGACCGGCTGTATTATGCCTGGCCCGTCTCATGGTGTCCTGGCAGGGTGGAACTACGCTCAACAAGGTTGCTTTGGTTTATACACATGTTCATACACGTGCTTTACGATGCTTCATACCTGCAGACTTGCATGCCAGCTGCCAGTCCCAGCATTCCTGCATGCTGCTGGTTAAACTCTGGCTAGTGGCTGCAGCGTCGATCTGTCGGTGCCGTACCGTAGATCTGGTCGGATGGCAGATCTGGCTGCATGGTAGATCGCAGAGCCACTTGGCCATGTATTTTACGGCCACTGACGCCTCCAGACGGGGCCAACCCCTCTGAACATTCGATCCTGGAACTGACGGGGTGCAGCCTGCCCTGCTTTCTCGTCTACGCAGCCAGTTCGGGCGTCTCACGACTCCACAGACGCCCGAGAATCACCCGAGATCTACAAAAGTACGGCCAGTAATAGTATACTCCCGATCCGGCGGATGGTCGTTTTCTCATGCATCAGGTTGAGCGCAGGTGGGGGAGAGACCTCGCCCCTCTGGGTTTCTGGAAGGCGAGTCTTGGGTGCTGGTATCGCTGGCGGGTCAAGGCAGAGCGAGGGGATCGCCGCCATTCCGATAACCGTTAGATCTCTGACACTGTCAGGCTGCCACCTTGGATTTCGGTGAATTACTGAATTGCCAATTGCTAGTGTCTGTCCCGCGGTAATCCGGAGAATTTTCGTGTGGAGTGTTGGTTGAAAGCTTAGGTCCCACGGTTGTAACAGCCTGTGTGTTTCAGCATTCCGCCTTGACTGGAGCTTGACAAAATCAAAGGGTATATTTGGTGCATGGTTACTACGACGGTAATCTAGTTAATCGAGGACATTATGAGGTTTGATGGAGATAATCCTGGTAAAGGGTACTGAAGGAGGAACGCGAGTAGGGCAAGCTTACATACATAGGCATTATAGTCCGGTAGACAACCCCTCCATGTAAAACACTCAGAAATAAACTCTGCACTACTGTCACCAATCCATGCAGGTCAATTTCTAGCGGCCTTCCATGCTGGAAGGCCATGACGGATCGTCCCGGCCGCACCGTCTGCATTCAGGCCCGCAATGATTCATTCTCGTGCCAGCAGCCAGTCACCAGCAAGCCAGCAAGCCATTCCCTCGGAGAAGCAGAACCACTGCAAGCACCCGACTGGGAGGCCCGCCGGTCTCGCATGATAGTAGAAACAATTCGACCATTCAGCCGTTGCGAGAGATCCGGGACCCAACCCGGTGCCCCGGGCCGCATCCTGCAGAGTAGTAGCCTAGTAGGGGCGAAGGGGGCCATGTCCTTGGACGTGGTATCGAGTCTCCTCCTACCTGCTTTACAGACACAGGCTCCATCCGTAGCATATTCTCAGATCGGATGTGGCCCGGGTTCCGCAGCCAATGCGATGGCCTCCCGGCTTAATGGGTGGAAGCCATTTCCAACCAGAGGCAGCCTCACTACAGTGGAATTTCCTGAGGCAGTGGGCCTTTGCTCTGGTTACCCCTCCAGGCTACCCCTCTTGCAGTTGGGCTCGTATACTTGCTACAGACCGGAGAAGTGGAAGCACAGGGGGACTCGTTGAATTGGCAATTGCCGCTATACAACATCCAACATGCGGAATTTGGCCTACCTTCGAGTACAACAATACTCAGAGGCTGTAAAAACAAAGCTTGCAGGTCTCTGCAGGGTTGACGCCGTCGAATCCACCACCCGGGTGGCCGCAGAAGCTCCCACTTCGTGCGACACCGGTGCCCTAGGCGTGTTTCAGGCTCGCGACTGGCGACTAGCAACTAGCGACGCGGCAATGCGGTGCATGCACGCAGTCCTGCGCGGCTCGGCTGCTATTATTCTGACTGTAACGTTGCATCTACATCGAGGCTCTCTGCAGCTGTGCCCTGTCGTTATTCCGACCTCGGGTTTCCATGTGCATCGCCTTGTTGATAGCATCACCATTGATGACATTCCGAACGTCGGTATACAGCCCTCCGAATTGAGACAACAGGATGAGAAATTAGTGGACGGACTGATTGGTCACGGTCTGAATGTCCAAAAATACCCTGTTGTAGGCAGACGTCTGCGCCTTGCTTCACCGGCAACACGACTCCACAAGCACATCCTCATTCCAACAGCAAGGCTGAGCTGGCTAATAGAGTCCAGGCTTCACAACGTCCCAGTGCTCGGGCGAACGGCTTCACATGGAAATTGAAGGAAGACGTCATTGACAGGCGCTCAGTCCAGGTCTGCATGGTGACATCGGTCGACGCCCGAGTCTGTAGCCGATGAGGCTGGGAAATTAAGGGATCAGGAATGTCACAGCTGTCAGGGATAGTAGTATTGAGCAGGGGTACTTTCGTAGAATTGGATTGTACCTGGATTTGTAGTATATGGACTTGTTGTACCTGGACTTATTCGGCTTCGCAGTTGTGGATGTACGTCCAACGTGTATACTGATACAGCATAGGTACAGTGATACTTTCATGTAAGTCCCATATGCAGTAAAAGATAACTCAACAACTAGCGAGCAGTGTATCCGCCATCGACCGGTAAACAAACACCAGTAACCCAGCTCGCATCCTCGCTTGCCAAAACGACCGCCATCCTAGCAACGTCATCCGGCAGTCCAGGCCCCTTCAACGGATGCCGCCGATTCAGATCCTCCCAGGGCGTCAAATGGGTCGTCGTCTCCTTGAATATCGCAGTCTGCGTATCTATTTCGGGATTAGTCCAGATCCACACACCAAGTTTCGAATGCGAAGCAAGCATACAGCCAGGGCACAGAGCATTCGCATGGATCTTGTGAGGCGCATAGTCCAAAGCAATCTGCCTCGTCAGTTGGCTAACAGCGCCTTTGGATGCGCAATACGAAGCTGGCCGGATTAGCTCTCGTCTCTTATCTGTGGTCAATGCGATGCCTACGGTTCTCAGGCCCAACAATCATCCCCATTATCGACGATATGTTGACAATCCACCCTCGATCCCCTGATGAATGCGGTTCTTGTTGCAGCATCTGCGCAAGGGCATATTTACACCCCAGGAATACCGACTTCACATTAACCCTCATGGTCGTATCCCACGTCGCTTCGTCGGTAAGATGCAGAACCGCCGGAGAGCGCGCCTCGATGCTTATACCGGCATTATTGACAAGACTGCTGGTATTAGCGTCTGTGATGAATGTCGATACAAGCTTGATTCAGTGGATGGCCGCTCATACATATCCAGCCTCCCAAAGCGTTTAACAGCACTTTGAACCAAATTCTCCATCTGAGGTGCATCTCCAACATCAGCCTGCACAAAGAGCGACTGTCCGCCATTCTTCTCTATTAGATCATGGGTGGTGATCTCGGCCTCCTCGCGCGATCGCGCTGTGGGCGACAGGTCGGCGCATACGACTCTGGCGCCTTCATGCGCGTACCGGACGGCGATCGCTCGACCGAGGCCTGATGAGGCGCCCGTTACGATGGCGACTTTGTCTTGGAGACGGAGAGGCTGTGACATGGTTGTTGTTGTGGTGAGATGAAGTGGTGAGGGGAGAGGTCAATAACAACCCCACTATCACTCCTGTACTTCTTCTGACTGACTCAGTGAGGGGAACTGCAGGTCGCGTTAATCTCCTTGTTTGGGTTGTTGAGTCCTCCACCTTCTGTATGCAGCAATTTAGCCGGCAAAGACCACTGGCAGCGAAAGGAGCAACACTTTGTTTTGGTTACATATTCCCAGCATCAGATATGTCACATACCAAGAGGTTTCTTGTTATTAAAGTCCTTATTCAAACAAGACAATCTCATCTACTCTGTCGTCAGGCGTAGTGCCCCTGCTATTTAATAACCCTCGCTGGAACCCCAACAGCAATACTAAACGGGGGTATCTCCCTCTTAACAACCGCCCCAGCACCAACCGTACAGCCCTCCCCAATCGTCACCCCTGCGAGAATCGTAACATTTGCACCAATCCAACAGTCATTCCCAATAACAACTTCCTTAGTAAACTCCTTCCCCCTGTTCTCTCTCCGCGCATTAATCTCTGTGAAATGCTCACCAGTGATGATACTGACATTGGGGCCTATCTCAACATGGTCTCCGATCGTGACGAGTCCGCAGTCGAGGACAGTCAAACTACCTTGTCAGTAGAAACCGGGAAGTACAGAAAGCAGAGACTGACTTGAAATTCGCATAAAAGCCCTTCCCAATACTAATATTGCATCCGTAGTCCACAAACAGTGGAGCTTCGATATACACCCCATCGTCGACACGACCGAACAGCTGCCGAAGTGCTTCCTCTCTCTTGGAAAGTGTATCCGAGAACGGAATATTAGGCTGTGGCGGAGCGTTGAACTCGGCCATAAGTCGCCTAGCCTTTTCTCTGCCTTCGATAAGTTCTGGAGCCAAGGGGCTGTACCTGTAGACATTTAGAAGGTAAGTGGCGTTCACCCAAATGGAACATAGAAAGATGGGCAAATAACATACAACATCCCCGATATCATCTTCTCATACTCTTCGCCCCAGCAGACGCCATGTAGGGTCTTTGCTGTGGCGATTATTTTGGGCGACTTCTCCGTTTTGGGTAGCATTTCGAGCGCTGGACAATATTGGAAGACACGAGTTAAAGGTAGGGCATGGCTATTTATCTTCCAGCTGTCGACATGAATACGAGAGACGGAGGTGTGTGCACTGGACTTTCGGGCCTCAATGCCGGGATTCGTCCATGATATGCCCTACTGCAGCCGGCTGACACCAAGGTTTACCATTTGTTATCCCCGTTTACATAGGTTTGATGCGGAGATAGAGCTAAACAGACAGTCAAGCAACAATGTAACCGCTAATATCTTTGGAACAATTTATTATGGTCAAACCATGATAATCACAAGTCCTCCATTGTTAGATGTATAGTTTCTACTTGTTTACTTCTATGGTCAGACAACAAACTGATTATACACAAGTTATCGAAGTAGATAACAAAGCCCCTGGCTTTCGCGAATAGAAAGGTACGCATGCACAAAGAAATAGCGGTTGTATAAATGAACACTTGCATCCTTCAGATTCCCACTGAGAGGGAAATCTCAGAGGTTATCCCTAAAACACGAACAGCCCCACCTGGAAAATAAGATGACCACCAAAATACCCGAACATTTTGACATGGGGAGCTGTGAAATATACCTCGCCGCATCCAAGGACGACTCCTGCTTCGGCGGACGCTGGGTAGTTATGCTATCATCCCACGTCACTGGGACATACGACGTGTACTATTCCACTGGAAGCCCTTCTGCTACAGAGAATGGATACGAGCAGAAACAAGCTAGTGATCTGAAGATCAAAGACCGCGATGATCTTTTCATAGGAGCGATATACCTGGGATGTTTCCAGGTCGAGCGACTGAACAGGTTCATCAAGGTATTTAAGAGGACAATGCCGGGCCCGGACCAGTTCTTTGCTGTGCGCTTGGTACATGGCCTTGCTGAAGAGGGCTTAATTGAACAGCTGATGATCAGGCAGGTTTTATGGGAGCCACGGTATTCGGAGGCAGAGAGGAAATACTATGACGATAATCTTTCCCCGGTTGATTATTTGTTCTACACCATGGATGTTAAAGAAAGCGGACACCTTGTTCCTAAAAAGACCGGCCCAAAGTTCCCTTATATCTTTCCAGGGTGTACAGAGAAATCATAATTTAGAGATAATTGACATATTCCTGTGATAACATTGAAGTAAATATCTTATACTATACTATAGTAGGATCGAACCTTAGACCGCGATGACATACCTACTATTCTTCATAAGCTGAGGACGTATAAAGAAACGTGTTTTGTGAGTTTAGCTGGATTGACCTTGTGCTCCTGATTTTAATAAAGAAAATAGCGGACATTGCCCATTAAACGCGTATGAATGCACATTGAGGCTGCTTTCACCTGTTAACATGCCATTGTTAGGCAATGCATGATAAAGTGAGAATATACACAACAGACTCATTATAAAGTGTATAAATCAAGGTCAAGACCCCAATTACTGACTGTAGATAGTACGACTCTCAACAGCCCTTGCCGACTGTAAGTGAAAGACATCCCAACTCCAAAATGGACTGCCGATACAAGCTATGCCTCGCGCAGGTCAAAAGAAAGCAGAAGGAAGAATGGGTGCTCGTGCTGAAATACCCCTGCGGAAAGAGAAACCGCTGGCTCTTATCGACCGGCGGACCAGGCACAAGCGAGGTATACCAAAGGTGCTCTACGAAGCGGGATGACCTGCCTGATTGCAGCGAATTCTGGCTAATCGCCAAACTGACGGACGAGGAGGTGTACTATGACTTTAAGCCAGAGTGGAACGTGACTCTGCCTGGTCCAAACAAGTTCTTCATAGTTCGGTTTCTTGATCGGTTGGCTAGACGGGGACTGGTTGAGGAGTCTGTTATCAAAAAGCTGAAGCAGGAGGCGTACTATTCTGACAAGGAGTTGGACTGTTTTAAACACAGGTACACTAATGTTGATCAGGCGTTTATTGAAGAGAATCGCCATGAAGACAATGCCTTTTACCCCTACAAATAATCGGGCTAGAAGGTGTGGTGTAAGATTATATAGAGGCTAAATATTACTGAAATCATGCTCCAGTTAAAATTTTCTTACCGTAGTCAATGGAAAGTCGACTTTGTATCACTTAACGGATACTTTCGTAGAAAACGGTCCTCTTTACAGAGGTTAAGGATAGCGAGCTCAGGCCATCTGCCAGTGCTTCATATTGGGATTCCTCCCAGTGTGAGAAGGACAGGATAAAGAGCTCACAAGAAGTGGTGCCAGGTTTTTCTAAAGACCGTAGTACAACCATTCTAGATATTGTTAATTGCTTAGACAGGCAAGGAGTTGAATGAAATTAACATGGGTGCCAACAATGTCCCCATAGGAAACCACACAAAGCGCATTAGGACAGAAAGGGATAACATATTTCTTAAACAAAGGTGCCTGAAAAAAGATGAAGAAAGTATAAATAAGCCCTATTACCCGCAACTCCCTTCACATGGACTGATGCCAAAACCGTCACCATGCTTGAATGTGACTGTGACTGTGAATACGAGCTATACTTCGGAATAGCCAGGAGCAAAAGCAACGAATCCGGGACCCGTTGGGTAATTATCCTGATAGATCCCAAGAACAGAGTATGCAACTGGTACCAGTCAGTCGCCGGACAGAATGGCTATACCGCGACTGTGGCCCCAGGTCTCACTCTCGGGTTTAATGATAGATTCCGGGACAGAGTGCAAATTGGAACTGTGCTGAAGAAGCAAATGGATACGTTCCAAAGGATATTTACCGCGACAGAGCCTCAGGAGAGTCACCGGTTTGCTGCGCAATTTATCCTGAACCTGGGCCGCGAGGGTTTGGTGGAAGGTGTACTTGGGTGGGATATGCTCAGGGCTGCCAACAATCCAGGATATGTGTGGGAACACCTGAACATTCGGCCGCGGCTTTCCTGGGAGTCTATTGTTGACAGGGAGGACAGTTGCATATTCGAGACTGCCAGTCGAAACTCGTACGTGCTGAGATGAGTGCGAGTCTTCAGTTGGCATTAAAGCTTTGGCTGTAGGAATAAAGGTAGCGGCAAGTTACAAATTATATCACGACCCTTTTAAATACTATTAGAACATGAAATGAATTAACGTAAGGCATCTAATCTGCTGTAGTCTCCCTGGCCCGATCCTTGATATCCAGATTCTCCGCATAAGCATCAACATGATACCGTTTAAACTTCCTCGTCGGGATCTTCGCTGCAAACATGATATCCAACTCTTCAAAGGTTCTCCCCTTGGTCTCTGTAAGTCTAAAGAATCCCCAAACAAGCGTCACAAACCCCGTCCCAAACCAGAAGAACCCCGTCTTCCCTCTCCAGTTCCAGGCCGTGGGATTCATGAAATACGGCTCAATAACGTTCGCCACAACAATCGCGATATAGTACGTGTTCCGCGCAAGGACGATTGTCTTCGAACGCAGTCTCGTGGAAGACACTTCAGGCGCAATGGACCACCCCAATGGCCCAATGGTAAGCGAAAACGTGAACAGCCAGATAATACACAACGAAGACTGCGCCCATTTCACCCCGTCGGTATTCCTTACCAGGTCCAGAATCCCAATGATGAAGAGGTACGCGCACATCATGGCCATACCACCGAGGTACATAGACCGTCTCCCAAACGCCTTCATAAGGAACCACGAGAGAACCGTTCCAATAAACGCAATCGCCGTGCCCCCAAGGGCAAGCTTATAAGCATCATCCGGACTCATCCCAGCCTGTTCAAAGAAATACGTCCCCGAGTACGCGAACTGGCTCCCGGCAAGAACCTGACCCGCGAAGGTGACGCAGGCGATTTCCGTACGCCGCAGATTCGACCCCTTTAGACAGTCCATATACGACGAGCCGGCTTCAAGTTCTGACTCGATGTTATCGGTATGGATCATCATGGCGACAATCTGGTGGGCGTTATGCCGTTCACTCCTGGCCATAAGGCCCTGGACGGTTTTCTCGGCGGCGTTGTATTGTCCGTGCCGGACTTGCCACCAGGGGGACTCGGGCATGAAGATTGCAATGAAGAATAACGGTGCGGGCCAGATCCATTGCACGGCGAAGGGGATGCGGTAGGACCATTCGTCTGGGCGGTTGAGGAGGCTTTGCAGGACGCCCATGCTGAGGAATTGGCCGATGGCGAAGCACATGTTTGTGTAGGCTGTGAGATAGGAACGGAGGGCCATGGGGAGGAGTTCCGAGGAGTATGCTGGACCGATCGTTGCGAACATTCCCCAGGGTATCCTGTTTCGTGAGTATCATGTCGAGACAGACCATGGTCGAGAGTCTTACCCACAGAGAACCTGTCCAGCAACCTGAGCCCCAACGGACTTTCCAAAGAACGAGACGAAGATAAACCCGCACATGCAGAACAAACCACCAAGAAAGACCTTCTTAAAGCCATAATGCTTTATCAGGTAGCCGTTCAGAAACGCCCCGATGATACACCCTGCATTGCCACCAGCCCCTAAAGCCGACTGCCATTCCCCAGGAACTTCATATCCATGCGCATATTCACGCCCAAACTGTTTCTTGAACTCGGGATAGGCGTAGAAGTTACCAACAAGATTGGTGTCGTACCCTTCCATGATAATTGACATGGAGATTGTGAGCGACCAGGCAACTGCGCATGGGTAAGCGCGCAGGGCCTGCCGCACAGTCAAAGAGTGTTCGGCTGCATTAGCTGCCTGGGCTTCTTTTGTGTTAGTATGCCATTGATCTCCTTTCCTTTCAATGTCGTCGCCGGAATTGCAGGCCTCAACGTGAAGAGACGCTGGGGATTCATCTACTTTCTTATCGTCCATGGCCGTGAACAGGAAGAACCAAATCAGGAGGCTGCAGCGTAACGATAGAGCAACAGAATATGCGCCAACAGCTGCATTATATAGCCATAATTTATCCGTACGACAAGGTCATGCGCACTTCGGTTTCTTTGTCCTACATCGATGATCGAGTAATGCTACTGTCGATCATTGTATTCCCCACGGGGAAATGGCAGGGACGGAGAAACAGGATGATTGGACGAGACTCCCCTGCTGCAAGGGTGCCGGAATGCGGGTTTGGAGAGATCCGACTGGTGGATTGTAATTGAGTGCAACGTAACCCAAAGCCAGTTAGCTGAATGAGATTATGACACCCATAGTGGGATTTTACCGGCTGAGTTATCCCGGATGAGCAGTGCGTGAGGCTGTTTATGAATATTCTGTCTAGTATATTCTGTCTAGTTTGAAGTCCAACGCGACGGACGAAAAATGCTGCAAAGTTGAGTAAGGTGAAATCAAGGCTGGCTATGTACTGGCTATTACGCTATCAAGATCCTCAGTCACTCTAATGACAGATAATATCGTGAGATCTCAAAGACTTTCGTAGGTAACATGTAGTACGCTGCAGTCCGAATCAACTCCGATTCACTCTTTTCCTCAAAAAGGCCGCATTAAAAAACCGCGTCGTCCCATCCATCATGACCTCCTTATACCGCGGTTCCACCTTCCAAGCAACATACCCCTGCCTCTCATACCACTCCTGGTTGCAAATCGGCATTATCTTGCGCGCAAGAGGGCCCAAGACCTCATCATAATAATGCTTCTTGCTCAGACAATTCAGCGTGATATATTCACACTGCGCACTCCCAAACGGCTCCTGCGTCGCCAGGGCCGCGATCTGCCGCATCGCAGAACCACCAAGCCCAGATGATCGATGTTCCGGGAGAATAAAGAAGGTCTGCACGGTCAGGCGCGTCTTGTCGGCATTCGCGAGTTCCCAGTCTGCAGGCTCGGCATAGGCGTCCAGCGAGATGTGGCCGGCGCGGACCGGTATTTCTGATTCGCTCGGAGAATGGCCCGGAGGCTTGGTTGATGTAGTGATCCAGAAGAAGGACTTGAGGCCGGCTTCTTGTTTTTCGCGCCAGATAGCGATGTGCTCTGGTGTGTTGTCCCAGCCGCAGACGGTGCGTTGCTGTTGGAGCTCCGCTGCCTCGGAGGGGTCGGATAGGTTTATTGGGACGAGAGTACAGGCCATGACGATCTCAGTGATGGTACAAATATTATTATTTCCAACCTGATGTTCCCAACTTTGATATTTGCAACTTGTAGCCTGAGAAGCAAAGCATGCGAGAAATAAGGAGGCTCTCTCGACTCTCGAGTGACTCACCAGCAAAGGACACGGAGTCAGCAGTCTAAGTTCACGCTAGTAAATTAATTAATAACTCCAATTATAGCCCAAACTGAAGCATTTTAGATAAGCCCCATCTTAATGTCGAATGGACGGTTAGAGTAGATGAAAAATTTATGCTAGGAATCTGTTGTTTTTATGATAGCCTGGGTTCATCCTGTTCCTCTTCCTGCTGCTTAACGGGTTTACGGTGTCCTGGGCACTGGGATACGTCTTCGTTCATTACCTCGTATATAGCGATTGTTATCTTCCTGGCGTTTTATCTGGGACATAAGGCTCTTTCGGACTGGGGTGCGCCAAAGAGGTCGTTTTAGAAAATGAAGGTGCCCTTTTAAAGAGCTTGTATACTTAAATATGCGACAGCGATGGTGCGATAGTTAAGAAACAGCCTTTAACTACATATCTCTTTTACATCGCACGCTCCTGTGAGGTAGATGTCTGGTTACAAATTTCCTGCCGCTGTAGTACGGTTAGTCGACAAGGGCAACCGCTCAATCACCTGCGGTTTGCCTTTAATCGTAAACCCAGAAGTAGGGAACTCCTCATCCACATCAACCAGCAAGGTGTACTTGCCCGGATAAAGCACAACCCCTCCATCCGGGCGACCGCGAGTCAATGGCGCTACGGTGACTTCCACATCAACCTTCCGCGTCTCTCCCGGCTTGATCTTGCTAGCTCGTGTGTATCCGACGAGTGTCTTGATAGGAGCAGGCTGAGGACCGGCATCTGTCGAGCTAGCAAATACCAGGGCGACGTAGTCGGATACAGTGCCTCCCGTGTTCGTAACAGCCAGCGAGAACGTATCGACCACATTAAGATGTGGGTGCTCTCCCTCCGTCAGAGAAGCAGCGCCGTAGGATCCGAAATCCTTCTTCGCCCAGGAAACGTTGAATGTGGTGTAGTGCAATCCAAAGCCAAATGGGAGCACAGCCTCGTCGTACCATCGGTAGGTCCGTCCTGGGTTATCTGTGCCAGGGCGCAGGTTTATATCGGTCATCGGCACCTGGTCTACGTATTCCTTTGGATACTGCGTGATTGGGAGACGACCAGCCGGAGCGGCCTTGCCAGTGAGGATATCGAAGACTGCAGTGCCACCGGCCTGGCTGGGATATCCAACCCAGACGATTGCACCGACATTGTCCGCAGATAGCAGCTGTGAGTCGTCTACCTGGCCTCCACCGAACTGGACGACGGTCAGAGGCTTGCCGACCTCGGCTAGTTGGAGGATGAGGTCTTGCTGGTTGCCAGGCCAGTCGATGCTGGTTCTGTCTAGTGATTCCTCTTCGATGCCGTTGTCGATTCCGCCGAAGAACAGGACGGCGTCTGCTTCTGCTGCGATGTTCAGGGCATCTTCGAAGCCGTCCTCGCTGGTTGAGTCTATCTCTGTCCCTTGAGCTGTGAGTACGTTATATCCCAGCTGGTTCGCGGCCTCGATCATGGTTGGGATGTGCTTGGCCGGACCGGCGTAGTTGCTCTGTAACTCCGTCGTGAGATTGATATATGGCCCGACCAACGCCAGAGTGCCATTCCGCTTCAGTGGAAGAGTTCGATCAGCATTCTTCAGAAGCACAGTTCCCTGCGTCGCAACAGTCCAAGCAGCCTTCTCCGCTTCAGACGTTGACACATCCTCCCACCCAATGGAGCGCAGTGGCTGGTCGTCCGCAGGATCAAAGTACCCCACCTGCACCAGCGACGTATACAGGCGAGTCAGAGCCGTATCCAGCGTCTCATTCGAGACCAGACCCTGTTTGTGCGCCTCACCAAGATAATCTGGCATCCATGTCCCACAGTCCAAGTCTACCCCAGCATTCAAAGCCGCCGCTGCTGCCTCAGGACCACTGTCCACATAGTGATGAGCCGTCTGTATACGTTCAACAGCACCACAGTCCCCCGTCACCCAATGCCCAGGAGCCTCCCAGCCCCAATGCTCCCTCAGCACAGTCTGCAACAGATACCGATCCGCACAAGCCGGAACCCCATTCAGGGCATTATAGCTGCACATGAACGCTCCGACATTGGCGTCAACAGCACAAGTCCTAAACGGGGGCAGATAATACTCGACCAAATCAACCGCCGACGCCTGCGCATCGAACTCAAACCGGCTCACCCCTCCCCAGTCCTCCAGATCATACGCAGCGAGGTGCTTGCACGTCGCAACAACCTTCGGGTTCTCGGGGTCATCCCCCTGCAACCCGCCCACAAAACCCTTCACATACCGCGAGCAATGCAACGGATCCTCGCCGGGCGTCTCCTGCCCACGTCCCCACCGCGGATCCTTAAACGGATTGATATTCGGCGTCCAGTAATCCAGCCCGGCGTGGTCTGAATTGGAGAACGCGCGGGCTTCAGTGCTTATGATCTCCGCAACAGTTCGCACGAGATCATCGTTAAAGGCAGCACCCAGGACTATGGGTGCAGGAAACGAGGTTGCATAGCTGAACTCGCCGTCTTCTTCGAAACTGACGCCGTGTTTGTCGGCGACGCCGTGCAGGGCTTCGTTCCACCACTTGTAAGGTGGGAGGCCGAGACGGGGGGCACCGGCTGCTTCGTCGCCTGTGTTGTTGATCTTTTCGGCGAGGGTTAAGGCGTTGACGAGGGATTTGGCGCGGGTCTGTGCATCCAGGGAGGTGTCGCAGATGGGCAATTGGCTTAGAGGGCCGGTGGTGCAGTCTGGATAGTTGGATTGGGCGAGGATTGGGAGAGGGAGGTGGAGGATGAGGGGGGTCAAGATGATGATATTTCTGAGATTGAATAGTCCTGCCATTGTGGCTTTTCCGGTTGTTTGGTGTGCGTTGGACTTGAATGTTTGTCGGGTTGATGGGGTGTTTAAATATGGCATCGCTTGACGGGTGATTGAGTCGTTGTGTATATCCAGAACAGCCTGATAATGGCCGGAATCTCCAATCTATGACATACTACGATGTTGAATATATGAAGCCAAGGAGAACCCCGCTGGATATTGAATCCCCGATGCTGATCATTCTTGTTTTCGGATATTATCCTCCAATGGGGTTATTTTGGTAAATGCTGCTATTATGCTCAAGTGTTTAGCCGTGTACCTGATTGCAGTCCGTAATGAATATCTATGACAGTATAGTTAGGGCTGTCTCTGGGAGAAATCACGCCGTAAACTCCCACTTCGCATGCTTAACATCCATAACGTCAATAAACGCCTTGAGCTTCCCAAACTCCTTGAACCCCTCACTCGCCCTGAATTCCTCATGCTCATGAATATTTTCCCAGCCGGAGAAAAGAACAAATTCATCCTTAGGGCTTCCCTGCTCATCAACCTCGCTATCAACCCTCCACGAACCAACAGCATCTCTAGTCCCCTTAAACTCCTTAACATAATGTCTCGTCGCCGCAAAAGTCTTCTCAAACCCATCCTTTCCCCCAGGCGAAATAAAACACCGTCCAATCCCAACAACCGGCGCATAATACGGAATCACATACCCATCCTCGGCTGAAGACGGGTTCGGATCGAGATCCAGATGCTGGATCCAGACCAGCTCAATCCCCTCCGTTAATCCAGCCATGATTTCCTGGTTTTTAGGGGAGGGAATCCATTCCTCCAGATGCTGGGCGGCGGACTCCCATCGACCCAGGATGTAGATGTAGCTGGGGTCTTCGAGCTGGGAGAGGATGTATGCGTGGGCGTTTGTGTACTCGGCTTGTGCTTTTATGCCATTCTGGAGTTTTGTGTAGAATGTCTGGTTCGAGGGATCGGTCAGGGGGAGGTTGTTCTTCAGACGGAGGCAGGCGAGTTCGGTGACAGGCATTTTGATCGATTTTACTGTAAGAGAAGAAGTGACAGATATGATTTGATCTTAAATATTCAATATTTAATAATTAATAATTACGCTGTGGCAGGCACCAAGGTGACCAGGCTGACGACGTCGGTGCCTGAGGCTCCACTTGCGGTGAGCTTGGCTGTCAGTTTCGCTCTTTTGGGAAGGGATTAGTTACAGGAATGGGGCCGGATGAGGTAGCCTATTGATAGCATTTCTAATCAATGGGAATGTTAGTTAATAAGTGATACTTGGGGGCTAGATGGTGCCATAGACTGTGGGGGCGCGCGGGGTCGGATAACTGCTTGATGTCCCGAGGTCCAGCGTCACTCCAATAAATACAGTTCGACTCCACGAATTGCACATCACTCTGTATATCATTGTGTATCATCATGTCCGACCTCACAGGTTTCCCTGACTATTTCAACCTCACCGGCAAAGTCGCCCTGGTGACTGGAGGTACTGCCCGCGCATATCCGGATCCTTGTATACGCCTATACTGATATTGTAGGATCGCGCGGTCTCGGCCTGCACGTCGCGACTTCTCTGCTGCGAGCCGGCGCAAAGACCGTCTTCATAACCGCGCGTAAAGCTCCCGGCGTGAACGAGGCAGCCGATAAACTAAACGCTCTCCCCGGCATCAAGGGCAAAGCGCTCGGCATCGCCGGCAATGCGTCTCAGACAGACGAGATCCAGGCGCTGGTCGACCAGGTGAAGAAGGTCGAATCCAAGCTCGATATTCTTGTCGCAAACGCCGGCGCAACATGGGGTGGGCCATTCGAGACGTCTCCAGACTGGGCGAGCCAGAAGGTCGTGGATTTGAATGTCCGCGGTGTCTTCAACCTCGTGCGATTGTAATTGCACCAGCCCATAGCCTAGTTCTACCCAAGCTGATAGGTTTAGATTCACTCCCCTCCTCAAAGAAGCAGGATCGCATTCCTCTCCCTCGCGCGTCGTCATCGTCAGCTCCGTCGCCGGGTCCAGCGTGCCCCATACTGGCGACCACGGTACAATCATGTACTCCATCTCCAAGGCCGCCGCGACCCATCTGGCTCGGAACCTCGCTGTTGAGCTCGGACCCAAGAATATTACTGCCAATAGTCTGTCGCCGGGCTTCTTCCCGTCGAAGCTAGCTAGTGGTCTGATTGAGATCCTCGGGGGTGAGGAGGAGCTCAAAAAGTCGAACCCGAGACAGCGCCTGGGCGTGCCTGACGATATTGGCGCGGCCGTATTGTTCCTTGTTAGCCCGGGTGCGAACTATGTGTAAGTCATGTTCACCGGAGTGCTGGAGAATCTGCTAACAATTGCTAGTAATGGAGTTGATTTGACGGTCGACGGAGGTTCGCGTCTCGCCCGGGAGAAGCTGTAGATATGTCTTTGTTGCCCTTGTCATGGTATCGAGTAGAGTAAATGGGTAGTAAATGAAATATAACACTGACTCAAGTTGAATATTTACCATGAACAACAGAATATTATTGCACCTACAGGAATATTCCTTACCCCTCAGGCAGACTTGGCGGGTGCATTCTTCCACCACTCACAGTCCAACCAGAAAGCTCTGCAATAGATATAGACTTAGTCCTCGCCCGTGTCTCGATGGTGAAAAAGAAATTCCTTCTTTTCAATCAATTTCATGTGGTATCTCGCAATGGCACTGGGAGCCCACACTCTAGCCCTAGCGGCTTCCCTCTCCCAAGCCGGTCTTGTCCCTGGCCTGGCACCGCTTATCCCGGATAACTTCACCCCATCAACAGAGCTGGGTGTTGCTTATGGCAATAAATCTGTAGAACTCGGTAATTTGTTCCGAGTCAGCGAGGTTCAATCAGCTCCGACCATCTCATTCGCCAAGGAGGTAAGCTGTCATCATCCACATTACACGGTGCCTTTACTAACGAAATGACTAGGTCGATGCTCCAGAAGGTCAATTATACACCCTTCTACTTGTCGACCCCGATGCCCCGACACCCGATGACCCCAAGTACGCATACTGGCGCCACTGGGTCGTTTCCGGCCTGAAGCCAGCGGACGGGATTGAACCGGAAGCCGCGCTGACGGAGTATCTTGGTCCTGGTCCGAAGGATGAGTACGTGCCCAGTCTTCTATATAACGCTGGAATACTAATGAGGCTGTCCCGGTATAGGTCCGCTCCCCATCGGTACTTGTTCCTCCTCTTCCGGGAGCCAGAGGGATTAGACCTTTCAAAAGAGGATGTCGGTGGCGAGGAGTTTGTTGACCGTCGCTCGTTCCCAGCTGCTGAGTGGACTGCGAAGCATGGATTGGTCCTTGCTGGTGTTAACTGGATGCTTGGTGCTGGAGATGGATGGACTGAGTAAAGACTAGAGCAGAGCAAGTTAATTTGGGATGCGGGCGTACTTCTTTCGGTAGAGTCCGCTCGATATATTCTATTGATGCATGAGGAACTACAGTCCATCAAGCTACCATCATTTCAGGCAGCCGAGAGGAAGAATTTTTTTGTCGTCATGGATATGCAGGTTTGGATGGTATAGATGACTTCGTAGCTTTGAAGAGCAATAACTTGAATACTATCATCTGGCAGATCTGAGGGTGAAGTGGCTGTTGCGGTTTCCACATGAACTTCCAGTAAATCAAGAAAATACGAGAATGTGTCATTCTTCAAAAACAGTGTGAGCTTCAGTTCGCTTACGGTAGGTATTTCCATGACCAATGCCTTCCCCTGTCTATCTGGGTGGAACTCGTCCGTCGATTGCCACTTCAAATATACAGGTCCACATAAAGTAAACACATCATATACAACAATTCAACCATCTAAAATAAACCACCACGTCTCCAGCCTGTAATCACTGTTGTAATTACTATTAAGCCTCACCCCTCGCCGTCACGTGGCTTCGTTGTCTCTCAGCCTTGCGCTTCTCTTTCTCTTTCTCTCTCTCCCCCTCCTCCATTCCTCCTTGGACAAGCATCGTTGGTTCGCAGCCGTGGACAGTTCTCATCTACAGAACATGCTAGCACCATCCGTCGCGCATGATGCCCACGCCCACTCACAATGACTACCAAGTCGGATGGATATGCGCCCTACCCCTCGAGTTCGCTGCCGCCGAGGCCATGCTGGACACCCTCCACGAAACGCTGCCCAACCGACGAGACGACGAAAACACCTACGTTTTCGGCAGCATCCTCCAGCATAATGTCGTGATCGCGTGCCTGCCAGTCGGTGTTTACGGGACAACCTCGGCTACCTCGGTCGGAATGCAGATGAGGACGAGTTTCCCCTCTCTGCGTTTCTGCTTGATGGTTGGTGTTGCGGGCGGTGCTCCTGCTCCCCACGTCGATATTCGGTTGGGAGATGTGGTTGTGAGCAAACCCACCGGGGGATATGGTGGGGTCATACAGTATGATTATGGAAAAGCGGTTGAGGATGGCGAATTCGTTCTTACGGGGACGTTGGATAAGCCACCTGCGGTGCTGTTAACCGCGCTTGCTAGGCTCCAGGCCAAACATCACTTGAGGGGGAATGATATTCATCGGTTCTATAAAGACGCCCTGGACAAGTATGGCCAACTCGCAGAAACGTTTTCCTTTCCCGGACGAGCCGGTGATGTGCTTTTCGTGGCGGACTATAGTCACGTAGGGGGCGGCAATAACGATTGCGATAATTGTGACCAGGACCAAATTCATCCTCGTCCATCTCGACCTTTCACTCATCCACGGGTGTTCTATGGTCTTGTTGCATCTGCAAACCAGGTTTTGCGGAATGCCGCCCGCCGCGATGCTCTTTCTCGGAGGCACGGCATTCTTTGTTTTGAGATGGAAGCCGCAGGGCTTATTGACATCGTGCCTTGTCTGGTCATAAGAGGTATTTGCGACTACTGTGACTCTCATAAGAATAAACAATGGCAAGGCTATGCTTCCATGACTGCCGCCTGCTATGCGAAGGAACTCCTTTCTGTCATCCCATCGAATGAAGTTACCCAGACGAAGGCCATCAAGGATGGTCTCAGCAACACGAACAATACTCTGCCAACTATACCTTCTGACCCAATCCAAACTGCTAGCAAGGAAAATGCCAAACCTTCATACTCCGAACCGATCAATTCAGGTTTTGGTGGGCCAAGCATGGGCAACAGTCACCAAACTGCTGTTGGGGTTCCTTTATCCAATCCTCAGAGCGTAGATATCCCGGTAGGCAAAGGGAATCGCTTACTGATTGGGATCGAACTTGGATACCAGTACGTTGCGGGATGATAACCCTATCACCTGAAGTCTCATTGTTGACCCGTATCGTGACCAGGTTCTCCACGGCTGCATGGACGACAACTGGAGACTTCAGAAGCTACAAACTCAACCCCATCACGAGCTGGCCAGGTTGGAGTATAGAAACCCACCAGGTGCCGACAGAGCTGGGGTATAAAGACGACAAGGCCTTCTGGGGGTACTGCATTCCCGAGGATACGCCCCGGTTGGTCTTTTTGAGGGCCCTCCAATCTGACGGAGAGCGCTATGTGGGCAAGGACCATGATGACCGCTCTGCTAGAAAATTTGTAGGCGACTACATTCTCGGTATTTATTGCCATGTCCGACGTACCATCCGCAATAATGGAACGGTTCGTCTGGGTAACTGGAAGGTTCAAGTTGTGTTAGTTGTGCCGTTTTCATTGCAGTCAATGGCTAAAGAGGTAGCCTCCATAGCGAAACAAGTTTTCTTAAATGATGGATCGTTACCCCAAGTCAAAACCGTGGTCAGACCCAAGGCTGTCGCTCTGGGACAGTTTTGCATGCTTCTGACGCCATCACTGGGGGCATATGTGATCTGTGATATGTCTGTAAATTCCACAGTATGTATCACTCGCTCGTGCCTCTTTTCTTGGTTTCGTCTGTTTAGTTCTGCATCTCACCGGTTGTACAGGATCTCCACACTTACAAGTTGGCCTCCGTGAACCCCATGGTCCTAGAAGAAATTCGTGATGCAATAGGTAATTAAGCCTTGGCCCCTCTCATCTGGAATCCCAGAATACGAACTAATTTTGTGAACTAAGAGCAGCAAGGGGTCGGGATGAGCGTCCACGAAGCCATTAGAGACGTATGCCGACTAAAGTTGCAACTAAGTTCGGCCCACGTTAATTCGCGCGACCTGCGACAAGCTGTGATGACATTCCGAGAAGACACTCTCAACCCGCATTTCGAGGTTGAACGCCCAACCAGGAAGTACTATATAGATATTCGAGGCATGTTGCAGAATGGGGATATTCCGCAAAATTACACCCATGAACCTTACATGTTAAGAGGCCATATATGCCTTACAGAGTTGGTGTATTCTACACATTTATCTGAGACAGTGTTGACGATCACGTATCAACCAGGACGGAAATCACAACAGCAATCAATAGTGCCTTGGATACGGTTAAGCGGTTTATAGATGCTCAGATGACCTTCCAGCAGGACCTTAAGATCGAGGTTAGTAGGAAGTGTTCTCTACTATGACACTACATATACTTGAACTTATACATCCCAGGGAATCGTTCTTGCTGGCAGCTGGGGATCCAATCCCTACATTTATCAACATATGACATCGGTGTATACGAATTCTCACACAATACCTGTCTTTCAGGAACGGAACAGTCATTTGTAAGCACAATATTGTCTATTCAAAATTCTGTCCAAATGCTGACCGGAAAGGCCTGTTTTACGTGGTGCAATACACATGAGTTTGGCCGGCAAAAGAAGTGAATTGGCTATGGTCAAATAGACTATCCATCCTATCTCAATATATTAACCGGCGGAATTTTCGTCGTTGATCAGCCGTCCGTTGTACTTTGTGTCTGAAATAGGTACAGGCCGTCAGGACGCCGCGATATTAATGGCAGAATGACAGGCAGAGCACGCAGGCTGCTATGTCAAACGTGCCTACTTATTCGGGGTGTATAGTTCCCAAATGACCGGAAGGAGCGACCTACATTGCATCGTTTGCTCTTGCCTGACCAGCACATGGCCTGTAAGAAAACCAGGAAGGATCGATGGACAATCGTATTTCCCGACGAAATATATCCCATATTTCAGCTATTAGGTGTTGGTGGAGCCACCTCTGTTCAACATCCTGATGGTGTTTCTGATGTCATACCATCCTGCACCTCGTATTCCGTGACAACGGTGACTGCTGGCACAGACTGAAAGGTACTCACTCGAGCTATTAAAATAATCTTGGTCCGGTAAACACGGATCCTCTTCATCGGACTCGGGGAATTCCGACCGATAAACCGACACCGTCGTCGGAAATTCGGGCGCTGGCTCCGCTTTCGCAGCCAGTCCGACTGTCCGTGGAATTCCCGCGGAATGTTTCGTTTGCGAATGACGCCATGCTCTCGCTGGTATTGTCTGAATTTGGGTTTTTGGGCGATACCGTTAGTAGTCCATTACCTGTAATGCAAAAGCGAAAAGTCTGTTATCTGATTTGTTCTTCAGCCATGTGAACTGGGGATACATGACAGCCTCGACAGCTCCGGTGCCGGCATCTGATAAGATAAGATTGATCTGATATCCCTCATCCATTCCTCCCTCCTTGATCCTTTATTCTCACAAAAATACATCTTCTATCTTCATTTTGTGATCTAGAACAGTAAAGGCCAGTCAAAATGACCTGGGACAAACTCACCCTGGTAACCAAAACCCTCCCGTGGTTCATCCCCTACCTCCTCCGCGCCAGCATCCACCGCATCACCGCCCTATTCCACAAATACAGCTACAAGCCCACCGAAAACGCCAAACAAGTCGTCGTAATCGGCGGCTCATTCGCGGGCCTGCAGCTCGTGCGCCACCTAACCGAGTCCCTACCCACGGGCTGCAAAGTCGTCTGGATCGAGAAGAACTCGCATCTGAATTTCGTATTCGCGTTCCCGCGTTTCTCGGTTGTCACTGGATACGAGGAGCGCGCGTTTATCCCGTATGAGGGTGTGGAGAATGCCGGGCCGAGGGGTATCTTGACACGCATCCAGGATCGAGTTGTGGAGGTTTGCGATGGGTATGTAAAGCTTGCCAGCGGGGAGTCCCTTGAGTACGCGTACCTGGCTATTGCGGCTGGTGCGACGCGCGCGCTTCCGGGTCAGGTTGTGGCTACTGAACGTGCAGATGGTGCCGAGGAGTTAAGAGGTGTTCAGGGTCTTATCAAGGAGAGTCAGAGGATTGCTGTTGTTGGGGCCGGTGCGGTGGGCGTGGAACTTGCGGCGGATATCAAGGATGTTTTTCCCGAAAAGGAGGTTACACTTGTTCATTCGCGGGACGGCGTCTTGAATCGGTTTGGGAAGAGGTTGCAGGAATATACTCTCCCTGCACTAAGAGATGTGCTTAAAGTCCGGGTGCTGCTTAATGAACGGCCGAAGTTACCAGAGGGGGAGGCGCTGGTCAAGTCAGCTACTCTGCAGTTTTCAGATGGACATGAGGAAGAGTTTGATCTTATTGTACGTTCAATCCCTACCCTACTCACATCCAAACTCCGACTAATGCATCAACAGATCCGCTGTACAGGCCAAACCCCCAACTCATCCATGCTGGCCCCTCTACACCCAACCGCCATCTCCCCATCCACATCACAAATCCTCGTAAAACCAACCTTCCAAATCGACCCCTCCACCTCAAGCTCAAGTCAAAAGCCCACATCCGACTCGCGTATCTTCGCCTTCGGCGACGTAGCCGCACACCCAGGCCCCCTCATGGCGCGCGCAGGATTCATCCAATCCGAAACGGTGGCGGCGAATATCCTCTCCCTCGTCAAGGGGCAGGAAGCGAAGGCGGTTTACACGCCGAATATGTTTGTTGAGGGGTCGATTAAGTTGACCCTGGGCAAGAAGCGGAGTGTCATTTATTCGAGTGATACAGATGGAACGGAGGTGTTGATTGAGATGGGGGGTGCGCCGGAGGATATGGATGTTGGTAGGGCTTGGAGTCAGTTTGGAGGCATTAAGGAGGGACAAGAGAAAGGGAAGGTTAAGGGCAATTAGTCTGGGGATAGTACTTTGTTTGTAATTTTGTCATGCGTAGAAATCGTGTCATTGCTATTCTTAATCGACGTGATAGATGAAGGTGCTGAAGACAAATCTATGACTTAGACATAAAATCTAGAATGAGGACTACTGCTCCGCCTTCTCCCGCGCAATTTGCGCCGCCAGCACCTTATCTAGCGGAGGAGGGCAATCCAGCTTCTCCATGAAGACCTCTACCATCCGCACTCCCTTGCCGTTGAGCATCCGCTCATCTGTCAGGGCATTGTCGAGATCACCCCACGTCCGGACTTGCCAGGTGTGAGCAGCGTACTCGCCCTCCGTGGGAGCGCCGAAGAACTCCGGGCCCTTGAGATATCGCCAGGGCGTGATGTCGTTATACTTCGCCTCGCGTCCGTGAATGCATCGCTCGATGGTATATCCGTCATTGTTGATCAGGAAGATAATGACATTGAGTTTTCGGTGGATGATCGTCGCAAGCTCTTGCGCCGTGAGCTGGAAACTTCCATCACCGATAAACAGGATCGAGCGGGCCTCGCGAAGATCGTGATACTCGGAGCGAGCGATGAGGTCATGTTGCGCTTGGCTTGCACCTAGTGTGGCCGGCAGCATGTATCCGATCGAAAGCCAAGTGACGGCCTTGAATAAGCGGGTCTTGGGGGGCAGGCGGAATTCGTTGGATCCATATGCCGCCGTACCGGTTTCCGCGCAGACGATGTCGCCTTCGCGGAAGAAGGACGAGATTCTGTGCCAGAAGCCACCGACCTGCGTGACAAGGTCCGTGCTTGACACTTCTGGTGGTGCGACGGATTTGGGATGGACCAGCTTGGGGTTGTGCTTGGCAACTTTGTCCATTTCCAGGTGGCCGATCAGCTGGGGGAGGAAGCAGTTGGCCGGGAGATCGCGGATGATCTCACTGCCGATCTGCACAGATGTAGCATGGATTGAGATGGTAATGTCTTCTCTGGGGACGGTCTGATAAAGGAAGCTGTTTGTATTGCTAAAGTGCGGGCCGAAGCACAAAACAAGGTCGCTTGAGTCGAAAAGCTCCTTGTGTTGTGGTGTGAAAACGCCGTAGACGTTTGGTAGATCCTCATCAATCAAGCCCTTCCCGAATCCTGATGTGAAAGTCGGCCACTCCGTGGCTCTGACGATGTGGTCAACCTCATCCACAATCCTAGCATACCGAATCTCGCCATCAATCAATATCACCGGTTTCTTCGCGCTGTATATGCGGTCGAGGATTGTAGTCAGCGCTTTGTCTTCGATCTTCGGCTGGCGGGAGGGCAGAGGGAGGGAGAGTTTCGATTCAAGCGCCAGCTTCGGGACGCGTAAGGATACCATGTCCAGGGGTATGGCGATGCGGACGGGCCGGCTGTGGAGAAGGCATTGCTGCAGCACTCGATCGATCTCGGCGGGGGCGGAGCGATGATCTGTCAAGAGGGCCTGGGCAACAGTGATGTGCTCTTGCATGCGATCGAAGTTCTGGTACTCGCCATCGTTGAAGGTATGGTGGATGAGGGCGCGCGACTCCTGCGACTGGCGGACAGGAGTGCCGACAATGTGCACGACGGGGGCGCGTTCGGCGTAGGCACCAGCGATCGCGTTGACGGCGGACAATTCACCGACTCCGAAGGTTGTGACGAGGGCTCCGATGCCTAAGAAAACATAACATTAGATTGCGATCGTGGAAAAAGAAATAGGCAGCTGGTTACCCTTGATCCTGGCGTATCCATCGGCCGCGTACCCCGCATTCAGTTCGTTGCCGCTGCCCACCCAGCGCAGATGCGACGGCGCGACATAGTCCAGTAGCTGCAGGTTGTAATCGCCGGGGAGGCCGAAGATGGAGTCGACGCCGAGCTGGTGCACGCGTTTGAAGAGGTATTCGGCGAGAGTGGTGGTGTTGGTCTCCATGGTGAAGAAGATGTCGAGAGTTAAAGGGATGAGGGGCAGCGGCTGCTTATGTATACCAACGCGCGAGCCGACAATAGCCGACGCCCTACACTGACAATGTAACAACAAACCGGCAATACCTTCCTAAACTATACACTGCATTATTTGGCTTAACGCAGACCACCTGCTATACCAAACAGTCTCGTGCTGGTTAAGGATAATATGCCTTGTACAGCTGCATCGCCCCCACGATGGACTGGATGAGCCCAAAAACAAGGGTCAGGGCGATGGCCACAGAGTGTGTACCACTGAGCTCCCTCGCGGCGATCGTTCCACCACTGGGAAAGAGTTGATGGGCGCGACTCGTCGAATTCCTCCTTCAGGATCACCAGGCGGTCGTGCCAGTACCTATATGTGTCGATATGTCTCTGCGCAGACCCACAGTTGAGCACACTGGGGTCAAGGTCGTCAAACTGGTCTTGTTTATTGTACCACTTTCTGCAGGCCAGGTCTCTCTGTGGGAAAAGAAGAGCAAGTGTCGCTAGGGTTTCGTCGATGAACCGCTTGGGAAAGAATGGTGATCTGGGGAAGAGACAGTAAGCTGAGGCTTGCAAGAAGAGACGAGATACTGCACTTACTGCAGTTGACTTCTTAGGAACGAGGCGTGATGGAAGATCATAACAGTTCTATCTGCATCTCTAAGACAAAGGTTATCTGCCAGATTCGTCGTCAGTTCGGTGTTGAAGCCCGCAATCCGAACCATGCTGGAAAGGTTGAACTCCCTGCCCAGCTTGAGGCCGCTGTGGTTGAGCATGTGCTGAACTGGGAATGTCTGCTACATGAACTCCTGGACAGAGCCATTCAGCCAAACCAGCCTTCGCCGGCCTGAGAAGGCATTGGGAAACTCGCCGACATCTAACATGGAGACAAGTCGGACGGCAAGACCTGGGTTCCTGATAGTCCTCATTTATTGGGCAGATGCACAGCCCTGGAATGCGGGCTTGAGCGCCTGAAGCTGCCCAAGGCTGACGAGGCTGGCCGGTTGTTTTTCTTATCAAGGAGCTCAGCCCCGGCCGGGATGAAGCCCTACAATGCTTTTATAATTCAATCCCCCATTTGATGAAAACTGAACACTTGTAGGATCAACTCATATCGAAATGAGTACCATACATTTACGAAGCCCACTATCGCTGCTCCAGAGACCGAAGCCGGTCTGGGAGAATCCAGAACTTTCGATTGGAACACTTCGCGGAGTTGCAAAAGGGGCGTTGAAATACTGGGACGCGCAGGGTCCTGCTCAACAAGCCTACGATCAGATTTGCACAGACATCCAACAAGCCCTTAATAGCAGCTGCGGTCCAGTTCGGTGCTCTAGTGTGGTCGTCTACGATATCTACATGGTTGGCCGTGAGACCTCAACAGCAGTCCCTCACATAATGTTCTCCTGCAAACAGCCAAAGTCACGAAAACAAGCAGTGGCTGCGATGCAAAGGTCTGGCATCCTACAGAGGTTCCCGGGAATAGAAGTCGGCCACTGGGAGTATCCTCCCCATATCCTAAATTTGCGGCTTTTGGCATCGTCGGGCCGGGAGGAGGATCTCGACCTGGACGACTCGGCTTCTCATCACCTCCTGCAACCTATACCTGACCCCGAAGATCCAACGGAAACACTGGCTAGGCCGCCAATGCCCTCCGGGATATAAAGACAACGTTTAAAGGAATCCATGACAGCGCCATATCCTCGGTCACCTATACCAGCACCCTATCCACCGAGTCGGGCGTCTTTAGTATGACTGCTGCCCCCACCCATAGCCGCCACGGATATAAAGTTGGCTTGATATGCGCAGTCGATGCCACTGAGTTAGCGGTAACAGCGATGCTTGACGATGTCCACCCGGTGTCGTACGTGCTCGATATGGGCTCACCCGATACCGAAAAGGCCAATAGTATATTCATCCGCCTGTCCCCTGATGAAGGCTTGACTGACCAGGAGGAGACCCCCATGGTGGGCAGCTGCACGCACAAATCGTCTGATACACAAGAGCACTGCTCTGGGAGCCCAGTATTCTTTGCTGTATGGGAGACGATTCCCAGGTTTCGTTAGTCACCTACCTACGCCTCACACCCACTATAAACCGGCTGCTAACTATCACTAGGAATGCTGTTATTGTGTATGGGCTGCTTTCGGCGGCACATCAGCTACCGGAGTTATCACCTAAATTCGGGGGTTCGCTCGACCTCTAATGACGTTCGCCAGCAGATGTGTGCCGCTGGCTCCAACTCACACCGAACTGTCAGATCCGACTTCATACCTTGCGAGACCGAGACTGCGACTGAAGGGGATGTAGATTATTCGTAGTTTACTCTAGGGCGTTGGGGACAATGGGTTGGGGTTTATGGCAAAACTTCAGTTTCTCACATTTTAAACACAAATTCATGTTTTATTTCAGCGTTCATTTATTGCATCTAAGTTCTGGTAGGTAACACTAAGATATGGAAAGTATATTATGCTCAGCTGAATATGGGTATCACCAACGCCAGTATAATCCTGTTCCCATGCGTTGGATGCCGTCGTCCTGGGAGTGAAATTTTGATCAGTGGTTGAACGGACAACTAGGCAACTACTAACGTATTGCAGTTAATACATTGGGGCATACGGAAAGTCTTGGATGATTGAAACAGAAAGGTACCTCCTTGATTGTCGGTATTTGGTCCCGGTTGAGTCAAAGGTACGAGTACGAATATACGAACCCGAGCACCCGAATGCGAACAGAATGCGACCCAATGAGCCGAACCAGAACTGATGATCGACATAAAACCGGCAGGATAGATGGACCATGGAGGTCTCAGGTCAATTTCGTCGTGAGGAATGCGTAATTGGTGTCTTTTCATTGGTTTCTTCATGTTGTTGATACAATTCTGCCTGGAGGATGGGTATATAAAGGCACACTTGTTCACAAAAAAAACTGTGATTAAAACATTTCACTAAGCAGTTCAAGTCAAAATGCAGTTCTCTCTTCAATCTGTTCTCGCTCTAATAGGCCTTGCCTCTGCCAGTCGGTGGCCCGAGTCCCATCCATGGGTGCCTGCCGGGCCAGGAGACTGTACGTTCCTCGCCCATTTATCTCCCTAGCTAACATTGAGTGGCATCCCCACCCATTTATGTGTTTAACTAACGATGAACGGCATAGACCGCGGACCATGCCCGATGATGAATACACTTGCAAACCACAACTTCCTCCCTCATGATGGCAGGAACCTCACCCGGTCCACGGTTGTGGATGCCCTAAGCAAGGCTCTGAATTTCGACGCCGGCCTCGCCAATACAATGTTCGACATGGCCATTATTGCCAATCCAGTTGAGAACGCGACTTACTTTACCCTGTACGATCCCATCTCAATATTTCCAACCGTCATAAGTTGGGAGTCTTGCTAACATTCAACAGGGACCATCTAAATAGACACAATGTCCTGGAACACGATGCCAGCCTTAGGTACTCCCATATCTCAATGCCCACTGCACTGCAATAGATGCTAATTCAAACACAAAAGTCGTGCAGATAGCTACTTCGGCTCGAACCACATCTTCAACGCGACAGTCTTCGCTGAATCCCGTGCCTTCTGGACGAACTCCACCCTGACCGCTGACATGCTCGCCAACAGCAAGATTGGGCGCCAGATCATGTCCAAGGCTTTCAATCCCACCTACAGGTTCACTAATACTACGGAACAGTTCAGTCTCGGCGAGATTGCGGCCCCGATTATTGTCTTTGGGGATATGGATGCTGGGACTGTGGAGAGGAACCTGGTGGAGTATTTCTTCTGTAAGTTATAATATCCCTTAGTGAGGTTTCAGTGCTAACATTGTTAGTAAATGAGCGTCTTCCCACAGAGTTAGGATGGAGTGCGAAGAAAGATACCATTACCGTGGAGGCCATCATGGGCGTCTCAGCGATGATCAACAAGGCTGCGAGCTTGATTACGGATTCTGACTCGGACTCTGCTGCACATAAGAGGAGGGGAGATCTTCATGCTGGACTGGGATTCTAGCAAATCTGTATCTAGACCTGATTTGGTGTGCTACTAGTTGTTGGAAAATGATGTTTTGTATACGCTATATTACGATGTATACTGTAAGATGTAGCAACCTCACCGTAACTGCTTGAACTTGACAATGATTGACTCGCTGCCTGCCCTACTCCAACATCCCCGCATATGTGACAATCCTACCAAGGAAGATCAAGGAAATCACTGCTCCATATGAAGGCCCCACCAGTAATCCATGCGGAGAAGCTGCCGCGGGATTTCCCTTCCTTCAAGACCGAGGGACTGCTGCCTGTGTGGGGATGTGTCCAAGTTCTTACCGACATTCCAGCGAGGGCACGTATGAAGAGAACCACCAAATATTACACGCCTCGATTTGCCTGTCATATAACCGATATCAATCATGGCACCCAAACGGACGGCTGGTACACTGGCATCTACGCCCCTTCTGAGCGATGAGGTGCACAGCGGTATACCGAAACGCATGGAGGAGGATGCGAGGGTTGCAAAGGAGCGATTATATTCCAACAAGACCATGCCTGAGAGTATTCCCCGCCAGCGCGAAGTCCCGAGATTGCCGCCGAATACATCGAGAGAGAAGTTCAACCAGGCCATGACTGAACTTCGAGAGAAGCTGGGGCCTGCGAACGTGGAGATCAATGATAAACCCTTGATTGATGGGTGGTATATGGAGCATCCGTGAGTTGACTGTATTATCGATAAGAGGGTAAGCTAACGTGTCAGAAACACGCATGATGCTTTCCATATCGCGCACCAGGAGGAAATGGTATGCAGCGCGGTTGTGTATCCGTCTACAAGAGAAGAAGTCCAGGCCGTGGTGCGTTGGGCGAACAAGCATGTTATTCCCATCTATCCCATCTCCATGGGCCGCAACATCGGGTATGGAGGTGCAGCGCCCCGAGTTCCTGGTTCTGTCGTGGTTGATCTGGGAAAACGGATGAACAAGGTGCTTAAGATAGACGGGGACAATGCATCGTGCATGGTTGAACCTGGTGTCTCGTACTATAAACTGTACGAGGAGGTGCAGAAGACCGGGTATCCTCTATGGATTGACTGCCCTGATCTTGGTGGAGGGAGTGTTATGGGAAATGCATTGGATCGGGGAGTCGGGTGAGCTACCTCCATTTGCGATACAGATCTACAGCTAAACAGTGGGATTTGGTAGATATACACCCTACGGGGACCATTTCTCGCAGCACTGCGGAATGGAGATTGTGCTACCAACCGGAGAGCTGCTACGAACAGGCATGGGCGCACTCCCCGGCAAAGACGGCGCAGACAATCCCACATGGGGCTCATTCCAGCCAGCATACGGCCCATACTCCGATGGAATATTCAGCCAGAGTAACTTCGGCATCGTCACCAAGATGGGTTTCTGGCTGATGCCCGCGACAAACAGCTTCTCATACATGGTCACCTTCCCACACGACGACGACTTCGAGCAGATCATCGAGGTAATTCGCCCGTTGGCGCAGCGAGGGGTATTCGGAAATATACCCCAGTTGCGACACGTTATACAAGAGCTTGCAGTCACCGGCAGACCCAAGAGCGCATGGTATAAAGGTCCAGGAAGAGTCCCTCGAGACGTCCTCGCAGACAGCGCAAGAACCCAACCATGCGGCGACGTCTCGTGGGTATTCTACGGGACTCAATACGGGACCGAAGACGCCATAAACTCCCAAATGGACATAATCCGAGCAGCCTTCGGCACCATACCTGGAAGCAAGTTCCTATACACCCAAGACCTACCAGAATCGCACTACCTGCATTCGCGCGCAAAAGTCTGCGCCGGTATCCCTGTCCTCCGCGAGGTCGACTGGCTAAACTGGGTCCCAAACGCAGCGCATCTATTCTTCTCCCCTATTGTGCCAACAAGGGGGAAGGATGCGCGGATTGTACATAGCCTCATAGAAGACCTGCATAAGAAATGGGGCTTCGACAACTTTCCCACGCTTGCAATCGCGGGACGGGAAAGTCACTATATTGCCAATATCGTGTATGACCGCGGTGACCTAGACCAGAAGCGACGCGCGACGGGACTGATGAGGGAGCTTATTGCGGAGTGCGCGAAGGAGGGCTATGGTGAGTACCGGACTCATTTGTTGTTTGCGGACCAGGTGGCGGCCACGTATGGGTGGAATAATCAGGCCCTGAGGAGGTTCAATGAGACGATTAAGGATGCTTTGGATCCGAAGGGGATTCTGGCGCCTGGAAGGAATGGCATCTGGCCCCGGGCTTATAGGGGGATGGGGTGGGAGATTACCCCGGCGAGGGATATCCAGGGAGGCGTCGTACCTAACGCGAAACTTTGAGATTCTACTACGTATTGAGATTTTCAATCTACTCTGCCTTTCTACTCCAAGTTTCTTGATCCAATGGTAACGTAAAATTGATACATTGAGGGGGTCTCCCCAGGCCCGGAAATACTCCAGCACAGAGGCAGTGCATTGACTACCCCACATTGGAGATCTCACTGAATCATGGGAACTTGAATCTGGTCAAGGAGCCTTCTAATATAATATAGCACTTGTCTTCAGTGAGACATTACAGTAAGGAAGCTATACCTGGGCATTATAACATTATTTCAAGAAAGCAAGGCTGTACGTGATAAGATGGCAAACGAAAGAATGAAAGGTATTCCACGTCCTAACCAACACCGTCCATATAACTTATAACACCATGCAGTTATCATAGTCGGCGCAGGTCTCGGCGGCTGCGCAGGCGCAATGGCAATGCACCACCAAGGCTTCGAAGTCGAAGTATTTGAAAAGGTCCACGAGTTCCTGCGGCTCGGTGACTCCTTGGGACTAGGCGAGAACGCACTCAGACTGCTAGAGCGCTGGGGTCTACACGATGAACTGGTCGCGTTGGGCAACAAGTCGGAGTTCCTCCAGATTCGACACTGGAAGACCGGCGAGATTATGGCCCAGCAGCCGGCTATGGATATGGCTGGGTATATAGGGCATAGGGGGGACTATCATCGCGCATTTTTGGATAGGGTTGCGGCTTTAGGAATTCCACTGCATATGGGATGTAATGTAAGATTCGGCCCAGCCCTTTATTCATTTTCCTAATGTATCTTAGGTTGTATCCTACGACGAGAAGAAACCTTCGATTACCCTTGCCAATGGTGAAGAGCACGAAGCCGATGTGATCATCGCTGCTGATGGTAATCCTCCTAGTATTCCATTAACTGGCAATTATTAACACCCGAAGGCATCAAATCCCTCGCCCGCGAGCTCGTCCTCGGATTCGAAGATAAACCCAAATCCTCAGGATACGCCTGCTACCGCGCGTACTTCAAAGGAGCATTCCTAAAAGAAGACCCCCTCTGTCGAGAGTTCGTCGAAAAAGAATGTATAAACATCTGGATCGGGCACGACGTGCACCTAGTCCAGAATACCCTCCGCGACGGGGAAGAATTCAACTGGATCCTAACGCACAAGGATACAGAAGACATCACAGAGTCCTGGTTCCAGCCGGGGAATATGGACGATGTGCGAGAGACGATTCGGGATTTGGACCCACGGATTGCAGCGGCAGTTCAGAAGACGGAAGAGTGTCTGGATTGGAAGATCTGCTATCGGGATCCGATTCCATCATGGGTTAGCAGGAGCCATAAGATAGCTCTTCTTGGGGACTCGTGCCACCCGCATCTGCCAACCAGTGCACAGGGTGCATCACAGGCGACGGAGAGTGCGGCGGTCCTGGCGCTGTGTTTGAAGCTGGCTGGGAAGGGGAATGCTCCTCTTGCGGTGTGTTCTTACCAATTGCCTTCCTTTGATATCTCTCCTGATTTGCATTTTAGACGCGGGTATATGAGAAACTGCGATTCGATCGGGTGCGCAGGTGCCAACGAAACGGGGAGGATATACGCGACAGATGGCATGGTGCGTTGAAGAAACTGGAGGCAGGCGAGAGGCTGAACCCAGAAGATGTGATGATGAGGGTAAGACGACTGCCCTGATGTACTGGACGTCGCAACTAACTGAATATAATGCAGAATCGATGGCTGTATCCCTTTGATGCAGAGGCCGATACGCTCGAAAGGTGGAACGACGTCGCAAAGGTCGTCGAAAAGGAATTGAGTGATGGCAATGTTACTCCCCTGTTTGATACAACTGCTAATGGATCAGCCTGAGGCTGGGGGATTCCAATTACTTTTCCTTCAAATCGGAGGGCATGATATTGCGATAGATATGTACATAACAAGCTCATATTAACCAACGGAATAGTGTCAATATCCCACTACAGTCCATCCGCAAGCATCGCATTGATCAGCTCAACATGACGATCAGCATTCGTCTCGCTCCATTCATCATTGTAGTTCAGCCCATACGGCCAGATATGGCTTCCACCGCAGTTGATGATCGCGTCCGCACCGTCCCAGGACTGCAGCAGCGGAGTCGCAGTAGGCCAGTCATTCGCGGCGCACTTCTCGTCGAAGGCAGCTGTCTGTCCGATTCCAAGAGTATGCGAAATCTCATGCAGGGCTGTCCGCTCGTTTAGATAGCTGCGGTCGGTACCGAATCGCATTGTTCCGTCGTAGCTTGCTTCAGCGGTTGGGACGCCGGGAACGTAGTAGACGTTGAGGGACTTGCTGGCGTCTCCGAGACGAGCATGCCGGGCTACTGCAGCTTCCATTGCGGCCTCGATCAATCCGTATGCGTCGGCTTCATCCTCGGTTGGACTAGATGACTTTTCGAGGGACCAAGTTAGGGCTGCCGATGCGGTGGAGGCAGTGGCCAGTGCGGCTGTGATTATAGAGAGGCGCATGGTGATTAAACACAGTCACAAGGAAATTTATTAGTGCAGCTGGAATTAGGGCGCTATCTAACTGGGAGCTGGGTTGAAGCGACATTATATATGGGGTTGTGAAGAATGACGGGGCAGACCCAGACCCCTAATGGCTTGTATCAAATAAACAAGGTGTCTGCGTCTAGCGCATATCCACAATAAACATGCAGAACTCTGTTTGGTTTCACCAGAGAATAGCGCCCCTGGACTGTTTGTGCTAAACAACTAGGGCTTCCAAGACGGCCTGTCCAAGACGGAGGTCAGAGGTTGAGTCCGTTGCTGATCGACAAGTCGAGTTATTGATTTCGATTAATTCATCTCAATTTAGCCGAGTGGTAGACCCCTGTCCGATTCAACAATTCACTTGTGCTGCCACTTGAGCAGTGTCATGAAATCGGTACCAATGGTGGGAAGCTGGCAGCAGCTGGTGAATATAGATGGATATCGCACATTCACATATAAAAAACTTGATCATAGTTACTCTATTATTTAACACCATTCGTGATGCCTATAAAATCAAACCTGCGCTCTCCCCGCTGACCTCTGCCTACACTTTTCAATAATATAATCCAGGAAACAATATCGCTGTACGCAATATAGTGCGAGGTTGGATTACATCGCCTTCCCTCAGTATCCTACCCAGCCGATTGCCCATCATGGACGAAGGCACTTTCTTTTTGAGCACCAGGATATCTGGTGATGCCCAAATTCCTCTTCTTCGCGACCAGATTATAGGTGCGTATCATCAGTCCCACGTCTAACCACGGGGGCAACAATGAATCGTGAGAAACAATGACCTAGTGACAGTGCACTCTTATATCGGGGGCACGATCTAGGGCTTTCTTATACTCTAACTGGTCTCGGCATTGTGTGTAGATATTCAAGAAGAAAGCAGAAAGGCATTTCTCACGGCAGGCGTCAATATGTTGATAGAATTAACCGTTGAGTGCTGCCTGACTTTCGCAAAGTACAAGTAACCTAGAGCGAAGGGCATGTCTAGTGGATATGTTGATAGACTGGGTATTATCCAATGATGGGCATACCTGTGAGCACAACAGCTGCCATCAGGGTCTTTGTCATACCTCCTATATTGCGACAGTTAGCGGGACGGCGCGCTCGTAGAAGAAATTGCTATTGCTATTATTCCCCGAGCCCTACCTATCATAGTGTTCGTACAATATTCATTGGGTATGTCTTGCTCCCTCGGAAGCCGACCTCCACGAATCTATCTTGGAAGGAACAAGACCCTGCTTGATAGACGATGACTACTGATCATCTACAGGCTCCCTCGTGTCGGGTGTGGCTATCCGACTTCTCTTTCTGTGTGAACTTTGTGTCTCAGATCACATATCCCCATGAACCGGGGTAGGCGCCGCAGAATATAGCCAGGATTTACAAGTGGCAGATCTGACATAGCAAGCCCACTATCGACTATGCATGGATCTGACGCTCCATCGGCGCCGAGGATCGAGACCGGACATCGACGACGAATGATAATTAGCCCGACCCTGCAAGCTCGGACAATTCACTAGGCTGCACTATTCCCCAGGCTGGATATCAGCGACCTGTCGGAAGCAGCTCCCATATTACATCTAAAACTAGTGTTGTCTTTGTGGCTTCGATAGTGCCTCCGCACGCCGACACAGGCAAGATGTCTCGGTGCACGATCAAGGTCTCCGGATGCACTCGTACTCGGGCGCCATGTTTGCGAGCTACCAACATGCAATATTCGACGTGATTTGCTAATCTCATTAAGACAGGCGGGAATTCGGCCTGTACATCTCGTACTATATATGGTTGCATTGACCTCTGAAGGAACTGGATTCTCATATAAATGTGATAACGAAACGCGCAATGCCGTTACCTACAGTTGCGTCAGTGACCACATTTCAATCACTGTTTTTTCTCTTGAAGCTAAAATGACGAACTCGAACGGCATCCAGAAGGTAGGATTCACTAGGTACGAATTTGGATTGTATCAATCGCTAACCGTGAGATCAGGCACCTCGCGGGCAAGATGGTGGCTCTGTATGGGAATCCCTATCCAGATGGCTGCCCTCTCGAGATGATGACAGCAACTACTGGTGGAATGTTACTGGTCCCCATATGGCAGCGATGCTTGAAGAGGCTGGATATTCGAAAGAGAAGCAGTATGAGAACTTGCTGATCCACTACCACTGGACTGTAAGTACCACAGCCGAAGGGAAGAGACACGCTATTAACGCTCATCAGGTACCTTACATGGGTCAGGCACCCGGCGCAGATGGGACCGTTCCGTGGAAGTGCCTGATAACCCAACACGGACTCCCATTGATATACTCGTGGAAGTGGAACGGCGCGAGCCCAACCAGCAGACCGGATATCCGGATTGGATTCGAGCCTATTGGAGAGTCGAGTGGCACAGCATTGGATCCCATCAACCAGCGACGCACAAGGGAGCTGCTGGACTCCTTCTCGCGCCGCATCCCCGTGGACACGGCCTGGACGAACCATTTCCTGTCCACCTTCTACGACCCTGAAACGAAGTACTGGCAGGCAAAGGAGGCTGGTGTCCCACTGGCTACCACCACGATGCTTGGGTACGATTACCTGCATGACGGCATGACGCTGAAGACATACTTCTTCCCCAGGCTGGCTGGGCAGAGACTGCTCCCAATGGACCGCTGGGATGCTTCCCTTCGTCATATACTCTCCGAAGCCGACAGCAAGGTCGGGACCAAGGCTCTCGATACGCTACTTGACTTCCTCAAGGCCAGCAGCGAGGGCCAAGTCCTAGTCCCGACAGGCCTGGCCATCGATAATGGCACGAGCTCTCCGACGGGATCCCAGTCGTCCAGATTAAAATTCTACTTCCGCTCTCCACACACGACATTCGCTTCGGTCCGCGAGATAATGACCCTGGGCGGGCGCATCACAGGGCTAGACGCCCAGCTGCAGAGTCTCCATAAACTCCTGGAAGACGTTACTGGCCTCCAATCCGATTTCCCCGACGATGCAGACGCACCCGTTCACCATGGCTTTGGGACTGGATCTTCCCCCCTGGGCCGCGCAGCTTACTATCTGTACTACTTTGACATTGCACCTGGTGCCGAAGTTCCCGATATCAAGTTCTACACCCCGCTCACGCACTACGGGCAGAATGATCTGCAATCGGCCCAGGGCGTTACGAGTTGGATGGAGGCGAATGGCCGTGGGTCATACTGTGCAAACTATCTCCGGGTGCTGGAGAAGGTGGCTGGCGA
The DNA here is from genome assembly GCA_025768905.1 of Aspergillus sp. MA 6041. Lineage (NCBI taxonomy): Eukaryota > Fungi > Ascomycota > Eurotiomycetes > Eurotiales > Aspergillaceae > Aspergillus > Aspergillus sp. MA 6041. The sequence goes on along the minus strand of JAMFNV010000013.1, from coordinate 821,587 downwards.
GAAGACGTTGGAGACGGGGAACGGACTGCAGTCCTATCTGAGCTGCCTGTTTAAGCAGAATGGGGAGTTGGATATTACTAGTTACTTCCTCACTGAGCGTTCTTAGCTAGCCTGTTAGACTATGTGGTTCTTACCTGGCTCAACCCGGATATGCGACGTCTGTTTCCTAGGGCTACTCAACTAGTCGCGTGGGCTTAAGAAATCACTCGAATTACCCGTAAAAACTGACCAGGATGAATTATTTGTAGCTCCGATATAGCACCAATAAAATTGCGTTTATGTTTATTAATAAACGATAGAAGAACGGGTCAGGCGTTCGATAGCTTATCGCTTATTCTGCCTCGCCTTGATTCTAACCAGGAGATAAGATATAACCTCCCTAGTCCTATCGTTTAAAGTGCAAGATATCGTTTATGAGCTGACCTATTGTGAGGAGCCAAGCCCAGTGGCTTGTATATCTTGCGGTGACAGGCTTGAGACGTACATCGTAGCTGTTGCTATACATAGAGCCCTGCTACGGTAGTATCCATTCTCTTGGGCCTTGTAACACATGTTCTAGAGTCCTGTGACGAGCCCTATTGGGAGATTCTCCTGCAACCTCTATACCAGGCCTTCTTGTAGATGCATCAGGGAGTCCGTATTAATTGACAACATCGGGAGTGTAAACTTCGCCAGGCTGTAATCTGTCATATACAAGTACTGATTGCTTCGAATAAAAGAAATCCCAGCTCAGCTTCTGCGAGTTGGTATACCTCTATCGTTCCTTCCCTTGAGAAATACGCCGAGACGTGCCCAGACCCATTGGCTACTTCGTAGGTGAGATCGGGGTTCTTGTCAGGCCTCCTGGCTACTTGGCATCACGGCTGGGACAGACAGCTGAGACCTTGCATCTCAACTGATATCGCGTGGGTATCCGGCGCCCTGCTCATACGCTGCCCCGTGGGAGGGAATGCATAACATGTGCTGATGGCATGGCTTGGGCATGGCTTGGAAGGATTGCTATACCACATGTGGAAAGGGCCAATCCGTCAATCTGCCAACACGGTTTATGAAGATTTTCCGGGCGCTTTCAATCTAACTGTAGATCCTCTAGCCCAAGGAGGGCAGGACAATTCCTATGTCGTATATGCCGGCGCCGTTACCACTATAAACGAAAACGGGAAACACTCACGAGGGTAAACCGCGAGCAGGGGAAGAGAAGCGAGCGGAACACGAGACGTTAAGTTGTGCTGACACTGCGGTCCGCTCTATTCGGAATACGAGGTTAATCGAGTGGACTCCTGCCATGCTTCCTGCTGCTGCAATTCCTGCATCGCCTCGGATTGCGTTACACGGGTACCAGATGGCCTAATGGGTCTGGCAAGTAGGAATCCCCGCCAGTGCAGGGACAAGAGCCAAGTATTACTGCGGTATACTATGCCACCATGTCAGCTCAAGGACGGCTGTGACTGGCCAAAGGCCGACTACAGATTTCAGCCAACGCGAAGGGTCATTCATGGCCTGATTTGTATAAGAGGACGGCGAGCGAGCAGGGAGAGCAAATCATCCAACATTCTAACAGCATACATCGACCCTATGCCTACAATGATGAACGCTACACCTGACGAGACACCCTTCCTGATGATCCGCCGTCGGCGGAACTGGACACCGGAAGAAGACATGATACTGAAGAGGGAAGTGAGAAGAGGTCTGGTACCCGATCTTCTCAGCCTGAGGGTTAGAAGCCATACTAACTGATCCTCTGTAGTACAAGGGGAAGGTGACAACATTAGCTGGCACGAGATCGCTGCATACCTCCCGGGGAGAACGAATAAAGACTGCCGCAAGCGGTGGTATGGCACTGCAGCGGTGAAAGTCAAAAAAGGGCCATGGACGGAGGCTGAAGACGAACGGCTACGCAGAGCGATTGAACGACACGGTACCAAGTGGTCGGTGGTTGCATCTATGGTGGCAACGAGACTGCCAGATCAATGCTCGAAACGCTGGGGTCAGGCTATTAATCCGGACATCGACCACAGTCCATGGACGAAGCACGAGGTGTGTCATTCGTGTTGATATAAGACATCTCTAACACGGCGTTAGGATGATCTCTTAATTGAGCAAGTCAACAAACACGGCCACTACTGGCAGCAGATTGTATCCCATTATTTCCCAGGAAGAACCAGTCTCGCCGCAAAAAACCGATATCACATACTGCAACGACGACTAAAGAGCCAACAGACCGGAATCACCAGACGCTTCCATGGTCTGAGCAATACCCCATGGCAAGAGATACTGTGGTCTGGCAATTCTCCGCACGACAACAGGGACCAGGACATCTCCTCATCAGCGACTCCCCAGTCGGACTTGATCACTCTCCCAACTGGACACGGCAACTCCCCCTTCGTATTCGACGACAGCTCCAGATGGCTGCCTACCTCCTATCCAACTTTCCACCCTACATCCTGTGAGCTCGATGTCGATTCCCCAGCCTTTCCGTTTCCGCTGGTCGGTATGTAGCATGCCGTATCCATGAGTCAACGATTCAACTAATGATGCAGACCAAATAGACAGCACCGATGCAGCCATCGAATCCGAAACCCCACCAACTATGAGCATCGACGATCTCGTATCTCAAGCCTTCGGTCCGGGATCCTCACCCACAGGTGCGCCATCGTTTCCTCCCGGCTTCCTGTCCGATACGAGCCCTCCAGGCGAAGCCAAGCCCGACGCCAATCATCGCAGAGTCTGCATCCAAGCAGTCTGCTCGAGTGACAAGGTCGGGGCGGTATTCGAGGCAGTGACGAAACTCTCTATATCAGCAGCCATTAAAATGGATAACTAGACACGGGGTGGTGGCTGAAAGTGTCTTACATGTCATTCAGGTATTTAATTGAGGGACATGGCAACGTTGAGCTGCTCGGGTATAGTTCAAGAACAGTATAGATATCATCCCTCGAGGATCCAAACCCTGTATTCCTTACGGTGGATAATCCCTTCTGACATCCAGAATATATGAGCGGTAATCCCCGATCATCTGAAGCAGACTTGGTTAGGCAACGCCATGGCCCAATCCGATCGATATCATGCGTGATATTCCCCTACCAATTACGACATTTATCAATTAATGGACCTGACCAGGCGGTCCAGACCACTACTGCAAGCTGAACTGCGCTGAGATAAGACTGTTGCTATTCCAGAGGCTAATCCTTGCCGGATCCTTGCCGAATCCTGGCACATTAGCGTCTGGGCTCGTGTTGGTGCTGACATTCGAATCCGTCAAGGAGAATAACATCACTCTCGTGTAACCTAAATTGTCTCGGAGAATACTTACAGGCAGGGCATCGTGCAGATGTGCGAGACTGGAGACTTTCAGCTGCCACGTTCCAGATCTCGCTTCGTGCATGTTGCTGACTGCATCGCATTTTGCATTGCCTCGTGCTTTTTATTTCTTCTTAATAGCATTCACTTATACATTGGATGCAGTGTTTGCCGTGGTTTTAAAAGCGTCCAGAGTACATACCTCATACCCTTTCATCCAATGACTTTATCTCGATGGGATATGGACATGCAAACTGACCCATAACGACTCTGTACTGGATATTTGTCCCGATTAGAAGCTGTGACAATAAAAGCGCAAAGCCGGTGGCTGTAAATTATAATCAGAATACCACTAGTCGGCTATGACGCTATGAATTAGGGTTACTACACCCTGTATTCTCCAAGTGCAATATCATATTAGATCCTGCATTATAGTCATCTCGTAATGACAAGAGCGTACGGTAAAGCACTCCTCGTTCGCGACTTGCATTCATTCTAAAATTGTCCACATCCGTATCCTGTCTCCTAACATGCAGCTCACTCTAACTTCAAGAACTGACTGTCTAAATCGTCAACAGACTAGAGAACCAAGATCGAATGGACTTCCTCGGACGAGCCACCTGCATGTTGTATACCCCATCAACCTCCTGACTGATAACCTCAACACCACTCTTACTCGAATGCATAGGCGACACCTTCTGCTTCACCAAGAAACCCCCAAAATACGCATCCAACCCTTCCACATCCTCCGGCCAAACGCTGACACCGACACTGAGGTCAGGCCGAACAGCAACAGCAGCACCACGAGCATGATTAACCCCGTACCAGTAATGGGCGTCATCGTCGGGAACCCGGTCATCATACACCACAGTTGCATGCTCGCGGAGGCCCTTAAGGTCATCCTCCTTGCCATGCTGCGGCACGAGCAAACGTCTAGCCTCGTGTGGTAGAGCCTTGGTGACGAGAATAACATTGAAGACCGCCTTGCCACCAAATCTGGCGAAAAAACCATTCGGTCCAAACGTCTTCTTGGAAAATATCATCAGTCTCTCCCGCACAGGGCCCTGCAGGTCCGAGCCAAAAACCAGGATATGGAACCTCGACACCCCGGTCATCTTATCGTACAAGTACGCCGTGTATTCTGTATCAAAGCAGACACGGGGATTCGGAGCACGAGCTCCGTTGCGAACGGATATCGGCCGTTGCTGCTCAGGGGTATCAATAGGACATATCGACGACTCGATAATCGGCCACTCGATACCGAGGAGGAAGTTCGAGTGGCGTCTGTAGAAGACGCCCATGAACTGACCCTGCGCCTGTATACTCCCATCTAGTGCTGGGAGTGCTTCATCGTGAGACTCGAGGTTCTCGTGCAGTCCTCTCAGGGCAGCTAAAGGCAGATGCGAGTTGCAGAGGAAACGCAGATACGCGCCAGAACAGCGGATGACGCGATTTGCAGCCATGCGGCGCTCGCTGTCGTATGTTGGAAGCAGGATATCCCGCTTTGCTTGCTGCTTCAAGCACAGGCCTAATTTCCAGCCGAGATTGGCAGCGTCGTATACAGAGGAGTTGAAGCCGAATGCCCCCATGACGCTGTGGACGTGAGCTGCGTCGCCACCTAGATGCACGCGCAGATCAGGGGATGAGAAGTGCCGGGCTACTCGCTCGTTGACTTTCCATACTGAGAACCAGCTGATTGGGGACGCGAATTCGATCGTCCAGGGTGCCATGATCTTGCGCAGTTGCTCGAGGGCTTCGTCTGGGGTGATACCGTGGTCGTCGATGCGAGTGTCCCCTACGCCGGATGCATTCCTTCTCGCGTCTCGGCTTTCGCGGAGACGGCGGGCTGTTTCTTCGTTGACTTGGATATATATCCTAGATTTATTAGAGGCGGTTTACAGGAGTTAACAAGGAGAGAGTACTGACCGAGTATGCCCCTCCTCGCGAGGAATGATGACGCTCCCACCATGTTTACTAGTAAGCATGCTGTAATACCAATTAACATCCCGCATTTATCAGACGGAGTAGAGCTCACCTCATTCCAAATATATGCGGATAGTCCGTCTTGAACTGACAGTCAATAATCGCCCAGTAGATATCCGTCGCAAGCCCATCAAAGTCCACCTTCATCTGCTCGCGAATACTGCTGGCCGCACCGTCAGCCCCGATGAGATACTGCGCTCTGACAACCTCTTCAGCGCCGCTCGAGATATTCCTCAACGTAGCCTGGACAGGGTGCGTCGAGTCTCCATGCAGCACGTCAAACTCGTGAACGAGGGTCTCCCTCTCTACGACGATCTGATGGCGCAGTAGGTCGCGGATGTATATCCGTTCCAACTGACCCTGCGTTATAACATGTGCGCCCTTGTATCGGGAGTCGCTAGTCGGGTGGTTGCTGTGGAACAGCTTGACACCGTTGCTATAGACTGCAGTCGAGTTGATGAGCGGGCCTTCTTCGGTGGCTTCGTGAGCAAGACCCCAGGCGTGGATGTGCTCCAGGGCCCGTGGGTGGACTGCGTCTGCACGGCCGGAGAGACAGGGTGAGCTTGCCTTGTCTGTTGAATACTGTTATTAACTAAGACCCAAAGATGTTGAGAAGGAGGTTGTACCTATGATCCGGAAGCTAATGCCCTGTCTCGACAGAATCATTCCTAGTTGCAGGCCGAACGGACCCGCTTGTTCAGTTAGCCCTATAGTTCTATACTCTCGCTATGGTTGTCAATTATACCTACCACCGCAGATAAGTACATCCACCTCGCTCGCTGGTTGAAACCATGCCGGCTTCCCCTGGGCACTGCCATCGTAGATACTCGGCCATGTCCTCAAATGCGCCAGGCCGAGATCATTCCCAATTGTCGAAGTCGGTAGCTCTCTGTGTACTGGCAATGTATAGTGTGCCTGTTCGCCGTATTCGGTGATATATTCACTTTCATCCTCCCATGAATTTGTTTCTGCTGGGCGCGCGAATCCACCTTCCCACGTCCGGGGCGGAACGGTACAAGCCATGGCTATATAAGTAACAAGCAGGCAAACAATGCTGTACAACAAACGATGTATTGAATAAACAGCCATCTCCCGGCATAACAGCGGCATACAATCTTTTTATCCATCCGCACGAGCCATACCATACTCCGCCTCCAACCCGGGGTAGCCTGGAGTCAGGTTCGGAAAAGAACTACATATGATTATATCCTGCTGACGCCCAGAGTTTGCCGGGCTGATCGGGATTGGTGCGTGTCGATATCGCCACTCAGCTCCTCGTGTTGGAGAAATGGCACAGACCAATTCCATAATGGCATATTGAAACCAGCCTTGCGCGCCTTAAGCCACCGGGTCATTTGAGTAACCCGAGTCACTCTCTAGTGGATCGCCTCCCCGCGATATAGAGTGAAGTAATAATATGTACGGCATCAGGATCGAGACCCGAATGACCTTGGCACATCCGAGGCCAAGTATGAGTAAGTTAATTGAGACTAATGATAATCGTTTAGTGCTCCTCTAGTATAGTGAAGGATGATTCAGTCTGCGAATTACTCGGAGATCTATCAATATACCGATTAGTTCAAGATGGCGAGAACCTCTAGGGAGGACTCCGAACGATATCGTCTTATAGAGGAAGGCGCTACTCGTCCCAACAATGGAAGGAACATCCCCAGATGAAATAGGAAAGCACATTTCTATAATTGCCAAAGGAAGGAGCGATGGACGGTTTGTCGTTTCCATGGTGATCCCAAAGTATGGAGACATTTGGTCTGGAAGCTGGTAATAAAGTAATAGCATTAACATCAAGTCTATATCTATAAACATTATATCGTAATAAACATTAAACCTGTACCGGCGTCTGCATCCCAGACGAACTAGCATGTCGAGAATCCCTCCAAGCCCGCCACGCCCTGGCCGGCACAGGCTGATATATGGAGTCCGGCGTAGACGGCAGATTCCCAATATAGAGTCTCTGCATCGCCGTCTTCTCTTTAAGCAAGACCCCACTAGAATTACTCGACGAGGTCGCACTCGTCCGCGCAATATAGCTATGGCTCTGATACTTCCCCAACCAAAGCAGCTGCTCGTGCTCGCGGAGGTACCGGTCCGACGAGAAACTATTCTGCACGTTCTTGCGCCCCATCATACCGAACTTGCGCCGCTGCGCGACTTTGGCGTAGATGCGGTCGGAAATGGCTTTTATTTGTTCGGGCGTTGGGTGGAATTCGAGGGTGGGCACGACGTCGCCAGGTAAGTCTTCGGCGAAGGGGCTCCATTTGTCTAAGAGGGCGAGGACGCGCAGTTGAGCGCGGGCGAGTGAATCTGCGTCATTTGGGGCGACGACTTCGCTGAAGCGTTTCCCTGTGGCGCGGTCTGTAACGACGCAGAATGAGGCGCCGACGTCGGTGCAGACGACTGGGGCGCCGGTTAGGGCTGCTTCGCCCATGGCTAGGGGGAGGCCTTCGGAGATGGAGGAGTTCATGAAGAGCCACTATAGATGTTAGTATTGAACATTCGATGGTTTTGGTATTGCTTACGGCGTCCTGGAGAACGACAGATGGGTTGCCGAGTCCCTTGAGCATGACATGCTCTCGCAGTCCTTTGGAAGCAATGACTTCCTGGCATTCGGATGCATATGCAGGCGCACGCTCCATGTCTCCATATATATGCAACCGGTAGTCCTTGAAGCCCCATTTATTCACAATAACATCCGAAGCCATGATGGCCGTCTTGATATCTTTCACGTAACTGCGGATGTTAGTTTTATTTCCGGATATTAAAATAGGAACATACCGAATGTGCGACAACATAACAACAGTCGGCGTCGTAGTCTTGATAGTTTCAATAGGTTTATATCTCTCCATACTGGTGATACCATTTACCACAGGGTCAATCTTGCGACTGAAAGCACGACGGTGCTGAAGAGCCCCTTCAGCCGTCCCCAATTCAATCTCCCAGCCAGGATTAAAATACTCGGCACATGGAAGCACGACATCAGCGTGGTGCTCAACCAGGACACACGCCAGGTGCGCAAGGGATATCAAAGTGTTGTTGACAAACGCTGAATCGAATGAGACGGCAGACGACAAGAAGACCGTTACCTCACGGAAGCTCACGCAGTGATCCCACACATGGAGAGCACACTTGCGCTTCGCTTTACAGAGGATACCATATGTTGCGCCAGTGAAATGGTGCGAGGCCTGGAAGACATCGGGAATGCGCTCGGGCACGGGGATAGAGAAGATGAAGAGATCTAATACATTAGCTACAAACCATAATCGGTATCAAGGGGACGTACAGCGATGCCACATATCCAGCGCCGTGTCGAGCTGCTGCAGTGATGGGTGCTCTGCATCCCACCATTTCGACACCGGAGTCGTATCGTCGACGTCGTCTGAAAGCCACAGCTCGCGCCATGCATTTTGGACTATGTCGCTCATCCACACGTCGTTCCAGCTGCGACCAGACTCGAAGTATGTATTCAGATCTACAAGAGCATTGGTTGCCTCTTCAATGTGCTGGCGCTTCAGGTTTGTGGTCTGCGCACACCGAACGAGCTTCGTGAGGATCGGAATGAAGTGGTTCTTGATGTCTTCCTTTCTCGTATCCAACGACCGCTCCACGACGGCTGAGTCCAGGGTATTCTGGAATACACCGTGGGTTGGGTTAAGGAAGTCTAGGCCCCATTGCGGTAGAACAGTCAGGGACTGAACATTCCTCTCGATTTGGAACTTGGGGACTCCATAATCATTGGCGTTTTCGGATATAATGTGCCACCTAATGCCCTTCAGGTCATTAACCATGTCCCGGCGACAGGCAGAGACACCGCCAGGTTCGTTAGGCCAAGTGGCGGTATCCATAGCCAGAACATGGAGACGGGAGTCGGTATCTTGCAACTGCGTAGAGAGTGTTCTTGTGTTAATCCGAGCATCGCCCCCGATGCCAAAGCTATAGAGGTCGCTGATCTTGAACGCCATTTGCGTCCACGAGCTGATATCCGGGTCAATGTCAACACGGGCGAGGATCGTATCAACCTGGCCATCCAGATAGTCACCGGCGGCATCGAGGCGACCGAAATCGCGATTCCTCCAGTACGGACGAAGAACGCGATCGGAGCGGAGGAGCAGTTCGTCAAGCCAGGTGGTTGTCACCGCGTCGAAGTCTTTGCTGCCTTTCCATGACTTCCACAGGTGTGTGCGTGCTCTCGAGGTTGGAATTGGTCTGGTCTTGACGTTCATTCCAAGCATCCGTGTAATGAAATTCGTTTTGATGGACTTGAAAAAGAAGAGCGGGTTATCATGCAGGAAACTACTCCTGGTAGGCTTCTCGAGGACATGGAACCAGTCGTCCTGGATCATAGGGGGCGTGGGCACATCCTGGCCATTCAGTGTTGTCTTGATAATCGGGTGAAACTTGTGATCGTAAGTCCATTTGGCATTATGCACATTCTCGCCCTGGATGAAAGTAGCCTTGCTGACCCTGGGATAAGGGATCCATTTGTCCTCACGCTCCGGGTGATGTGGTGGTGGCATACACCAGGCGACCTTGATCTGGATATGAGGGAACGTGTACTCAGCGCGCAGCAGCTCGTCGTCGAATTTCGCATTCTTCCGGAACCGATACGTGAACTGCATTGGATTGACCCCCTGCATCCCAGATCCAGATACAATATATCCGCTGTCATCGTACTGCACGACTTGGCCTTCCAGCTCCCCGGAAGTGCATTGTCTCTGGATGGGAAGTTTGCGCCTTCGAGACCGTTTGTCGTTATTTGCATATTCATATGTAAAGTCATTTTCCAATTTACTGCCCTTGTATTCCTGTCTTCGTCGAAGGACCAACTTGTCGGTGTACGTGTTGACGGCCAGCAGTTGGGTCTGGTCCCTAGGCTCGTGAGTATGACTTCCCGAGTATTGATATAAAACCGTAGACCCGTCAGGCTGTGCTTTTGCAAAACAAGTTGTCGGTCCATGCAGATTTTCAATAACGATTCTGTCTTTTTGGACTATTGTCTTCCAGCCACGGGTGCTCTTGTACACGTCCATAATATTTTCGCGGCCGTGGAGGAGCACAAGAGGAATTAGAATCCGCTGAAGAAGTTTGCAAAGTGACCAGATGCTGTTTAGCAGCATAGTAACTGGCCAAGAGAATATCAAGGGCTGCCCACGAAGCACGTACTCGAGTTCCCGCTGATACTGGGGATCCGCAACGAGAGAAATTATGACGACCTTGAGACATGTCTTGACAGTATGGTGGATATAAGTGAAAGACAGCTTCAGCGCATCTATAAACCGCACATTCGTTCCGAGCGGAGACGGGAGCGCCCTCTGGATGGGCTTTTCATATGTTGTATCCTGAAAAACAGGGTAGTCTGGATAGACTGCCTGCTCCATCCAACGCTGGGCGTAGTAGGTGACTGACAAGGACAAGGCCACGCCCATGTTATACCGCGCGACAAATGCCCCAACCACCCGCAGGTCTTGTACACCAATCTTGGCTTGAAGCCAGGCAAGCTCGTCAGTGGTGACGCGACCTGGCTTCCCAGCGCACCGCCGGAGGAGAAACGACCGCGCCGACCGGGGAAGCCCATCCCACTCTAGATCACAGTCAATGCCGAGCAGCAGATGGCGCAGCAATGTACGTTGGCCATGGCTTGCGACTCGCGAGCACTCAGAAGGCGACCGCTCGAGCTGGTACTTGACTCCCTCGGGGACAGAAAGGTCATAGTCATCGCGATGGTCACCGACCAGAAGCTCCGCCATCATAGCTTGATCGTGTGAGAAACCGAACTTTGCTTCAGCAGTAGCCTGCACCACGGCCTCGGCGATGGCTCTACAATTGCGTCGGATGTTTGTCGTCCAATCTTGACCCACGAGACCGGGTCCGATTACAACGAAGATATGCAACTGGTCGCCGACGTGACGACTTACCGCGCGGACTCGCTGCTCTGTTTGGAGGAGATGCTCGGCTGAGACGAACTCTATTACTGTCTGGCCCGATACCCAGAGACGGACGACATCGGTGAGCAGCTCTTCGGCATTGGGGAATGCGGCCTGTACGACTGCAGATGTCTTCGAGCCCAAATTAGAGCTAATGACTTCCTTTACCTCAGATCCAGGGTGGTTTGACGGGTCCAATCGGTACCGCAAGTCGTCGGAGAGGGCATTGATATTGTCGAACGTCTGGGCAAGGGTGGTAGACGAGAGGTCCAAGTAAGGCTCCAACGAGCTGCTTGTGTACGAGGGCTTTGGAGTAGTGTTTGACCTTTGCTTGAAGCTTGTGGTCCTCTTGAATTTTGGCATTCCAATATCCGACAGCCAGAGGGAGTAGATCGCAGCGGTCCACGTACCAGAAGCCAGCGAGATGACACTGCTCCAAGTAAAGGGTGGAATCACCTTATGCATGACGATGCCAATGATGAAGCCCACAGCCGAGCCCAGTGCAAGACACCGTGCTGCTTCAGGGCCTGTAAAAATGCGGTTGTATTGGTAGAATAGCAGGCCACTATAGGCGCCGATATACGCCAAATACATAATTGACGCACGCTGCGAGGGCTCAAATGCCCACATCAGTGCCAGCGTAACAGCAGTTCCCCAGATATGCAGGAGGAAGAACTTCATCAGGTTGGTCCAGTATAGTCGCTGGCGATCGCCTGAGTTGTGCGACAGCACTTCGCGCAGACTGTCGATGGATGATATCGCTTCGCTGTTTCTTTGGGTCACAGATGTCCAGAGAGGTTGGGAGACAGCATCCAGCATAAGAGCACCGGCCAGATAGTACCCCAATCCGAAGCCAACAGACAGTCGATACTCTGAGCTTGAGGCAGTGGAAAGACCAACGAGTGCTTCGCCAGTGAGCAGCGCCGTCCACTTATCCATGAGGGCAATGACGAAATAGAGAATGCCACACCAGACGTCGGCACCAGTATGGCGCCAGTGGAGAAAGGCGCTGTGCATGGTGAGGCCCTTTTGCATGTCGCCCATTGTATCAACAGCGGCCTTGAGCTGCAGGTTCCATGTCGGGCTGTAGGGAAGGGGGATCTTTGTTCGCGAGTAGCGACAGTACCAAACCAGGAGGAACATCGTCGCTGAGTATCCATCGGCCATTTTACGCACGAAATCGTCATTGGTGGGCTTGGACCAGAACGAGCGGCGACATTCTTTCTGGACAGCCTCGAATAGAGCTTTTCGGGGAACCGAAGAAGAGGAATCATCCTTCATGCTGGAGCTAGATGATTCGCTTCTCCGGGCGTACCAGTTGACAACATCGCCGTCTGTCACTCGGGGAATATTGAGATACCAAGTATTCCACTGGGACATGACACGTCGGGCGCCCAGTAGAAGCGAAGTGACGAATAGCCCTAAGAGGCAAAGATATATAACGGAGTCATGGCCAACCCACAGCGTCACAACCGGGCCAACGAATAAAATAGGGACACAGCTCATGATAACCGTACGGCCCTGCATAAATTAGCCAACATCAAAAATATATATTAGTAAACATACCGATTGGAACTGGAATCCGGGAAGTTGGTAGATCGCCAGTACAGACAACAGCATGAGGTACGTTGCAAGGAAGAAAAAGTACAAGAAAAACAAAACACCAGCTGCAAAGCCCTTGAGGCATCCAATTGCGATCAAGGCAATCAGGCCACCGACAAGAGTGACGGCCACACCTGCAATAAAGCGCGTCATGACGAACATGCTCATAGCAGGAAAAGCCATGGCGTAGAGATAGTAACTGCCCCCTGAACTGATCCAGCCACCAAACCCACCACAGACGAGAAGCGCTACCATGAGAGCTGTTGTAGCAAGTGTTTTGTCAACGTCACTCATGAAGGTCGTTAGGTAAAGACCGCGTCCGATGGTGGTCAACATGGTGATGTCGATCAGCGCAGGCAGGGCAAAGATTCCGAGGAAAGTAATGCGATAGTAGAAAGGTACTCGATGCTCATCGCCCTTGGGATCTAGGTCAATCTCCATAGATGCGTATGCAGTTGGAATTTCGGTAAACAATTCCTCTCGTCGTTTGGGTGGGTGGACGTTGTAATATTCGCGGTACCGGGCTGAGATGATTTTGCCCAGCAGGTTAGGAGTCATGTCGAAGTAAAGATCACAACGCGCGCCCAGGGCAAACATCTCTGCAAAGACTGCAGCCTGCACAGTGTGCCCATTGGGAAGAGGATTGCGGTCAAGTACTTCCAAGTATATCTCGTCGAAGGAGAGGCGGCGGAAGGCGCAGAACACAGCAAGGGCAAACATATCAGCTCCCGCGTCAATACGATCGGTAAGAAGAGTTCCTTGAATGACGGTTGTAAGGTGTCCAAGCGTTCGGGCATCACCGGCCATGAGTATTTGAGGCAGACGAGAATCAACCTCATCGAAGAGGGCTGTGGCAGCGGCAGCATCTGGAGTCCAGCACCCTTGTTCGCGATACCAGGCCAGACGAGCAGCGACCAGATCCTCTGCAGATATTCTACCACTCAAGTACTCACTAGAGCTGAGTGCACGGAGCTGAGCTAGACTAGGAACCTCCATTAGGAAATGCTCGCAGCAAGCGCGAACCTTTGCAGCGAGGTCTGCGCATTCCTGGCAGAGGGTCAGCGACAGTCGGCGTAGAAAGAGCATTGCTTCTGTCGGGGTAAGTTGTTCGATGTCGCTAACGATGCGAGTAGGCAATTGCCACTGTTTCGATAGAGTGGCGTTGGAAATAGAGAGGCCAACTTCAGCCATCAGGCATTCATATCGGCTATACCCTCTGCTAGACATGTATGTATGAAGGATGGTCCCGGCCCGCTCCTTTTCTGTCTTCCCGGAGAGATACATGTTCAAGGCGCCCATCGGATCCTGTTTGTACATGCCCCAGACCTGGGTTTCCATGCGAGTCCTGAAGCCAGAGTGAAGACCGGAGTAAATGCGGACAGGGTCCCGTTTGCTGCCTTCGCAAGAGAGGAGCAGGTCATACAGCTCCCTTGCAGCCTGAGAACCATCATTCTGGGAGTCGGCCAATTCTTGAAGATCTCCGGCAATTTTCCTCAGCTCTGGTAGCTTGAGCTGGTCCAGCAAGTTCAGATCTCGAGTATGGCGCTGAGCCTGCAGCAGCTCCTCAGTATCTTTAGCCGTGCAATCCAAACCCAGCTGGAAGCAGCCCAAGCCAGAGTAGTCATTTCCATCCGGGGAGAGTGAAAATGGATTCGTCATAAGAGGCTCATTGAGGGATGGCCATTGTAGCTCATCAATAACAAAGACCTGCCCATCCGATGCTGGCTTAGGAGCAGGAGGAAAGAGAGCAAGCTTCTCTCGAAGATTAGGAATCATATACTGAACAGAGTCATACAGACTCTCATACCCACAAGGAAAAGGCGAGATCTTCTCATTCTGCCTCCAGATATCATGGGCAGCCAGAGTATTCTCATCCTTCATCCACATCAGGGCCCCGATCGGTTCATGCACGACAGTTTTACTCGCTGCGATCGCGGCGTCGGTCAAGGCAGATTTAGATCCAATCCAGCTCATCGCACTGTTATAGTTACACCATTTATAACTGCGGTGGAGAACGTCATGCTGCAACTCGACGCCATCATCCACAGTTTCCCACATGGCCAGCGTCGACTCCCCGATGGGCTTCTGCGCGGCGACAACCCGCATCACAGTGCGCATCTTCTCCATATCGAAGTAATTCCGCCGGTCGCCATTTGATAGAATAGTTCCGTTGCAGTACACAACCCCCCGAATGCGTGCCATGTTGATTTCGCGACAGGTGCGCTCTGGCAGGTAGTCCGGGGGCGAGACCTCCAGCCAAACATCAAGCCCGAGGCGGTTGATGAACCTGACTACCTCGTTCATAACCACGGGCTGGAAATATTGGTGGAATTCCGATAGAAGGACGCCGTTGAACAGGGACTGGGCGTCCCTTGGGCGTCGAAGGTGCGTTGTTAGCACATTGGTAAGGCCAGAGAGAGCGCGTATCTCTTCATCGTGACGCGAGCTTTGGTCGAACTGGGCAAGCCTTGCAACGTCCAGACGTGCAAGAGTATGTGTAGCAGTGGCGCCACCGGCTAATGCGTCCAAAACACCAGGCTGCATGGGATCAAGTACTACTGCCTCCCATTGCGATAGTAAACGCGACTGGTGGGGGGTAGGAGGGCTGTCGAAGCTGCCTAGGTAAACCCCGAACGACTTGGGTTCTGTTACGGTGGAAGATGGTGTGTACAGCGAGGGCGTCTCTTTTTCCAAGTGCTTAATATACCGCGCTGTTGCAGCAGGGACTTCTGACAGTTCATGTCGTTTCTAGAGATAATGAGGTGATGCGCACAAGGTTAGGGCAAGGCACTCACCCGCCAATGTCTATACAGATTGCGTCCAATGTGGTACAGAATATATATACTGCCAAGGATAATGGTGCCAAGTAAACAAGCCGCGAGTACCTAAAACAATTAGAAGTTCAACATCACAACGCAGCTGGGAACTCACCCTCCCCCACCAGGTCGCTGTCATGCGATCCCATCCTGTCGCCTGCAAACCCAGGTACTCGACCATGATGACGAGACCAAATATGAAACGAACGACTAAACAGAAAAAAAGAAACAAGCAGGGTCCAAGAAATCGCAAAGAAACAGTGGTCACCGCGGCGCGGGAGCAGTGGGTTATGTAGATACCAACCAGCGGAGTCTACTACGACCAGGACCAGGGCTGGAGCCGCAGGGCCTGGAGAGGAGAGTCATTTTCATACCGAATGTATCAGTCAGGTCAAGGATGGGACTACACTACTTGATTAGTTCTTCCATTTGCCCAATGGGCCATAATGGCACGATGGAGCCAGGCAGGCCCGGTGTCTCGCCATATCATGCATCGAAATGGCAGCGCCGCCAGAAATAGATCATTTACCAGGGATCTAAATGCAAGTTTCACTTGGCTGGCGCGATTGGGTCTGTCCTAGCTCGCAGGACCGAATTTTCCTACATTAGGGCTTACCGGAGCTTTGTTGTGCTGGGCGTTCGTTGTCTGCTCCATGTATCCTGCTTGGTTGACCTGTTTGGTGCCACGCTAAACAGAAAAGAGTAAAAGAAAAAGAAAAGAAAAGAAAAGACAGGGAAACGGATGAATTCGTATTTTGTGATACCTGCTTTTCGGCCGGTCCGGGCCTGGCACGCATTCCTGGCTGACATCGGACTCTGGTCCTGGGCTGGTTGGCGCTTCCTCCCCCAGTTGCATATTTCTACAGCTCACCCCGCGGGCTCACTCTTCTTTACTGTTTTCCGACTGATTCTCCTCTTTTCACTCTCCTGGGATGCCAATCACGCCCCGAAATGGAGTCTCTTAAGCACACCAGCGAGGGCGCCGCTGCCAGCCCAGCGTTGCACCGCAAATGCCAACTGCGCCGCCGCTGGTGGATTACGATTGGCATTGCAGTCGCTATAGTCGTCATTCTCGTAATTGTCCTCCCACTGGCCTTGATTCTTCCGAACAAGGGAGAGAAAGGGAAGCCCTCGAGTGTGATCTTCCCACTGTACATCTACCCAGAGTCTAACAGCACCTGGGGCCCGCTATACGAGGCGTAAGTCTGCCTTCTCTCCTTTACAAAATAGAAGTTTCAATTAACGCATACAGGATTTCATCGCACCCCGATCTTGATTTTGTGATCGTCGTGAACCCACAAAGCGGGCCTGGGTCGTCCACGCTCCCCGACGAGGCATACCAGGCCGCAATCCGACAGCTCAACACCTATCCCAACGCACAGAAAGTGGGATACGTGCGCACCAACTACGCCGAGCGCAATGTCTCCGAGGTGCTGGACGACATCGCGAGATATTCTGACTGGCAGTCGAACGCTGCAGATCTGGCGATGGCAGGCATTTTCTTCGATGAAGCGCCACACCAATTCTCCGACGCGACCAGGGACTACTTGAACCGCATCAACTCGGGGGTTAAGGATGCGTCTGGGCTTCAGGGCGAACGAACGGTGAGTGTTCCTGCGAGAATGAACCTGGTAGAAATAAACCTGCAAAACGCAAGTGGGTGCGATCAGCGATCTGGGATAAAGCGTGGGCTGTGGAGCTGATCTGTTCCTTCGCTTGCGACCGATCGTTAACTTGTTCCTTTTCAACTTGCATGCATTATTGACTCAGCCTGGAACAGTCGCTGTGTTGAGCTGACAATTAATCGACAGGTCATTCATAACCCAGGAACCATCCCTGACAAGGGCCTCGCCGTCCCCAACACAGACATCACCGTCGTCTTCGAGCAGTCCTACGATCACTACGAGACGAGCCAGGAGTCTGCATTAAAGTCATACGAGGCAGATCGGGACTCGCTGGCGTATATTTTCCACTCCGTGCCCGACATGAGCGACAGCAACCTGGAGAGCTTTGTGGAGGACATCAGCGACCGAGCAGCATATCTCTACCTGACAACGCGAACAGACCAGTACTACGAACACTTTGACTCTCGGCTGCAGCAATTCTGCGACGCGGTGCCAACGTGATTCGCCTGGACCAGGACAGTGGGGACGGGGTTGAGCTGGCAGATGCCAGAGTGAGACAGACAGCGTCCGATCTCATCATCTCACTCTCAGACTTCCAACTTCCAAGACAGCCAAGAACGCCCGAAGACGGCCAAAAGCTCCAGCCGAATTGCAGTGGATCGCTTGTGCAGCAGCGTGGCTGCGATCAGGGAGGGACATTGGCCAGGTTTGGCGCCTGCAGAAGACCGCGGCCTGTGGCGTTCCGCTTTCGTACCTTATCGCGAAGAATGTTCATAATAATGGCTGCCTCTTAATTGCAAGTTTCAAGGTTTCGATGAGTCTACTATTTGGGCTTTGACACCGTCAGCACTACGGTAATTGGGCTGTAGTTAGTGGTTGTTGTCTCTGCGACTCAACGCCTGTCCCGCTATAAATCAGCCGCCATTGCGCCAGACTCGCAGCTCAACACCCCATTGTAAGATCTTTATACCCTATTGGTCTCTCTAGCAGTCGACCCTTGAACCAGATGCCTCCTAAATCGGCCGTCGTTGTCCCGCTGTACATCTATCCCTTGACGGCGGAGACCTGGTCCCCTCTGTATGCAGCGTAAGTCGCTAAACAAATTAAGTCTCAATCGAAAAAAGGAAAGGAAAACACGCCATTAAACCACACAGAATCGAGTCTGATCCCACGCTTCACTTCCTGGTCATTGTCAACCCCAACAGTGGCCCAGGCGACATCCCCTCCCCCGACGCCAACTACGCCCGTGAAGTCGCGCGCCTCAACGCCTACCCTAATGTCTACACCATCGGCTATATCCGGGTCGACTACTGCCATCGGCCCCTGCACGAGGTCTTCGCCGAGACCGCACGATATGCCGCCTGGTCCGAGCAGTATGAAACAACAAGACTCGGCGTGCGCGGTATCTTCGTCGACGAGACCCCGAACCACTACTCCGCGGAGAGAGCCGAGTATTTGAGTGCACTGACCCGACATATTAAAGAGTCCCCAGGGATCCTCTCCGATAGATTTGTAGCTTACTTAGCCTCTGCCTCTACATCCAACCCGCTGCTGTGTCTAAACTAACACCACCAGGTCGTCCACAACCCAGGCACCGCATCGGACGCCTCAATCGCATCCACAGCCGATCTCACCTTCGTCTGCGAGGAGTCCTACACGCGGTACCGATCCTCCGACGTCCAGAACTGGCTCGCACTGCATCCATGCGACCGCACACGCGCCGGATACATGATTAGCGGCGTCCCCGTCTCCGAACTCCACGCGCTCGTCCAGGAATTGCGCCACCGGTCTGCGTACCTCTTCGTCACGGAACTCGAGGAGAATTTCTACGAGGCCTTTGGGCCGAGGAGTTGGGAGGGCTTCATGCGCGCGCTGCAGGCGTGAGTGAGTGGAATGTAACTAATGTGGAACCGTTGCTTGGACGGCGGACGCCGTTGGACTTGGCTTGATGGCTTGATGGCTTGATGGCTTTTCTGTTGAGTCGGAAGTGGCGAAGGTATTTTCTTTTGTTTACAATTTAACTACGGTAATTAGTCTACAATGACCCATGTAGCTGAGATTAATAGTTGGCGCTGCTATGAAACAAAATCTGCAGCTGCTGCGCTGGCGTGATAGGTCTCATTCGTAGAATTCCTCCTCTCTTGCGGTGTCGCGGACACGTGGCGCTCGTATTGGATTTCGTCTTTTTTTCTTTTCTCTTGCATCCTACCAGTCTCGAGTTCCATTGTTTAATCAGGGTTGATCGGTGGTTCGCAAGGAGAGACTCGAAATTGAAGCCGAAGAGCTGAGATGGTCTTGGAATGCAACCGTCCCCCAACATTCCAACACAACAGAAAATTTTGGGCCTTTAACTTTGTCGAATCTATTTCACAGCTAATTGTCAATTGAAACAGGGCCCGCTAAGTGCCAGGATGAGGCAAGCTGACTCGGTAGTCGAATCACATCCTCACCACAGCTCGACAAAAATCTTGAAGGTTGGACATGAACGATATGAGCCAAGGCCGCTGTTGTAGCAGATCATATTGAGATATAAACACGTCAACTCCTACGCCTCTGATCTGGTGGCTTGCAATAGCCGGAGTCTAATTTTGCCCGGGTTTTTAAATACGTTGGTGGCAGCGCCACGAATGTGAATGCCGGAGCCAGTGAGCCCTAATTATCAGCCAGATATAATAGTTAACTATTATTATTATTGTTGACACTCAAGCAACAAGAATGTCTTTGCCCGGATACCAATGGCAGCCACATTCCATTATGACCAAACAGGCAAACCAATTCCGAAAACAGGGTTATACTACAGAAATGCCTCTGCATTGACACTTACTGTCCCAGCACTCTCAAATCCAATATACACAGCCTCGATCACTTCACTATTATAGATAAAATACGAAAGCATCAGACATCTGCTAGAATAGTTCAAAAGCAGTGCTAGGGCTGCACGGGAATTATAAGCTATATTTGAGAACTCAATTCTTTGCACAGGGTATATTTTCAGGTCTATATTGGACAACAGTGAGTCTACCCCTTGAACATCCCACAGCCAGCCACCGGAGGTTATCCCCAAACCCAGACACGCCAACCGGCAAAAGCAAGTATAAACCCAGAGGCCCAGTTAGCCCATTCTTCAATACCCGAGTGCCGATCTGGTAATACAATGCACCCAATGGCATAATGCAGTTCTCATACTGTTGTACCAAGGTCACGTCACTCCATGGCGTGGGCATGGTTCGACATATGAGCGGGAGCCCTGAAGAAATCGATCGATCTGTTGCAGAGTCGAATCGTGCTTACGGTTACACAGGTTGCCTGGCCATTCGCGTAGATAGACCGGTCTTTCCTCCTGTTGTGTAAGCAATCTCACTACCGACTGGGAAGTTGCCATCTACCCAGGCTTTTGGGCCGCCGATACCTTATTGGAAGACTGGGTGTTAAATATGGTGGACTTGTATTCTCATGAACTAATTTGAAGATAGAATTGTGGAATTTCATTACAGTTATGGCATGCGATATGCTGATGGTGTGGCTCTTTTATTCATATGAATTGCGTTCAAATATACCCAACACGTTGTCCATCCCCACCGCTTGAAATACATATCTTCTGGCATAGGCAAGTTGATGGACATATTGCCACTTCAGCCGCTCTGATTCACATTCCACCAAACAGGTGACGCAGCCAATTCAACATCACTATATATGGTGCTGGCTGACTAGACTGGACCACCACGAACCTCGCTCCCCACAGGCTCATACAGTGCTCCCACGGATGCAAAATCCTGGCAATTAAAATAGAGCCCAGCCAGCCTCATCCCAGTAGGAGGAGTGTGTATTTTCTCTCTAATCTCTGGCTGGCTGGGATCCTGCACCAAGTGCTCGGGGTTGGGCCAAACATGCTGCCAGTCACAATCTGAAAGTATCTGGTGTTCATCTGATGGAGGAATCCCGAAGGCCACTGTCCTGTATTCCGCTCGTGAAGGTGTGTTCCTATCCTCAAGTTCAAACTAAATCAGTAGTATTAGTATGCGATCATTTAAGCGGAGGGCGGATGCTGATACCTTGAGAACGCGAATATGGGCATCTTTAATCCCAGTTGCCATACCAACAAACCGACAGTTCCTTGGGAAGTGAACCGTCTCGACGCTGCCAGAGGCTGTGTGAAGCTCACCGACTCGGACAGCTGCACCAGACATATATATGAACTCAACTCCTAGCAATTTCCCATGGTCTAGCCAACCCTTTGCAGTAACTACCGGGTCCAGTTCCATCCTGTCAAAGTAGAGTCTCTGGACCTGATCGGGATATTCATCTGGTACCAATACTGACGGTCGATCAAACGTCCCACAGCCCGTTGCTCGGACTCTGTCATATGAAGAGTTCATGATCCAGAAAATATCAGTCTTATCGCAAGTTAGCACCAGGTTCACTGGAAGAGCAGTGCATACTCACTACTTTATATCCATCCCCGTATCCGTACTGCATGCGTAGAGCTTCCGATCGAAGAGAATCAGCACCAGGTGCACTGAACGCCATACTGCGAGACTTGGTCGTATCGAAGCGAACGGCAACAACCTGGCCCTGTCGCGCGGGTCGCCACTCAACTGCATCCGCTGCAGGCAGTATCCAAACGGTGAGATATTCAATATCCTCGCCCGGTAGCAGATCAAAGGTTTTGTATTCGTCCATCCACTGCCCTAGTATAGAAGGTGGACGGTTTTCGTAGAGTAACTTGAGGCCAGATATCCGACTAGGGCTTCGACATCGACCCTCGGCTCCAATTGACGCTTGGATTCTACGGACCCCTTGGAGCGATGCATAGGTCTGGTAGTCGCCCGTTCGCGGGGTTCTAATATAACGCGAGAAGTATTTGCTATACTCCAGTGATTCTTTGCAGACCTCGGACTCCGGGAGAAGAAGTGAGGACTGGTTGGGCACGGAGGAGGCGGATGGTTGATATTGGAGCGCAACTCGGATAAATGGATCCTTTGACGGCTACAAGAAACAGATTAGCATCATTTACGGAAACTTGTACACGGTATCAAGTATTACCATCTGTCGCACAGCCAGTCCAGTTATGATATGGTCAGGTTCCGGCACTTCTATGATATCCAGGCTATGCTTCAACCGAGTCTGAATAGTAGCAAATTCGGCTGTTCTACCATAGTTCGTTGTGAACTGATCATGTTAGTACGCGCATGAACATAGCTGGATCAATGTATACCACCTACCTGTAATCCACAAAGTCCATTCACGGACGTCTGCGAAGGATCGCCGCAGTGGTTCAAAACACTGACTTGAGTAATTCGCTCACCATCTGGGCCAGCAATAGCAAAGTACGTCTCGCAGCCACGCCTTGAACCAAACAGGGCAGTCCTGCCGTCTGCGTATACTGCCTGCATTCCAAGCAGCGGGTGTGGATCGTACCCCATGTAACAGACGAGCCCAGTTAGCTCGCTGAGGTAAACTCCACCAGGGCCGCCAAAGTCTACGTCAAGGAGCGGCTCAAAGAGCAGGGATTCCATGGTTGGGTACAGGGGAGTCAGTTGTAGGCCGTCATGGGTTGGCGGACTGGGGACCCATAGATGGGACTGTGGATGTGAAGCTCGTATTTCAGGCGACGTCTCGGAGTGTGAGCTTGGGTCATTTCTCAGCGAACATACGCCCAGAGACACGATTTTAAATAACTAGGTGTGGATGGTCAGGGTATCAGAAGTATTCGAAGGGGTCGGGCCTTACATCAACGCCTGCCAACAGGTGACGGGGCTGTGATTCCCCAGTAACGTTCAAGGAGCCCTGTGCAATTCCCCTTCCTTCGCTGACACCAGTCCAGGATGATTCAGTACCATCGGTAAACGAAAACATGATACCCATCAGTCCTTGCGCGGAGAAGGCCATGTGGATATGTTCAATGGACGAGGCAGTAGGCATGTCAAGCCATTTTTCAGCCCCGGGGTTATGAAACCCAATTATACATGCGTAATTGTCCGTCGTACGAGATGGGAATATGCCTATACCCGCGATAAAGGTCATTGCCCCAATCCGACATGATGATACTGCTATCGTGCCCTGGTTATACTGGCGGGGGTTTGGGAGAGCGCATGTTACATGGTCGATAACACGACATCCTGAGTAAACTGGACCGTCTGGGAAATCAGTGCTGATATCGCCGGCAAATGAGTTAGATTCTTCCAACACGGCAGGTATATGACCACCATCGTCACTTGTTGAGATTTGAAATCTGGATTCTTGGTTGGGGACTCGCTGGGCAGCCATGCCAAAGAGACCAGCATAAGGACCAGGAGCATCTTCCACTAAACGCGAAATGGGCTCGATAAGCTTACGGATTCGTTTTCGATTAAGCAACGGCAGGGTTCCATCATGTCGCAGCAGTTTATTTAGTGCGAGAAAAAACCCTCGCCAGTCTCGCCTTTCCGTGAGATCTGGAAAGATGAAGTCCGCCTCCTGGCCGAGAAGAAATCTAGATCTCCAATACGACTGAGGCAGATTCTCAACAGCTGCAATTGAGGCAAAGGCCCGACTTACCAGCCGGAGCGCTGCGACCTCTTTGCGTGATAGATAAGACAAGATCTCATGTATTAGCTCTATAGATAGCGGGCCAAAGGTGTGACAGCTTGCACCCTGTAAGTAATCGAAGGACGTTAAAGACTGAGGCATTGCTGGTTCCGAAATAACCATCAGTGGAACCGCGTGAGGGTCGGCGTAAAGAACCGAGCCAAGGTTTATAGGCATGGGCGGTCCCATTCTTTTGTGCGTCTGGCTAGCGCCGTCGTAGTCGTGGCCAAAGTCGAAACTGGACGATCCAATACAAGGAACGCACAGGAGCTGATGGAAAACTGAAATGATGAGCCGGCGTTCATGCCAGCCACCGACCCGGAGTCGAAGTATCTGCCAGCAGGCGTCATGCACCCCGAATGCCCAAGAACCCCAGCCCCAGCGGGTCGTGGATAGCCCCCATTCCCACGTCAGCTGGCTGTCGAGATAGGATAGCTTGCAATCAATTGTGGCGGATAGACGATTTGGGCCATACATCAATCCTACTCCGGTGAGCGTTGGCGGGTTTGAAGGGTCGTCGATGGTCGTCAAGCCTCGCACTTCCGAGCACCATGGCCGGCGGCGGCGAGGAGGAGGCTCTGGCTCAGCAGCCCCCTCCTCCACGTATGGATCTGGAAGCAGGATAACCCCGCAGAGTGCGCAGTAGACGTTTGCCATGATCGGGGTTGAGAAACGGGTAGAGAGAGGGAAAGACGGAAAGGGGGAGAAGCAAATACGAGGTTAAGCGCTGGCAGGGCGGGGCTTTGGTGTCTGTCCTGATTTGCTGTCTGCTGTCAGACTGTTATGACAAAACTGCAATAATAAAATTTATTCGCATATTGACCACCGGCGGTCCTACAGCGATATAGATTTTAGAGCTGTGCCGAGTGGTGCACTTACCTGTTCCAGTACACGAAGAACAATCAGGAGGAAAAGGAACAACCAGGAGGACGAAAGAACAGTATATTACCAGCTCCATATAGCAAAGTCCTTTATATACCCAGCTAAAAAGTCTGCAAGAACCAATTCCTTAATGTATCCGGCGAGCCCGCATCCAACGGCCGCTCCATAACGGTAGTCCCATGCTCTAGGAGGAACGACAGCATCCACTGGTCCATCCGGAAGGGCTCATCAATGGACCTGATGCAGGCATTATGAAACACCTGCAGCCGAGAAAGAAAGACATCCAAAGACACCCAGTATGTCTGCATTTCAGTGAGTATCTGGAAGTTCTGCCCGAGCCGTTGACGAGCGAGCTTTATCTTGGCCTCGTTGTCACTTGAGACGAGCATGTGGATATAGATGGTTGATGTGACCACGAGCATGTGTCCGACCATCACGTAGAGACATTGGAATTGGAGCTGCTTCGTTGAGCGACACCGGTAGAGGAGATTGCAAAATGCGAGGGCGTGTTCTTCGCACTGTGATCGATACCAGGATATCGAGTCGACCCGCTCTTGGCTTGGCTTGTGGGCGAGGAATTGATAGAACAGGACTTCGTTGTAGTAATGGTATCCTAGATGCAGCGCCGCAAAGGCATTTCCTAGACCCAGCGAGCAGTACCGTTCCAGATTGGCAGGGGTCTCTTGAAGATATGAGGGTAAAGAATCCGACCAGGCCTGGAGCTCGCGTGCGAAAGAGTCGACCGTGACGCTCACAGACTGGGAGTCAATGAAGCTGTTAACAGCTGCTTTGTTGAAATGATGTATCCTGGCCCATTTGCGGGCGAGAATGGCCATCTCAGAGCACAGTCCAGGGCATTCCATATTTGCCGGCGTCACCACTCCCCGTTGAAGGGATAGAAAGACCTCTTCGTTTGTAGGGAGAGGATATCTTTCCACGAAGTCTAGTTGTCGAGGGAGGTTGAGGCCCATTGACGACCAGATATCGATCATGTACAACGACCACCATACTATCATCACGTTAATAGAGACATGACGGAAGATTTATGGAATGGATGCATACTCCGTAGGTTAACCTGCCTCTCCACCTGGTTGTCGCACTTCCGATTAGGCAGGTCAAGAATGAGCGCTAATCTAATGGCAATAGAATAATACAGTGCCTCTGTTCCCGTCTGCGAGTCACAGAAGCAAACGGTAGCCAACAGAATAGACGCCTGAATAGTAGTGACCGAGATATCCGCCAGGTCAAACAGTTCCCGTGCCCGCTGAGTATACTGATCCCCACGTCTCCGCCGGTCTATATTGGCAAAAAGCGGATTATCTGAGAAGGGAGCCCCCAGGGCCATGACACTGCAAAGCAAGATATCGGGGAATTCCCCATCTGTGATCTGCTGCTCCACTGTGGGTCGGTGGAAGATGGAGTGGTGGGTGTCATGCACGACCAGGAAGTATAAAGCCACCAACTCCTTTTGTAGTTCGACAGGCGGGCTCTCCTGATTAGACGAGGTCGGCGTTTCCGGGGATGTTGGAGGATGGGGAGCCAGACGTGGCGTGGGAACGGTGGGAACGGTATAAGGGCTTCGAACGGTCCAACCATGGAGGCTGCAGTTGAGGTTCAGTTCGCGGCATCGCGTGCAGACGGTGTCGTTACTGTCCAGTCGGCATTTCCGTTTATTCGTTCTTGCTGGTTAGCTTGAAGTGATAGTGGTGGTGTCAGAGAGTCCGCACCGGCAGGCATCACAGGCAGTCACCGGCCTCATCTTGGTCGGAGCTCGGTGTATATCTCGGGGATTAAAACAGGGAAAAGTGACAAGGCGTCCACAGGGGAAACTGCGGGGTTAAGAATATTTATACAGGCGATATTCTCCACAGTTTCCCACCAACAAAGCTCTTTCAAAGCCGACTGCCGGCATGTTCGTTCTGGCGCAGCCGGGTGAGCACAGAGCAGTATATCATGGTTCATGAGGTGGCGGTTTCTATTCTCTAAGTCATGAGAATTCTAAGATCTATTTAATATGTCTGCCCAAATCATCACCGTTGAGAGCCAGTCCCTACGAGTCAGTGTTCGTATCGACCAGCAGGGCGCGGCTTGTCTCGATGGGGTAATTCCGACAGGAAGTACGCCGCGAGATCCTGTCTCCAAATACTTCCCAGACCATCAGGCACCCTTGGTTGAGGTCCGCCTGGCTGGTGAAGGGACGGAAAAGCACAAGTCTTCAAAGGCCTTGCTTGGGACGTATGTTGGGCCGCGACTGCGTTATAAGTCCCACGACGTCCACACCGGAGAGGGCATCAAAACCCTCAACGTCACTCTCTCAGATGGCAAGCTCACGGTAGTTTCCCATCTGACAGTCTACAATACGACGCCGGTTGTACGTGCGACGGCTTCAATTCGAAACGATGGTGACCAGGATGTCGTCGTTACTCAGATCACCTCCATTGTCCTGGGTGGCCTTACGACAGGGTCCTCCAAATGGTGGGCTGATTATAACCTGTCAATCCCAAACAACTCCTGGTTTCGCGAGGCACAGTGGATTGAGCATGATCTACCCAGTATCGGGGTCGACGACTACGGTGTATATGGCCGCCCGGAGAACCATTATGCCTCCATCTCCCATTACGCAGTGTCCAACAGGGGCACCTTCTCGACCGAAGGCCACCTTCCCGTGGGCCTGCTGAAGCGTCATGATAATGCCGAAACGTGGCTGTGGCAGGTAGAGAATAACGGCTCGTGGCGATGGGAAATCGGCGACTGGAAGGACAGTGTCTATCTTGCAGCCGGAGGTCCCATCGAAACCGACCACGACTGGCGTCAGCGACTGGCTCCCGGCGAGGAACTCACGACCGTACCAGTTGCACTCTGTCATGTCTTTGATGACTATGAACAGGCCTTTGCAGGGTTGACTCAGTATCGACGAACGATCAGACGGAAGCACGCAGATAACGAGCGCCTCCCGATCATCTTCAACGACTACATGAACTGCCTAATGGGCGATCCAACCGACGAGAAGATCCTCGCCCTCGTCGACCCCGTCGCCAACGCCGGGGCAGAGTACTTCGTCATCGACTGCGGATGGTATGCCGACGACGCAGGATGGTGGGACGACGTCGGAGAGTGGGAGCCGTCCAAGAAGCGCTTCTCGAAAGGTCTCAGGCACCTCCTCGGTCAACTGCGAGAAAGAGGCCTGATCCCAGGGCTATGGATCGAACCCGAAGTCATCGGTGTGCGCAGCGTCGTTGCAGACCAACTGCCCTATGAAGCCTTCTTCCAGCGCGATGGCCACCGCGTCGTCGAGAAAGGCCGATACCAGCTTGACTTTCGACACCCGGCGGTTCGCGACCGCATGCACGGTATAATCGGACGTCTAGTAAATTACTTTGGAGTCGGATACTTCAAGTTCGACTACAACATCGAAGTCACTCAAGGGACTGACATTAACTGTTCCAGTCCGGGATCGGGGCAGCTGGACCATAACCGCGCGTATCTGCGCTGGGTCAATGAACTGCATGATAAATTCCCCGACCTAGTCATCGAGAACTGCTCCAGCGGTGCTCAGCGTATGGACTACGCTATGCTTGCAACCCATGCTCTGCAATCGACAAGTGACCAGCAGGATCCGGATCGGTACGCGGCCATTTCTGCTGCGTTGCCTACAGCTGTCACTCCGGAACAGGGCGCAACTTGGGTATACCCACAGCCAGAATGGGACGATGAGACAAATTCGATGACGGTTGTCAATAGCTTACTAGGGCGTATTCACCTCAGTGGTCGTCTGGATATCTTGCAGCCGCATCAGTTTGGTATCATTAAACAGGGAATGGATGTTTACAGGTCAATCCGCGCGGACTTGCCGACGGCGACAGCATTCTGGCCACTGGGTCTTCCGCATTGGCATGATGACTGGCTTGCGCTTGGGATGGCAGCTGCATCTGACGAGACGTACTATATTTCTGTTTGGAGACGTGGTGGCGCCGATTCCGTTGAACTGTCGGTGCCTGAGCTGGAGGGGCGTGAGGTCAAGGCCGAATTGCTCTACCCTACTTCTTTTAGGGCAGAGACCGAGTGGAAGGCAGAGGGTGTGTTGAGGGTCAAGGTCCCATCGAAGCTGTGTGCTCGACTGTTCAAGTTGACCCTTGTCTGATCTTATTCCAGGACATATTGCAGCCGGATATTCCATACAAAGGTATATAGCGTGTTGGCGCCTGTTCCAGTACTCTTTGATATTTACATTGTGTCCAGAGACTCAGTATAAAGCAGAACGCTGTTTCAGCCATTTCTCTATTATATTCTTTGTACTTTGGCAAACCCTTGTAAATCTCATTGAACCTGAATTGCATTGTAGCTGCAACAAAGCCTTCCTTGCACATAAATGCACCCTATTCCCCCATGAAATATAGATTCAGCCACATCCTGGTAATAGTCACGATAGGTCCTTGACAGACCGACTACAGCAATCACCACCATGGCTCTCACCGCAGACGACTACAAAATCTACATTGGTATCCTGGACAAGAGTATCCACCTCGACCCAGCAGAGTACGTCGTATCCCTGCACAAGCTAGACCGCACAGTATGTCACTTGTTCTTCGCACCGCTGTCTCGCAAAGATCCATCTGGACCGAGGGTGAAGGCTGTGGAAACATGGGGTCGCAACGAGGCAAACCATAGCCACTGCGAAAGCCTCCGGGAAAAGAAGTTTGTGGCATACCTCAAGTGCAGGGACTTTCGTCTGTTTTGTAAATGCTTCGAGTCTGTTGAGGGCTTTGAAAGCCAGTTCACTATATTTCGCTTCCTGTGGAAATGTGTGGACGAGCACATCCTCAGAGAAGAGGATGTTTGGAATGTGATGCCGAACTTTGAGTTTGGGCCTGAGAGTCGGCGGTATATTGACTGTAGTAGGTAGTCAAGGTATATTAATATATAGAGAATCTATTATGTGTATTGATTTAACAGCGCCTTCTACTTTATAGATCAATTCACTTGTATAGTTACAACCCACACTAGTTCACATCTACTACAGATCACAGGCTGCAATCTCAGTGCGTGGTATAATATTAACGCTTCTGCCTTTTCATCATGTGCTCATATCATTCTAATATTTATTTTCAATAGGTGACAGTATGCAGGACCACGTGGTCACTGGTTAGGCGTCTATTGTTGATTGCATACTCGGATCTGTATCCGAATCGCCCCTCTTGGTGGAAGCGGGGCTGATGCTTATTTATAACGTCAAGTTCACCTCCAAAGTCTCACATAGCAAATATTCAAATCAAGCCCGTGGAAGGACTCTCGAGAACACTGCCACTATGACGTCTCCGAGAATTTTCACAGTTCTTGGTAGGCATCAATAACTCCCTATACCGCCCCCACTAACAGCTTCCAGAGAACAACCCAGCGGTAATGACCGATCTCGGCCACCGACTGGGTCTATCCAAAGACCTCCAATTCTACGACATCTACTCCCTCGACGACCCGGATCTTCTCAGCTTTATACCCCGCCCCGTCCACGCCTTACTAGCGATCATCCCGCTTACGGATGCATGGGACAAGGCCCGGAAAGAAGAGGACGACCAGATGGAGTGGTACGAGGGGTCTGGTGCCGACCCCGTTCTCTGGTTCAGACAGACGATAATTCACGGCTGCGGCCTTATCGGGCTTATTCACTGCGCTTGTAACGGTGTTCCTGCTGACAATATCACGCCTGGGAGCGAGCTTGACAGGCTCTTACAGCAAGCAATCCCGCTTAAGATGGACGAGCGCGCGAAGCTCCTCGAGGACTCAGATACCATTTACCAGGCGAGCCAGGCTGCTGCAGTAAACGGGGATACGGTACCGCCGACACTGGACGCGAGTACGAAGATGGGACAGCATTTTGTGGCATTCGTGAGGGGGCGGGATGGGCATCTGTGGGAGCTCGAGGGGTCGAGGAAGCGGCCGCTTGACAGAGGTGTTCTCGCGCAAGATGAAGACTTGTTGAGCGAGAGGGCTCTGGAACTGGGATTAAAAAGATTGATAGAGGTCCAGAGTTCCTCGGAGGGGGATCTGAGGTTTTCGTGTATTGCCCTTGCGCCGAGTAGTGAATAACGTTATTATTCGCATAGCCACCGCTAATTAGGATATCTATAAGACCTTTTCACATCTGCTAACAGAGCACAGGTAGCTACAATCTTAGTCTATGGTATAATATTAACGCTTCTATCTTTTCATTATTTGTTTATATTATTTTGAAATATATTTCTAGTAGGCAACAGTATTCAGGACCACGCGGTTACTGGTTAGTTGTCTATGTTGTTGAATGCATATATTACTTTGCACTGCATACTCAGATCTCTATCCGAATCACTCCGCTTGGTGAGGGGAGGCTGGACAAGGAGTATACAGAGCTCTGGAAATAGCAGCAGTATCAACATGTACTCGCCAAATCTAACATCATAAATAACCAATTTATTGTAAACAGATTAGTCAATGATAATCATGCCCCGCACACGTGTCCTCAGCGGATCTCCAAAAGAGAAACTCCCCGTTATCTTCTTATATCATATCAACATATCAACATGGCCCAGTCAAAAAACGACCCCTTCCAAACCCCCCTCGTCACAACTTCCAATCCTCCAAACACCAGAGCACATGCCGCCCACTCACAGCTGTCAATAACGCCCTTCCCCCCAAACGACCCCACAATCGCCTTCATCCGCACCGCACCCCAAACCAGCAACAGCACCGCCGCAGCCAGACAGGCGATTCTATCGCAGGACCACGCACATTACGCATTCCAGAATCTCAAAACCACCTTGGCCGCTGCAGACGCAACGCCGCGCGACATCACCAAGCTCACAGTGTATTTGCAGACCGGGGCGCACATCACGGCGGCGCAGTTGGATCAGATTATTGCAGGGTTCTGTAGTGATGTGGAGGGGAACAGGCACAAACCGCCCGTCACCGTGCTTTACGTGGAGAAGGTGATGGCAGAAGGGTTTGCGAAGGTCGCTGTTGAGGCGGAGGCGATTGTCAGCTTGAAGCCGCCGAGTTATGAGTCGTTGGCGTGATTGTGATTGGGGTCTTGTTGTTAGCCTGTATTACTTAGATCCACTGTTCATATAGGGTATGAACCATGCTGAAAGTATTCACGGTTCTTGTCTAAAGGTGTCGAAAAGTCATGGACGCATAAAATAATCTCAACCCGTAATAAATGCATCGTCAGACCACAGAAACCCCGCATCAAAGTCAAGTGGAAATTCACTTATATCAGTAGACCCTGCGGCTCCAACGGGCTGCGTCAGGAACTCTTCCATCAATGAGCTTTGAAGAGCCATGCCAGCGCTCATATCCGGACTCGGGAATATAGATGGCTGGGCGATGTTGATTGGGAATGTATCGACAGACGGATTATGGTTTGATACATTGCAATCATCACGCAGTATCACTGGGGAATTTAAGTTTTGGTTCTGGGCATTTTCAATGGAATGGCAGTGATGATGTAAATAATGTCGGACAAACTGAAGCTTCTCGTGCAGGTCCTTGGCCGCCAGGTTATTTGACTCGCTGAGAACCCTAAGCATCTCCATTCCAGTATCTGCAGATGCAAGATCGCCTGTGCTGCCAATAGGTAAAAGGCTCGATACCATCAAGACCAATGCAGAAGAGAATATGAAAGCAGGGAAGGCGTATCCAAAGATCGCAATTGACCCACTGGTCCACTCATCCTGACATAGCTTCAGCGAGTAACGTGCAACGTGGATGCATGCTTCACTCAGTGTGATTAAAACAGGGGTAACGTCGTCACTGAAAGAGGGGCGCTTCTTCAAGTGGCAGCTCAACAAATTGAGCAGGACAGGGCGGATTGCCAGTATAACTATCTAATAGTGAGTCAAGTTAGTAATAGCGCACAGCCGAGCAGAGAGTAGACTCACGAAACTGAACTGCAGATGCATCAGGACAGTGTGTTTAGGGTTGGCTGTTTCCGGCTTCAGCTTCAGATGTTCAGGCAGAGATTCCACCCACGATTTCAACTGGGTCAAAAGCCTCTGTTCACGTTGGAGAAAGCACCCATTATATTTTCTCCGGCCATAGATCTCTT
This sequence comes from Aspergillus sp. MA 6041, assembly GCA_025768905.1. NCBI lineage: Eukaryota > Fungi > Ascomycota > Eurotiomycetes > Eurotiales > Aspergillaceae > Aspergillus > Aspergillus sp. MA 6041. The sequence goes on along the minus strand of JAMFNV010000013.1, from coordinate 788,796 downwards.
TTGTAGTGTTTCCCGTCATTCGAGCCAGTTCTATGGTCGCAGTCTGGTATGCGCCATCCGAAAATTGGCCATCGCTAATCTCCCACGGCAAAGTTGATGGTAGATCGACGTGGATATCGTCGTCATGAATCTGTACAGGAAACCCGGACTTGGACCCCCAGAAGCGATCCAGGATATAGATAGACCACCATATTCTGACACGATGCTCACGGTCTTTTGCACTTATATTCTGGTTCCTGGGGACATTGTGGTTTAAGCCCGCACTAAGAGCGAGTCGGAGTGCACTGCCTATCAGTATATAGGCAGAATGGAACCTATTCAAGAATTGACAGAAATATGCCTATCAAGATTAGCTTTAACGGCAATAGAGGCATAATATGGATACACACCAAGAGGAGTAGAGTTTCAATATGTAACATGCTGGGCCTCTCTGGGATTACCTGGAGGAGATGCAAAGAGCGAGCAAAATAGCTTGTACCAGGAATTGAGGACGTATTACCGGTGCCATTTGACATTGAGTAGACCTGCCCTATGGCAAATAAGGCAAAGTACTTGGGTTTCAATATAGAGTCGTCGAAGCTTTCTTTTTGATAAACACTTGAAAGCACGTCGACGGTGTCCTTTTTCAGCGCCAGGTGAAACGCAGGATTAATGTGACCAAGCGCCGTCTTGACCAGTAATTGTGCATAGGCAGCGCTTGGCCAGTTGATATCGGCGTGCAATGCAACGTTCAAGGTTGATTCGTCGGTGTAATTCCATCGCGGAGTACGCAATGCTGGCGAGTCAGTGGTCTTCAAGCATTGACACAGCTGAGAGGCAAAGACAGTGCAGGAAGCCCCGCTAGTATAAACTGGAAGGCCAGAAGCATCGTCAGATTGAAACCATGACGCCTCTCCGGCATAATTCTGGGCTATCGGTGGACTACTCTCATGCTGTCGGATATCAGTCGTGTCTGCGGTCTCTGCGGGTGAATGATGTTGTCGCCCCCCACTTCGGAGTTCATGAAGCTGCCTACTTTCTTCTATAAGCTGCTCAAGATACCTATATTTCATTATTATTTGCTCAACATGTCATCTTCGGCGAATCCATACTTCTCACCAACGCGTATTTTGCGGTCGCGATCTGCGTATCTACACTGAGAGGCGTATCCAGTCCTTCGACACCTCGAGCATGGTTTCTCGCCCGAGCATTTGCTCTTTTGCGAGTGGCACCGGTAACAACTGTGACATTAGCCTTGATGCTAACACTTATACAAGTTATTCTCGACTTACGCAATGGACCTCTTCTGGGGTCCTGCTGCGGCGGCGAGGCCGGGGTTTCGAGGCTTTTGCCGACTCTCCGCCATCTTTCAATGTTTCATAACGTGCCCAGACACCCGCAAATGAAAACAATCGTTTCTTGCAAAAGGCAGATGGAACCGAATGCATGGCCGGTCTTTTTGAGATTCGCCGGTGTGGGGTGGTCACGTGATTCACTTAATTACAGTAACCGAAAAGTACGGTATTCAAAAAGGGGCATACTTCAAATGCCCTAAGGTTCTTTCACGCTGTTAATGACCAGTAACAACCGGTATAACGTGGTATATGCTGGTAATAAATTACCCACCTGGCCACCTGGTGAGCTGCATATTTGGTTCATTCATATTCGGTTCTTTCCTTGTAGCATCGATAATTGGGATCGCTGGCAATCAATACTGGAAGTTACAGATGGCTGCTCATGATTCCAGAAAGGGAGGTGGAATATTTTGACTTTGGTCAACAACATCCAATTTCAAATCTATATATCTCCATCTATTTAAACATATTCAACTCCATTAAGCCCATATCATCCAACATACCCCGTCATCGACGCGAAATGACCATTCTCATAACCAGCCCAGTCAGCTCTGTATACTTAGGCGCACTCCTATCCGCCGGTAACAGATGACCATCCCCATTCGCAATCAGCGCCTCAACAAGAGTACACCGTCTAACAAGCCGGAATCCCAGCCTCTCATAAAGCCGAATCGCAGAGGTATTCTTCGCCTTGACAATGAGGTCAAGTTGAGCAGTCTCAGGGCGAGATCGATAACCTTTGACGAATTGGATGACCTCCTGGCATAGCTTCACTCCGAGGCCCTGGCCCCTGTATTCAGGAAATGTGAACAGGCTGAGCATCTGCCAGCGTTCGTCGCCGTCGCCGTCGCTGTGCCCTGAGACAACGCTCTCCGATGTACCGGTGTGATTTTCTGGCAACGGCTCTTGGGATAGGGGCCCGAGGAGGGTGACTTGACCAACCCAGTTCATATTTATAGGGCCTGGAAGAGATGTTGTGGCGCAAATGAACGTTTCTCGTCCGGGACTGGTTATGCTTCGTATCCATTCCTCATTGGCGAATGTCGACTCGATCTCCTGCGTGGAAGCGAAAGAAGCCGGGGAAGCTGCTAACGCGTCTAGTCGGAGAGTTCGGTATTTGCGGGCAGAGGTGGCAACATGCTCGGTTTTGGAGATGCGGAAAATGGAAAAATCAGTATTGCAAGCCATGGCAATTACTCTGAGAAATAAATGATTAATTGGGTTGACCAGGGACAGCAAGAGTTGTCTTCTGTTATTCCATGTTATAATGTTATAAGTTTGTCGGCTAAAAATAATATGACCGAGTGGAGCAGCTCCGGCATTCTGGAATTTGGCCGATATATACAAATACTGTCAAGTAGCTTTATACTGTTGCCCTCTGCGAGAACCCAACCTTGAAATAGAAACGGAAAGTCAATAATTAGACATAGTTCCAGCATACTAACGAGTGAGCACATGAGTTGACTTCCCAGGCACACTGTGGCCATCCTATATCCTCGTACTGCATACCCCTACATAACGGTATAACCTGGTCCAATTCCATAATTACCAGTGGGGTCAGGGAAACACGGTATTTATTTTGACATAAGCCTGGCTGTGAAGGCATATTAAGGTCGATTAGGGAAAATATGGAACAGCCAATACGAAAAATCAAAAGTAAACGATAGTACAATTCACACAAATTAGTATCCGTACCGATGGCGAATGGTTCCAATGTTATCACTGTCCAGCGTACGTAGTGTACCTAGGAAAGAAATCTGTCAGTAGGGCCACTCGAGAATATCAAGACGAACCGGGGCCAAGAGATGATGGAATATCTCACCTCCAGAGCCTTGCACACCTGTCACCACTACCAGTAGCAAACAGGTTATCTGTGCTACTAACCGCAACAGATAGAACTAGATTCATGTCAGATGGGCCCAAAAGATAGTAGGACACCAGGACAAACTGGAGTTTTTATGCCCCTGAAGAAGCATTTGCGGAGTAGCGGTGACTGGATCCCAGAACTGCAATCCTTGATCCTTCGAGCCGCTTATAATCCAGTTGCCATGGGGGGTCCAGCAGGCCGTGAGAACGAAGTCCTGAAGCCCATTGTTAGTAGCCGTGGCGACAAAATGAGATATCAGTGTGTCCTTTCACCTTGTGGCCTTTGAAAGTTCGCACAGGACGCCCAGCTCCACCATTTGGGAATGCTGCCCGAGGTATATCAACCTCCCAGAGCTTCATGGTATTGTCAAGGCTTCCGCTGACAATGTGATCACCACTGGGCGCAAAGGCGACACAGTACACGCTGTTCTCGTGGCCATTGGGTCCCTCCAACTGCTCTATCCTAGTACCACTAGTAATGTCCCAGATCTGGATATTCATATCAAGCGACGCAGCGGCCACATACCGACCGTCATGTGTGACAGCAACAGCAGTCACACCACCCTCAATATTAAAAGTGTACACAAGCTTACCACTTTGAACATCCCAGACGCGGACTGTTTTGTCTCCACTACCGGACGCAATATATCGACCACCACCCGCAAAGGCTACGGAGTAGATATCTTGTTCATGTCCGCAGAAGGTATGCTTGATTTTACCGGCACCAATGTCCCACACCTACAACGGCAGCGCAGTCAGCTTCAACGGTCTTACAACAGCAAGCAAACATCACAGATCACGCTGGATGGTAAAATTGCCTGGGATACAGAGTTATTAAGCCGTACCTTCAATTTTCTGTCCTCCCCACCGGTCGCGAGGTACTTTCCGTCAGGGCTAAAGCAAACGCTCCGGACATAGGCATCGTCGCTCTTGCTAAGGTTGTCATCCTGCAAAGTGATAATATTCTCCCCTGTTGTTACATCGAAGATCCGAGCCAGCCGATTACAACCTGTTGCAAGGTATTTGCCATCAGGGCTGAAGCTGACGCAGGATGCCACGCTGTCATGGGCAAAGTGATGGACAAGTTCTACATCCAGCACCCGTGGCACCTCGGGGTTGAATACGGCATACCAGCCGCTTTCCTCTTTCTTTCGGGAATTGGGCAGATCGATTAGATTCAAATTCCCCAATATGTTAGGTTGAGGCTCGCGGGAGGGTGACGGCTTAATCTTCTGGTCGTCTGCGGAATCTGGAGGAGTACTAGGTCGCAAGCCAGTGTCAGGCGAAGCAGTTGGTGGCGGCGCGCCGTAACCTGTAACAAAACGAGACACAAGCAGCATTAGATACTATGAGATGTAGTTCAATTCCAGTTATTACATGCCGTTTCGGTATTCTCCAAAAAAGTTCTGTGATAATGACGGCACCGCCTGCTGGGCAACGGCAGGGGTAAGGTTGGAAACAATTGGTACGCCACTAGATCGGAGCTGATAGTGCAAGCCCCGGATTTCTGCCTCATGCCTGAGCCAAGAACATTTCAGTGTTAGAGAGTCTGGAAGGGAGGGTCTCGGAGGGTGGAGAACGCTTACTCCTCTTGCATCTTCAGCTGCGCCGTTTGTAACTCTTTCATCCTATCTTGAAGCCTTTCCAATTCATGAGCTTGACTGAGCACTAGATGGTCCTATCAGCAGTCATTCCAGGGAAAGCAACCTCTCGCCTCACTGTTGAGGAAAGGTGCGATGCAGGAGATGGGGGAGACTAGAGAGAGTATTCTATTCTTCAACGGATGCGCCATTGGGAGATATTTGACAACAAAACGGGGTAGAGATTGAATGCTAGGAGGGAAAACAATATTTGAAGAAATAAGATCATTGAGAAAAGCAAGGTTGTTCCGCTGGATACAGAGGCTGAGTGGGGGCTCGAAGCAATGAATGAGGGAAACGTGGGGCAACGTCCAGGGTGGAAAAAAAGGATGACGCACACTTATACTCAGCTTCAGCGGTAGCGCGGAGCTGGTGCCGAAACTCGTTGTGTATCTGATCGAGCAGCATCGCCGCGCGGGAACTTGAGGCCGAAGCCCTCGCGAGATGAGCGTTGTCCATGGTGAATGGTCTTTTTCTCCAGGGGTGGTCGATAAAAGCGGGAACTGGGAGGGGACACAAGGAAAGGAGCGAGGAAGAGGGAAGTTGTGGGAATGGATTAAGTAACTGAACTCTAAGCACGGCCCGGATGAACCCTGCCTCGCACACAGATGGAAGATGGAAGATGGAAGCTGGAAAACAGTAGCATGAACCGCAACCTTATCGGAGTCCCTGCCGAATACGAGGGGCTGAGGGGCTCGTACTGCCTTCCTCTTTGGGACTGGGCCCTCGGCAACATCCGAGAGCGCTATTCCTACTGGTATAGCAAGATGTGGCCTGGTCTGGCCATTAGATCTAGTACAACTGAAAGATACAAATGTTCCAGTTGGAAATACCTGTAAACTGCTAATACATCTAAAGAGGATCTATTGAACTCGGGAGAGCAACGCCGATTCAGTAACATCACTGCCTCTCGACCTCACCCAGACATCCACAATCTCTGCCGCACCAGCATCCCGATCTGAGTCCACGACAAAGTAGAAGGCGTAGAACGCAGCTGCAACACATGCATGATTCGGGAAGATCTTCACGACCTGTCCTACACTGAAAGGAACCTTTTGTGCTTGTCCATCGTGGCCCTCCCACGACACAATAGAGTGCTCCTGGCTGATACGTTCCACACTCAATCGAGACGATGCGCCTTGCAAAGCATCTTCCTGTCGCCACGACGACACCACTCCCCAGCCCGGATAGCTAGGACACGGCTCCCTTCCCAGCGCCAAAGTGCCCGCCGCGAGAAGAGCCTCAGGTTTCGCCCTCTCCCCGTCGTTATAGATGCTGCAGACTTCCGCCAGCACGGAAATTGCAATCTCCTTCTCCGGGCCACTGCTCTTCCATCTGGCGTTCGTTGAGACTTGTTGCATGTCTAGCAGTGGATATACGCCAGCATGGATCTCGACTTTGACCTTGACACCAATATCCTTTGCAAGTGGGTTATGCAGCAATTCCTTCAACTCTATGGCCTGGGTAGATTGGGACCTGCCCTCCTCCGGGGTCAGATTCTGGGAGGACAGTGCCTGAGGAGTGGCGCCGACGCTGATAACCAGTTCCTCTCGTCCAGGGGTGAACAGCTGCAGATGGCGCTCGAGGGCCTCCTTGCATCCAACAATCTCACTAACCAGATATGCCATCGCCTGGTCGGGCGTGGTACCGGCGTAGCTGAGACTACTGTGCGAATAAACTCCCAACAGGCTTGCATATCCATTTTGCTCTGCATCCGCCAGCCTCTCAAGCAAGCCACCCTTGTTCAGTGCAGTCGGGGGCAAGCCCGCCCGGTGATATCCCGTATCGACCTTGACGAACACAAGAGCTGGGAATCCAGTGATCGTGAAAAATCGCTCCAGGTGGGAGATCTGGTCTGGGTGGTCGATCATCACCGAGACACTCCCTCTACCAATGGCGAGGGCTGCCTTGGCCAGCCGGTTGACCTGGGACGGCACGAGTGGGATTCCATACAGAACATTCACAGAACGACCCTCAGCCTGGATCTTTTTCAGCAATGGGACCAGGGTTTCAATCTCCAGGACTGTCGATGCGATGAAATTGGCGGGGATGTCCTTGTCTGCCACTTGCATTTCAGCGATCTCGTTTGTCTGGTTGCGGTTAGTTTACGTCTGATTGAGTAATACAGGAGGAAATTACCTTATGCGACTTGACGTGAGCCCTGAATCCGACATCGAGGGCCTTGACGGTCCGCAGCATGTCCTTGCAGTGTCGCCGGATGATGGCCTGGTCGAGAACGATGGCTGGCTTCGGCACATCGCTGACGTCTTTGCCGACATAAGCGTTCCTTAATTCCTGTTGTGATGCCATTATAATTTCAGAGATTTTGGTTGACGATATGTCGAGTTCGGTTGCAGAGAGTTGGCGGGGTGGATGCTTTTATGATTGTCGAACGTGGGGACTCCAACTGCTTCGCTCTCGCCCACTCGATCCGGTAAGGTGCATTTTACTGTGGGTCGGATAAGCGAATAAACGAGTTGGATTGTATAGAACCAGACAGACTTGTACCAGATTATGCAGATGGCATATCAATGCCCGGACCATAACAGATCGATCTTTGCCTCCATTCTCGCTACTTCCTGACGTCCGTAAGTACAGTATTGATGTCTGAATCCTCTCCATCCACAACAAATGGCCGCCAAAGTAGAAGTGCACACTGACAGCGCCCCTGCCTCGATATGCTACCTACCTCCATGGTTTTCGGAGCGCGTTTGTACGGGAACTTAATTTATGCGAATATATGGCTTGAATGTACTGCTGCTGTCTGTTCTTACGTTTCTACTTATACTAACCAAGCGTTGTAAGGTTGTTGCCATCAAACACCACCTACGCAACCGTGATGAAGGATTGTCTTTCTTGATTGAACCCACGATGAATTATAAGGGTGTTAATGTATTCCGATTCAGAGTCAACTGACTAGCATAGACCAGGCACAGTCTGGTCCCGTCCAGGGTTAAGTAAATGGACGTTCACGATAGCAGCAAGTACAGCACTAGGAATAGACTAATAGTCAGAGCCAGGCTGCATGTAGCAATCCTCATAATAGACCTGAACCCTCCAGTGGTCGCCATGATTCAGTTCTCCCGAGACCCCTTTGTCTTCGCACGAGTTAAGGATAACCTGAGCGCCATCGGCGACATTATCCCACGAAGGCAAAGTGAACTTGTCCTTATTCTAATCTCTCCCGTTAGCACCCTTCGATCTCTCTCTCAAAAAGGGTATCAGAGAGCAGGTATACTCACATCGTTTAACCACTTGACCTTGGTGTGGCCCACGCAGGCCGCAGTCTGGCCACTCTCGCCCGCGAGTTTGGGGACGTCGGGCTTGCCCTTTGGCCTCTCCTCCCGGATATATTCGATCGCGCGTTCGAGGTCTTTCTTCTTGCCGTTGTCCCAACCGGTGGGCTGGCACTCGATATCGTGACGCTTAACCCCCGAACGTGCTGCGAGGGTAGCATTCACAGAGCCATCGATCTCGTTTTCGTCGGAGACGCTTTTGGTGTTGGCTGCATTGCCGGTTGGGTGCTATACAGTCAATCTGGTCAGCAGTGTTCCTGGAGTTGTTGCTGGTATACGTACAGCAGAGGCCAGTGCCACCAGGGCAAAAATGGCAAGAATGATTCTGGGAATGGGGGAGCGCATGTTGGAGTATTTGAGCGTTAGTTTGCGGATTTTAATGGTGTCAATGATGAAATGTAGGGAGTTGTGGATCTAAGACGAGATATCAGGCCGTGGATGGGAGCCGGCTTTTATGTCTGGCTGAATCGTAGATAGCGCAGAGGCTGGTTACTTATGGCGTGAAAGAATACAGCTCCTCTTTATCAGTTTTTTATGTTTCGAGCCTTTGAAGAAATGTTGAAATGTCCAGTGACTGCAGCCAGTAGAATCCCCAACTTGTCTTTGTTATTGGAATTGGTGAAAGAGCTGTGTTACCATCACAACTCAGTCTGACTGTATTAGGAATAACTTAGATTATGAAGCCTGAATTGAACCCACTGGTCCATTGCCGCAGGCCTTGGATGCTGAGATAGGCTGTTGTTACTCAATTTCCATTCACAATCCTGCGCATTAGCCCACAAACTTGACAAACTATCAGATTTAATTCTCTTAATCTCTCTTGGCAATATTCCTTAACTGTGTTGCCGCTTTTTATAATACATAGTGGGAAACCTGTTCGCTGCAACGCAGTACTACCAAGAGATTGCAGAATACGCCAGTCTTGCAAGAATTATATCAATACTAACCCGTCTTCATATAGCCTGAGGCCCGACACCTGAATTAAATATCAGCCTAGGTGAAAATGGCAATCATAGAGTTCTAAACCACCCATGAATCTGTCAAGCATACAGAATCGCTAACTGCCTGGGCAGTACTGTCAATTCTCATGGATCTCGTTCATCGTGGAGCCCGAATGCCATCGGCGACTACAGAAATCGGATCCACAGCGAGAACACGAGTACGACCAAGTTACTCTTTTTGGCTCTTGGGCCCACAGTCCCTTTCTTCATAAGATCCTTGGTGCCTATTAATTAATCCTTAGGCTTGTTCAGGCAGATGGATTTCATTATGAATGTGGCCCGCAATGGCGATCTGAAGCTTCAGGTAAAGAGCATCCGTATTCGTATAGAGCAGCCCTATAAAGAATCAGCAACGCTGCTCACAAGTCATTCCTGCTTCATTGATTCCTAGTATTTGTTCTTTTCTCAAAATGCGGCGTCATCTACTCACATCTCTTGCATTCCTGGCAGCCACATCCCTAGGAGCAGTGTCCAACTGCAAATCAAGCCCTCAAGACTCAACCTGGCCAGCCCCTGAAGAGTGGAAGTCCCTCAATGATTCCATTAACGGATCCCTGATAAAGACAGCCCCAGCTGCCTCGTCGTGCTATCCTGGAAACCCATTTCGCTCGACTCAGAACTGCACCGATGTCATCGATCACTGGTCCTATGCTGCATACCACGCCGCGTGGCCAGAGAGTGTCGATTACTCTATTTTCACGAACCACTCCTGTCTACCTCCATCTACCGACGGATACGTCAAGGCACGAGGCTGTAGTATCGGCGCGTTGCCTCAGTATATCGTGAATGCCACCACCGAGGACCAAATCGCCACTGCCATGAAATGGGCATCGTCGAGGAATATCCGCATCGTGGTCAAAGGAACCGGACATGATATGAACGGTCGGTATGTTTGCGCAGTCCTATTTACCTGAAAATTAGTTTCTAATACCCAATGGCCTAGTTCAACCGGCGCATACTCACTATCAATCTGGACTCATAATCTGAACCACTTCAAACACGACCCCCACTGGCGCATTTCTGGTACCAACAGCATCGCAGACGTGGCAATCCTGGGCAGCGGCAACAACTGGGGCTCTGCATACACTGCAGTACACAATATCCACCGGACACTCGTCGGCGGCGAAGACGCAACCGTCGGCCTTGGGGGTCTTATCCAAAACGGCGGTCATGGCCTTCTATCCAGCACATACGGCCTTGCATCGGACAACGTATACCAGGCCACCGTGATTACCACAGACGGACGCCGGCTCATCGCAAACGACGTACAGAACCAGGATCTGTTCTGGGCCATCCGCGGTGCAGGCGGTGGTCAGTTCGGTGTTGTCACTGAGTTCGTTCTACGGACGCATCCAGTTCCGAATAATGTTATCACCGCTGGACTGAGCTTCTACGCCGCTGAGAGCTCCAACGCCAGCGACGCTACCTGGGATGCGCTCGCCGAGGCCGCAAGCCGGATTCCTGATCTTATGGACACGGGGCTCAAGGGCACCTTCATAGCCTTGACTGGGCAGTCCGCACAAACCTATCTAGGGATTAAGGATAAGATCACCGGATCCGCAGCAATAATCAACCTAAATGGATTCAACACTACCATTGAGAGAATGAACTCAACAGTGACTAAACTCGCATCCCAGATTCAAACTGCCGCTCACGGCAGGGTCACCGTAAACCCCCAAACACCGTCATCTGGAAGCTATTGGGACTCCACAGAGCCCAATCCCCTAGCGAGCCAGTCCAGCGGTGCCAGCGGCATGATGACCAGTCGCCTCCTAGGCCGGGCTGAACTAGTGGATCTACCACGGGCTGACCTGCGGTCTTACCTGCAGCAGATTCTCGTCTCATCCGACACGGAGTCCGGTTCAATGGCACTATTTGGGTTACAAGGCGGGCCTGGACCCGCTCGCACGCCTGCAGAAAGGCGCGGGAGTGTTCATCCAGCATGGAGAACCGCATACGTCCACGCCATGACATATGGGGCTCCTGTTGATGCCACGGCCGACGCATCCAAGGCGTTGGCTGCTGCGTCCGAGTGGTATGAATCGCACATCGAGCCGGTGTGGAGGGACTGGGCGCTGGGTGGTGGATCGTACGCGAATGAAGGCAATGTCTTTAGTAGTACATGGAAGGAGGACTTTTACGGGGAGAACTATGATCGCCTGCTGGGGATTAAGCACAAGTATGACCCTGGCATGAGCTTGTTTGTCTACGGTGGTGTTGGGAGTGATGAGTGGGAGTATGATTTGCACAGTGGTCTACTTTGTGACAAATAGGCAGCTTATACCTTCCCTCCAAGGGTTTTCATGCATCTTGCTTGTTGAATGTGTCATTGTTAGCAGGTAGGAGGCTCCCACATAGCACTCGTCATCATATCCTTTAGCTTGTCGCCATCAATCTGGTTCACGTGTATTACTTCGCGGGCCCCAGGAGGTTTAAGCTCCTCTCGATACAGGCGGATGTTTCCATAGCTTGGACTCCCATATGAGATATCAACGTCGGCGTAAACTAGTCATGGGTCAGTTGAACTCGTCCGAGCAGATTATACTTGTTAATACGTACGTTCTGAGGAGTTAAGAGCAATTGAATGGTCGATCATCAAAGCTGCGGCCGTCTCGTCCCAGAATGGGAATTTGGTACCATAATGATCATGGAAGAGTGCGGTATATGGATTCTTGACCTGGTAGACCTCGTCCAGATATTCCTGAGTGCACTGCACTTGATTTGCAACATTTCCAGCAATGGTTATATCAGGGAAATCAGCATTGATGGCAATCTTTGCTGCCTCTGGGTCTATCATGAAGTTGATCTGGGGGTAATTGTCAGCACCTTTCAGGATAGAAAGAAATATTGGCGGCATACATCAGAGTTAATATTTGCCTGATTCATGTCTCCAGCTGCTTGTAGCATGGTAAAATCCACATACCCACCCATAATCACCAACTCCTTCGCCAGCGTAGCGAATTCCGGATCCATGCGTACAGCCAGCGCAACATTCGTCAACGCACCAGCTGCATAGATAGAAACCTGGTGCGGATACTTACGCACCATCTGAACCATAAAGCTGGGCGCATTCGTCGAATTATCGAATTGCGTCTTCGGAAGTCCTTCAACGAACGCTTCTTCCACGACCCTGTTCGGATCGCCCGAAGCTGGGTTCTTCCCCTGTTGTTCAGCGCTTTTGTTCTGCGGGCCAAATGCGCCCTGAAATGGGATCTTGCCATGCACGGCCTCCCATGCCTGGAATCGCGCCGGGGTGTTTATGAGAGGCCATGTTGCGCCTTGATACACGGGGACGCAGCTGAGGTTGCCGATTTCGAGGTTTGCGAGGGCGTGCAGGCCACATTGCTTCTGCCATGAGTTTGCAGTGTCTGGTTCTGGATATTAACAAACATCTGTCAAACTAGTGGATGCGATGGGGTTTATAACCTGAAACTAGACCGAGTACTTCCATGCCGCCCTTCATGGCCATGAGGAAGGGCAGAAAGCTAACCGCAAGCCAGTCATTGTCGAGGATGGCGTATCGCTTCTCGGATTGAGCATTGTTCTCGTCTACAGCGCCGATTGCTGTGGCCAGAATTATTAAAGCCAGAAGGTATGTGTATGACCACATATCGGGAGGAGTGGTTTCTGTTGTGGGAGGAAGGATTTGGAGTACGAGCGCTGTTTCTGGGATGTTCAATCGCTTATAATTGACTGCGACTGCAGATCGGTGGAGATGAAATGGGGAATCAATCAGTATTCCATGATCCTATAGGGCATTTAGCATCTCCATGGCCGTGGCCCCTCTTCGAGTCCTTGCTTGATCTCGTGCACCTTTTCGCGTGCGGAGAAGCCGGAGAGCCCTGTGTAACTGGCCTCAGCTTCTTGGACGATGCTGCGAGTGCAGACTGCGATTCTTGGTTAAGATGCGAGGGGCCTTCAATGATTGGTTCAACTATTATCAATACAAATACTCCGTACATATACACTAGGGCTGCGAATCTAGCAAGATACGGCGTTGAGTCTTCCTCATCTGGACATCAGGGTAACAAGACGGCAAAATATCTTCATGAGATTTAAAAAAAAGCGAGAGGACTGACTGAATGAACAACAAAAACAAAAAGAAGTGCATCATCCGTGAATCGAACACGGGCCTCATCGATGGCAACGATGAATTCTACCACTAGACCAATGATGCTGATCATGTCCATCTGGCCCACTTTTCGCGGTGATCCACCACTACTGATTCCTACTCCATATACCGGCCGTATCTCATGAACTGTTGCTATATGGATCTTATGTTCGCTTTAATACTCCACCTCCGTTTATAATCAGGCAATGCCCATTTAACCATCCACTCCGACTGTAGCACCTCTTCAGCCGTCGGTCGCTCCTCCGGCCGGAATGCCAGCATTCGGCGCATCAAATCCAGAAATGCAGCTTTCTCGCTTTCCACCAGCTCCTCTCCCATTTTCCGTCTCCATTTCTGCACGCCGTCCTCAAATGACCCCTGAAGCGGAGGCCATCTATTGTCCCTGTAAGATTCCGTTGGACGTCCATCCTCGTCAAAAAATTGCCGTCGTCCTTCCCACCGCTGCCACCACTCCGAAGGCATCGGCCCAAGTACATCGATATGCTGAGCCACGATCTCATCCTCAGGCACGAATTCAGTGCTAAAAATGGCCTTCATCCCCATGATCTCCCAGATTGCTGTGGCCAGGCTCCAGATATCTGAGGGATATGCAATTGGGGCCTGCGATTCGAATTTGGCTTCTGGGGCTCGGAACGCGGGGGGCGTATGGCAGTCTTGCCCAAGGCGATCTTCTGAAGCAGGTGAAAACGCCTCGCCAAAGTCACTCAGAAGAGGGTGGGCGTCGGATAACGTGGCTTCCTCTGCATACTTCCCTAGGAATATCGGCACAACTGCCCTGGCTGGCGCATTAAGCGGTAATGGTTCCCCGTCACACCATGAGACAGGGACGGTCTCGGGCTCGCCGTACTTTTCATAAAATTGCTTAATGGAAAGGCCATCGATGCTTGACGGGAGCTTGAGCAAGACGTTGCTCAGATGTATATCTGAAATAACGGTTTTCCAACGTCAGCCTACGTTATAACCCTGACGATGTCGTGGTTGCATGACAAACCTCCGTGAACATAGCCTCGAGAATGCGTATAAGCAACGGCTTGTGTAAGTCCATACGACAGTGCCCGGGCAACCTCGAGGGAGAAAAGACGGCTAAAGGAAATTTCGCGGAGACTGCATTGTGCAGGGGTCACTGTGTAGCACATATGTCTTCCATTCGGGCCTTGCACTTCGAATTCATCTAGGAAGACAGGTACCAAATCACGTCCGGGGTGTGAGCACGAGGACGATATAATAGGAGCAGATAGAGCCTTGAGAGTTTTCGTCTCACGTGGAAGCGAGTCTGCTATATTCACCTTAACTGCAACATATTCGTTCAGCCGCGTATCTAGGGCAAGCCACACCGTCGAATAGCCCCCAAAGCCAAGTTTGTCTGCAATGTGGTATCTGCCATTTAACACGTCTCCGATGTTAATAGGATGATAACCTCCAGGTCGATATTTTTCAAGTTTCTCTACACCCCTGATCCAGTTATACTCAATGTGAGGGTTGTTGGCTGTTGTGGAGCTCTTTCGCGCGAGAATTCCACGGCGGCAAAGAGATGGGAAGATTAGAATTGAATGTGGGCGCAAGACCGGTAATATGCGTAACGGCATCGAGTTTGTAAATATTCGCAAACAGCCAACCATGGTACTTCGGCATGAGGTTCAAAGATATTGCTGGACGCGCTTGAAAGGGCTCAAACATGTCAGTAGCTTAGCCTCGATTAGTCATCTATATAGTTACACCCATATCCGCCATCAGGAGGTTCATGGATGGCTTCCAATTGAGCTATGGCTGTAGGCGAGGATTCAACTTCCTGATTAGTATTCACTCCAGAGTTGTCGTTATCGTCGCATGTTCGGTCGGTTTTGGGTTCTTGAGATATCTCTAAAGACAAGAAAGGTACATACAAAGCATGAAGAAGAATATTCAGGACACGAAATATAGAACAGATATATAAATATCAGTTCATCTAAACAATTGAGTTTTAAACAGGTTTTCGGTGTTTAAATATCTTGATAACTCAGGGTCTCTATCAGACACCGGGAATACCGGCTTAGGGCTCGACCTTTTCCCTATATACAAACGGCCCCAGTTTCTGGTCTCTCCCAAATCCGCGCTCTGGATGCCAGCACCATGCGGACTGGTGCAGCAGTTCTTGGCGGGAGTCGGGAACTATATCGATGAGCAGGGTGCTTGGGTGCAGTGCCGACTTGCAATGGAAGGATCTTCGTCGTCTTGATGTATCAACCCGGACGCTAGATTGGAGGCAGTCATATCCCTTAATAATATTCAGACGCATGACCGTGCATTCACGTAGATCTAGACCATTCAAAATCAGGAATTGCAAAATGAACGAGTCCAAGGTTGGGTGCGTGTATGGTGCCCGGTTAATACAACAACGTTAAAATGTGGCGTTTGGAAACCTGTAATTTCTGTCTGTCGCTTACAAAGAACAGTATTTCATGGCTAATTCGTATATTAGGAGATGGTAGACTAAAAAAAGTTAAGCTGATATATTAACGGAAGACCTTGATGATTTGCGAAAGTGGAGCATAGGAGGAAATATATATAGACCTGTATAATAAGACCCAGTCAGTTAATTTTGAGCGATATCACATTTTAAGAACTCGAAATGTTAAACCCGAGACTATAGTACTTATTACTAGTTCTTAACTACAAAAATTCCGTGTATTATATAAATAGTTATGTTTCTGGCAACAATAACGTGCATCGAAAAGACGCAGTTGGTGCGCCATAGTACTTAGGCTACCTGCCGCTGGTCTGGCAAAAGTTGCCAGCATTTTCCATCAATTGGCAAGGTGGCCGAGCGGTCTAAGGCGCGCGGTTAAGGCTTCCTAACTCGGATCCCTCTCTTGATCTTCTCAAGTTTCCGCGTCATTAATTTGGCGTGGGTTCGAATCCCACCCTTGTCATATTTTTTTCTTTTCTTTTTCTCGCCTACCACCATTATCAGGGTATTTTTCCGTGGTTACAGCCACAGCCAAGCCACGTATGACTGGTTACTGAAAAGCCCCTTCTGCGGACGCTGGTGGGTAAGTTGTAGGTACTGTGTGTGGTACAAACCTTCTGAGCAGTAGCATGGAGATCTCAAATCGTTTAATCTCCTGCTAAAACCACCTCATCTAGACAGGATACGTAGTACGACTAGGATGCAGAATATTGACTTACCTATTACAACCTGAACAGAACAAACACTAGCGGGGTAGCTCGTATCTACTTCTTGGCTAAGCAGGTTTGAAGGCCAGTTCAGTCTTTTCCTTCCCGTCAGACTGATTCCTTCATCAGAATTTGTCGTCGATATGCCTTCGAACAATTCCTTGCTGGGCCCCTGGGAGGGTTTTGCTGCTGATTGGGATGAGGGAATGGGGAATGAAGGAAACGACTACTTTCGCTTCCTTGAACTTCCCATTCTGGAGAAGCTAGTTATAAGACTAGAAGGATTCTGTGCCTTGGACCTTGCAACCGGTAATGGTCTAGTGGCACGCTGGTTAGCTCAGGAAGCTGCCTCTGTTACTGCCACCGACGGTGCTGTTTCGATGCTGGACCGTGCAAGGGCGCGAACAGACAGTTCCGTATATAGGGAAAAGATATCCTACCACTGCCTTGATGTCACAGACCAAGCATCCTGGGATAAATTCATGGCAGTCAACACCGACCTAGTGGTTAGTTCGGGCCTCATTAAATAGCTAACAACCTCACAATCTGACTCTTGAATAGGATGGCGGTTTCGACGTCATTACCATGAATATGGCTCTCATGGACATTCAGGATTTAGGGCTGCTGGCAAGGTCCTTGAAACAACTGCTCAAGCCAAACGGTTGGTGAGTACTGAGCTTTTCTATCTTCAAGGATGGTTCTGACAGCCCCTTAGTTTTGTTGCTACTCTGCTTCATCCACTGTTCTTCACATCTGGAGCAGCTCGGCAGATAATGGTCCACGAGGACCCAGAGACCGGCCAGCGAGTAGTCAACCGCTCGATTGTCATGACCAAATACCTGAACGTCCCTCCAGCCAGGCAGTTGGTTCTCAAAGGGGAAAATGAGTCACCGGTGAGCAGCTCGGTATTTTCTAATGAATAAATCAATAACACGTTTAGTACATGTTTCATCGACCTTTAAACCAGCTCTTCGCTCCATTTTTTCAAGCAGGCCTAACCATGGATGCGCTCGAGGAGACCAATTTCGACGAAAGCTTCTGTGATCCTTTACGTGAACACTCGTCGAAGAATTTCACCGAGTTTCCGAAGATACTTGGCTTTAGAATGAGGCTTCCATCGAAGCTTGAGTAAACGGAAAGGCCTTGAAGCTTGAACATAGATAGGTATTAGGGCTACCGATGTTGAAGAGTCCATGCTTGATCGAAGAAAGCCATCCCGCTGTTTGATAGACTGCCATAGATATTCAGTTATATTCCGCGCACTGCCGAGTTAGATTCGTTTGGGCTTCTGCTTGTGGATCAAGCTCAGCAAAATCCCAGCCAAGAACAGCTAGGTGCTTTGAGCAAATGATCAGCGATAAACATAGGCCCCAACCTGCAGCCTCCCGGAGAATGCAGTTAATAAAACCAGCTGGGAATAGTACATGGTAATTAAGTAAACCCAAGGACGTAAGTTGTACACCTCAGCCACACGTTTCATGTTGCCCGGTGCTGTGCTACACCAGGGAAGCAGGGAGCTCGAAACCACCTGCAGGGTGACAGCACTACCGACATGCAAACCCAATCTTGCTAACTAGCTGTATTCTGTAACCAAGTGAGGTATTGGGGCTACTTTCCACTTTCCGCCCTGGAGAGATCACCATTGCCCAGGCTGAACGGCCCCGCGACGATGCTTGAGCCTCTTCGTATCGACCACTCATTGAGCGCCGGTATCAACAACCAAGTGTTTGGCTAAAACTTGGCGTTCTTCCAACTCAGTCTCGTCGTGGATGTTTCTGCAACTCAAGTTTGTCCAAATTGCCTAGCGCGTCCCACCAGATATGCATTGGTGCTACTATACGGCCCTAACATGACACCAAGAGGCTGCAAGAGCACCGCCCCTTTTGGCGCCGGGGGTTTGATGTAGTTTCTGGGGGTCACTGGCTATTAATGAGCATCCTGCACTTTGGCAAAAATTTGCTTTTGAAAAGCTTTCCCTCAGGGCTTCATCTCAGTTAAAGTTGAGTTGCAAGCCGGCACTGTTATACAACTACAAAACGACCATCGCCAACAACATGCAGTTGATTACAGGAATCATGCGCGGCTTCCAAGTAAGTACTCACTCGCCAATACCTCTACATATGATTGACTGACTCATCATCTCAGGCCATATTCGCAATCGTTGTCCTAGGAATCTCCGTTGACCTTGCTCGCGGCCAACGGTTTGAATCTGTCCCGCCAGCGACAAACTACGCAGCATTCTGCGGCGGCTTCGGCGTCTTCGCTGCCCTTGTGGGAATCGCAGCGACATTCGTCTCGTCCCTAGAGGGTATTGTTACCTGGGCGCTGGACGGACTGTCATCCCTTACGATGCTTGCTTCGGGAATTGTACGACTCACCCATTCCGTAACCCCCTACTTACTCCATTCCACCATTCATTTCCCCCAAATCGCCATCAATCTCCCTGCATAGAACAACAAAACAGAACTAATGAAAACTCGAACCACCAGGCATACGCCGTTCTGCTCCGCGATATCACCTGCGGCGACATCCACTCCACATTCGAGAACCCGCTCACTAACGGCGGGTGCGTAAAGGCCGAGAACGACGAGCGGGGATGTGTCTATGTTGATTATAACGAAGGAGAGTTGAAGAGCCGATGTATCTCTGCCAATGCAGACACCGCGTTCATGTTCATCAGCTTTATAACGTGTCTGGGTGTTGTCGCGTATACTTTCTTCGCGAGGAAGAGGTCGGGCGGAGTCAGCTATGCTTGAGTGGGCATATTAGGGTTGGATAGATGGGTTTTATGGGTTGGGAATGGAGAGATAGGGTGGGTATACTTGGGTCCTTGAATTACAGTAGTACTAGTATGGATTAGCTGGAGATAACTAATGGATACTCTCATATGATTACACTAGCAGAGAATTGGCTCGGTATATGATAGAGGGTTTAATCCCGTCCTGTCTAAATCGGATGTCACCGTGCTTAGATCATGATGTGACACTAATTGTACAGCCCGGAGGTAATGCGGGATAAGCTCATGGATACTTGCCCACATCCAAGTTCTGGTCCGAGTCCTACCCATCAAGGATCCACACAGTTGGTGTATAAGCTCAGTCAGCTTGTATACTGTCAGGGAATGCTTGAATCATCCAGGGCATCCTGGTGTTTGGTACTTCTAGATGTCTACGCGTATTCTCAGTAATGATAGGTGACAAATGTATCATATATAGATGACATGATATTCTAACTCCCAACCTGCTAGTTGATCCGAATAGTATTCACAAATCTAGCTCAAAGACTCCTCCTAACCGGCACTGAGAATGTACAGTAATATAGGCTAAAAACATAAACATACGTGAAATGAGAAGAAATATATCAAGACAACATTACCCTACTAAAGGCTCACCCAGAACCATCCAGGCAATCATACTACCCCAGGCCCCAACGAACAGAACCGTCAGGATACCCGCGCCTGCGCGATCACCGGCCGTAATCGGCTTTGGTTCGGCGGGGCTTCCCGTTTCACCACTGCCGGCATTGGGGTTACTCTTGCTGTTTCCACCGGTATTGGTGTTGAGCGGGGGGTTTTTCTTTTCGGAGACGAGCACGGACCCGAGAATATCGGTGGCGATGATCTGCTGTTCCATGCCAATCGAGCCGTCCCACTTCTCGGTGTACCATTTGATACCGCAGGTGTTGTTGCCGGATCCGCTGCATGCCTGCGCGGCGGCCTGTGCGGAGGTTTGCAGTTTGGGGAAGATTTTGTCGTAGGTTTCGGGGATGAGGAGCGCGACCAGTGTTAACCAGTGGGAGACGACGCCCTTGAAGAGAATTTCGTTGAAGTTGCACAGTCCGGATGGCTCACACAGGAATTCGGAGAAGATCTTCCCGCCGCCCATCTTCTTGGGGAAAAATTGATCGAGGACTTTCTCAAGGAGACCATCGACGGCCTCTTTCCATTCTGCTTTCTCGGTCTGTGGTTGGTTTGGCTTGGTTAGCGTCGGGGGTCCAGGCAACAGAATGATAAAGGAGGGGGAGACCAACGTAGTTGTACATGTAAGCTGCGCCCGTGAGGTACGCGCCGTAATTGTATGACCACTGGTTATTACCCTGCGTCGAGCATTTGTTGTTGATGTCGGTCGAGTCGGCAACATTCCAAGTCTTGTTGTTCACCAGCGGCGAGGAAACCGACCAGTCCCAGGACTTCTGGGCCCAGTCGGCGTACTTATCGTTTTGCGTGTAGAGAGCGAGACGGGCGGCGAGTTGGAAGAAACCACCGTTGGAAATCGAGTTCTTCATCGTGTATCCGCTCTGGTAGGGTTCCATTTGCCAGCGTAGACCACCCCCGCAGTTGTCCTCGTCCCATTCCTCTTTCTGCGTGTTGAACACACCTTGTGCCAGCGACAGCCACGAGAATCCATCTTTGGATTCGGGGAATCCGTATTCGGCGGCCAGCATGGCAGTAACACCCCAGAAAAACTGGTCATCGTTTCCCTGGTTGAGTTAATACCGGGCGATCACATTGGCGAAAGGGGACATCGAAAGAAGCGTACAAGATAAGATTTGTATTTGGCAGGCAAGTAGTCACCTTTGTCTCCCGCCTGGTACTGCATACCCTCGGTGATCAGGTCATTGTATTGGTCGTCGCCCGCGTAGAACCAGTAGATGATCAGACTCATAAACAGAGCACTCCCTTCCCACCACTTCTCTGGGAAAGCGCCTGGTTCGCCGCCAGGTTCATTACCGGCGTACCATCCGAGCGCACCTTTGGCGGTTTCCCCGGCGGCGTCCTTGATAGATTCTGCGAGGAATGTGGGTTAGAATGAGGCTGCGATGCGGAATTGCGGGAGGGAGAACACACGGTGGTCGTCGAGCTGGATTTGCAGGGCCGATATGCGACCGATAGAGGCCAGCCAGGTGGCCAGGAAGGCAAGACGCATTGTTGCTGGAGGAGAGAGGGCGAAGACAGCGACTGAGCAGCATCAGGGACTCAGACAGAATCGCCGACCGAGAGAAGAACAACCGGCGGTGCCAAGGGGGGGAGGCTGCTGACTAAGTGGATACGGGTGCACAGGCACAAAGCAGCCAATAAAACACCGCCAGGGAAATGAGGGCGTTCCGCAAGCGGCGTGTGAGTGGCCGGTAATTTTAGCTGATTCGTAAGAAGCTTTTCACCTTCCGCGCGCAATTGCTTGTCCTTTACGTCATGTCCGCGTGTCCCTTGGCGACTTTCCCCTGAACGATTAAATATTAATTACCGTTGAGACTGTTTGATACGGGGTGTCTTGTTCCAGGCACCATTGATCTTACTTCGTATAGACGTGGTCCATGGACGTGATCTATGGAGCTCATCCAGGCCACCGGTCGGACTTGCTACAGCTGCTACTCTTTACGCGTGAGTATTGTTCTTACTGAGAAGGTCCCAGTCGATCACACTAATACAGTTAGGCCTCGATCCAGGAACTGCACGAGTGGGGACAGTGCGACGCTGCCAGACTGTGGAGTTTGGAGAAACTTGACGCTGTTTGCGGAACGGTGAACCCCTGATGACAGATGGCTGTGAGCCCTGCATGAGCCTGATCGACAGCCTTCGCTCCTTCGATCAGTGAATCCTGTTGCTGCGATTGGGAGCTTCGGTTTCCCTGTTCTCAACATACTTCCTGACACGATCAGCCTTATCGTTGATAAGCCAGCGCCAAGTTAACAAGCAATAGGAGGCGTTCTTGGAACTGTTATATCGGGTTAGGCGGGAATTGGCAGCATTGGCAGCATTGGCAGTGTATTTGCCTGGTGAATGACAAGACTGGCTAAACTGACTATCAGAGCACGCAAGACGTCAATCACTACACCGTATCTCGCTCTTAGATGCTACCTGCTTATTGATTTTAGTCACAACTCTTGGCAATGACACCGTTCTTTGCGCAACGGCTGGTGATAACTTGCATGATTTCACAGCCCCTCATAGGGATCAGCAGCCAAGCGATATTGTCTGATTGAATATGGAGAACAATTGCCTGTCAATCCCCAAACACCAGGATGAATGGTAATGCCGCAAACGGCAATCCAAGTGACTCTATCACGACAACTTTCGCCTATCTTGCGGGTTTGAAGATGTCAAGAAGTTGACCCAATTGCTCACCAGTATGTGAACTCGCTAGAGCATCCGTCTTTGCTTGATCGATGGCATATCATGTCTGGAACCTGAGTTCTCCAGGGCTTCCAAGCCTCCATACAGAAGTAAGAGATCAAGCGTCAAGATTATCGGCTTTGGCATTGTTCATTTCGCACCGCTGTCGTGGTTGACCGGGAATATCCGCTGGAAGACTGACAGCGTCATCTGAT
Organism: Aspergillus sp. MA 6041; assembly: GCA_025768905.1. NCBI lineage: Eukaryota > Fungi > Ascomycota > Eurotiomycetes > Eurotiales > Aspergillaceae > Aspergillus > Aspergillus sp. MA 6041. The sequence goes on along the minus strand of JAMFNV010000013.1, from coordinate 766,047 downwards.
GTCCATGGCTTTGAAGCCTCAGGTGGTCTCTTGAGGTTGTTGGTCTACCAAATATACAGCCCGTCGATTTCTTTCGTATGCGCCAGCATGAAACAGCCATCAGGGAATCGGGCCTCGGTATTCAAATATCTCTCCCAAGGGGTCGAATTATGTCTTTTAGATGCCGGAGGGTTGTCGCGTATTGTACGGATTATACCGGGCAGGCTGTCCATGTCTTGCGCTGCGAACTCGCCATGTCCATGTAAATCTTGGACAGTCTCCCCGACATACTGTAGCATTCTAACTCGTCGCGGAGACAGCTCCAGTGAAGCCAGAAGCATTAATGAACCTATATTTAGTGGCTTTTTCTAGGGAGCTGCAAACAGCTTATTACTCATTGTTGCCATCTTGCTAAAAAGAAATTAGCCTGAATCCAAGAAGGCAGCCAATCTGCATGATTTATGCAAGACCCTGACCGGATAATCCGACCAGCTCAGACTCCAAGAGTCAGAGTGAGGGCTAGCGGCATCTCGGCTCCTCGCTTCGGTCACCACTACCGCCAGCCAAGACTGGCACATGAAGAAGCGACTGCCAGTCCTGTGCAAGGCATTAATAAATAACAGTACCTCTTCTAATCCGGGGTAATACCTAGGAATAAAGCTATAATCCTTAAACATGGCAGAAACACAAACAACAACCGTGTCCGTCGCAGTACAACCGGAGAAGACGGCCGAAGCCCCCGCAGTTATCCCTGTCGACGTCGACAAGATATACACGCGAGACGAACTGTTAATCCATAACAAGGATGGCGATCTGTGGCTTGCTATTGATGGAACTGTTTATGATTTAACCAAGTTTTCGGAGGAGCATCCGGGTGGGCAGAAGAGTGTGTCTCAACCATTCCTTAATACCTTCGACCACAATAACTAATAAATACTAGTTTTGCTTGGAGTTGCCGGTACAGACGCAAGCAAAAAATACCGCAAGTATCACGGCGATAATATTCTGCAGCGATATGCGAAAGACTATAAGATCGGGACACTGAAGATAGATATTCAAGTCAAGGAGTCGAAAGGGCTGTTTTCCCGGTTTAGAAAGAAGAAATAAACTCATTAGTTATCTACATTTATTGCTTACGTTACATGGTTATAATTTGTGCTCAAGCTTCCTGGCATTTGACGAGAAGTAGCGATGCGATTGACTGTGGCCTGTAAGTAATCAATAAGCCTGGTTTTAGGTCAGTTATATCCATATACTTTACAGTTACCGTCTCAGCGCTCGTATGACATGTTAAGTCTTGAAGTTTGAGAAGAAGAGACGTTCTAGTACTGCGAGCCTTCGTGATAATACCACATATTGATTGGCTTGAAACAATTCCGTCAGACGCCCTGAGTAAGAAGTACAGCAGGACTGGTTAGGGCTTCTGCAGCTTACTCAAATAAATCAATCAAACTAACTATAATCACAACTTATACATCATTCATAAGCATAACTAACGTGAACCGACCCAACTTGTCACAGCTTCAGCAACTTCCCACCACGATTCTTCATTCTCTTCCTCATCAGCCTCAGCGAATACGTCTTCTGCCAATGGCGAATAAACCCCGGCGTAACAGGATAAGTAACCATAACCGTCGACATAAACAACCCAGCAATAGCCCTCGTCGCCATTGTCGACTTCAGCCCAAACCCCTCCCTCACATTCACCGGCAACTGCTCAACCGTCAACGGCCTGACAATCGGCAACAACGTCCAAGCAATCGGCCTCGCCCACAGCGGCAACCCCTTGGGATGAAACAGCTCATCCAACACCCCCCTCGCATCCTCCGTAACATAGAGCTGGTTCTGCACCACATCATCCCAATAAACCTTAAACGCCTTCCTATCAGCCGGCCACATCTCCCGCGGCACCTGCAGCGACGTCCCCATGCACGCATAAGCCTGGTACACAAGCTCCGCCTTGAGCGGCGGCAGCTCGCCATAAACCTTCTCGTACATGCCCACCATCGACGCATAGATCGTAGCAGCAACCCACAGCTGCAGGGTAGGATTCATAGCGTCATACGCTTCGTTCCTGTATTCCCCGCTGTTCTGTACTTGGACTTGAGCTTCGCCCTTCACGCGGGCATGCGCTTTGTCCACCCAAGCCTTCATCGCCGCTTTCTCCTCGTCCGTCCCGAAGATCATCGCGAAGATGTACATCTGCGTGTACTCCGTGCGGCTGATGGTGCGGCTGGCGAAGGTGCTGTGGTCTGCAACGCCCTGGCCGACTAGGGGGTGTGCGATCTGGAGGAGGACGGCGGCGGTGCCGGCCCCTAGGGCGATGCCTTCCCTTGCGACGCTTTGGAGCTCGTGGATTGCTATGTCGGTTTCGCCGAGGGGGATCGTGTCGTTGTCGATGCTTATGGAGATTGAGGGGGTGGGTTTGGGGGCGATGTCGATCATGGTGGGTTGTTTGCTTTGCTCTGTTGATTTACGTTGATGTTTTCTGGTTGAATATGGTAGATGGTAGAACGGTATAGGGGGCTTGGATGTCCTATATCTATTGTATAATGCCCCTCCATCTTGAATAGACTTACCGCCGGGCCGTTAGCCGGTGAAGAGGATTGGGCTGGGGTAGTCATATGCCATTGCGTGAGGATGACTGGAGGTGTAGATCTACTGGGGTTGGTGTGTAGTAAAGGGTCTTGTTAGGGCTTCCGGAGCGGGGATTTCCATCCATCATGGCATAAATCGATCCAACTGAACTCTTATAATCTGAACTTATGGATATCGGATCGGAGGCGTCTTGCATCCGGTGTGGAAGAACGGATATGGGTATACTTATGTTTCGGGAATTCGATTTCCGAGGATTTATCAAGCGTGAGTATAGTATACAGTGGATGGGCGACTTGAACAGCATTATTGCTTAATTGTTATCTACATCTACCATCAACATCGCTGACGCATGAATGTTGCATATCGAGACCAACTACGTTATTCACAGAGATCCGGCTTCATGCTATAGTATATAGATTATATTCAAAGACAGGCTGTCTGTTTATACAATTATGCGGAGTATATCTCAGTAGTGCACAGCCACGAAGTTAAGATATATATTAATGACTCAAGGCCTCTGACTTACAGTATCGTACTCTAACCAAAACCGTACCCTTTCATGTGAGCCCTTCAAGCACGATGAAGGAGCCGCGGGCTGGGCTCGGAACGGTAAGAGTGTTGACTGGCCACTTTGCTTGATCTGTCATGTTAAGCGATGACATGTGCGGGAAGATTCTGATACGGATCACTACTGGATCCAAGATCAGCGCTCCAAGCTGCAGTAGACCCTGACGAGTATTGAGTTGTCGATAATTGTACGGAGCATTCGAAGAGAGAATATTTGAAAAAAACAAAAAAAAAACGACACCTGTGAGATTCGAACTCACGCTCCCGAAGGAAATGCCTGGGCTAACACACGTAGTGGGTATAGCAGGGCACCGCGTTAGGCCACTCCGCCAAAGTGCCTCTGGAGGAAATCGGGCCAGATAATTGGTACTATCACTCCCATTCCTCGCAGACCACGTATGCCATTCTATCCCTTCGTAACACCCCACACTATAAATATTTTATCATGAGCGCCAACTGGAATACCTGGCCCAGTTATTATTTCTTGGCCATTCTCTACGCGTGTCAGATCCTTGCACGGCGCTTCGCAGGCCAGTCATCTCATCTGCTGTCGCTTCCAGCGCTCTTCAGGATCAGGAATTGACCGGCAGTCGGCACCGAGCGTGGGACGCCATGGGCCGGCGCGGCGGATCGAGCACTGGCGGCCTATCAAGACAAGCAATTGCACAAAGAGTTCCCCTGGCGTTGTGCAAGGCGAGCAACAAAGTGGAGGGTGGGCTAGGCAGCACCATTCTCGGCCAACCAGCAGGGCCGCCAGTGGAGAACAGCCTTAAGGGGCTGGCTAGCTTCTATCAACTTGGCGCAGAGCATTGTTCCATGGAGTCGGTCAGCCTTTTGCCGAATCGACATGGTCATGGATCTGCTGTCTTTGTTGTTTCTATCTGCAGAGACAGTATGAATACAGCTGTGGCAAAGAGCTTTAATTAGCACATGCGCTGGAAGAGAGTGTCTATTGAGCATTGAGTGTCTGCTGTGGAACGGTGAACTGGCAGGGTGGATACATTATTCATTGCAGGGCTGATGATTTTCATTATTCTTCTGCCTGCTCTTTTCGAATCACCGCTTTATCAATAAAAAATAAATAAAAGATTCTCCCTCCCCCTTCCCCAGATCAGTCCTCCTCCCGTCTCCATATCAGATCACCATGTCGTACCAGCAGCCTCCCCCCGGGGCTTAGTATGTCTACCATCGAGTGCAGACCAGCAATACTAAACGGAATACTGACTGAAATAGCTACCCTCCTCCCCAACCCGGATATGGCCCTCCTCCGCCTCAGGCCGCCTACCCGCCCATGCAATACCAGCAGGCGCCTCCCCCTGAAGAGAAGAAGGACCGCGGTTGTCTGACAGCTTGGTATGCCCATCTCACCTTTGAAAAGAAGAACGTACTGACGGTCCACGGAATAGTCTGATGACCATGTGCTGTTGTTTCCTGTGCGAGGAAGCCTGCGAATGCTGCATCGAGTGCGCGGAGTGTTTGTGTTGTGGTTGTTAGCCTGTTTATACCATATCTATTTCTGCAATACATAATCTACAACTTCTGAACTACTCACGCTCCAACTACCCATACGGAACTATTTCAAACACCTCCCTCGGCCGACTCTACATTCTCCGTCCGCGCTCCAAGTTCCGCCACCCCCTTGCTCCTATAGCGCCACGCCGTCACGATCCCAAACACCGCAGAACCGTATACCATGGCCAGTTGCAGAACTCCACTCCTTCGAATGGCGTATATTTGATATCACGGCGCAGTATCATTCTCTGGCGCGAATGACTATGACCGAGCTCGACCCAATGCGCTGCCTGCTCAGGTTGGATATCAAATCACCAAGTCCGCATCGTCCCCAGCGCAATTGTTCCCTTGCGATCAGACAGTCTATACAACTTGGCGGATCGAATTTCTGCACCGACAACCGTCTTATAAGAACGCCGCGACAAAATAGACTCGGCGTGTGGTTCTGCGGCTTGGGAAGCCCGTTAGGAATATGCGCCTTCTTACCATGGAATGATCGAACCTACCCAATATCATTAGTATCGGAAACCACCAAACAAGTAAAGTAAAGGCCTGCGATGGTGGAACGGGTGCTAGCATCCCGGTTGTGGCCTGATGGGCTGCTGTCTTGTAGGACGTAGGCGCCGTCTCCCGAGAGGGAAGGGAGATTTGTACCGAGTAGGGCAATCTTGTTATTTTGAATACATGTACAGTATTGAGGAAGAATGTACTATGGTAGCACTGGCGATGCCTGCCATTTTGGTATTTGACCTGGGGAGCTTGAGAGTGCGCTTGACAAGATATGGAAGTTGCATCTACTGGCTAAGTACACTCGCTAATAGGCCTGCAGACTGCTATTATCTCGGCGAGAATGTGTCTTGACTCTTGTCTACTCCAACTATAAAGCCGATCAAACACCCACGATATCCGGATATTTCTCCGACATACGCATTCAATCACCTTCACTTAACAAAGAATCTACAACCAGCATAGAACCGTCATAGTATTCCTCAGCGACGGTAGAGGATGCGATTGTGATTGCGGATTGTAATTTGGGGCTTTGCATGCCCGGCAAGACGAGGACGTTTGATTTTGGGAGACGTCAAGACGGACCATTATGGGTTATTGAGCCCTAACTTCTACTCTATCCAAACAGTAACGGCAGCAGCCCGTGTGAAGAAGAAGTAGCTATCGCATACTGCTTATAAACCCCAACTCAACTCCATCAATGACAACCAAGTGTCTCGAGATGGTCAGCCCGACACTGCCCCCAGACGTGCAAGTCGACGGCTTCACATCCCCCCATCCAGCTCCCACAGTAATCGAGGGCTCACTAGATACCGTCCTCTCGACTGCGACTGCCGTACGCGCCATACTCCATATAGCCGACCAATACGGCGCATTCTCAGTAGCATGCTACAGCGAGCACCCACTCACCAAAGCCCTAAGAGAGGAGCTCGGCGCGCCGGTGGTCCTGCATACGGACTCGATCCGGAATTATGGGCTGGAGGGGTTCTCTGCTGGCGCGACGGGTTGCGCGCTTGGTGCTCTGGGATTGGAGAGCAAGGGGAAGGAGGTTGTTCTTGGTGCGATGTATGATGTGGTGAGGGAGTTGGTGAAGAGGACTGGATGCGGTTACGCTGGAATACGCAGGGATGACGAGGTTGAAGGGGCGGTTGAAGAGGCTGTTGGGCCTGATATCAGACCAGAGTAATAACCTGCTAATAGCCTGCAGTCTCTAACAGTAATCATGAGATCAAAGTTGTTTATTTGAAGTTGTTTAACACTAAAGTACATATGCTATCTAGATCTTCGACTTGCCCAACTTGCCCTCCTCCGACTTGTACAGTTTGACCAGCTGTCTGACCGACAAGTCCAGCAGCACATCCTCCGAGCCACCGGGGATTCTCGCCCCAGGCACATCTCGCAGGATGGCCTCGACCAGCTCTCCCTGGCCCTGCTTCGTGAACCCAGCGCCACCGAACAGCAGCACCGCAGTCTGCGCACACTCATTCAGAACCATGCCCGACTTCGCCTTGGCCAGCGCCGTAACTCCCCCAAGCCGACGATCCGCCTCCTCCTTGGGCAGATTCGCAAGCTGGTACAGCAACTGCTCCACAAACGCCCACATCGTCTCTAGCTCGCCCCCGGCCTTCGCCAACCGGTGCCGCACAACAGGCTGGTCCATGAGTGTCTTGCCGAACGCCTCACGCTTCAGGCAGTATGCAAATGCAGCAGAGAGCGCCACGCGCGCCTGCCGCGTCACCCCGACCGAGATGGTCAGGCGCTCGTGGTTGAAGTTGTTCATGACGAACTTCATGCCTTCGCCTTCGCGCCCGATGAGGTTCTCCACGGGGACTTTGACGTCGTCGAGCTCGATGTATGTTGTTCCTCCTGTGACTTGGCCGGAGACCTTGAGGCGTTGCATTGAGACGCCCGGGTAGCCCTTTAATGGGACGACGAGAAGCGAGAGCCCAGCTGCGCCAGGGCCGCCGGTGCGCACGGCCATGGTGCTGTACTCGGACCAGATTCCGTTGGTGATCCTGTCAGGTCAGTCAGTAAACTCATCTTTTTTAAGCGGAACTCGGGGTGGGCACCATTTCTTGTTTCCGTTGATGATATAGTACTTGCCGTCGTCGGACTTTGTCGCGGTCGTGGTGATGTTCGCAACGTCGGATCCAGCGTCGGGTTCTGTAATGGCGATGCAGCATCGTGCACGGCCAGTCAAGAGATCAGGCAGGAATTTCTCCTGCAGCTGCTTGCTGCCGTACTTGATGATTGGGGGGATACCGAAGGCGAAGCCAGCGTTCAGCGAACCACCGGGGCCGCTGAGACCAGAGCGAGCAAGCTAGACAGTTAGCTATAACCCCCAAAAGCAAGTGGTTCTAGTCTACACACCTCATCAGTGTAAATCCCCGTGTGCAGATAATCCCACTCCTCAACCTTCACGCCCAGGATATCATAAATCCCAAGCTTCTTCAGCCACTCGGCGGGCAGAGGAGCAGGCAGGTTCGGCAACAGCATGTTGGCCTTGCAGAAGTCCTTGAAGACGTGTTCGGGGACGGTGCCCTCCTTCTCCCACTCCAGGGCATGCTTGACCAGGTTCTCGTACAGGAACTCGCGGGCGGCCTTTTGGAAGCGGCGGTGGCCCTCGCTGTAGTATGGCGATGGGAGGCCGCGCAGGTACGGCGGCTCCGCGAAGGGGACGGTTGAGATGCCTGACATTTTCGATTCGCTCGACGATTCTGACTGAATTGGTCTTAGAACCGGCGAGGATGTTTATTTAATAATTAATAAATACAGCAGCTCGCGATCCCCGATCCCCGCATTTACAGCCGAGGCTGACGGTCCGAGGCTGCACATGATTGACTAATAGAGCCAGCCTTCCTTTTCTGGAAGGATTAATAGCAGACTTTCCTCTATAGGAAGGTGCCCCAGCCCATATTCAAGATTGTAACTGGATCATAACCAGTTAACCAAATTAGCAGATAACTCGATAAGCGGATTAGCAGCATGCGGTAGAATTGTCCGAGATCCGTACAGCTGCAGCACATGGCTAGATCAGTATCGGCCCGTCACGGCCGCGGGACCGGCTGCTCCTTCGGCGATCTCGGCCCACAGTTGTGTTCAAAATGCAGAAGACCCGGAATGGTAGTCACGAAAGTAACGGAGCAAGGCGGTTGAGATATATCGCCGCGGGGGCATTTCATGGACCGGAAAAATCTACGTGACGACAGGCCATTTTTGAGCGCAGTAGGCAGTCATCTAGGGTGCCTGGTTGCTGGATTCACCATATCCACTCTCCCGAGTGTTATTTTCCTGCTGAGAGTCGGCCCCTGCATCTGTTGTTCTAGCTTCAACACCATCCCGACTACTTTGTGATCTTCCGTGAGCTTCAGGCGCTGCTGTGCAAAGTATCGCGCATACTTGAAGAGGCACCAATACGAGCCCACGACGTTGATCAGGCTTAGACAGATTTTAAACGGAATCTACCCCATCAGATCAACATTTCCAAGGAGGCTCCGACAGTAAGGGACTGCTTACATAGTAGCCAATAATAATAGCCCAGCTTACGTGTTCTTTCTTCCGTCGAAGGTGAATCTCGTTAAAGATAATGGCTTGAAGCAGGTACAGCCCCACGATCGCTGCCAGGATAGCCATGCAGAATCCTGGCTTCACAAGGATGGAAATGGGCAAGATGAAAGGAGCAAGCAAGTACGTCATTGTTTCATACACCTGCGTCAGACACGGTATCAGAGGCGTAATTGCAACCGGTAGTATAAACGACGCAGACATAGGTACGTACCTCTTGAACGACGAAGATCTTCGTACCGAATTCCCACCATCCTAACCTCCAGGAAGCGACTATATAGGCCATATTATGCCACAGGCTGCTGAACACAAAAAAGTTCCAGCGTAAAAACCGCTGCTTAAACAACGTCGTCTCCCCGAAGCCTCCTCGAGTGTGAGCGCTGCTGGTCCAGAACAACGCTGAGGGCGTGCCAGTCTCGACAAAGACCGCACTGCACATCTTGATCCGCCCCCCAAGCTGTCGACAGGCATGTCCCATAAACCAGTCTTCGCTGATGGAAAACCCGGGGTGGTTCTCCATGGTCTTTTTCAGAAACCCTTTATCCCAGAGCGATATGGCCCCATGAGGGAAGGTAGCACTGCCGACTCGTCCCGCGAAGCTGCGCTGCAAGCCGGCTAATTTGTATTCCAGATCCTGTGCTTTCTGGCACCACGTCAGCTGCGAAGAGTCGGCTCCTGTGCATTTGATAGTATACGAAATACACTGTGTTCCGTTGGTGAGGCGAGAAGTGACCACGGGGAAGTCCAGAGGGAGGATACAGTCGTCATCCATGAGCAGGATATGGCGAAAGCATTTGGCAGCGTGGCAGCCAACGAATATGGCGATTATTTTTGATCCTATAGGGCACCAGACATGGTTTACTCCTCGGATCCGACAGATCTCTTCTGTAGAATCCAGCGGGCTCGACGAGTTTCCATTTGCAACCACAAAGACATGGGAGGCGGGAAAGATCTTCAATGCCGCGTCAAGAGTATGTCCGATAAATGCACCAGATCGGTAAGCCGGAATGATAAGGGCACAGGTCGGAGTGCTGCTTCGTTGGATGTTTCGCTGCGAGTAAAACTCGGGCCCTGGAGGGGACTTTTCGAAAGGAGCGAGAAGGGGAGTGTAGGAAAATCTATCAGCAATAATCAGTCTCAGACCTCGTAGATCGTGGCCGCAGACTTACAACACTACTAGGACCATCACAATAGACCAGCCTCCTTTGAGAACAAACTTGTGTTTTACCACAAAGTATAGCCAGTATACTGCGCCCTTCCACAGTGGCACCCCGACGAGGACAAAGTACACGAATGCGACGAAGATAATGTAAGCACCAAATTCCAGCAGAACTCTGATCCAGAATCTTCGTTTGTGCTTGATATTCACTAGACTTGCCATGTTGTAATGGCTTGCGAGGCTGGTACTGCGAGGGCCTCCGGTTCCACTGACAGGTTGGCTAGAGGAGCGTGACTGTCCATTACCTGGAGGAAGTCTACCCTCCTCAAGCTGGGCCGGGGTAATGTGGTTTCGCCAGCTTAAACGCATAGAAAGCCGCTTTGCCACTGGCGTGGATTCAGTAATCGATGGGTGTTCGTAGACAGCGGAAGTTCTTCTCCTAGCCTCATCGGCTGACACAGAGCTGCCCTGTCCCCTTCGAGATCCAGATGAGATTGATATCGATCGGTTTGCAGTGGCACCAGACTTGGATGAACGTTGTTTTGGCACGTTGATCACACTGTCAGGAGTACGAATCGATAGGCGTGGGTTGCATGCTGTTTCGGCCTCACTTCCCGCGGCTTCCACAACAGTGGCCAGCGGTCCTGGAATATATATGTGGTCCGACATTGCCACATCTGTTTTGCATATGTGTGGACAAGGTTCAATGGTCAACTTTAGCGCCCGGGGCGTGCCGCCACGAGAGGCTCATGAAGCAGATATGAACTGAGCCTTGTTGATTATATCCACCCGGGGGTTAAGGGGCATTCTTGGGCGTAAGAGAAAGCGTTACACGGAGTAAAATCAGGATCACTAACCAGCAAGCCAGGGTTAATCAGGTTATCATCTTGCCTTTGCCCCTTCCACAATGTAGGGGTTAGCCCTGCTATAGTAGATAATATAAGACAATAGCAAGGCACAAAGCAATCATATAATCTACTTCAGTCAACGTCAGAAGGCTATGGGATCGGGCACAAGCAAGGGGGAATACATTTTCACGCGCCTTGAGAGTTAAACATACTTACCGCAGCAAAGCAGCATCTGCATCATTCTTCAAGTTGATCAAAACCTGAATCTCACGTCATACAAGAGGATGCAAATTTATGAGACCTCGAATCGACGGTTTCGTGTTGCACAAAATACCGCCCAAAACCGGCCAGTCCCTGACCTCCTTTAACATACCCAACCTGACTCTGGATGGTGGTAAGACCCCCACGGGATGACAAGCATATCTCAACCGGAACTATTATCCTTGTCTTGCGATTAATTGCTTCCATACAGAAAGAGCAAACCCCGCGGGGTGCTGATTCGATGGCATCATACATTCCCAATATCTGCAACCATTAGGATTATCAATGGGGCAAACGCGCCAGACTGGTCATAGCAGAGCTGCAGGTGTTCAGAAGAATCTCGCACTGGCCCTTCTGGTGGAATCTCTCCTGACTTAATCTACCTGGGACTGATTTGTAACCCGCAACATACCCGTGTTATATTATATACGCACTTACGCGCCAGTCTACGTGTGAGAATAGAACCACCCCTTTATTATCTTCTGCTCAGGGCAGTGGCGTGGGCATATTGGAGAACCAGGAAATAACGATATGATATTAGGAAAGATCCTACAATTAACCTCTCCTTATAACAGGATTTATGCACAGGGAAAACAGCCCTCCAAGGACCAGGATGCTGGAGAAAGAATTCATGACCTAATCACAGCATAATAATAAAAGTACAGATAGCTAGAGTCAGTAAACAGATAATCTGAGAGAGTGCACTAGCTAGACATGCTTGGTCGTCAGAAATACAACGGACTCCTGGAAAGTGACATGCAGCTTCCTTCCCATACCGAAATCAATCAAATCAACTAAAACCAGCGTGAGATCTGTTGCATAGCGGTCTGATCCCGCCTGAACACTCAGCAGGCGCTAGTCCTGGCTATAGTATTCCAAAATGGCAGAAACAAACCCAAGCCTATAGTGCAGGTTACAGGGGAATTAAGTTAAGATATAGCCTCTGCGGGCTCGATTGCCTTTTTTTATACTTGCTCTGGGTTATTCAGTAGTGCGCTATTCCACCTATATTACTGGTAAAGTACCAACGCGAGTTTCTCGCCCTCAGAACCTATATATATATAGTAATCTGAAAGCCGGGCGTCGTAGCTGACTAGCTAGGTTGCCCCTTCTATGTATACTTGTGAGCCCAGTAAAGAAGCAGATTAAGGGATTTAAGACAGGAGACTACAGAACAATAGTTGAGCATCCAGGACCCCCGAGGAGAAGCCTAAACATGTCAAAACATCCCTAATAAGTTAACATAGGACACGTCAACAGCCTTATCACCACAATGGTCAAATCAGGGGTGAAATAGAAGCTCAATTCCTAATGGAATTGTCTAGATAACCTGTCAACAACACTATAGCTGACGGTGGGGGAAGCGGTGTATTGAGGGCCAACGTTGTCATCGGATACGTTATTGTCCTGGTAGGGCTGAATAGTCTAATATACAGGTACTATAGACCCCTTAAACCGCGAGTCATGCTTTTCTTACTATGGTTAGCTTATATAACAGGAGCAACGGCCAGGTCAATTTAAAATGCACTAGTTAGTAATAGTCTGCCAGCCTTATCCACAGGGCGGATATCAATGCACTGGATAGGGCTGACTCGCTGCTGCCTAGTCTCCCTGTCGAATTGCGCATTTAACAACCGCTTATCGGCCATGTTTGGGTATCTGGAAGAGTCACTACAACTGGTGAAGACCTTTCCCAATTTATGAAGGAAGTAAAACTGCAACCTCACATGTTATGGTCGCAAATGATGCCATTATCAATAGACTATAATCGGTAATAACAATGCATTTTCAAGCTGAGACCCACAAGCAGACCCGATCGATGAGCTTTGGCCATTAGACTGGAATGCATGGATCCATCCGTGCATGGCGCTGGCGCTTGTGAAGGAATATTGTGCTGCCTATTCCTGGCACTCTGGCCCTATATCTGCTGATCCCTTTCCTTCAAACATCAATATACAGCCAACCCAGTCAATTACAGTTACAGCACAGCACAATGAAACTCGCCCTGGTGGCTCTTGTGGCTGGTCTGGCCCATGCCACCCCGTTCGTGACGTCTAGAGCCCTTCCTAATGCCCCTGATCAGTACGCCCCGGCAAATGTCTCCTGCCCGGCCACGAAGCCCTCGATTCGAAGTGCAGCACGCATCTCCCCGAATGAAACAGAATGGCTCGAGTCACGTCGGAAGGAAATCAGCTCGCCTTTAAGACAGTTTCTAGGTCGTCTAGACATCGCAGGCTTCGACGCATCGGGCTACATGGACCTGGCGTCTATGAATTCCACCAACATCCCAAATATCGGAATCGCGGTGTCAGGCGGCGGTTATCGCGCGATGCTCAATGGAGCTGGAGCCCTAAAAGCTTTCGACAGTCGAACACACAACTCAACCGCCAAGGGCCAACTCGGGGGTCTCCTGCAGAGTGCGACCTACCTTTCTGCTCTCAGTGGAGGAGGCTGGCTGGTAGGGTCTGTCTTTGTGAATAACTTCACCACAATCACAGATCTGCAGGCCAGCGACCGGACGTGGGATTTACGCAACAATATCATTGAAGGCCCGGACGTCAAACACTTCCAGCTGCTATCCACGGCCGGATACTGGAGTGACCTGGTGGACACCGTCCACTCGAAGAAGCACGCAGGATACGACACTTCCATCACCGACTACTGGGGCCGCGCTCTGTCCTACCAGTTCATCAACGCGTCCGACGGCGGTCCCAACTACACCTGGTCTTCAATCGCATTGATGGACAACTTCAAGCAGGGTAAAACACCGTTACCCATTCTCGTCGCCGACGGTCGAAACCCAGGTGAAAAGGTCGTCGGCTCAAACTCAACCGTATACGAATTCAATCCCTGGGAATTCGGCACCTTCGACCCAGCCATCTACGGCTTCGCACCGCTAGAATACCTCGGATCAGACTTCAAGGACGGCCAAATCGACAACAACGGAACCTGCGTGCGAGGGTTCGACAACGCCGGCTTCGTAATGGGCACGTCCTCAAGCCTGTTCAACCAGTTCCTCCTGCGCCTGAACGGCACCTCCATCCCCAAGACCCTCAAGTCCGCCGTAGGCTCCATCCTCGAAGACATCGGCGACGCAAACAACGACATCGCAAACTACCCAAACCCCTTCTACAACTTCCAGGACAGCACAGCCGCCATCTCCACGCGTCGCAACCTCAGCGTCGTTGACGGCGGCGAAGACGGCCAGAATATCCCCCTGCACCCTCTCATCCAGCCAACGCGGCACGTAGACGTGATCTTCGCCATCGACTCTACAGCAAACGTCCACAATTGGCCAAACGGGCAGTCCCTCGTCCGGACATACGAGCGCAGCCTCAACTCCACGGGCGTCGGCAACGGGACCGTCTTCCCTTCCATCCCTGACGAAAACACATTTATAAACCTCGGGCTGAACAAACGGCCTACATTCTTCGGATGCGACACGAAGAATCTCTCTGCCGCTGCTCCGCTGGTCGTATACCTCCCCAACGCGCCGTACAGCCATATGTCCAACACCTCGACCTTCGACCTCAGCTACAGCGACGACGACCGCGACGCAATAATCGAGAACGGGTATAACGTCGTGACCCGTGGCAACAGCACAGAGGACGAGCAGTGGCCGACGTGCGTTGGGTGTGCGATCTTGAGTCGTAGTGCCCAGCGGACGGGCACGGTATTGCCCGAGGCCTGTAGACAGTGTTTCCGTAGTTATTGCTGGAATGGGACGCTGGATAGTACAGAGCCGGAGGATTATCAGCCTTCTGTGGTGGTTGAGACGAGTATGGCTGGGAGGATGGCGCCTTGGGGGGTTGGTGCGCTCGTCGGGTTGGTTTGGGTGGGTTTGATGTAGATATGGTTTATTGATAGATTTATTTATTGTTGCTTTTGGATGGATTTGATATTACTTAGAACGTGATATGTTACTGTCTCTGAATATGTTTCTGATTAATACTGGTACAGCCCGCGTTGAATAGCAAACCTCAGGCTGTCAAGTATTCCTCCGAGTTGATTACTTAGTCACTATATAAATGACTAACGGATTAACTGTAAAATTAGACTTTAAAAGGCTAGGTGCTTGATCGCTAGCTTCAGGCACCGTATGGGCTGTTCGGTCCGGACACAAGATATTCATGGTAGAGTGGCAGGTCACCAAACCTTGTGATGAATCCGCGAACAAACTTTTTAGTGAAAATCCTTATAAAGGGAACCCCCGGGGATTTCGACTTCTTTTTTCTGTATAACTTCAAAACGAGCGTTGGTTCCGGAACAATGGCGCTCCTTATCAAAAAGTTCTTATACTCTATTCGACTCCTTGGGCGGCGAGGGAAGTATAAGCGTCTCTTGCCAGATGAGGAGCCCCCCAGGCCTCTCTCCCCTGATGAGAAACGACCCTGGTCTCTGTTGCTGGAGCTGCCTCTGGATATTCTGGTAGATATTGCACCATACCTACCACTGGTGTCCCAGGTCTGCCTTGCACTCACCTGCAAGCCGCTCTACAGACTACTACGCCGCGTCCTTGATGACGAACAACTAGCCTGGCCAAGGTATCTGGCTAGCCCATTAACCTTAAGCAAAGAATTTGGTAGCCAAGTGAGTCTTCCACGGATTGACCTTCTGCTCAAGCTGGAAGATGCGCGCTGGCTATACTGCCATACCTGCCTTAAGCTTCACCCATACAACTACTTTCCTCCAGACTTTGCTCGTATTCCACCTTCACGTCGAGACTGCAGGTTATACTGCGGAATTGTTGATTTGTGCGCCTGTCTGGCCCTCACCTACACAAATGGCGAACGGCTTAGCGAGTGGATACAGACAGGAGTACCAAGCCAGGACCTTCACCGTAACATCCGACAACAATTCCGATACCAAGTGCTGAACAACAGGAGGTCCCTTATTCATAAGTGCTCGGTGACAAGCCAACCCGACGTGTTTTTAGCCCTCACCACCATGCTGACGCTCGACGCCGGCAAATGCTTGGTAGTCACAACCAGGTATAACGTGTATTGGTCAACGCCGCACAAACGTCTCGGAGATTTGGTGAACGACCGTGAGGCCTATCGACCGCCATTCAATACTGAACCCATTTTCCTCTGCTCAGATGTGCACGCCCTTGCCTGGTTATACGGAAGCTACGCACCTACACTGACGCGGAAAGATGCATGCGGCAGCTGTGATACAACATTTCATCTTCTTCTCTGCACTGATGACGGCCTTCACTCTGTTATTCGCAGTGAGCGTAGTCTCGGGATTGTGGAAAATGATCCGAATATGCCCAGGCGGCTGGTACGAGGCTCTCAAAAGTGGTGGCTAACCTCTCGGGATCCTGGGAATGCTATGGAGGGAATGTGGTATCGCTGGTCCTGAGAGCCCTCGAGAGGAAGATGATGAGACGCTGGACCACTACACCAAAAGACCTTGCAAGGCTGGTGGCTAGCTAGCTATCTCCAACAGAAGATAGGATATACCGTAGGTGTTGCAGCTGGACAAGTCCTAGCTGGAAACCCATTAAGTGTCCCACAGTCACAGCTCAGCAGGTACAATTGCCTCTTGGTGGTATCCTCTCTGATCGCTCTGCGACCTTTATTGCATACTGACGCCTGCCTTCTTATAAAGTGATAGATATCTCCCCGTCGACCAGACCCGTTCCATTCTAAGTTATCCTCCAAAGAGACACCCTCGTACCGCCGTCTAATCAAAACTTTCTAATTCGAGCCAGTCGGTCTGTGGATAGCAGATTCTCAATTGTCCAGGAACAGAGCCGCGAGGGGAGCGAGGAGGGCCTGAGTGCGTCACATTAAGTGATCGACTGTTTCTTTGGTTTATAATACTATAGCCTTAAATTGAGTGGTCTTGAACAACGGCCGGTGTTGGTAGAGGTAGATTTACAGCTAAGGCAGGGTCTCGTTGATCCATGTGTTGGTCACCACGTTTGAAGAATTCGGAAGTAAAGACGGTCAATAAAAGAAGATCTGTGGTAACAAATACTGGTTGGTAGCAGAGAGTTCTAGAAGACGAAGTGTTACCAAAGTAAGCGGAATCCCAATTCCCTTCGTTTCCTTCACAACATAACTTCCGTTGGTATCTTGGGATACCTTGAATGGCTACCATCCACCTCTCGCGAAGTAACTAACTGCTCGCTCTCTAGTCAGCTCTGGTCAGTATGTGATATGGCAACGGCGGGTGTGTGTAGCAAACCCTATATAAAGCCCTTCGTTTCGCAACCCAACTTGGGCTCCGCCTGGCAAAGGCCGAGGCAGGAATTCCAAGGACCCGGGTCCTTCGTTGAAATTCGATGATCTTAGTTGACTATAACGGGCATGCTTTCACCTGTGGTGTTCGCTGGATGATGGATTGCGAGGTAAAGTGCGGACCAAAGTATCGCTGTCACCGTTCCATTAGTTCGTCGGCAATCAATGTAGGGGTCCCCGATACACACACCGACTGGTTCCGATTAGAAAGTTTTGATCACACGTAGGCTCGAGAGTGACTTCGTGGAGGGGAGTTATCCGTCACCGGATGAGAGAGCAGAGGTCAGTATACAGGAAGAGTCAAGCGGATCAACCGGAGAGGATGCCGCCAGGAGAAACAACAGACGAGTATAAATGGAGTAGAAGTCGCCATCGCTTCTTTTCCAAATACGTGGCTTAGCCTTGATGCCGATTCTCCTGGTATGTAATTAGAAACGAGAGAGTATGGAAGGGCCATCTTTGCATACCCTCCCTGGCACGAGCACCAACACAGTTCCAAATGCATGACCTGTAATCCAACTGGATTTGGTGTTCATCTGCGCAGTTGAGGAGGACATAGTCCATGTCCGGAAGGTTGGACAGGAGAGCAAACAGGCGCTGACTGCCAAAAAGCTCCTCCAGACCTGAGCGATGACAGCAAGAGCGAGAAGGAGCGGCAGTTCCTGAATGGGCAGTTACAGGCCACGGCTGGCTGTGCCCTTGAAGTCCTGCAGTCTGTTAGCTGCTTCTGTGTGTCTTTCCTCAACGCCAGACAGGTGCCTGCTTTGTGACCATGGTCGCTCCTTCCCACTGTGATGAAGCTGCCCTCGCTGCAGCCGTTATGACCTACTGCGTTTAGGGCCCTCCATCTTCTTCTTCTTTTTCCTCAAGATCGTTTCCATATCCGGCTTCGTTAAAACCACTTCACACCCCAAACCAAAGCTAAGTACCACCTTCATCATGTTAAGCGAAGTCGCCGATCATCTTATCGGCGGCGGCATCTCTCTGCTCTCTCTTTTTGTGAAGGACTGGCGTGCCTCTCGTCAAGTTCCTGTGGCCCAGTGCTTGGGACGAGTGGAGGAAGCGCAGGCGAACTGGCGAGAGCTCGGATGTCGAGGGGCCTCCGACAACTGACCTTGCGCATCACAACTCGCACTTCTACGCAGTGCTGGTGACTAGTAGCCTTACCCGAAGGCTAAGACGAGTTCACATTCGACCTTCAATCCGGCTTGCAGCAGGTCAGCCGTCTGCCCTTGACAATTGTAATGTGCTGACCTTGCGTATAGATCATTTCCAGACATTCCTTCACGAAACGCACTTCACAACCCTCGGCGACCTTCGAAACCCTTCTCCCAATCGTGCAGACTCCATGTCTATCTCCACACCCTTGGCGGCGTCGCATGCGTATGCCACAACACAGCTACGCAGTGGAGGATGGCGATTGTTGACTGCGCATCAAGTATGAGCAGGACTACATGTAATAATAGACGGTGTTTGGATCATTTGGATGTTTGCTTTGTTGGGATTCTGTTGTAACATGTTTTGTTGGAGATAGCTGGCTAGCCACCAGCCTTGCGAGGTCTTTTGGTGTAGTGGTCTAGTGTCTCATCATGTTTGACAGAGTGGAAGTTTATCGAATGGAGTTTGGCATCTTGTACTAACTTTCCGATCCGGTCCATACGTAGCAATGTCGCGTATCTGTTTGGAGTTTGGTGTGGAAGTATGGATATTCGATTTAGCTTCAAGGACTAGGTCTGATTCATGGTCAGTATTATACATTACATGATTTTTGATACACACTGACAGCGAAACACGTATCAAGGCATCTAGTACTGCGAACAAAATAAACAGTCAATCACTTAATGCGACGCCCTCAGGCCCTCCTCGCTCCCCTCGCGGCTCTCTGCCTCTACAACTGTCGTCACAGTCTTGACAATCCCCTCCCTGTCCTCATGCCCCCGTGTCCGAGAGGACGATCTTCCGGATCCCTCCGGTCCAGCCGAAATATGAGTATTCATCTCATGCGCCTCCCGGTCATAATTATCGTAGTGATCAGCAGTGGCAGTTCGCTTCGAGAAATTCCGGGGATTATAGGAGCGCGACAACGGGGTCCGGTGGCTGGATCCAGGCGGGCTGGACGAGGAGTCGACGCGGTTCATGCTCCGGCGGACGACCTTGGAAATGAGCTGCGCCATCTTGAGCTCCAGGTAGAGCTTCACGGTGTATGTCACTGGTGCGAATTGGACGTAGCTAGAGGGAAAGTGCATTACTTAGCCTCCTATCTTATCATGCATGAAAAGGAAAGGCTTGGGGCGTACGTGAATTGGTCAGGCAGAGCCAACAGGCCGAGAAGCAAAGAGTCCATGACGGTCGAAATGACCACGAAGCCAATGTTGAAGTTGTATAGGGTCCAGTACTTGACGAGGCCGTCTGCGATGAGTCTGAACCGGACCAAGTATAGGAAATAGAGGTTGAGGCTGAGGTCTAAAATAAGGAAGAAGGCCTTCTCGCAGTATTCGAAGATGAGGTTTAGATGGACTTGGAAGTCTGATGCTGTGGATAGATGGGCAGGCGTCCAGATAAAGCCGACAGCGATGTTGACGACGCCGATGGCGATGAGCAGTCCCCATCGCAGCTGCAGCGCCTTGCGTCTGCTGACCATGATCAAGGCAATTCGGTTGGCGATGATTTGCGATAGAAGCTGAGTTTGCAGCGCCCATAGGGTCATTTCACCAGCGTAGTATGCATGACTGCGACGGGGGTCAATTGTGCGGTGGCCTGGGGGAAGCACAGAAGGGCTTACCTTCCAGGTATTACGCCGTCTAGCTGGAGACGTGTTGTGACGGAGAAGATGACATTCACGAGCGATTCCAGCCATATCAGCCAGAGATACTCGTGGAGAACCCTGTGCGTTCGTTTATAGATTTGGAGGGTCTGTCGGATGACGCTCTCCATTGTGAAGATGAAGAGACCTATGAAAAGGCCGAAAAAGAAGACGGAAACATCCATCTTGGGTCCCTTTTGGCTGGAGAATGTTCAGGACCTGGTGTCTATGCAGATTTTAAATGCCATCGCAGAGCGAGAGGGAAGGGGCTGGCTGACGAGGCTTTAAGGCGATCACACGAAGCAGAAACAGTAACTCCAACACAAACAGAAATGAGGGTCCAGCCTAAGCTAAACGGTACCCAACACGTCGAAGGAATCGGAAGTAAAGCTACTGTCTGACGAGGCAATGATAATCACCCGCCAGCGAAAGAAGTGGTGCACAAGCTCTGGGGGTCAGGGTTGTTCAACGGTTTCTCACAGCTGCTCTAAACCTAAGCCTTCCATTTGGTGTGCGGTGGGATCTTAATGGGAGCCCGCAGTCCTGGCCTGGACCGGAATTGTATCCCGATATCCATCGCACTGGGTAAGCTTTGGCTCTAGGGGCTGAGTCCTGAGACTAGGGCTGTCTCAGGTGTGATCCTGCTGGCTGGACTCGCCACCAATTCAGGAAGGATCCACGCGGGGAAGGTTTCGCGGTGGATAGCATCAGGGCTAATCTTCGGACCTTCGATTCCTTTAGCAGAGAATGAATATTTATGGGTCCCATTGTGGGCGTCAGGAGTCGGCCCGTTGCCTGGCAGGGGTTGCCTGCAGCCACCAGCCATGCCGAATATCAATGCCTTCTCGGCATAGAATACCGTGTCTTAGGAACGAGAAACCCAAAGAAAACGTAATGGAGAAATTATGAACACAACCTGAATCTTGATCTGGCGCCCGGAACTGGGATATTGGCTGAGAAAATCAAGCAGCCTGGAAGGTTGCTGACAGGATGTTTTGGAGATGCAACTAAGATCTACAAAGGATCTGGGAATTAAGCACAGAACAAGAATGGATTGACCTGCGGAATCTCTCTGGCAGGTGCCCCGGAGAAATTCTCCAGGCTCCAAAATGCAGCAGCTTTGCCCTAATTCTGAGTGGACCGACTATATGGCTTACGGTGTCACCAATTTGATGCTTGTGGAACCTTCTCCAGTTTCTTTGACACTTGACAGCAGGCGAAGAGTTTTACACGAGCTATGCCTATTGCATTCGGTACCTTTTATTCCAGCCGGGTCCAGGTCAAATTTAGAAGAAAAGGGGCAGCAGCATTCCAGTCCGCACTCCCTCCTCAAGCTTCGACCATTACAACAAACATCATATCGTAGTCACAGTAAGCTTTGATTTTGAATCTTGAATGTTTAATCTGTACTAGACGATGCCATCACAAGCATGATAAGCAGGATAAAGGACCTGGGAAAGTATTAATAGCTTGTATAGTACCAGGCTACCAGTTGGCAGCTGGTAGCTGCAGCTCAACATGCAGAACTTGGCATTTCACGCTTAAAGCAATGTCCCAAGACCCTGGAACCAGGAGCTATACTGTCCCTGAGTAAGGGGTATGTAATCCGCCCGTCGATGGCCACCCCGTGGATTCGTCCATAGTGTTGACACTACCAATTTTAATATCGAGATCTGCTTGGCGACCGCGCTGCAAGGACTTTTTCGCAGTCTGTTTGCATTTAATTAATTTCTCACTGGTTTAGAGGTCCTCCAAGGAATTTCACCAGTCTCATATAGTCCCCCGGCTGTGGAGGATCGATTTCCGCGAGTTGCCCAGCGAGCCCTTGACCAGACACTGCTTTATTTCGAACTGCTACAATACTGATGATGTCTTAGTGTGAATTGAAGGGCTGACAATGGTTTTTTAGGGCATAAAAAATTACATATCTGGTTTGGAGACAATCCAGATGATCCAATGGGCGGCCCGGTTTCCTCTTTGGGTTCCGGTCCGCTGGCCTGGTCTACAGTTAATTGATATCTGGAAAAAGATAGCGAATCTGCTACTATATCGGCAATCTTAATGCCATTATGCATTAGCTCTGCCACGTCCATATTGTAAACTCGATCCAATCTCGCCGCGCTACCCAGCATAGCCTCCTGCCTGCCCAGACCCTAAAGAGACGCCGGCCCTTCTACCCCGCCGTCCTGCATGGCGATTCTTCTAAATATACCCACCCAGGGCTATAAAAGGCGCAGGGATACTTAAGTCCCTGTGAGTCTGCCAACCGGCGCACGGGATCTGCAACACTCACCATGGTTGACCAAAACGAAAGTGCCTTTTTGGCGAAACTCCCAGTGGAGGTTCGCTGTCGAATCTACGAACTGGTATTCGGAGACAAGATCATCGTATTCAAGGGCAACAGCGAGCCAAAATTCGGGCATTGTCTTTGTCCTGTTCGAGGCCAAAAGTGGCACTGGCTCAGCTGGGACAAACCACGCGCCATATCTTGTAGGTGTATATGCCACGAAAACGACGGCCGAACTCTGCGCCTTCCGCTGCTCCTGGCCTGCCGCCAAATGTATGTGATATAGCACCCCAATCCCCGGAGCTTTTCTCGATACTCATAGAAAACTGGATGAAGCTTTTCGGAGTCTGTGCATATTCTATGGTCCCAGAATCCGATCCATGTCCAGCTGGTGACTGGCCCATTGGACTTTGGCCTGTTTTCTGACCTTCGATCCACTATACCGTCTGCCAACTTCCACGCAATCCGCTCGCTTGAGATCTCGGTCTTACACCCACTCGTTAGAAGACGTCCTCAAACCCTTGATGACGAGTGGTTTAGCGGCTGGACGAGCACCTGGGATGTCATCAAAGGAATGAACGGACTTGTTAATATCCAGGCCTGGATAAAGATGGACCAGGAACTAGGAGAGGATTATATGACTGCTGAACAGGAGGCAATGTTATTTGCGCCGCTAATGGGACTAGACTGGCTACGGGATTTCAAGGTCGAGGTAACATGGCCGGCAAATGAAGGCTCTGAAAGCTTCCTTCGTGGTGCGCCATTTGATCTTGCTAGGAATAACGATCCAATACCGGGGAAGCCCGTCTGGGTTGAAGTCCATGAATATCCTGGACGACTTCGCGCAAGGGCCGTGGCTTAGAGAAACAGCAAATGGACAGACATAAAAGAATTGAAGGTGGGGCACCATCCACCATGAATATCTGGATATGATCATGCTTTCCAAAGCTTCATAATCGCCCGTTGAAACCTCTTTGCTGTTTTCTTGGCTACAGCCACAAGCTTGCCCTCTTTGGTGAATTTGAGACCTTCATCCTTAATTTTACGCACACCTGGAGTCTATTAGAGCGAGAAGGCAGCAGCAAGATTAAGGATAGGCTTACCCAAAGCAAAAAACGCATACGACTCTGGATTATTACATCCTTCTTCTTCCCCTAGCGCAACGCATGGGTGCCAGTTATACGCGGGATCGCCCTTGATATTATATCCGTATGGCAAAGCATGTACCAACTAAAAAGGCAAATCCGTTAGTAGAGCGAAAGGAAATGGCAATCTTGGATGTCTGACCTCGTGCAAGAGAGTAAAGTCCAGTCGGCTAGCCCAGACATCTGCATCAGGGTCGACGTCGGAAGAATCTCTTTCAGGATCGTAACTTCTCAGGCCCTGCACTTTGGGCAGGGTACCATCGGCGTTTGTAAACTTGGTGGAACCTGTTACCTCTTTCAAATACCACGGGCATAGTTGAATTATCAGGTGCTTGTTTCCGTCGCTCTTGAATGCGCTCGTGTAAGCCACGGTGGTCCCCCCCTTACATCCTTCATACCCCTGGTCCCAGATCTGAGTAGTGCCATCTTGGTTGTCCTTCAGATATTTATCATCTTGCGAATCACCAAGACGTTCATGGACCTCTGTAAATCGATTGAGGTTACAGTAGATGGTCTATGATCCGTGAGCCCAAAATCGCCCAGTTTGGTCCAAGACAGAACTTACTGGTGGAGTAACCTTCTCGTTCTTAGTTTCGCCAAATGGTGTTAAATCTTGGATGAAATGATAGACATCTGTGGCAGGAGTCCGGGTTAGAATATCGGTATATGTTATCAAATGGCTTCGACAAACGTACTTTTCACTTTGGGCAAATCTTCGTCACGGAAGAACAACTTTCTAAGATCTCGGATATCGGAATTTTCGTCCTTGTTTAGTTCCTGGAGGGCACTATCGGCCGATTGCTGTACTTTGCGCATGGAAATTTTCAGTTTGTTCTCGATGTCTACCTCAGGTTAGCATGAATGCGAATGCCGGGAGATGAGATGCGAACCTTTGCAGGATTTATCGATAAAGTAGCCGTCAACGCAGAGGAGCTGTAGCCAGAAGAGAGAAAGAAGAAGTAGGGTCTTAATCCAAGGCATTGTGCTTGCCATGGTGACTGAGTGGTTGAGTGGTTGATTGATGGATTGTGAACGACAGAGTAGACTGAAGCCTGTGTTGAAAGACAGAGTAGACGGATATCCGACATATTTATACCTTCAGATATGCTACTATCCATACAGTTTCCTGACTGTGGTTCCATTCCAAGTAGGAGTTGTCTTGAACAGCCCCCAACCAACAGAGACAACACAGCAAGCCATGATACTTTGCGTACAACTGCAAGAACAAGCCAATCCGCTATCACGAGGAAAGTTGGCTTGGATTGATATACCCTGTATACATGTTTCGGAATCAGGGCTACTGCACTGTGACATGGTCTCTTGACTCATTCCAAAAGATGGTGTATACCAAATAAAGCGACCAGCAGCATCGATTGCAACGGAAAAGACAGAAAATGTAACACACCATGGGGCCATACTGCAGATAATGCCTCATTCTGTATAGAGAATGCAGCTCTAGGTCCGAATCATGACTCCCATGAGAGGCTAAGAATAGCAAACGGTGTTCCGGGGATACGCCTACAACCAGCGTTAATGCAGGCCAGCAGCGGCGGCCTGCAGGACCAAGAGACTTGGGGCACGGGGCGGTTCTTAATGCTGGCACCAACAATACAAACCAGTCCCTAATTGGACGCTAAAATGTCCAGGGTCCGGGGTTCGTCCTGCACGGGCCAAACTGCACGGGCCGCAGTGCACAGCATTGGGGCTGCTGTCTTGTAGACACGGCGGCTATCTTTATACTCCGAGTTACAACATTTGCAGCATTTGCATGTTTCTCTGGTATATATATCGTAGAAAATGGTTCCATTTAGACATCTAACTCTCTACTCTGATCATACCAAGTTCTTATTATCGATATCCCAGAGAAAATGGTTCAGCTTCAATACTCTGTGCTGGCCTTTGCCTGCATATCCCAACTTGTATGGGCTTTCCCCAAGCCAGATGCAGGGTCTACAATTCAAGAGCGCGGAGGAGGTCCAAACGACCAATTTGTTTTCGCAATCTGTCCACGGTCAGTTCCCGGTGTAATGACTCCTTAGCTACATCAAAGCTAACCGATTCTAGGAACCCCAAAAAATGCTCCCAATGCGGAGGCGACTCCAAGAAGAAAGGCTTCTGTGACATCGAGATTGCCACCGGATACCGGTCTGACTATAACAACTGTGTGAAATGGCACGGCAAAGGAGAAGGGTGCGGGTTGGTCTGCGAATGTATCTCGGAGGAGACAGGCAAGCCAGGGTAAGATACATTCACATCTTCCTGCCTACTCTACGTACTCTACTAAGTTAAGTATTAAAGCACCGGAGCGCCACCTATTATTCCATTCCCACCTATCCCAGTAGGATTTGCACCACCCCCCGCTGCAGTACCCAACCCGAAGACGGAGGATACGTGCGGCAATGACTACACCAAGACTAGTTGCAAAGACTGTGAGCCACTAGATGGCTGGTGTACCAAAGGTGAACACGCCGGGTGTCCTTGTAGAGAGGAATGCCCTGCCGATGACGACGACAAGAAGCCTACTTGCTCAGCCGATGACTGCAAAGGGGAGAAGGGCTCTTGTACCATTGTGAGTCTCCCAACTCCCTGCTTATCTATGCGTATTAACTCCAGGCCAGGGCCACCACAAGGGCTGTAAATGCAAGTCGGAATGCCCTAACCCAGACAAGAAGATCCTTGTTTGCAGCGATGATATTTGCAAGTCAGAAAAAGAGAACAAGTGCACTACGGTATGGTCCAAGCACTCAGTACAAGAAATTATCCTGAACTCACTAACTCCACCCAGGATGAATATAACGGCTGTGAATGTTACCACCTCACAAAGGATTACTACACCCGGAGGTCTAAGGCCCAGGTCCAAAGCGATAGCAAAGCCATCGCCAAGTTGGTCGAGAGCATGAAGAAGTTTTACGACGAGCAGGGCGAGGAGGACGATGAGCCAAAGGACCCAGAGGTTACTTGCGCGAGCAAGGACTATAGCAAAGCCATTGAAGTCGACGCTTCGTTCCTCAATAAACTTGCCGACAAGTTCTGCAGTGGGGACACGGACAAGAAGAGAAGCCAGGACCTGACAGCTAAAGACGTCTCGTCTGGTGCATATGAGGGCTACAAATTCCACTTTGAACTTGACCCCGGTGATAACTGCAAGACGGACTGTAAGGCTGCTTTCAAGTCTATGAGTGGCAAGTGTAAGTTGTTGATTATATCCTTGATAACTCTTATGATACTGATTAATCTATAACAGGCCAAGGTATCGACAGCCGCTCCATCCAGAAATCAGCTAGTTCCAAAGTCCCCGACTGCGGCGCCAGCTTCAGCTACAAGATCTCCGCGCCCGAGACAGACCCTGATACGTTTACCCAGAAGGGGGAGCAAAAGCGAGTATGCCATGACGCAGACGCGTTCGGGTCGCATGGAGACGTCCGCCCGCCCGATATTAGCACAGCATCTACGGCGTGTTTAGGTGTCGAAGATGACGAGGCTCGATTCACCGCCGAGTCAGAGCCAGTTACACACGAATCGACATATGCCGGCACCCAGCTGGCCTTCACCATGTCGTGGGTTGACAACTGTAAGGGAGACAGCTTTGATGTGCGGTACCCTACTGCGAAGAGTAACAGACTCGGTGATTCATGTTGGAAGTACATGTTCGATAATTGGAGACAATGTAAGTTCTTCCCCTCCCTTTTCCTCGATATCGAGCTAACCTGGGCCTATAGGCAACAATGGGGGTGCTGGTGGGTACATCGACTATGGCTGTGTGAGATATGACTTTAGGCCTTCGTTTGACTAGGGATGGTTGGTTGCTTGATATTTTTATTTCCTAGCTGTATTTCCGGGAAGTTCGTCTCGCTATTGAATGCAGCTGTTGGCCATACTTAAAGTACAATGTTTCACCTATCCATTTCATATTGGATCAGGAATAATGTCCCGGAAATTATATATATTGTGCAAGCCACGAAACGGGGCGAAGTGTCTCACACATTACGAGGGAAGACAATGCTTAGACAAGAACCATATTACGAGTAATAAAAATACGAGACACATTTTAAACATATTATTGTTGGAATGAAACCGGCTAATCGCGCAGCCGGAACCTCACCACCAAACTTGCGGCCAAGATAGCACTTTGCTGCTTCAACCTATCCGAATTCGGCAAGTCGCGCTGCTAATCATTTCTGGCTGGTGATAACAGATCCTATCACGTTAAGGGAATTTAGATTCTACAAATCTCCATGCAATATGCCGTCGAAGGTCGTAAGCTGGAATCCGCCATCGCAAGCAAAGTCAAGGTGCCAATCTTGGACAGGAAGAGATGAAACGATCCCAGAGTCAAGCTGTACACCGCATTATGGTGAGGGCCAAATAATCAACTCTTTATATGTCTTAGTGCCTAGTGTTCGATAGCACGGCACGACCTCAGGGTTATTTCTTTGTAATCACGTAGCTATGGGTCCATGCTTCTTATTAACCCCTTTTTGTATGAAGCTGTTGTGACTTAGCGAGTCCCGAACATCTCCCGGGGATCTCCTATAAGTCTATAAGCAATGCTTGGCTGTAAATAAATGGCGCCATGGAGTAGGTCCGGGTGTAGACTTGCAGAAGGATCTTGCAATCACACTATTAATAGTACCCTCCGTAGAAGGAAAGGGGCATGAAGAATCCCCCTCGTAGAAGAGGAAATGCCAATAAAATGCTTGTCTACACTTCGTACCCAAAGAACGGTCTCTTGAGCCTGGTGATCGTCGTAAGGCTGTGCCTTGGAGTTGGGTCGTATGTTTTTGTCCCAGCGGGGGGCTGTGCCTGATCGACAACGCCAAATGTACACCATTCAGTCTATATTGTATAATAATAGTAAATAGATAGTTATAGCGACACCATGATCGTCAGTTAGTCACATATGGAAGGCTCTCGGATCACCGTTCAGCGCTGTCACTGTAAGGTTCTGCAGTTAAGAACGGGCACAGGATCCGGGTAGTTGCTCGTGTGAATGATTTTGATAACGGGGAGATTAAATGTCGTGCGGGCAGCCCACAATCTCAATAATAATAAGGTCAGTTGGGAATCGCAGGATTCGAGGTGATCCCATAATCAAAAGAGAAGACAAGACAGCCTCAGGGCCAGTGTTGACTGTTGACTGTTGACTGTTGAGTCTGTTGACGGCTCCACATTGGTAGTGGTAAGCCAGCTGGGATGACGACTGCATGATCCACAGTCGGCTGTCTAGCGAGAAGCGGTCGCAATTTCTGGAGACCGGGGAGTTGAGGCACAGGCAGGCAGACAGGCAGCTCAGGATCGTAAAATCCGACGCCCAAGAGGCTCGGATGGACATTGGAGATAGACGGAGAAGTGCGAGCAGGGCAGACTTCCTTCCGAACGGGGGCCAAAACAGCCGCCGGAGCTCGGCCGGGACAGTGAATGGCCAGCAGAGAGAAGCAGTGGATGCTGCTCATTAGCAGTTGACGATCTCTCGCGGCATTTGGCCAGTTTGACAGCGATCAAGTTGTCCCCACCGTAAGCCACTGGCCCCGGTCCGCACGCCAACCTGGCAGGCTGTATATGCGCTGGAGCCACTTAGATGCCCGGCATTTGGGCCTTAACTCAGGGCGAGCGGGTCAGCCCTGGCAGTAGACCTGGTAGTCAGTGAGGCCGTGTAACTCAGCCCCCAAAGACCCAGGCAAAATAACGGTTGATGGGGAAATGGAGCTGGGCTGATAGACTGGCATAAGAAGGCGCGTTCTCCCCCTGAGTAAACAGATCTTGCTATCATCATCATTCACATACACAGCGTGACTAGCTTATTATAATGTTTACGAAATCATCACTCCTACTCGCCCTCGGGGGGAGTGCCCTCGTGGGTGCAGTCCCCAGGGCTGCACACTCCCAGGACCCATGCGCCCAGTTGGCCCAGACCAGTAAGAAAGATCCTTGAAAAGACTGCCCTTGGCCCATTTTGCTGACCATATACATAGAGGGAACCCAATACCCGGCTGAAACAGCCTTAAAGTGTCTGCACTCGCTGCCGTTCGAGCAAAAGAGAGCCGTGGCCTATATTGACGACCTGGAGAAATACTTGCAGTTTCACAGCACCGCAGACAGCGTGGGCAGTATGTATTCCCGTGCATCCTAGGAAAGAACAAGAAGGCTAACATGCCTTGCGATAGACCCCCCGAAGACGTATGAATCTCAGGCGGTCGACTTCTGGGAAGGGTTTGAAGACATCAAGAGGAAGGCCAAGCAAGGCAAATACAGCAGCCAATATGACTTCGACACCGCTCTGTACGAGCATTTCATTCATGTTCACGATGGCCACTTGAATGTCTTCGGATGCTCGCTCACTGTGCTTTCATTCGTGGCCCAGGAGTCACTGGTCTCGTTTTCGCCCGACGGACTCGAGCTGCCGGATATCTACACTATTGGTAAGTGTTACCTGGATCTGTGTACATATATTACAGCGGAAATTAACGAGAATTACAGGGGATGCAAAGGTTCTCAACAAGGACGCGAACGCCAAAGTTTCCCCCGTGGTTACAATCAACGGCGAGAAGGCCTCTTCTTACCTTGAGACCCTGGCAGAAGGGAGCCAGGTAGACCAGGACCCTGACGCTCGGTACAACGCGATGTTTTACTCGCTGTTCCGACCCAAGGCCCAGGCGGCAGGATTCAACGCTGGGTCCGGGAATGTATACCCCGGCGTCAACGAGTACACCCTGGCATATGCCAACGGGTCCACGAGTACGGCCTCCGTGGTAGCAGTCCCCAGTGCGGGTGAGTTCCCGTATACAAGCGGCAAGGAGGTTTACAAGGCCCTCTGCGTGCCCAAGGACGAGTCCGCGTCAACCTCCACGCCTGCGGCATCCTCGACAGCCACGCCATCTCCCAGCACCAGCGCTCCTGCTACGAGCTCTGCCTCTGTGACGCCAACCCCCAGTGCCCAACCTCCGCAACCGGGATACCCAAAGGCTGTGGTTCGCGACGAGGACACCGACATTGCTGGCTATCTGCCCAACGACCCGACACTCAAGGACGCTGCTGTGCTGCGAGTGCCAACCTTTGATGTCGCGGACACAACGGGCGGCACTGCCTTTGACTCGAATGTGGCTGCCAGGTTCCTCAAACAGGCCAAAGCTGAAGGCAAGAAGAAGCTCATCATTGATTTGACTGCCAACGGGGGAGGGAACCTTGCCTATGGATGGAATCTGTACAAAATCCTCTTCCCCAACTCGCAGCTGTACTCGTCCACCCGTCTGCGCGCCCACGAAGGCCTCCACCTGCTCCAGCGAGCCGCATACAAGTTCCTTGATATTTTCAGCGACGAAGATTTTGAAAAGGACGAGACGCTTGACACCATTAGGTATGAGGCGCGTAACTGGGCGGGATTCCTGACGCCCAACCGCAGCTATGAGTTCCAGTCTGCGGATGAATTATACGGCCCTCAGGTTGTGCTGGACTCGAACATGACAAGGGCTCACTCCCAGGACTTCGAATGGGAGTCCGACGAGCAGACCCCCATCCAAGGCTTCAACGACATCCCTAAGAACTTCACCCAACCACCCTTCGCCCCCGAGGACATCTTCATCATCACGGACGGTGATTGCGCTTCCACCTGCCCGGCCTTCACCACTCTGATGCAGTACGAGGGTGTCAAGACCCTAACATTCGGTGGCCGCCCCCAGCACGGGCCCATGCAAGCGCTCGGAGGAACCCGCGGCGGTCAGGTGCTGGAGTCTACAGCGCTCCAGGTATCTATGCTGAAGGCCCAGGATCTGGGCAGGGAGTTTAAAGTCCTTTCTGACGACGAGCTCAAGGCACTGGCGGCTGTCAGCCCCGCGCAGAACGCCTCTCTCGTTTCTCAGGTCAGCATCAACTTCCGGGACACATTCAGCAAGGACGACAAGGACAGCGTCTTGCCCTTGCAGTATGCATATGAGGCCTCAGACTGCCGCCTCTTCTACACCAACGAGAACCTTTTCTCTGCTGAGAGCTATTGGACCGATGCTGCCAACGCTATCTGGGGTGATGCTGAGTGTGTCAGGGATTCGCGGGCTTAATTTCATACTATTTATCATAATGCCTTCCAACAACGGCCATCGCTCTCTTTCATGTATCCAGCCTGTTGTCTATTTCTTATAATTTAGCATTATAGACTGCCTTATCTTCGTGTACAACACGTTATTTGAACCTTTCTTTTCAATTGTCTAGACCAGAGCAATAGATAAATATTTAATACACTAGAACAGCCTGACTCTATTACTTTAAAGCCCACCAATAGGAGTAAACGTGACCTCGAACAGCCAACCCCTCCCAGAGTCTAAAAATGCAGTGTAGTTGGGAAAATTGGGAAAATTGGGCAACCTTCCCATGCCCGAGCGCACATCTTGATGCCTGGTTATCGACCCGAAGATGAATTCTATACCGAAAGTTTTCGATCACTTCAATAGACACATTAGGCAATAGGTATACACTCAAAAGCAATAGGACGTCCGTGCTTATCATGTAGTCCGACACCAAGGCCCGGTTCGACCAAGTAAATTCTGGGCAATAATCAGAAAGTTGGATATTATATCCTGATGTTACAGACTACTCGCATGTTTGGACCACCTCCCAAATACCCAACAGCAGCAGTGACCCTTAGTATAGAGAATGCTCCCATGGGTCTTTGAAACTTGGCAGCCTTGCCGCCTGAGGATCAACGCCTGCTGTGAGCTAAAAATGCAGTGTAGACAGAGCCGCACGTTGAGTCGTGTCTTGGCAAATAGGTACGGTACGTACAGTAGACAGCCTCTGCCTGGAGACCAACGGCCGCTGTGGACTAAAAATGCAGTGAGGTGAGGCGAGAGAGGCTTGCTAGCGGACAGTTCGAACTTTTAGTAGCTGTAGTACTGCCTCATTGGATATGACTTAGAAAGCAGTGTCCACTATTTGCCGAAAGTAAAATTGACAGTAACTGTCCATGGTCGGCTACCTAGCACGTAGCTGGTGCGCCATGCTCCGGCACCAAGGCTGCCATCCAGGCCTCCCAGAGCCTAAAAATGCAGTGAAAGTACCTAGTGGTGGTGCTTGAACTAGCGAAGCTTGAGTAAAGTACTGAATTATCGAATAGCTTTATCCACTTGTATAAAATACTGTGACGATAGGTCTGCAATTAAATACGTACACTAGCTGAAGAATCGTCCAAGTTATAGATTCAATTATCTGAGCACATAGGGCTAAAAACTATCTCACAGTAATTCTTCAGTCCGCACAGCATTTGCCAACTAGAGCTGACACTCTACTTCCTCGCAGGACAAGCAGTCTTGGTCGGGGTCGAAGTCTCGGTGCTCGTAGGCTCCGGCCCCCCAGTGCTAGTCGGCTCCCCACCACTACCATCACAAGCACCCTGATACGCATCAATACCCTGCTGGATAGCATTAGAAATACTATCCGACAGCTCCTTAGCAATATCCGCCAGAGCAGCGGGGACCTTGGAGACAACGGCGTCACTCAAGCCCGTGGCAGCCTCATACTGGTCCTTGAGCGCGGTAAGGGTCGTACATCCCTCGCCGAGATCGATGATATCGCTCTTCACGCCGATAAGACTCTGCACTGTTGCATCGGTGTCGTCGGCGAGCTTTTGAGTGGGAGAGACAAGGCCTAGGGCCTCGAGCTGTCCTAGTGCCGGCTGGGCGTTGACGGTGGCTGTTCCTGAGGTGATTGTGTCCACGAGGGTGTTGGATTGGCTGATTATGGAGTCGGCGTCTAGGGGTTTGGCTTCTATGGCGCTGCCTAGGGCGAGGACTTTGTCGTCGATGTCGCTGAGGACGCCTTGGATGGCGGCGACGTCGCGTTCGACGTTGAGGTTCGCGGGGGTGGCTAGGGCCGGGGTGAGGAGGGAGATGGAGGTGAGGACGGTGGCGAGCTTCATTTTGGAGGGGAGAGTAATATGGGCAGGATAGAATACAGGCTTGATGTGCTTGTTTTCTCCAAAAGTATCAGGTTGTCAATGTGGTTTATATAGGGCTGGTTCTGCACATGGCCTCGGTACTGCCACTGTGTAGGAGTTGGTCCAGACGCCACAATATGGAATTTGCAATGGTTGAACTTTGGAAAAGGTGATAGTTTGTCTTGGCTGTTTAGCGAGTCAGCTTGTATAGCGAATCTGGTAACCGTCGCGAACGCCTCATTGGAGCTACCATCGATGTAACTGCAGCAGCGAAGGCATTGGTTGATGACCCATTGACAGTTTTCCTCACAACAACCACTCTCGATAATTGGCAGTTTGAATTACGATGCCACTAGGATCCAGGAGGGAACATTGCATGCTGAGGCACTGTAGAATAAAGACTCAACGTGGTGGTGTCTGCAGCCAATTTTTGGGAGGTAGCATCTGCTAGTCAAGTCTTGGACAACCATGCGGGGATGAGGCGAGGTCGCCCTACCCCAAGTTCCTGGGGAAGACTTGGTCAATATTGATGCAATCTCCACGGAGCTGGAACCTGGCAATTGAGAGATCCCCGATCCAGCCACAAAGCTGGGCAGCAAGCTTGGTGTAGTTGTTGTTGCGGGGATCCGAGGCACATGTGGAACATCGCTTAACAATGGCAAATGAGTGTGGGTTCCTGGGAAAGAAACGGATACACGACCAATTGAAGACGAGCTGGATATTAAAAGACTAGCGTCAGATGATAATAAACAGTGCTGTCTGGAGTCTAGACTCAATCGTCAATCCGGGGATGACAATCACGGATGCTGCCGAGGATCAACAGTATAAGCTCTTCACTGGTTACTACTGTTATGCCGCCGTGATAATTCCATTACTCTATTGCTTTTAAGATACCAACGCCAACTACCCAGAACGCTCACCTGAAACAACCCTACGAGTAAATGCAGTTAAACCCAATCTGCGGTGTTGGAACCGTCGAAAGCCGCTTGATCGCCTTGACAGCAGTCGCACTGAGGACTCTGTCCATGTCCTGGGACTGACCTGGTTTATCCTCCTGCCAGGCAACATTCTACAGCTAATCAGTATCCCAACCTCTCCCCAGTCACAGTTATCACGAGATCAAAAAGAAAAGGAAACTCACCATAGTCTCTTCCCACCTCCCCAACATGGCACTCAGATCATGCCTCCCCCAGACACCATCCCCCTTATCCTGCCCCAGGAACTGCTCGAATAAATTCCACTCATCCCCCCCACTACACTCATTAACAGCAACCGTGCGCGCAAGCGTATAATACTCAAAAACATCCAACCCCCCGGGCCGTCCAGTCGGCCAAAACCCGCTACTCCCAGCCCTATAAAGCAGGTCATTTACATCAGGATCCAGCTGATAAAACGCCTCATCGTACACCCCGTCCCGTTTGTCGATTTCCATGCCCCGGGTTATCTTCCACTCGAGGATAAGTCGCTCCGCGCCGCCGGGGAGGAGGTATGATCCGTCGCAGACAGACGAGGGTTTCAGGCCGCGCAGTTTGAATGTGTTTCTGGTGAGCGGGACGATGCGGTCGAGGTAGCACGACTGGGTGAAGTCGGCGAGGCGCTCGAAGCAGGGGATGTGGTAGTAGTCTATCAGCACGATCAGTATGTGGCTCTGTAGTGGTGTTGTAGTGTGGGCTACGGTACCAGAAGAAGACCGAAACCAGATATCCCCGCTCATGCCCGGATTCAGCGCTAGACGGAGGGAATTGGGCTCTATGCCCGCTATGCAGCCTGGGAGACTACATTTTACCGGTGTGTTGGAAGTTGTGTTGGGGACTTGTTCGATGAAGAAGAGGGGCTGGATCTGGGGGGCGGGGGAGTCGAGGCCGAGATGGGCGCGTAGGCGGGCTCGCTCGGAGTCGAGGGGGTCAACTGGTTGGACAGAGGTGGAGTCCAAAATATATTCCGCATTTTCAGTGATTTCGACGACGTTGATGTTGATTTGGGGTTTTTTCGAGAGAGTGTGTGATGGTGAGAGTGAGGGTGAAGGCGAAGGTGCGGGGTACGCGATGCTTGGCGCCATTTTCAAACAATCAATTCAGGCAACAATTGCTTAAGATAGAAATGATAACAAGATAGTTAAACAGAAAGTAAAATAGAATCAGAATTAGATAAGAAGCAAGGGACACGAAAATAAGGAGAGCAAGAGTTAGGAATGGAGGTACTTCCGACCTGACCCGCATCCTCCTGTGCTCTTCACATGTTGGCCCAATGAGGCCCTGCAGAGCGCAGCTTGAAACAACTAGACTGATTCTAAACTGATTACAGTCCGATTTCTGCCTGACTGACGGAGAGTGCGCGATATTTTGTTGCTTTTGCTCTTGGCTTCGGACTTGTGCACAGACCGCATTTTATTCGTCTTGAGACTGTCTCCAAGTTCCTCAGCCGGCTACTATATAGAGTCTGGTAGACGGACACTTCAACATCATCGTCATCACCGTCATGATTTTATTTCAGTTTACTCCAGTTTACTCCGTGTTAAGACCGGTCTTCTGCGATATTTGTGAGAATGAGCTGTGCCTATCGAAACAGGATCATGCACGACCCCTCAGCATGCATCCCGCATCCTTCTCCAGCTAGAAGCCTATAAGAAAAAGGCATCTCGGACTGGCCTTCACGAGATGGCCTGGCTCTCTGCCCTGGTTTACCCAGATAATTACAGCAATCACAGCAACCCCGCACGGAATTCAGTCCGAGCCAGACATTCTCTGGAGATCCTGAGGAGGTCCAAACAACGTCCAACCGAGGTCCAAATGCGCCCGCATTCTTAACCCGCGCAGGCCCAGTCTCACGGTCCCTGAATCAACTCCAGATACCACTCCGGATAAGTTCTGAGAATCAAGCAGTCAGCATGCAAGCAGTCGTCTTCAAAGGACCCCTCCAGGTCGCCCTCGAGACCAGACCCGTCCCCCAGATCCAGGACCCGACCGATGTTATCGTCAAGATCCGCTATACTGCCTTATGCGGGAGGTAACACAACACCACTTTATCATCTTCCTTATTCAATAGCAGAGCAGTCCAGGTTAACGGTATACAGTGAACTCCACGTCTTCCGCGGCCACCAACCCTCGGGAACAAATTTCATCATGGGCCACGAATTCACCGGCGAGATCAGCTCCGCCGGCCCGAACGTCCAGAACTTCAAGGCCGGCGACCGAGTCGTCTCCCCCTTCACCGTCTCCTGCGGGACCTGTTTCTACTGCCGGCAGAGCACCTCCTCGCGGTGCTCCAACTGCCAGCTCTACGGTACCGTGCTCCTAGACGGGGCGCAGGCGGACTACGTGCGAGTCCCGTTGGCAGACAGCACGCTGGTGCATGCGCCGCCGAAAATCGACGAGAAGAAACTCGTGCTGATGGCGGACATCCTACCGACGGGGTTCTTTGCGGCGCGGAATGCGTTTAAGGGGGTGGAGGAGGCGGTTGTGCGTGATAGTACGGTGTTGTTGTTTGGGTGTGGGCCTGTGGGTGTCTGTGCGCTTATCAACGCGCTGGAGTATAAGCCCAAGCATCTTATCGCTGTGGATAGTGTTCCTGCGCGCCTGGAGCTGGCGAAGAAGTTGGGTGCTGAGCCGTGGAATTTCGCGACGGATGGGGATGGGTTGAGGAAGCGGGTGAAGGAGTTGACGGATGGGAGGGGCGCGGATGTGGCAATTGAGGTTGTGGGACATAGCGATGCGCTGAGGATGGCGTTTGAGATGATCAGGCCCTGGGGGAAGATCTCGAGTGTTGGCGTGCATAATGGGGAGATTCCGTGGACGGGCAATGAGGCGTATGGAAAGAACCTGACGATCCAGATGGGACGGTGTCCTGTCCGTAGTATCTTCGAGGATGCGCTGGCGCTGCTGGAGAAGAAGCAGGATGTCCTTGAGTGAGTCCCTTTGTTATTATTTATCTATGTTGTGATAGAGTTGCTAACTGTTCAGCTTCATGGCCGCCGATATCCGACCGCTGTCGCAGGCGATCCAGGGCTACGAGGATTTCAACCAGATGAAGTCGCAGAAGATTATATTCGAGGGCGGTAAATAGGCACTTTGACTCATAAGCCAGGTGCATTGATCAAATATATTGTCCAGCCCCATTGATCACCATCCTCGTCCTATAGGCAGGAAGATTACTGCCTGTGGCCTATTTAACAGCCCCCAACCCCACGTAGTCGCGTACAATACCACAACACAGCAACCATGGATTCCCTGCTCTGCCTGCCAAACGAGGTCATCCTCGAAATCTCCATTCACTGCGGAATCACGGAGATGTCCCAGCTGGCGCAGACCTGCTGGCGGCTGCATGATGTACTCAACCCCGTGCTTTATCGTCGCTTTGCGCGTAGGTCGCTCCCCCACGCCGCCGAACACAACAACGAGGCTACGATAGCGCGAGTCTTCCAGTACACAGTCCCTAGACAGCACAAACTTAGCAGATCCCTTGCGCTCGCCTGCAAGGGTGGCCACGCGGCGATCGTGCGCATCCTGCTCGCCTGGGGTGCGCCTCCCAATGGCCTGCGACGCCGCTGTCAACCAAATTACAAGCCCTTAGCGACCGCTGCCACTTCTCGGCATCTGGAGATAGTCCAAATCCTGCTTGCGAGTGGCGCGCGTCCTACAGGCTACCATCCGAAGATGATAGCCAATATAATCAGCCACTGCACCGCATCACCCACCTACACTGATCCCACCGGGGGCGGCTGGCGTCGTCCGATGGACGATCCGCGTATCCTGCAGCTCCTCGTTCAACATGGCATGCATATAGAACCGGACTCGGACATCCTGGAGAGTGCCATGCGAGACAATGCTCCGTTCGCGACCATCGGTGTCCTCCTCGACCTTGGGGTTGACCCGAACGAGCCGGCAGATGTTGCACGGCGGCCTCTGCTGGAGGTTGTCGAGCAAACCACCTCGTGGTTCCAGGACGGCTGCGTGGCGGTGATCGACAAGTGCTTTCAGCATGGCGTTGACATCAATGCTCGGTTGCTTAATGGAGAGACCGTGCTACATAGGGCTGCGGCCAAGCCATTGCCGGTCGTCGTCCGGGCGCTCCTCACCGCTGGTGCTGATGTGAATGCCCGTGATAATCGGGGTACAACACCTTTGAATGTTAGGCGTCATTATAGTGGCGACTTGCCAGATGTACCGCGGGCTTTGCTGGAGGGTGGAGCAGATATGACCGCCGTGGATAATCAGGGTAGAGTGTATGTTCTAGAGAACGCTATCGAGGAGGAGAATAAAGGGTCAATGAGAGTGCTTTTGGACCACGGCCTTGAGTCGGCGCCAGCGGTTGACGTTTCGGACTTGATGGTTACTGCTGTTGTCCTGGAGGATGTTTCGGCCGTGCGACGACTCGTACACAACTTCCCAGAACTCAGGATGGATCGCGGAAGGGACCGGCATGGCAATCTGCCGCTTCATCGCGCAGCTCGATACGGACTAGACGAGATTATCAGCAGTCTACTGCAACATCGGTACACCGTTGATATCCAAAACACGGACGACGACTCGGCACTTCATCTCGCGCTGCGCACGGGGAAGGAGTCAACAGCTAGACTTCTCATGCAGTGTCCGCCTCTAAATGAATTCCTGAATACCCGCAACAGAATGTTCATGACGCCCCTGTCAATCGCAGTCCAGTCTCAGCCCGTCGGTGTCATCGAGACCCTCCTTGAGAAAGGAAGCGATCCCCTTACATGCCCTGACTTCCAACGCCAATCACTCCTCCATCATGCAGTACGAAGACCAGACCCGGCAATAACTAAGCTACTACTCGAGCGAGGAGCCGCGCGGGATGGTAATAACTACGCTGGCGAGACACCACTTGGAATCGCCCTACGTCTTGGGCGTGAGGATCTGGTCCAGCTCTTCCTCGAGCACGGAGAGTCCCCAAACCGCCGCAACGAAAACGGAAACACAGGCCTCATGGCCGCAGTTCTCTCGGGGTCATTGCCTGTAGTGAAGCAGCTGGTAACAGCCGGGGCAGATTTAGAGGCCGAGAACCACAGCATGCTAAGGCAAGGATGCACCGCGCTGATGATGGCAATGGACATGTCTGAGCCCGATATCGCACAGTTCCTGTTTGGCTCTGGGGCCAGCGCGGCAGCCAAGAAAAGAGGAGGCAAGTCGCTGCTTGTGCGTGCTATTCAGCGGAAGTGGCCGGGGCTGGCCCTTGGTATGCTCAAGAGGCATGGATCCACGCTTGATATTGAGGCTCTTCCATCAAAGGGCATTAAAAGGACGGCATTGAGTTGGGCTGCCTCGCTTGGTTACGTTGGTGTCGTGCGGGAACTTCTCAAGCTCGGGGCAGATCCGGCGCACCGTGACCCTGATGGGCGTTCGGCCTTATATTGGGCAACGTATGGGGGGAACATGGAGATAATTTGTAGTGTTGTAGAACGGATGCAGAGTGACGGGCAGGTGGATATCAAGGCTGATATACTAGAGGAGGTGGCGCGGCATCGCAGAGACACATTCAAGCCGTGGATGGCTGGTGACACAATGTTATTCTGATCGTGCAGGGGTGCTTTTGATACCACGATGGTTTGTTGTCGAGTGCTGCGTAATCGAGGAATATTATAGTGAATATATACGACACTATCTAAAGCAACGGTGGGCAGGCGCGAACCACTACCTCAGTCCCAATATGGCAAGCGCCTTGACAAGAGTTAGGCATGATGGAGTCTTCGCGTCTTTCTCATCTTTATGTTTAATGTTTAATAGCGTATTCGCCACCGGAGTACGCCCGGACCTGACATCGCGTCTCCACTGAGCTGATCGAGAGAGCTGTTACTGAGGCTGTTTTTGGTTTCACGGAGTATGTTTTGAATACACTCTGCTGCACCCTGTTTGAGATTGGTAATTATGGCCCTGAAGATCCGTTTACTATATGCGCTGTGGGACTTTGATGAACCGGTCCCTGCAAGATCACTGCGAGACTCATCTGCGGGTGTCATTGTCTAAACATGCTACGCTCTTGGTATAAATTCCATATTACCCCCTCGCAAGACACGCATCGTGTCCGCCAACGCCTCGATGCTGGTGAGTGTTGTATCATTTGACGAGACCGGGGTCTCCAATCCATCCACAGAATGCAACAGCACAGCCAGGTTGGACGACTTCCACAGAATTGCATGGTGTCGGGCATTCATAGCAACAGTAAACGCAAGCAAGGCCCCGGCCCCAAGCACTACCAGTACCGGGAGCGTTATCCAAGGCCAATTGACATGGATATACGTCTCGGACTCATACGCCGTGCCGCTGGCGATGGTACTGTTTGGTCCGGTCCGGATTCGCTCTGTAACTGCCCCGGCAATCTTCTCAACAATGCTCGATAGGTTACCTTTCATCAGAAGGTCGGTCGTCAGCCCAGTGGAACTGCCCCGCTGGACCATGGCTTGGGCATTGAAAATTTCATCTAGCAAGTCCCGAATCTTCAGTAAGTCTGCGGAATGAAACGAGAACACCACCTCCGCTGGAAAATTGCCAGCTGTTGGCCTGAAGTCGTTCAGCCCCGGGTTCTCCGGACCAACAGCTTCCAAGGGCAAAACTGTCTCGCTTTCGATATTCAGGGCGTTGTTGGTGACTGTTATATTGCTGTAGATATACGCGGCAACGCTTAGACGACACTCGAGTACTTCGAAATCCTCCAGACTCTGAATCTCCAATGGGCGCCAGACGGCAAAGCTGGTGAAATCTGCCACTGAGCTATTGGCAGTGGTCTCTGTAGTGGCGTTCAACGCCGTAAAGCGGAAGCTTGCGTTTTGATGTCGTTTTTTCGTCGTGAGATGGAACCCTCCGGGCGTGGTGACATTGCAGTCTGTTGCTAATGTGTTGTCGTCATGCTCGCAGTCGTTGACGACTGAACTGGTCACATTTTCGCAGTTGCCAACAGCTCCTAATGAAACCGAGCTGAGGGTATTGGACCAAGTGCAGTTGGACGTTGGACAGGTAAACGCGCGCGGCGACTGGGACCCGAAAAGCCCACTGAAGATAGCCCCCTGCATACTAAAGTCCTGGTAGTCTTCTGCTCATTATTAGCTGCGTATACGGTCAGCACCTAGATGTAGTGCTAGCTCACCAACCTGGGTTGTGGGAGCACTGAAAGACGCTCCAGATTCATAAACCTGGCTGGTCCTGAAAGACGCGGCCTGGTTAGTGGATGCCTGGCGGCTTGGAAAGGATACCAGCTGTTGTGCAAAGGGGTCGAATGCTAGAGCAGCAATGGTTATAACAGCTCCCAGCGCTCCTAAGCTCGCAGGTAGCCTGAGGAGGAAGAGCAAAGCGCCAAGTGGTCCACGGCTGGCACTGTTGTACAAGTCCAGGTCGCTCAGTCTGTGCGCTTTATCGAAATGCAACCACTTTAACTGGCTAATGGACTCGGCCACGGGAAGAAGCAAGCTTGCCTTCGAGACTGTTGCCAGGACGGAAATGACCGTGTTCGGTGCTATTGATAGATGCCACGCGGAGAGAGCGGTCCCTTGGGTGTCGAGCAGAACAGCCACCATTGCGACCACGCAGGCAGCGCTGAAAATAAGGGAGGCTATTTCCCATAACCACGTGTCCTTTCCTATCAGGAAGTGTCCTGTTGCCTTCAAAAATGGCTTGTCTTCGCGACTACCGCCGGCCTCTTGGCCATGGCTTGATGGTGATGGGAATGGTGATTGGCGACGGATACTGGCACTGCTATTTCGTCCATGTTGAGTATCACTTTCCCCATCGTCCGAAAAAGGCCTGCTTGCTAATGTTGTAATATTAACATAACATACGCCTCAGGATATGTCGGCTTTCTCACAAAGGCTTCTAGGCGATGCTGTACCCTCTTCCGTATTGCGTGCGACTAGTGCTGTCCCAGAGGCGTGTGGGGATTGTTGCAATTCAAAGGAGTCCATAGTGACGTGTCCAGGAAGAATTGTCTAATACGTCTCGCCTTTGCTTCTTGTATCCCACTTATCTGCGGACGAGGCTGAAATTGGGGGCAGTGCCTGTGCCTTGCAGGGATCTCATCCATCTCGTGCCAATCGATGGCCACTGAGCCTCGTTCGGACCATGGCGCCTATTTCTTGTGTTTCATAATTAGTCATTATAAATTGAAGACCGCTTTCCTGGTCCGACAAAAGAGCAAAGCCTTGTTTCTCGTTGATTAATTCGCCCGTGAGGCTCGGCGCCTTCGAACCGTTAATGGCGTGGGTGGTTGTGCCCCTAAGTAAACCCAAGTAGTTATTTCACGATAGTATCGCAATCAGCCATATGCCTCGCATCTGCAGCATGTATGATAGACAGCTACTCGATCAAGACGCAGTCGCGGGCGGATGGGACGATTTCTCGAACAATCTCGCGACTAACCTTGCTGTATTCCTCTCTGTCTTCGGAGAGCAACCGACGAAGCAGTAACTCAGCGAAATTACCACGATGCTCGAGTATTTCCTCTTTGCGGCGACCATGTCCTTCCTGCCAGATGCAGACGTTGCTGCTTTAAGAGGGTAAGCCGGGTGAGTTGGTGAGTATAGATTTCGAGGTGCCCATCTAGATGACCACTTAGTATATGTTAATACAGAGTGACATCTTAATAATTCGATACATTTGCACTTGCGTGATGATATGCGTTTTCATATCCTTTTTAGTCAAGTGGTAGAATCGTTCCACACAGCCTCACTCCAGCTGTCTGCCCCTCATCCCCTCAATGTGTGCCATGGACTCCATTTCAATATCTCCGCAACCCTTCATTAACTCGACAGAAAGTTCTCACCACTGAATATGGAAGCTGCAGCAAGTTTTATTGCAGTCATCCAACTAACAGGGGTTATCGCTCAAATATGTGGGACTTATACCAGCAAGGTCAAGGATGCAAGGGAAGATATCGTTCATCTGCAGCAGACTATCAGGTCCCTCACAGTCACACTGGAAGCTCTTGATAACATCCTTCATGAACCAAACGTTACAGGACCAAACATTTCGCAAAGGACTGGCAGCGAGATTGCCAGCTGCTTTTCTTCCCTCGAATCCCTGAAGAACAAGATCGATCCAGAAACAACACAGAAACCAATGCGAAGATGGGGAGTTCGTGCCTGGAAATGGCCCCTAAAAGCCGCAGAGGTCGACAAAGCAGTAAATGACATCGAGAGGTACAAATCACTCTTTAGTTTAGGCTTGCAGATCGATCAGACGTAAGCTATATACATCCCGGTTGGCGTCGTAAAGCTTACTCTTATTCAGGATAGCAACTGATATTCTTACCCGAAAGGTCGATCTCAACAGACTACAAGTTGCTAAAGGGGCAGCATTTAATGACTATGAGAACCAACATGCAGAATGCCTCCCAGGGACTAGGGTCGAGCTTCTGCGTGACATTGACAACTGGACCGAGCAGTCCAACAGCAAATGTATCTTCTGGGTCAACGGCAAGGCTGGGACGGGAAAGTCAACAATTTCACAAACGGTTGCAGGCCGTCTTAGAAGACGTAATCTGCTTGGAGCAGGCTTCTTTTTCAAACGAGGTGAACAAGATCGAGGCAATGCTAGAATGCTCTTTTCAACGGTCGCCAAACAATTAGGAAGCACAGTGCCTCAGCTACGCCCCGGTATCCAAAGGGCAGTCGACGATGACCCCGATATTTCAGACCGGGTGCTCAGAGAACAATTTGAAAGGCTTATTCTGAAACCACTTCTTGCGATCGACCAGGGCCCAGCAGCAACTATGTTGATTGTGGTTGATGCGCTGGATGAGTGTGACAAAGAAGACGATATCCAGATTATCCTCCAGCTTTTGCCTCAAGTCCAGAAGTCAAGCTCAATGCAGTTGCGGTTTCTAGTGACAAGCAGACCTGAGCTGCCAATCAGGCTTGGATTCATGGACGTAGCAGGTGAATAC
Source organism: Aspergillus sp. MA 6041 (assembly GCA_025768905.1). Lineage (NCBI taxonomy): Eukaryota > Fungi > Ascomycota > Eurotiomycetes > Eurotiales > Aspergillaceae > Aspergillus > Aspergillus sp. MA 6041. Next base: position 721,760 of record JAMFNV010000013.1, on the reverse strand, counting down.
CAGGATCTGAAACTGCACAAGATCCCAGAACCTGTGATAAAGCATGACATCAAGCTCTATTTTGAGACCAAGTTTTTCCAGTTGAGGAAAGAGCGCTCGCTTTCGTCAGACTGGCCTGGAGATGTGAACATCGGTGCCTTGGTAGATAGAGCAGTGCCTCTATTCATTTCCGCCACTACGTTCTACAGGTTTATTAGCGATAGAAGGCGGGATCCAGAAACGCGTCTTCAAGCCATACTCTCAGACAAAACGAACTATGCAGCACAGATGGGCAGCACATATATGCCAGTGTTGAACCAGCTTCTTACAGGTCAGGATGAGCAAGAGACGCAACAGCTGGCAGAGGAGTTCAAGGATATTATTGGTGTTATCATCCTTCTTGCAACTCCGCTTTCGGTAAATGCTTCTGCTCAGCTTTTAGATATAGGGCAGACTCGTATCCAAATCCACTTGGATCTGCTTCACTCAGTTCTCGAGGTCCCTACTGGATTGGATGAACCCGTCAGGACTCTACATCTTTCGTTTCGAGACTTCCTCCTTGATGATAAGAAGAAAGATAATCCATTCTGGATTAATGAGAAGGAGGTGCATCAGAAGCTCACATCTCAGTGTCTGAAAGCCATGGAACATGAGCAGTACGGCCTTAAGAAGAACATCTGCAACTTACCACATGCTGGTACACAAAGAAGCGAGATCGACAGATATACTGTTGGCCACTGCTTGCCACCGGAATTGCATTACGCCTGCCAATATTGGGCGCATCACTTACTACGGAGCCCCAGCCCCGCCCATGAACTAATTCGTGCTTTCTCATTTCTCAAGACGCATTTGCTTCATTGGATAGAAGCGATGAGCCTCCTGGGCATGTTATCTGAAGCTGTTGGGGCTATTCGCGAGTTACAGGAAGTTATACAAGTAAGTGTCAGAATATCAAATCTATTCGTAAATGCTAAACGATATAGGGTAATCAGAATCCGGAAATATCAGTGTTCCTTCAGGATGCTTGCCGATTTCTCCTGAGAAACCGGCAGTCGGTTGAGGTCGCGCCTCTCCAGCTTTATTCATCAGGACTTATGTTTGCTCCGCAGGATTCAGTGATTAGAAAAACGTTCGAGGGCGAGCTATCAACCTGGAATTAAGTGCCAACAGTTGAGACGACCTGGAGTGGAGAACTGCTGACCCTAGAGGGCCACTCCGGGCTGGTGCTGTCGGTGGCCTTCTCACCGGATGGTAAGCTATTAGCATCCGGCTCCTATGACAAGACTATCAAGCTGTGGGATGCTCATACTGGTGTGCTCTATCAGGCCCTTGAAGGTCATTCTGCTCTGGTCTGGTCGGTCGCCTTCTCCTCCGACGGTCAGCTACTAGTATCTAGCTCGGACGATAAAACCATTAAGCTCTGGGATTCTGATACTGGTATACTATATCAGACCCTCACAGGTCATTCTGATTGGGTTTTATCAATAGCCTGCTCATTTAACAGCCAGCTATTAGCATCTGGCTCTAAGGATGAGACTGTCAGGCTATGGGATCCTAGCACTGGTAAGCTGTCACACGCTTAAGGGCCATTCAGATGCAGTTTTATCAGTCGCGTTCTCGCCTAATAGTCAACTATTAGTATCTGGCTCTAATGATGATACTATTAAGCTCTGGGATCCAAGTACAGGCAAACTGCTCCAGACATTTTACGGCCATTCTGGTCCAGTTCTATCAGTGGCCTTCTCTTCTAACGGTCAGCTGTTAGTATCTGGCTCCTATGACAAGACTATCAGGCTCTGGGATCCCAGCACGGGCAAACTATATCAGACCCTTGAGGGCCATTCCAGTTTGGTTCAGTCGGTTGCCTTCTCCCCGGATAGCTGTCTGCTGCTATCTGGCTCTAATGATCAAACAACTAGGCTCTGGAATCCTAGCACAGGCAAACTGCTCCAGACCTTCAAGGGACATTCTCTTCCAGTTCGGTCCGTGGCCTTCTCGCCTGATGGCCATCTATGGGCATCTAGCTCACACGATAAGCTTATTAAAATCTGGGATCTCAGCACCAGTGAGATTCCCCAGGTTGATAGCTATTCTGGCCCTGTTCTATCTGTGGCCTTCTCGCCTGATGGCCAACTGTTAGCGTCTGGCTCTAATACAACTATTATGCTCTAGGATACTAGTACTAGCGAGCTATATCGGACCCTCAAGGGCCATTCTGGTCCAGTTCAATCAGTGGCCTTCTCGCCTAATGGCCAGATGCTAGCATCTAGCTCTGTTGATATAATTAAGCTCTGGGATCCCAGCACTGGTGAGCTATATCAAACACTCGAGGGCCGTTCTGGTCCAGTTCAATCACTGGCCTTCTCCCCTGATAGCCAGCTGCTAGCATTTATCCTTGGCAAGTCTATCAAGCTCTGGGATCCCAATACCGGTGAGCTGCGCTATGTACTTCACGGTCATTTGAATTCAGTTTTATCACTGGCCTTCTCCTATAATAGCCAGCTCCTGGCATCTAGCTCCTATGACAAGACAGTCAAGCTGTGGAATCCTAATACTGGTGAGCTATGCCAAACTCTTGAGGGCCATTCTGATCTGGTTCGGTCGGTTGCCTTCTCCCCTGACGGTCAGCTCCTGGCATCTGGCTCGCATGACACAACTATCAAGCTCTGGGACCTTAGAACTGGTGGACTGCGCCAGACTTTGGACAACCATGAGATGCGCCACACTTTCAGCCTTCATTACCTTCCAGCACTGTCGGTGCTTTTCTCACCTGATGGCCAGCTGCTGGTGTCTACCTTCGAGAAGACCACCAAGCTCTGGGATCCCAGCACGGGCGAGCTGCGCCAGACCCTCGAGGGCCATTCTGATTTGGTGTGGACCGGAAATAATACTCAACAACTGTCTATTCTGGAAAACCAGTGGATTTTCTTTCACGGAAGAATGGTGTTATGGCTGCCCTCGAACTATCGACCAACGTGCTTAGCATTCAAAGCAAGCGTTCTTGCCCTTGGTCATTCCTCCGGACAAGTTTCCTTTATCTCAACCTTTACTTAGTGCCCCATATTCCGTACAGTGCCGCTCCTTATATATTCGAATCTCTCTGATCGGGAACTCCGAAGGTCTTTCAACACAAGAACACTTGAGCTAGTTTCGCTGGCTTCTATCAGTTTCGTCCGTAGTAACTAGTTATGTGGCTGAGTCCAGTGAGCAGTAGCTGAAGTTTACTGTGGTTGATCAGCATTTGGTTACTCGGTCAGATCTGCCATCAGCATAAACGAGAGGCAGTTCTTGGCAGTCATTATTTCGAGATCGGGCTTAATACGTGGAGCACAGAGTTCTCCCTCTGGACGAATGATAAGTCAATATCAGCTGGACGATGAAGAGCACAGACATTCCGGACCCAGCCCTTTGGTCTCTGAAAAAGCAATACTACATTCACAAAGAAAGAGACTCTTCGTGGCCACGGGCAACATCCAATGAAACAGTGCGAAGATGGTGTTCATGCATGAACATGCAGTGGGAACAGCACGGTCACTGGCGCAAGGGCTCCCAAAAACCAGTCAGGGCTGAGCAGCAGCTGGAACGCACCATCCATTTCCGTGGATCGAACGCGAGGTATAAAAGCTACAACACCCCCTCGCCGCACCCCCCAGTGCTTGAGTCCGCCCCGCCCATTTCGCATCCTGGAATGGCCGTACTCGCCATCGTCGTCTTTGTAATGATCGTGGCCACAGTAGCCAAGCAGAGCATGGCCCCTCCACGCCCCAAGAAACCAATTATCGTCTTCGTCCCAGGCGCCTGGCATACCCCTGCTGCATATGATCTCCTCCTACCGCGCCTTCATGCAGCAGGCTACCGAACCACGTCCGTTCACCTTCCCACTGTCGGTACAACCGGGCCTGTTAGCTTTGCCGATGATGTTTCCGCTGTTCGCAAAGTGGTTTCGGGTCTTGTCGAGCTCGAAGAGGATGTCTTTGTCGTCTCACACTCTTATGGAGCCCATCCGGTAACGGAAGCTCTGGAAGGGCTTTCAAAGAAGGACAGTTTAGCTAAAGGTCAATCGGGTGGTGTGGTTCAGCTATTTTACATTGCTGCCATCGTTCCCACGAAGCGGATATCCTCTGCGGAGGCGTTTGGGCCCATGGTCCCGAAAGAAAAGGGCGGAACGTGGATAATATTCAATGATCACGGAGTAGGTACTGTACCCAACCGGTCGAACCACACGCTGATAGGTGGTGACTTCAGAATGGATACACGTCTGTGGTGAATGGTGAGGAAGCTTTCTATCACGACCTCCCTCCCAATTTAGCAAAGTACCATGCTTCGTTGCTGCGAACCCAGTTTCAACTGTATGTCCTTCTATACCGCGATATTAAGGTAGTCACTGACGATAGCAGCTCGGGTTCCGAACCCTTGACTTATGAGGCGTATAAAGATATCCCTGCGGCTTTCCTCTACTGCGACGATGACCGCGCGTTTCCCATCGAGCGACAGAGGAATGTGGTCAAGGCAACTGGCATCCAGCGCACTATGTCGCTAAATACCAGCCATTCCCCTTTTTTGTCTGATCCAGATGCAGTTGCAGACTTTATTATAGAGCTGGTTAATGAGGGACCTAGTACGAGTCGCTTGTAGTCTGACAATGCCATTGCTGGAAGCATTATCAGATTATACCTGCTGACACCTATTCAACTCCCCAAATGCCGCCCTCCCTAGTTTATCCTGCAGCGGATCAATCCACATAATATCCTTCAGCCCTGCCCTTACCTCCTCCCAGCTCATATTCTCTTCGACAGCATCCCTCCATCTCTGCCCCATCCACTCCCATTCATCCTTAACATCAAACACAGAAACCGCCCCCACGATCAGAATCCACCTCATCAACTCCTTAAACCCGCGGCCCTGCGGTACTGGAACAGCAAGAAAACTCTCCCGTAAACAGTCCGCCAAGTACGGATACTTTGCACGTATACCAGGAGTCTGGAAGGTTGTAATGAGGAACGCAAGGAGCGTAAGTCGAAGACACTCAGATAAGGTATCCTCCATGCAGCCGTTTAATTGGAGGAGTCGGTACTGGAATGAACACACCGCGGTGTGATACTCATCTGTAGAGCGTCGTTGGCGCGTGGTGTGCGCGGCGTTGATCAGGGACGAGTAGTGCCGCATTTCGAGGAAGATGGGGACAAGTTGTGGGTCGCTAAGACCATATACTGAAAGATCAGATTGGATCACAGGGGTATCTAATGTGGGTAGGCTGTCATTAGTGTAAAATATTGGGTCGCAATAGAGTGGATATGTGCATAGAAGGCCTTGGGATCCTGTGTTCAAGGAGTAGATGAGGTCGACCCTGGAACTATATTAGACGTTATACGAAGCGGCGAGAGGGGATTGTTACCGTCCGAGCTTCAGATACAACTTTGGATTTAGAGAAAGGGTCTGAAGTCCACCACGTAGACGGACCATCTGCTGCAGCCCAGCAATATGTGTCTTCGCAGCTTCATGGTCGTTGATGATGCAAGAGAACATGGTTAGTATAATCACCGTAGCGATAGTGGAGTTGCCAAGGGCGACGTCATTGTCAGAGCTTGATAGTCGCTTATTTAAATGTATGATAGCCTCTCTGAGGTGTGAGTAGGTAGTTGGCGTTATTGGTCTGTTTTCTGTTATGTCGCGCGTGGTGAACGCCATGAAGAAGGCGCACTGGAGATACGCAGGGTCGTGGAATAGCCAGTGGCCCCATTCGCTTTGGTCGGCATTGAAGCCTTTGAAGAGCTCGGCTGGGTACATGGCCTGGTTGAAGTGCAGGAAGGCTAAACTGTCAGTACGTTCTAGTTCTCTACCCTTGTTTAAAACATGCTTACAGTCAATGACAAGAGCCTTGGTCGAGTCATCCATATCAATTGCGAGTTTGACCTGTGCTATGTTTGATGGGGCGCAAAATGAGGCAATGCTGTTCGACCTGGCCTTTACAACAAGATCATCCTCCTCTTCGGCCTCCTGGTAAGCACAAGGTATGGTGATCGTTGACGATGGACTATTAAGTAAAACAGGCCTCAGGCTGTGCGATGTCCTTGTCGGACGCGTAGTAGATCGACGCGGCACCCCTATCCGCCTATTCTTCCCGCGCATGCAATGGCTGCGAATTGTCTTTCGATCTATAGCCTGGGTCTTGCCAGAACTGTCGACGGGGACGAAGGCAAAGCCCGGGGAGACCATTGTTGCTAGCTCAGTTGTTATAGGGGCAGCGGTGCCACTGTAATCAATCTCCGCAAACGCCGATATGACCGACTATCGAATATGGAATAACGAGTTCCAGTTTGAAGTGGTGGGAGTTCATTGAGGCCGAAGATGCAGCTGAACGTGAGACCATCAGCCTGGTGAGTCAGCAGGGCTCCAGCAGGACCCACCAGATTGTTTGCCATTTCAGGCTTAGTGTCCATAGTTCTTGCTTTCACTGATGCATTCTGACCAATCATTCCGTGTTCCACCTGGTCCACCCGATTGTATTCCCGATTGGGAAAACAATCACCTTCATCGGCCATAAGCCATGGCCAGGATTTTATCAGGTACCTAACATACTTTGCCTCATGATAAACTGATCTTAACTCCGTGATGATGAGGTAGCACTACAGCTTGTGTGCTTTAGCAACCACCGACAGTTTATGTTTTCCCAGAAATATATATATATATATATACCTCCTTCTTTCTATGACATATCTTGATACTGCCCAACGCAGCCCGTTAAACTTCAATTTACTGATAGCTTAATCATGACCACCTCCTCAGACCTTGGTCCAGCCGGATCCTTCATTCCATATTTCCTCAAATCCATAACTCTTTCTCGGTTCGCCAAAACCACCCCCCTAGACCTCACAGGGCGAACAGCCATCATCACCGGAGGATACTCCGGCATCGGATACAAATGCGCAGAGATCCTCCTATCCAACAAGCTCTCCCACCTGGTAATCACCGTCCGCAACCAAAGAAAGGGAAACGACGCCGCGGCCAAACTACGCAGTCTCCATCCAGGCGCAACAATCGAAGTATGGCCTCTCGACATGCTCTCCTACGCCTCCATCCAAGCATTCGTCAAGCGGTGCAACGCCGACCTACCCCGAATCGATTTCATCATCCTCAATGCCGGCATGGTGAGTGGCGAATTCTCCATCCATGAGAGCACAGGCCATGAAGTTTGCTTCCAGGTGAACTACCTCTCAACAGCCCTCTTGACAATCCTGCTCCTCCCAATCCTGAAAGCAAAGCGAGACCCTCAACAGAGTAAACCGAGTCGTATCACATTGGTCGGGTCGGGCTTAGCCTTATCTGCCAACTTCCCTGAACGGAATTCCCAGAGTGTCATTGGCGCCTTCGACAGCCAGGAATATTTCAGCAGTGTGGACCGATACAGCACGACGAAACTGCTTTTGCTTATCTTTATCTCGAAACTCGCGCCGTATGTTGATCCTAGTGATGTCGTCGTCAATGTCGTGGACCCGGCATTCGTCGCGACACCTGGACTGGACCGGAATATTCCAGCGTACCTGAAGTACATCAACGGGCTTAGTCGGATAATGGTTGCGAGAAGTATCAAGGCTGGGGCCTGGGCGTATGTTGATACGGCGGTTGTGAAGCCGAGTAGTACTCATGGGAGCTGGCTTGCGAATTGGGATGTTCATCCGTGAGTTGTCCTTCCTTAACTTCGTCCTTAGATCCGATTTGCTGATGGTTGGCCTCTATATAGGTTTCCCAAGGTCATGTACACCCCCGAGGGAAAGCGGGCTAGTGATACACTGTGGGAAGAGACACTGGCTGATTTGGACTGGGCTGGTGTGCGCAGTATCCTGTCGGCTATGGGGAAGGGGAATGCTTGATGGGCTTGTATATTGTTTATAGAGTTCCATTGGGTTGAGAATACTGGCTTGGAGCACTCTTAATCTTTTCAACAACCACGGTCAAATCACTATTATACCTGCAGGCCCTTCGTTAATAGTCGTTTTATTACTTAGAATCAATATTCTGCTTATCACCAACTTGGTCAAGTAATTTGCGAGCCTCCGTTTTCAATGTACCGCATGAAGAGTTGAGAGAGGAGTTGGAGTATTATATTGTACAAACGCAGTGATAAAATCTATCCAGAAACAAGTCCCCAAATCGCCCACAACGCCCACCCCCCATGCAGACCCCCAATCAACCAAAACGGTTCAACCGCATACTCTCCTCTCACCCCTCGACTCCAGGAATACATAGCCAACGCAGAAGCATGAAACAAGGCAAAGGTCTTGCCAACGACTCGTCCTACCTTGGTATGTCGAATGTGGTAGTCGCGTAGAAACCAGCAGTTCAGGATAAACGGGAGTATCAGGGTGGCATTCTGACGGAGGAAGAAGCGGGTTGCTGGGTGCGCGAAATCGGAGCGATTTGGGAATAGCAGTGGGGAGATTGTGTAGAAGGCGAAACAGTCCAGCGACTGGACGCATAACGCAGAGCCGTAGAGCAGCCGGATGGACAGGGGCTGGCTTGGGGTAGGGCCTTGGGGGTTTGACTGCAGAGTATCAGTACCTGCTCTGGAAGTAAACAGTCAGTGCTATCGTACCATTGTGCTTTATAGTACTAGTAGCCAAGAACTCTCAACTGAACAGTGTGAATCAGAGAAAAAGCTCCAACTTCATCCAGGATCTTGCAGTGAGGGGGGGTCACGTGGAATGTTTATACGAGGTGGACATTCAGGAAGGAAAGGATTGACAGAAAAGGGATAATAACTGATGCTCCTGCCTTGTCTTCCAAGTTGATCGATTCCTAGTACGTACTGGTATGCTTAGGTGAATATACTGACCGAACTTACAAGAGTGGCAGCCCCCGCAGTCCGATTGAGACACCTCTAGAAATGTGAGATATATGATAACCACTTGTCCACTATTCACCAATCTAATGCTATTCTCCATTTAACTTCAACTCCACTCCATGCACCTCATGAAACATAAGATCCTGAAACTACAACTGGGGAACCCCCTCAATGGGCTGCCGCCAGGCCTGCCGGCGATCGCTAAACACCTCCATGGCCGGAGTCGAGATATGGTCAAACAGAGTAGCCTTGAGGAAAATCTTTCCGGGGTAACTAGGGCTCCTTGTGAACACAGGGCTATTGTAGATGATAAATCAGTAGGGAGAAATATTGAGGATTGAGTTAACTTGCTGGGTTGATTTACCTGCCACAGGCTCCACAGAATTTGCGCTAAACACATGTTAGTTCAGACTGAGTGGCATTCAAAATCTTCGGAGAGCACAAACCACAATGTGGTTTCCGCTGACTGTCTGTGTATCCTCGAATTCCTTGAGGGTGGTGTCTTTGTCGACGGTGAGGTCGGACTCGTCAACGAGATAGTTGATCGAAGCGCCTGATAGGGCTTAGTCAAGATATGCAGACAGGTTCTCTAACCACTTACCCCCTCCAGATCTAGCACAGTTGCTGCTACACAACATGTGAGAAAGTGGCTTAGTGGATTAATTTGTTCATTTGGTAACATACCAGTGGCATATGACAGAGTTTGGCGGCTCTTGCTTCAACGACACCTCAACACTACCGCAGATGCAATGTCCTTGATATGCGGCCATTGTACGAGGATACGATATGTTGGTCTAGAAATGGCAGTCAAGAGCTGCGGGGCCAGCTTTATATCGTTTTCGTTGAGTTCCACACAATGTCGAGTGACGTCAGGCATCGGACCGCGGCATTTCGGGAATTCCCGCACTTTATTTTGTATAATTTTGTATATTTTGTGTATATTACTGTAAGTATCCACTGCGGAATGCGGCAAGCTGCAGATCGACGAGTCCATTCAGTAAATTCCAATCTATAGTCTAGTTCTTGTTTATAGCATTTCTGGGGATACTTGGTACACGCACAAAGCATGGGTTATCAGTGCAGAGATCTCCGGCGAGAACGGCAGGAAGGTCTGCCATATATATGGCGACGGCAATGGTACCACTGAGAAAGGAGAAGAAAGGCGTCAACTATTATAAGCCATGGTCTGTAGCCGGAGGTGCTTGGGAGAGTTTGGTTCTATACTTTGAACAGATAGCACTGGCCGGCCGATTTGGCGGAGAATCCGACCAACCAACAAATAAGTCATTGTCTCCATGGTGCTAAGAAGTTTACTAACTACAGGAACAGGACGACTGCATGCTTTATTCTTATTTTTTCCTAAAAAAAAATAAAAAAATCTTTGGCATTATATATATGGAACAGCTTAAAAGATCAAAGGCCCTGTGATATAGAGAATGCTTTTCGTCCGACGACCAGGGCAAACAGTATCAGGCCCAGGCCACCAATAGTCGTATTGGGCCGGTCTCTCCAAGGATTCCTGATCGAGGCTAGGAAGTGAGGCATGAGTGATCCGGTAATCGGGTAGAAGCGTGGATGGACAGAATTAAATGCGCTTAGGAGACTGTGAGCACTGGAGATCTCTCCGTTCCAGCAGCCTTCAATGATCCACCCAAGCCAAATGCCATGTGTACTTGGTAGGTACTTCCTCTGTGGCCAATAAGCTCGACCATCGGTAGGAGAGTTATCTTTGAAGAGATCGATTTCGCACTTTGTGCCAGTTATAACTTCATACATGACTGCCCCGAGGAGACCAACATCAATCCGCGCCGTGTATCTATTATCATCCACAACTTTCATGTCAGAATCCAATGGAAGAAGAGATGCTTCCGTAAAGTCGCAAAATTTGAGTGATAGATTAGAATCAAGAAGGAAATTCCGGCTGGAGATGTCTGCAACAAGCACACGGCTGTCATGAATGAAACTTAGTGTGCGAGCCATCTGCTCGAACCATCTGAGTTGCAACTGGCAAGGAGGGCGGGATTTTGCAAGGTATGCCCGGAGATCTCCTTTCACCATATAAGCGAGCTGGGTGGCGTCAGCTGAGCATCCAATACAACGGACAACGCCATTAGAACGGTCATCTTTATGGTTTTGCAAGCGACGATAGACATCTTGTTCGTGTTTGAGGCTTTGAATGTTCGCGTTGACTTCGTAGTCTGAGCTCCAACGGTATCTCAAAGGAGTCTTGACAGCCACGCCATCCTGCAGAAGAACTACCGCAGAGGCTCCACTTCCAATAATCTGTTCCTGGGGGATTGTATTCCCTTGACGATCAAGAAAAGGGGAGGGCATGGCAAAAAGAAGAAAGACAGTTGGCTTGAATTGACCACGAACAAGGGGATAACACAGGTTCTTAAATGCAGTGTTACGGTATCTCATCACGTAATCACGACCTTCCTTAATAGTTACAGACGGAACATTACCAACTTGATACCCAATACAGCCAACTCTGGCTTTCTGTAATATGTACTACTAGAAACTTGGTATATTTTAGCTTAATTTATAAGAGTAACTAATATCTTGAAGGTAATGCTCACGTTCCTATAATCTAAGTCTGAATCTAGTTCATATATCCTCCTAATTCTAAAGCCAGGAGGATATCCCCACTGATATAGTGTTATATTATAACTACAGCTACCCTACCATAGTCCATATTGCTGGACATTATGATAAGAGTCTGCTGCACTATTCATCTAACAGAGCTTCATGCTCATGGCCATCGCAATAGAGAAAATGAGGTAATAGACTAAGGATATCAATGATATAATCCGACAAAAGATCGCGTGTGCGTTTCATGGTGGTCTGATTACAGTTGGTGGTGTCTGCAACTGATGCCATAGGGCTGGAAGGCGAACCTTGGGAAATTCTAGAGGAGTCGTATAAATCTATATCTAGTTCTCGTTCACTATTACTTTGCAACGATAATGTCGTATGTTCCCTGCGGCAGCACAACCTCATTCTTCCCGTCCGTCTCAGCAACTGCAGGCTTCATCTCAACAACCTTCCATGCAAGGGGCAGGACAAGAGTGCAGGTTGTAGTGGTCGGTATGCGAACCCCCAGCTTCAGTCTCTCACCGATTCTTTCAAATGTAACCCGAATAAGCCCATACGGACAATCCACTTCCCCCTCCACAGACCCAAACTCACTCTCAACCGGCGGTCTCAGTGTCCAAGTCCGATACGCATCACCGACTGGTTTAACGCCTAGTACCGCCTCGTATAACCACTCATAGATCGTCCCCAGCATATCATGGCACTTGGAGCGACACGCATCCTGCCAGAACTCCAAGAGCGTCGTTTCGCCACGACGCAGGAACCGCATGTAACTCGGGTGTTCTTCCTGTCGCGCCATGGCCAGCACGATATCCGGTCTGTTGACGTCCGGCTCGGCGAGTGTATTCCAGAGGTACTTAAGGCCGATTTCACCTGCTTCGATGCGGTTCCCTGATGCCGAACAAGCCGATAGAAACGCCTTGATGATATCGGGTCTATGAACTGCCGGGACAAGACCGAATTGCAACGCCATGGCCTGCGCAACCATCGTACAGTCATAGACGCCCGGGTTATCAAGCGAAGTATAGAATGCATAAGGACGGGTTGTGTTGCCCGTAACAAGGAGGTGCCTGTTATAAACACCATAAATCCGATCCGCCCACTCCGTGTATTTCTTTTCATCTTCGCCATATCCCAGCTCAGCAGCCATAAGGGCAACATTGCGTAGACAGCGATAATAAACCGCCGTCTCGATATTCGCCTGGTGGTTCCCAAACGCGATATCCCGTCCCCAGTCGCCCAGACCGTGCTCGATCAGCCCGCCATGCCGCTCTTTCGTCTTCATGTATTCCATATACCGGATACACGGCTGGTATATCTTGCTGAACACCTCCGTCGACCCATAATACCGCTTTATCAACTCAGGGAGGAACGCAATCGCGCAGCCCCAGGTGATCGTATCATGGAGCGGCCCGCACATGTATCTAATCTCAGGGGCCATAGTGGGAACAAGGCCGTTCGACTCCTGGGTATCGATGATATCGTCTAGGATCTTGGAATACACGGCCTCCATGTCGCGGACGTACTGCGTGGCCGGGGCAAGGAGGGAGGTTACCTCGAGCCACCCGAATTTCTCGATCTGGGGACAGTCGGTGTGGTAGCTGAAGGTGTTGGAGGAGAAGCTCCAGTAGCAGGCGTTGATAAGGGCGTTGACGTCGTCTTTGTCTGTCTTTATGTATCCTAGATGCCGGGCTGCGGAGGAGACATGGCGGGCTGTGACGGAGTGGATTGTTGGGAGGTCGTCGTTTGGTTCGAGCGAGGCGCCTTCGATTTGGATGTAGCGTGCGCTGGTGAAGGAGAAGTCTGGCGTCCAGGATTCGGATTCGGTTGTTCCTGAGAGGGTGAATTTGGTGTAGACGCCGTATTCGAATTCTTTGAATAGAGGATCGGGCATGAAGACTGCGCCGTTCTCGTCGATGGTTTCAGAGTATCGGATAATAATCTCAGACCCAGCAGCGCCAGTTATCTCCACCCGGGGCATGATGCTGGAGTTCTGGCCAAGGTCGAACATTGTCACGCCAGGACGGAGGACCTGGTGTCGCACTGGATTGAACGTATTGTGCAGAACAACAGGAGGCTGGCTCTGATATCGCAGCTTTCCTCTCGGTCCTGTCAGCGGTTTGGCAGAGGCCCAGTCACTGTCGTCGTATCCAGGCGCATCCCAGCCAACAGGGTATAAGCGACGGTCATGGTCCTCGGACATGTAAATATTCGCCAACGTAGTTGCACTGTTGCGAACCTTCCAGCTTGGATCCGATATCATCGTTTCGTGCGAGCCATCGGTGTAGTGGACGTGGATCTCCGCGAAGAAGCAAAGCTCATTCCCATAGCGAACATAGGTGTTATCCTCGTACATCGGCCAGAAGAACCGATCACCCTGATCGCCAGCGTAGAATCCATTACCGACATGGGCACCGATAACATTTTCCTCGCTCTTCCACTGAGATGTCACATCGTAGCCGACAAATTGCACGGTGCGGTGGTAGTTTGTCCACCCTGGGTCGAGTACATGCGTTGACGCGGGACTTCCATTGACGGTGAGGTTGAAATGGCCCAGGCCAGAGGCGAAGACAATGACTCTTTCGACCTCCTTGGTGGATGTGTGCAGAAGTGACTTTCGAAGGTAGATGGGTTTATCTCCCCCGTTGCCAATCCAGACGGCCTTCCACCGGTCGGCCTCGTTTTCAAACCAGGTGCGGAAGATCAGACTGCTATGCGGCATCTACAATCATGAGTCTGTATCCATAAAGGGGATAAAAAGGAGGAGGCTAACATAGGTCTGGTTCATGCTGTAGGGGGGAAGAAGTCTGGATGACCGGGGATACGAAGTGTAGAACTCATTGATCGCACTCTTCGAAGCATTGCCATTCTCATCCCAGACAGTCACTTGCCAGTAGTATAAAGTAGTCGACTTGAAGCCACTCTCGGGCCTGCAAATAATGTTGCGCTGGGCATCGCTCTGTACACGACCGGAGTCCCAAGCATCTGGGTGTTCATCGAGATTGCGCTTGGAGGAGACCGCTATACGGTATGCAGCTTGTCGGGCATTTGTACTTCTGGCTTCAAGCACCCAGAAGAAGCGAATCGTATCAGTATCAACACCAAGTGCTTCGTGGAAGCCGTGAATGCCGCAGCGAGTGACCTCCATCTTGCAAAGCACAGGAAAATCAACGAGGGGCAAAGAACGCAGGCAGTGCGACAGCTTCATGATTAGCTCGAGCTTAAAGTAATCCAGCTGGATCCACTGCATCAGGCCATCGGTGCGCGATTCCCCGAGGTTCCTCCACAGGCCCAAACGCCAGTCAGGCCGGAAGTTCCGAGCTGGAGTCCCCAGTCCATCTCCACATTACCGACTGAATTAACGGAGGGAAGTCTGAAGATTCATGAGATGGAAAGCTGTATCGACCTCGGGCTATTGATCCCCGTGTGGCCCCGCAGTTACCGAACGGTGTTAGGCCATACGCTTAATTTGATATATGTTGCCATATAAGACCATCTATATAAGAGTCCGTGTGCCCCTATCCTGCGTGTCTACCACCATACATCACATCCCCAACACCATAGCCATGTTGTCAGTCAAGACCGTGTTCTCAGCCATTTTCCTGGCGGTGGGAGGATTCCTCTTCGGATACGACAGCGGTATCATCACCTCGACCATCTCGCTTCCCACCTTCAATGCCTACTTCACGCACCCCAGCGGCACCGTCACCGGCGGAATCGTATCCTCCTTCCAAGGTGGCGCAATCCTGGGTACAGTTTTCAATATGGCCGGAGCCGACTGGGCAGGCCGCAAAATGACAATCCTTGCCGGTGCCCTGGTTTCGATTTTGGGATGCGCACTCCAGGCTGGGGCTGTCAATATGGCCATGCTCATTATCGGCCGTTTCATCGCCGGTGTTGCGGTTGGGATGCTGACTGCTACGATTCCGATGTATGCTGCTGAACTGTCAGAGCCGAAATGGCGAGCTACCCTGTCTGGTCTGCTGCAGTGGATGTTGAGCTGGGGGTTTTTGGTTGCACAGTGGTTGGGATATGGATGCTCCTTTTCCACCAACCAGTTTTCATGTATGAACCCTGATCCAATCGAGGATGAAATGCTAATAATGTAGGGCGGTTTCCGCTTGCATTCCAAAACATCCCCGGTCTCATTCTCGTCGCTGGCATTTGGTTTCTCGACGAGTCTCCCCGTTGGTTGATGGAGAAGGACAGACACGAGGAGGCAAAGGCCGTTCTTACACGCATTCGCAAAGGCGAGTCGGCAGATACCATTGACCTTGAATTCCGTGAGATTCGAGACGTCATTGCAGCTGATCGGGCTGCGGGAAATACATCCTGGAAGACAATTTTGACCAAGCCCTCCTGGCGCCGACGGTTGATCCTGGGATGTGGTGTGCAGGCATTTGGACCTCTCTCTGGAATCAATGTCATCAACTAGTATGTACACCGACCACGGCTAGACTATGGGAGACTGACGATTATAGCTACGGACCCAGAATCTATGAAATCCTCGGAATCGACAACCAAACCTCGCTCATGATTATCGGCATCAGCGGTGCCCTCTCCATCGTATACTGCTCCATCGGCCTGTACCTAGTCGACAGAATCGGCCGTGTAAAGCCTCTCTTCGTCTCAGCCATCTTCCTCGGGGCTGCCCTGCTGGTGAATGCAGTGCAAGCGCAATACATGGACCAAAGCAATCAGAACCAACTGCGGTCCATGGTAGCAATGAACTTTGTCTTCAGTCTGTTCTATACTCCTGTCGGGATTATTTCCTGGGTATGCCTCCCCCTCCCCTCTCCACATCCCAGCAGTCTTCAACCAACATATATTAACTACTGCAGGTATATCCCGCTGAGATCTTCCCCGTCGAGGTGCGAGCCCTCGGAAACGCCCTGACGACCTTTACCAACTGGACCGTCAATCTGGTCTTCGCCCAGTTCACCCCGAACGCGCTGGACACGGTTGGCTTCAAGTATTTTTACCTGTTCTTCGCACTGAACCTGATTGCCGCTACGTGCTACTACTTCTTCTATCCGGAGACCAAGGGACGGACTCTGGAGCAGATTGATGAGCTGTTTGGCGACCAGCTTGTCCCGCATGCCATGGAGGACCCGGATGCTGCAGACGCGGCTGTGGAGAAGCAGCAGGCCACGCACTGGGAGGGAAACGAGACTGGAAATGCGGGGCGGGTCTAGCCTTCTTACTCTTAGTCTAAAGGCGGTATTTTTGTACAGTAGTGTGTCAACGAACGGTGGTTAGTAAATCCAAGGCAGGAGAACGAGTAACTCGGATATCCCGTACCACATACACTCCCTTTTCTGTTCTCGATTCTGGTCATCTGTAACATTCCAGCACAGACTAGCATTTTAGCTCCATTTAGCGCGAGCACTAAATATTAGCGGCGGCGAAGTTGTGCCAGGACAGCGAGAACGCCGCCGCTAACAACTGGGGCGATAGCTGGCCCACTTTATAACCATGGATTGGATCATTGGAGGCCAGTTTCAAACAGTCGAGATGCGATTGAGCTTTGTTCTCTGAAGATTCGACCTCGCTGTTATTAGGACCGAGATTGTTTGAGGCCCGCAGTGCCGGCATTTAACGGGGAATATTGAGGGTTGAGTTGACACAATCGACCAAGTTGACTCCATGGCTGCATAAGGTCCAGGTTAAACTGTATTTGATTTAGCAGGCGGAGAATACTGGGCCTGTTCACAAAAAAACCTTGGGTGTCTATTCTGTGTTTACAGGCACCGCGATTAATGCTTCAATTCCACGCCGGCTCTCCTGCTGTCATCTACGCTATCCCATACGCATGATGATTATCACAGCCCACCATTCTTCCGGCTCATTCCGCTTGCCTATTTAACGATAGTGGTGATTTAGGCGTCTTTGTATTTGCATTATATGCCAAAAGTTCGCTTAATCATTTCCTCAGCCAGACGATCCTGAAATTGAAACTGGACCCTCGCCTCACGACACAGGGCCGCCAAATACCGCCTCATCTCCAGATACTTGGTCTCTATTCTCGGCCCAGGCCGGGTCTGAGCATTTCCCCGCCTGTTTCGTAACGGGACATCATCGTGCATTTGTCCCTCTATCTCCAGAGTGGCCAGATTCGGGGTGTGGGATTTGAAGTCGCGAATGAATGCCTCTAGATATGTAGTCAAGTATGCGCAATCACACTCATGGAATGCCTCAATAGCCAACGACTCCAGCGATGCGGGAAGAACATCGAGGAATGTATTTCTTGCGCCGGCTCCCTTGAAGCCTTTCCAGTCTAGGATAACCCGGGCGCGAAGGCGGAGCTTCTTCAGTGCCGTGAAGTCAATAAATGACCCACCGAAACCAGTGTCAGAGCCGGGGGACCAGAGGCTTGCAGAGACTGTTATATCCTGTAGACTATCCCTGTGCTTCCGCAAAGCAGTGTAGAGCGCTGCGGAGTTGAGTGGTTCCATGGAACTGTTTTGGGCAGAATTCTCGTACAGAAATGACTCGAGCCGTTTCGGTGCGGTGATGAGATCTGGGAGGGCGGTTCTGCAGTAGCTGCTGTGTAGGTGGAGATGTGTTACGTTTGAGAAATCCCCGGGTTTTGGCTCTTTATCGTGTAAGCCTCTATCATCGAGGTCTGCGTCGGGGTCACGCCCATCCCAAAGCAAATGAACTGTAAACCTGCGGAGGGAGGGCAGGTGGAGGAACCGGTGTACGTAGTGAGATGGAAGCACACATCCTATATGGCCCCAGACAAATGAAACCTCTTTCAGCCGGGCAAGTGTAGTGTTACCCGGATCCTGTGTGGCTCTGTGTATCATGTTGCGCATATACTTGGACGGGTATTCCCAGGTCATCTCCAGCTGCTCCAGGTTCGGGAGGAGGAGCAAGAGAGCCGTGATCCATGGGTCGCTTTCTTTTTCATCCCTGAGATCGCTCTCCCACTCTGTGAACTTTTTTTGAGACAAAGCGGCTTTCTTCACGATTGGTTGGATGGCATCGCGGTCGTAGCGGATTTTGTGGTATGGGTCAGGTCGAACAAGGCCTTTGAATTGTAGAATACGGACAGACCTGGCATACCGGGGGTTCCGTGCTAATGTGGATACTAGACGGCTTAAGTGCCCAAGAATGAAGTCATCAAAGGTGAGCATTGTATAAGCGTGTGGACCTAGTAGGGCGCGAAGTCGACGACAGCAAGAGGCAAGGCGGAGGGTATCTTTATAGCCCGCTAGGTGGTCTGAGATGAGCAGTAAAAGCTCAGGGGGGAGATCAGACAGCATGGCAGAGGATGTTAGAGGAAGTAAGTCCCTGATATCACGGTGGATGTTGGACTTTTGTAGGCAGGATGCAGGCAGCACTGGGAGTCTAGGCAGCAACATGATCCCACTCTGATTGTTTGCTGTCAAGGTAATTTGATTTATATTAAGTCATTATATATCATGATTAAAATGCCATCAAAGGCAGGATTACAACTAGAACATGAGAACCCGTGAAATCGATACCGAGATGACCGCTTCTGCTCTTTCGTGTTTCCTCCTGAATGTAGGTTCCTTTATTATTGCGGATATCCCAACACTGCAAAATAATGGATTGACAACTCAATCCAGCTCCTATTAGTTATTACCTGCTCAAAGCCCGCATAGAAAGCAATTTTGGCGGAAAGTGCCCCGAAATGAACGAAGTGAGAGAAGGGCGGTACTTTTCCGACGCACCACCCCCGTGAGAGAGAAAGCCCTAACGCATCGCCCCTGACCATGGGGTAGACACAGTCAATGCCCCGGATACGGGGAAAATGACAGCGTACCTGCGTGACGAGGGTTCAAATCATGCCTAGAGTCAATACGGGTAGCTGGATTCGAAATCAGAGCCATACTTTGCCAGCCACTTAGACTCATCCTGATGGCGAGTGATGGTAGCAGACGGTTTGTCTAAATCCCAACACACTGAACCATAGTCTTCAGAAGTGGAACAACCGTAATTGATCCATTGTCTCTCCAGCTCGTCGAGCTGTTCATTGGTACAGTACCGAATATATCGGCCGTCATACCATGAATAACACTTCTGGAACTCCCCATCGTAGGGAAAACAGTCAAGTGTGTAGCCCTCCGGCAGGTTGGCCTTGCATATATCATCCATGACAGGCGGGAGCTCTGTGACAAGCGGACCGAAATCCTGGTTATCAGGCTCAGCTTGACGGCAGATAGGCCGGGGAGGGATACAGTAACCGGTTCCGTGCCTCCACTTGCGACCGACCCTGGGTGCCTGCTGAAGAATCTCTTTTTCGACATTACACGAGGCTCTGGAGCAGGACTGTCCCCTTCTCTCGCCGAATTTGGAGCATGCGGCAGCGCATCGCCTGCCGTTCTTCACCTGGCCGTGCTCATCGCACACGGGCACCTCTCTGCACAGGAAAGTGCCTCCGCAATCGAAGTCTGTTGTGCATTTACGGCCTGTGATGGCGGTGATGGGCCGCTGACGTGCCAGGATGTCGTTGGCTGGGTCGTTGGTGTAGTAGTCGTCCTGATCGGAGTCTTGTTCCCAAGTCGACTGTTCTGAAGGGGTGCTGCTGCTGCTACTGCCATCGGGACGAGTGATGTCCACCTGGTAGGGCGCTGGACGTGGGCTTGTGTAGTTGGTTGTTGACTTTGCAATGCAAAGCGCGGGATTGTGCCAAGCGGCCTCGGCTGCATAATTCCACAGTTCGGTGTAGTTATACCACGTCTTGGGGGTGAAGAAGATCCTGCAGTCTGCGGCTTCGTATCTGAACTGCAGCGGCGTGTTGGATGGATCGTCGCGGCGGATCTGGTCTCGGAGGTTGACGCTGGCGGAAAAAAGAAGGAAGTCGAGTCTGCGGTCCGGGAGGAAAGGGGGAGTCGCATTGTTGATCAGCAGCGCATTGTAGATGTCAAGGTCCATCTGTCCGATGTTATAAGATGCTGCTCCGCGTGTTCCGGCTGGGGCCTGCATGGGAGTGTAGTCCGGCCTGCCCCCAACGGCGACGGTGCGCACCTGGGCTTCGTGGTGCATCATCTCCATGAACATGGCACATGAGGACGAGCATAGTCCGTCGCTCAGAATGAGAATATCCTCGGCTGCGTATGGTGGGTTGTCGGAGACATCCATGTCTTCTATGTGGATGCCGCTTGCTTCGCGAATGAATGCGCCGTCTGTTGGATTGTACTGCTCGACCTTTGTAAAGTTGTCACCCCTGTAAGCGGATCTTGATCGAAAATAGTCCTCCCATGAGGCGAACCCATCACCAGTGTCCCGGTCTAAGCGATTCTGTATCACCCATTCATTTGTAGAGAGAAATCGACGGTCGTCGGTCCAGTTACTCGGGAGATCCTCCCAGTAGGACGTGAAAGAGTTGCCGAGGACATCAGCCACTGTATGGACACGTCTGCGACTTGCTGCAAATGGTGTGATAGTGGGAAAGAACTAAGAGAAACCAATAAGTAGGAAACGGCGCACAAGGCGTGTCTGAAGACTCACTAGCTTGAATGTTTCGATTGCCAGAAAAACCTGTCCACCGCCGTTCTGCTGCACGTCGATAACGACCTTCTTTAGACCTGCCTCCTTACTGCGTCGAAGGAAACTACTGACTGTGCGCAGAAACTCCTGGGCCGTGTCCTCATATGCCGCAAAGTCCGTGATACTCAGGACAGCCACGGAAGAGTCGTGCAAAAAGAACACTCGTGGCAGTGTCGTGTCGTCAGGCTTCCGTCCTGGTAATATAGGCTCAGGAGTCGGATATGCTGTGGGCCATGACGAGGCTGTAGTCGAGGCCAATGTGGAAGGAGAGGGCGTAGGGGAAGGAGTGCGAATGGGCGTACTCGACGCAGTTTCGTCCAGATGGCGTCCCTCAGAGTCTCCCCCAGGGACGTAAGATGCAGGGTAGTGGCCCAGGACAAAGAAATTGTAGAAGTCTCCTCCTGTTTGAAGCGGTCCTGTGTTGCCGCGACTGAGATAGATGGCCTGCCATGGCTCCGGCCCTATGACCGTGCCGTTCTCAAAGGTCAGGGCAATCGTATCGCCGGGATAAAAGGTAACCCCTCCAAAAAAGACTTCCAGGAACCCCTGGGCCTCCAAGGCCCCGCTTCTCATCAACATGTTCCAGTCGGCGTGCGGCTCGAGCTTGCCGATGGAGTTTTGAGCTG
The DNA here is from genome assembly GCA_025768905.1 of Aspergillus sp. MA 6041. Classification (NCBI taxonomy): domain Eukaryota; kingdom Fungi; phylum Ascomycota; class Eurotiomycetes; order Eurotiales; family Aspergillaceae; genus Aspergillus; species Aspergillus sp. MA 6041. The sequence continues at coordinate 700,199 of JAMFNV010000013.1, read as the reverse complement.
CGAATTCCGCCAGGTACTCGACCACGTCTTGCCCGTTGATCGCGGAGATCGCTGAAGGTTGCCAGGTCAGGGCGTATGACTCGTTGGCCAACAGGTCATCTGCGAAAGGTAGTGTCATACATTAGCTTTGGCGTCTCCAAGGTGTGATACGCTATAGAATGTGCTGAACTTCATACCTGAGACATAGACCTTTGGCAGCTCTGTTCCATCAACGGACACGGACACGATATCCCACGGGGCTCCGTAGACAAACGTCGAGAGGATACCTCCGGTGGCCGTGAGATGGTCATCGTGGGCCGCCGTGAGGAGTCTGTACAGGGCAGACTCAAAGTCATGCTCGCTGAGGAACAAGCCACTATTGATACGGCGCTGTATCTGAGCCAGCCCAGCGAGAAGATCGACAGCCGGTTGCTGATATCCGCGAGGAGGCTCTGCGAGGTAGGAAAGGGTGCTGTGGAATTGGATTGTGTCGTTCACGTACTGGAGCAGTTGGGTCGCAACGGCCGGATTAAAGGGAACGCTCCTTAGGCAATCGTAGGCCTGCGTCGCGTTCAGTAGTGCAAGCGTTTCTGGATCTATGATTTACATCAGTCAAACCTGTCTGGCGTCAGGGCCGACATAGTACCCGCCTCCGTTCACAATATCGGCACACGCAGTTGGATTTGGGAGTGAGGAAGTTGCCACAGATGACCCAGATGACTGCTGCGATGACGCTATGAGGGCCTGCGCCAGGACCAGTAGAGGAACAGCGGTGTTGACTTTCATGTTGACTCTTTGATCCGGCTCTGACGTGAGGCGCCCGACGGTCATTAGAGCCAACGCATTGCGTCTTTATAGATTGGTGCTCTTAATCTCCGCAAGTACTCATGCCTCTCGATTTGACTACAGTCGAAAGGCTTGCTTTTTTTTTTTTTTTTTTTTTTTTTTTAATCTTTTAATTTTGTTTTTTCCCGCGTTTCGCCACACTCGCCCGCCAGATGCAGTGCATTTGCGATATTTGGACAGCCGCAGGCATCGAACAAGCAGCCAAGAGCCCGACTGTGTCACATACCTTCGTCTTCCATCCACTAGCAGGTCCTACAGAAGACCTATGCAAGGCTTCAGGCTGACGGGGCTGAGACATGGTGACACAGGGCTGTGGAAGTCAGTGAGGCTGTCGAAGCCTGCCAGGCTGATTTCCACTCGCGTATACCATGTGTAAAGCTGGTGCGTAATCGCATGCAGCGTTAGACCCAGGGGAAATGCCTTCGCTTGCGGCAATGCAGGTCCAGGGTGTTCATACGGGCTATGTCGAGATGCAGGTCCAGGGGTGCTCACAAGGGCTGTGATGAGAAGGGTGGTTGACTTTGCCTTTTTTTAGAAGCATTCCGTCTCGTCATTCGACGCCCGGGCACATCCCCCTGCATCCCGCGTTGAATTCAAGCCTCTCGCGTCAGCCCGTGGAGGGTCAGCGTAGCATCCCAGGGCTTGCGTGACGTGTGTAAGCTGACGACACAGCCCGTGTTTCTTTTCCCCTGAGTCCCTGTCTGCAGAGCCGCGTCGTCGTCTGGATCCCATGCCCTAACCCAACATCTTTCCCCGCTTCCCTCAACCAACACCACCTCTGGATACCATTCGTGATGGCTTCGTCAAGCGGCATTCGACTTTCTCTCGACGCCTACACAGTTGGCTGGGTATGCGTCAGAGACCCCGAACTCGCCGCCGCTCGAGTGCTTCTCGACGAAAAGCACGACACCCCCAATACCACCAACGACGATTATATCTACCTCGTCGGCCGGATGGGAGAGCACAATGTGGCCATCACTCGGCCGACCGGTGCCGGAAGATCTGCAGCCACTGCGGCCGCCACGAACCTCGCTCGCACCTTTCCAAAGATTCGCTTCGTGTTGATGGTCGGGGTCGGCGGGGGCGCGACAACCGCTCCCACCCGACCTGGTTCGCTCAAACCAACTGAAGACCTCTTTCTAGGCGATGTTGTTGTCGGTATCCCCCATGGTAAATATGGTGAGTGGCTCCAACAGTCCATGGTCTCGAAACTGAGGCTGCGGGACTTCGTGGGCTAATGCGTCGGGTTTGTTGTGTGTTTAGGGGGCGTGTTGCAGTATGATATGGGCGTCCAGCACCCAGGAGGATACCAGAGACGATCGCATCTGGACAAGCCCGGAACACTCCTCATTCAAGCCGCACAATCTCTGGAATTGAAACACGGATTCGCGGAAGGCAACATGCATGGGTACATGCGCCAGGCCATTAATGATCTAGAGCGCATCGGCAGGACGGAGTTCCAATGCCCTGGTCCCAAGCATGATCTCCTTTTCCAGCCGGAATACTACCATCATGGAACAGAGACGGACGAATTCTGCCAGGAATGCGATAAAGCTCAGCTGGTGAAGCGGACGCGGCCAGATACCCCCCCTCGTGTTTACCACGGTCTGATAGGGTCGGCCGACACTGTCATGCAGGACGGACACCTGCGCGATAGGATGCGACAATCGGACAAGGTGCTATGCTTTGAAATGGAGGCGGCGGGCCTAATGGACTCGTTTCCATGTCTTGTTATTCGGGGTATCTCGGACTACGCGGACACCCATAAGAACAAAGTGTGGCAGCCGTATGCGGCTTTGGCTGCGGCCGCGTATGCAAAGGATTTGCTGTCTGTCATCCAGGCGCAGAAAGTTGAAGATGCTGAACTGGCGTGGTTACTTTGTATGTCTTCGCCTGAAGAGCGGGCCCAGCATCAATTGACAAGCATGGGGGACGCTGACCGTGTCTTTTTGAGAGCCAGTGAAGGAGGACGTACGTACGGTCATAACAGGTGTTGATGAAATTAATTCGAAAATCAAAGACAGCGAGCGCAACGAAATATTACAGTGGCTTACTCCTCTAGACTTCCAAACGGAACAGGATAGGCTATTCCACAACTGCGTGCCCTGGGGAAAGCATATGATGGAGTCTAAAGTATTCCAGCGCTGGGTTAAGGGTGCACCCTGGCAACTCCGTTTCTATGGACCAGCGGGTGTGGGTAAGGTGGGTGTCTCAAAGGCTAGATGTGCTTCAATATAACGTGAGCTGATCTGGTGCGTTTCCTGATTAGACCCATCTCTGCGCTTTGATAGTGGACCACCTTCGAACGACGAGCCCCCAGCCACCGGTCATCTACATCTACTTGAGTGACGAAGAGAAGAAACGGAAATCTCAAACACGGGAGAACGTCCTAGGCAGTCTAGTGAAACAATTGATCCTATTCAATGACTCCGTCCGCATACCGCCCGACCTCAGAAAGGCATCCAAGAACCAACTTCCCCGCGAAGCTGCACTGAAGCACGCGTTTGAAAAGCTACTTGGGGAGTACGAACGCACCTACCTGGTTGTTGACGGCTTTTACCAATGCTCCTCCGATGTTTTGCAAATCCTCAAGGACTATCCCCTGGAGCTTATCAGGAAGGGCGCTCTACTAAGCCTTCTCACAACGTCCCCCGGCTATCGACAAGCAGCCTGCGTAATTGATTGTGACGGCGACGGGTGCGAGAATCGAGACCTCAAAATCTTCTTCAATTGTCATTGCAATGATAACGACTTTGATTTGTGTCTCGAATGCAAGGATAAGGGAAAGGGTTGCCCAGATAGCCACCACACAGGAAAGGAGACCTACGATACCGTCCGCGTCGAAGTATGTCCTACAGAGGAGGAAATCGTCCAGTTCTGTGATGTCAGTCTCTCACGGGCTTCCAGCGCTGGTCCTGGGCTATGCGATAAGCGCATCCACCCTGAGCCGCGCTTTAATCCCTCACCTTTGGCGCGTTATCTGTACGACAACCCGGGACTGAACATATCCCTTGCGAAAGGAATCGCCCAAAAAGCACAGGGAAACTTCCGCATTGCACGAGCCTGGCTTGAGGACTTGTTAAATGCCCGGAATCCAAAAGACTGCGAGGCCTTACTTGCCAGGATGGAAAGCAACGCGTTCGAAGTACTCAAGGACTACTACTACAGCAAGATTAAGTCTGTTAAGAACTACAACATGGGACAGGCATTAGCATTCAAGGTCTTCTGCATGCTCATGGCAGCGTGTCGACCGATAAATATCTTGACCTTGCAGCATGCCTTGGCCCTCGAGCGCGATTCGTGGGTGGATGAGGACAATTTAGAGCATCGAGTATCCATACTTAGAGCGACAAACGGACTGATAACGATTGACAGAGCGGACGACCAGAGCTCTATTGTGCGATTTGTTCATGGGACTCTGCAGAAGGTCCTTGGTGAGAGCGACTGGGACCCATCCCTGGCGCTGGCGGAGTCAAAGATGGCCTTACTTTGTCTAACCTATCTCAAACATGAGGATTATGCAAAGCACTCGGCAGATCTCGCGGGCTACCCTTTCCTTTCTTATACTCTACAGCATTGGGGAGACCACGTTCGGATGGCGTGCGACAAGTATGATCCTACGGTCGAGAACAAGGCTTTTGGGTTTTTGAGCGATCTTGATAATGTCAAGGCAGTAGCTCGAGAGGCTGGGAAAGTACTGCCACCAGACTGGATCCACGAAGATATTAGCGCCGTCCATCTTTGCGCCTGGTTCGGTCTATCTAAAATCGTGGAAAGGCTATATGATGCCGGCCACAGTATCACGGACCCGGAGAGAAAGCACGGACGGACCCCTCTGCAATACGCATGCAGACAGGGTCATTTAGCCACAGTTCAGGCGCTTCTGGCACGGAAGGCGCCCCCAAGCGACGCGCTAATCATGGACGCCATTGTCGGATTCCCGAACACGGACCGTGATGAGGAGGGGCGAGTGGAGGTCGCAAGGTTCCTGTTAAGCGGTCGTACCCTAAACTCGGGCATCGACGCACTCGGTACAACAGTCCTCATGTTTGCAGTAAAGCATGGCTATTACGACTTCGTGGACTTCCTGCTACAGGATGAGTCAATAGACGTCAATATTACGAATAGGAACGGCCAAACCGCGTTGTGGTTTGCTGTCAACTCCCAGCCGGCACCGCTCGTTCCTCTCAAAACAGATCTACCGCATGGTATCTTCGGGCTGCTGCTGCGCAACGGGGCAGACCCGAATATTAAGTGTCTAAAGACTGGAAGGTCGATATGGACTCATGCAATATCATCGCGGCGCTCGGCTGCTCTTGCCGCCTTACAACTATCAAAAGGGGTATTGCCGGGCATTACAGACGCACAGGAGAAGCTTGCCTATGCGGACCAATCCACGGTTCAACTGGCAACGGTAGGCAGAAGTCTGTCGTCCAGCCTGCGTGCAAATTTCAGTATAGATCTCAGTGCTGGTGATACCTTGGTTACTTTGCCTGCGCAGGAGATCCGCATGATAAAAGCTACGTGCAACCGCAAGCGCAGATTATCCGTTACAGAAGAGGATGAGATGAGGGTAAACAAGAAAATCAGGGTACGATGAGACAGGCTCTGCTTTCAACGGAAATTCACTGGTCTAAATCTGCTGTGTATTTATATATTTATATTGATTATTGTGGCTGCTATGTTGTCATTGTGACGTCATACCAGCCTGTCAGATCGCTGCCTGTTCTTGACTTCTTCCCCCAGGCACCTGCGAACTGTTTTCGATATATTGGATCGATATCCCTCGCTTCCTTCCCTGTCGATCACGTAAAAATGTCTGACTTTTGGTTAACGGAGTATATCCACCACCTGGTGGTGCAACCCGCAGATGCCCGCCTCAACCCGCCCGAGGGCTACCTGTTTGTCCAGGATGGGCTTATCATCTCCTGCGGGGTATTATACGCCCTTCTGTACGTCTTTGGTATGATGCGCGCTGTCAAGGATGGCGTTTTGCCGGGATCAATCAAGTACCTGTATGCCTACCAAATATCTTGTACATCATGTTCCCCGGTGACTGACTGCTTAGATCTTTGACATTGGCGTATGAATTGTACTACGCCTTTGCGACAACATCAACGCGAATAGAGAGAATCTGCTTTCTGGTCTGGTTCCAGCTGGATCTCAGCTTTGTCGTGCTTGCCCTCTGGCGCGTCTTTGGCCGCGGCCAAAGGAGCCGAATTGCCGGGGAGATGCTTGTATACTGTGTAACAGCCATCGCCGGATTACGGTACTTGGGACATCTGTACCCAGACGACCGCGAACAGGTTACAGCATATTGGACGGGCATTCTTTTGCAACTCCCGGCTGGGTGGGTGTACGCGTATGGACTGGTGAAGCATCGTTCTTTACTGGGTCACTCTCTTGAGATTTGGTATGTAACTTGCTTCCCTGGTCTGCTATTGCGCTGTATTAATTGTGGATGCAGGCTTGTGCGCTATCTAGGCTGCTTCACGGCGTATGGGCTTTTCATCTGGCGCTATCTCAATGTCCCGAGGAACTGGGAGTATGTGGGATCGTTTTGGAGCATCGCGATTATTGTGGTTACTCTGATTCCAGAGACAGTATACCCTTTCTTATACATATGGGTATTTAATCAGAACAAAGAGAAGGTGAAGACAGGTTAGACGGGGCGGGGTCGCGGTAGACTTATTAGGGTTGGGTATAACGGACATAGAGATTTACATATGCAACAGGCACCAGTGCAATCAATGATAGAGCTGTACTGTTGTTATAACTCAGGGACATATAGAAATACCATTCGAATAAAAGCCTCACCAGTGGTTATTTAGCCGTCTTTCTATTTGCATCATATGCCAACAAGACCGGCCCAAGTCTGTGTAATATGGTCATTGCTGTTTTTGCATCATCTACACGACCACTCCTCAGAGTCACTCTCATCAATCAGCAGCCAGATCGCCGTAGTATCAAGACCAAATACCCCAGGCTGGCCATTGCCCGACTTGCGCACTTTGTCAATTAATCCAAATCCTTGAGCCCTTACAATAGAGGATCGTGCTTAATTCCGACCTCCCGTACCTCTTCAGAGTAGAGTCTTGCCAATCAGCACTATCCTCATCCTGGGAACCTTTTTACATAGACTTGAACCCTTTCCGGCCAGTCTCCCTTATAGGCGTTATACACCTGTGAATATCAGTATGGGCTTCAACTCGTCTAGATGGATCCAATACCAGATTATTTTGTCATATATAACATGTGTTGGGTAATAGCTCTGTTGGCCCTCTTGACTAGAAAAGCCTTAGGGATGGTGGGAGCATGATTTCCCCCTCTCCAGCAATCACGACCTCGTGATTGGTCGTTTTGAAGGCAGCCCAGTCACATGGTCGTATTTTGCAACACCAACACCACCAACTTGTCTTCTTCGATCCTCACCACTCAACTGCTAATCATCAACAACAATGATGAGTCTGAGGTTTGAGACACCTCGTCACCCTGATAATCCGAACATCCAGCCTTTTCGCTACTTCCATCCGCGGCCCTCCCCCCGATGGCGACCTGCCTTGACAGAAACAGACGAGCTGCAACCCATCAAGACAGACAAACTTCATCTCGTCTCTTGGAACATCGACTTCTCTAACCCCTCTCCAACCCCTCCCCAACCGGAGGCCCTCAAATACCTAAAATCCAACAAAACGGAATTAACTCACAGTAATCTTCTTCCAAGAAATGGCCTACTCAGACCTGGAGCTCCTCCAAGAAGCTTCCTGGATACAAACCATTTCAGCCTCGTCGCGGATTTCAAAATTATGCCGTATGACTCTAGTTAGGTGAAGTCTACCGCAGCTCCGCACAGTGCAGGTTGCACATTTGTCTTATTACACCACTAACACAATGATGCATATTCTTAGGCGCCGCAATAAAGTCGGCTATATTACTTGCCCATCGCCAGCCGTTTCAGGAACTGCCAGGCGTAGCTTTAATAATCCTACTCAATGAACGGCCAAGGCAGACTACCACAAAACAGGAACGATATACCCGGGGTCCCAGGCCACCGCCACGGAATTGCATCCAAGAGGTTGATCCTACGTGGATAATCGTTCGGCGGACCTTTGTACCAGCGAGAAGTGGGCTCAGCTATTTCGCTCGCACCATCTGGGACTATTCCCCGCCGTCATCGACAAAAGGAATAGGCCGTCTGTGTCCACATTAAATAGGGATGATTATAGCATAGGCCAGTTTTCCTTCCAGGGTAAGCTATGCTATTCACGTGAGTCTCGCCTTCATATTACTATTACAATCAACGTCGTGACAGTCATGCAATTGCCATGGGAACGCCGAATGTTTCGACAACCCTCTGGTCCACAGACTGCTGGCTCCTACGACCATCGATCGCCAACGAGATGATTCAATTCATTCCTCCATCTATGGGGCACTGCAAATAGAACCTTCCGAGCTGATGCAGGACACCCGCAGGCAGCAGCCCAGGACGCACCCAAAACCGCAAAAGGACGTGGGTTAGCTGCTACTCGGGCGAGGCTGTTCGAGATTCCGGGCCATTGACACTATATGCCAGCGCAAGGTCGGTGTCCGCGGACTGCAAGCTCGTACCTTTCGGGCCCACTTTATTCACCCGCGATGAGGGTTATTTGGCTGCCTAGAGATACGCTCGGAACGTTCCGAGGGGTGGAAGACGCAAAGTATAGCCCGATCGACGTTTAGCCCGACCGTGGGCGGGCACAAAGGGAGCAGTCAAGGTGAGAATACGAGCATTGAATAAGGCCATCTGCTCACCGTCAAGCCTCCGGTGGATACGATTACAGCGCAAAGCTTAATATCCGAGGTCCACGCAGTGGAACATGCAAGAGTGCGTGCGCCTTCCTATTCTGACAAGGCTGAAGGCCTAATTGGACCAGTCCATACATAGGTGCCCGAGAAAGATCTGCATTGAAGTTGACCTGGCAGGCTGCCATGTTTCCCTAGCATCTCGTTTGACCAATCAAGCGACCAGTAACCATACGATTGTGGCTATGACAATTTGCCCGGCGAGGATACAAAGAAGCAGCACAACAGCATTACAGGCAGCTCGTATAATCTCTATGAATCCTATGCGAGCGTTTAACTGTTTCTTCTCGTGGCTCATGCTCGTTCTCGTGGAGCAACGCCTCATCCGGCCATTAGGTTGCCATGATACCGTACCCCGTAGTGGCTGTGGTGTATTTGCGATGTCATCGGCGTGGGTTCATTGGAAAGGAGAACGCCATAACCCTGGCAGATCTAGTGCTGTCCACAATCCACGGCCAAGACCCAGGGAGGTATATCTACTTGCGATGCGCCCATCCCAATGCCGCCTTCGTCTCCGCCGTTCCAAACAACGTCCCGCGAATATCGCCACTGCCTCAATTGGTTGAATACATCATACTGATCTCAATTAAACTTTGGATCGTCAACTACCGTTTTCGGATACTATCAAAGTTATCGGTATCCCTAGCGTCCCGTCTGTCATTGCAGATCTCCGAAGTATCGACCAGATGCCGCAAACCACCACGAAGAAGCAGAAGATGCCGCCACAAACTCCGGCCAATACTGCAAAGCCACGTAAAAAGCCATTGCTTGCTGATACAATTGGGCAGTCACTGTTCCAGAATCGGTCCTCAGAAATTCCTCATGAGAACGCATTGAACAGCCACCTGTCGGCCTCGACAAGCGGGCCACTGCCGCGATTGTCGCCGACGTCGACGCATGTATATCAGCCTCCCAGGCGCAGTTCCAGCAGCGCCAGCACGTCTTCTAACACACTCACGACCGAATCCAATCGAACAACACTTGATGGCACTGGCGATATCTCAGCGGGAAGCGAACGGAGTAACTCCTCCAGCGGCCACAGCCCGTCATCATGCCGAATCGTCAGCTTAAGTGGCACAGTCTCCGGGCAAGATGTCGAACGACTTGCTACTAAGTACGGTCTTCCTTCTCAGATGGGACTGCTAGATCCCAGCTATCGTGTCTTCATCAATGACCAAGGCACGGCCGCGCTCTCCTTCAAGGTTCTCAACAAGGTCGCCGTCATAATGGGCGATCCAATGTGCGAACCAGCTCAAATCCCCGGTCTCCTCAAAGACTTCAAGCACTACCGCCGGCGGAAACGCTGGGGCATGGTTGTCCTCGGTGCCACCGGAGAGCTGGCTCAATACGCATCGATAACCAAAAAATGGACAATGATGCAATTCGGCAACAACAGAGCCTTCAATCCAATGACAAACGAGATAGTCCACGAAACCGGCGGAAAACGTATACTCACACAGAACCGACAACTCCTCAATCCCACCAAAGGCGGCATCACTCTAGACATCTACGCCCCGTCCCTCCACGGCACTGACTTCAAGCTAGAAGCCCAGCTTGTCGCAATCTACGATTCATGGCGCGTCGCCCGTAACAACAGCGGCAAGCTCCAGGCGTTTATAACAGAATACGACCCGTTCTTAATGCCGTCGCTAATGACATACATCTATACTCGAGATCCCACGGGAGCAATCAACGGCTTCACGGCGCTACGCTGGCTCGGCGCAAAGGGCGGCTACCACGTTGATCCCTGCATTGCTGCCCCTGGGGCGCGAAAGGGCCTCAGCGACCTTCTTCTCTTTGCATCTATGTCCTATGCACGACAGCTGGGTATTTCATATCTAAGCGTCGGCTACGAACCTTCCGAGTCCCTTGGTGAAGTATCCGGCATGCCCGCTCCCATTGCGCGCTTGACGGACCGGATTTATCGGTATACATATCACCATCTTACCTTTGGGGGGAAGAAGGCGTATTTTGACAAATTCAAACCAGACAGTAAACAGGATTCTCCTGTTTATGTGATTTTTCCTTCCAGGATTCCTGAACCGCGGCCTGTTGTTGCTGTTGCGCATGCGGCGAATATCAGTATCAGACGGCTGTTATTTGATAAAGCGAAGAGTTGACATTGCGGCTGTTGGAGCTGTGTTTGCTGCGTGTCTTCAAGTTCTTACAGGAGAGCAACTCCTATTCTTTCCTTATCTGCATCCCGACACCGACTTTTCTACACCTCATACCTTCCTTCTGTACTACTATCCTCTTTGCCATCGGCCATGCTCGAATTTCCTATCATGTACCACCAGACTCACCTAGACTAAGCTATTTCATCTCATTCAAGATTTCTATCTCAACGTCAACTACCACCCCTTCTGAAACGATTCCAGCCCTTGTACCAGATCATACCTCTTCTCCCCATAATTCATAACCCTCCGCCTCCCAACCCCCTCAAACTCCCCAACCCAACGCGCCGGAACCGCAATCTCCAACCTCTTCCACCTCCTACTCCCACTCAGCTCCTCCCACGGTCCAACCCACATCCCCTCCCCCTCATCAGACCACTCAACCCCTGTCCTCGGCGGACTCGGTATACCGGCTATCGAAAGCGACAGCCCACGCAGATTAGGAAGACGCTGGCGAATCAAGTCGAAAAACCCATGATAGTAGTCCCGAAAGTCCGCGTCCATATTCGGCGGCGCGCGCCTGCAGATTTTGTACACGTCGATTTCAACACAAAGGGACGTTAAAAGCGCCAGGTGGTCGCGCGGCATTAACCTCGTCACCCGGTGTAGCTGGTCGATCCCCTGGCTGAGGACGAATGTGTTGGAGCTGTATAGAATCGGGAGAGACTCTTGATATCTGTCATCAGGTATCAGCGACAACACCAAACAAAACAAGATAAGATAAAATTTAAGGCGCCATACCCAATCTTACAACACCGCAACCAATTCACCGCGTCAATCCTATACTCAAACCCGTCTTTAACCCAAGAGCTCGATCCAAGCTGGAGCATCGCACCCTCCGCAGGCGCAGTTTCCGGACAAACAAATTCCTTCACGGGGCAGACAGCATCATCGTCGCAGACGCGATGCCACCAGCTCCATCGACTATATTTGTACAGCTGCGGCCCGTAGTCGTAGTCCATATGAATCCGCCGACCCCCAAAGGCATGGAGGTAGATGATGTACCGGACTTCGGGGGGCAGCCGGGTGAAAAGGGGGCTCTGTTCTTGGGGATTTAACTTTGCTTGTTGGTTGGGGGCTTGGTGCTGTTCTTGGTCTTTAGTGTCGTGATCAGAAGCCTCGCAAATAGATGCCAGTAGACTGCGATAGTCCGGTGGGAGCGTGGGCAGGTAGTAACGGTCGTGTGGCGAGCCGTTGACTTTGCATGTCGAGTCTTTCAGTCCTGGGGAATCGAACGTGGCGCGAGCCGTGTATCCCACCGGGTTGATGCGTACTGACGGGTCTCCTCGTGGTGCTGGAGTTGTTGGTGTTGTTGTTTGCTCAGGGCGCTCCTCTCGCTGCTGTATTTGCTGGCGCTGGCGCTGGCGACGGGGTGTGCGCTGGAAAAGCCGTGAGAGGAATTCCGAAGCCACCATCTTGCCTGTGTTGTGAAATGCGAAAAGTGGAAGTTGGTTCAAGGCTGGTTCTGTGTTCGATAAAGAGGGGCTGAGTCGGGCAACGCAGGTGGAGATTGTGCAACGCCCGACCGTTGGATCACTGCTTGATGCCTGTTAAAGTGGACCTTATTTGGCGACTCTATCAATAAAGACCTAAACATGGCCAATATGTCAACATACTATTGTATTTCACGCCCTTTTGGCAACATCGGCCGAGGAATACGAGACGCGGAGTTACTGCCTGGCCGCATTTACTATAAATGCCTGGACGAGACATATCTACTGTCTAACTGCAACCTGTTTCCAAGATGTCTTCCATCAATCCAGAGTGGAATGAATTTCGCAAGAAGAACCCTGATCTCCGCCATGAAGATGACCAGCGAAACAATCTTTTCTATGCAAGTCCAGCTGGCCAAGCTCTCGCTACCCAAGTCTCCGTAACAAACACTACCATTCCAGCCCGTGACGAGTTCCAGGTTCCTATTCGTATCTATACTGCCAAAGAAAGTAAGGTCTGTCGTGGAATTGTCGTCTTCTTCCACTCCGGAGGTTTTACTGGTGGTTCCTTAGAGACAGAGGATGGTATGTATCCCATTAACTTATTCGCAAGCCCTTGCAGTACTGACTTAAGTTGCTAGTCTCCTGTCGATACATGGCTCTCAATGCTCCAGTGACAGTGATCAGTGTAGAATACCGCCTGAGTCCAGCATACAAATACCCTATCCCGATGAACGACGGGATAGACGCATTTCAATACATCGCGAGCAACGTACAACAGTTCGTCGCACAAGCAATTGAGCCTGTCAAGTTAGTTCTCAGCGGGACTTCCTCAGGAGTCCATCTAGCAGCAATAATTTCCCAAAACGCGCGCAGCTGGTTCCAGATGCCTCAAAATGAGAAGCTGGCCAGCCAGGTTCAACTAAGCGGCGTCCTGCTCCGCGCCCCGGTGACCGTTTATGCAACGGACGGTGGAACCCTCGTTCCTCCCGTGTATAAATCACTTCACCAATCCTGGATGATGCAGTATGAAGGGGCAGGCTTGGACCGGCTGAGCATGACGTATAACCATGGTAGGTCTACCGAGCTGGCTTATACAACCCCTAACATGCTGTATTTCCAGATTCACTCGGTGTTCCTGCCAATAAGAAGACAAGCCCCGAGGCGTACCCTCTTTGGGGCAATCTTGCGGGCCTGCCAAAGACCTACATCCAGATTTGCGAGCTGGATATTCTCCGGGATGATGCAGTTTGCTACGCGCGCGGACTTCAAAAGGCTGGTGTTGAAGTCAGGCAGGACTTTTACGAGGTATTCATACGTGCTCTTTTTACGTCGTCCGTAGGGAAACGGGGATTCTAATGTCTGGAGCAGGGTCTCCATCATATTTTCTGGGTATATGGCCAGGATTTGGGTATTTCAAAACGGGCGCAAGACGACCGCGTGCGGGGGCTGGAATGGTTACTTGATAACTTAGAAGGTGGTAAGGATCAAGTTAATCATTACTAGCAATATTCCAATAATACTACGTACAACTTTCTTTCACTAGTTACTATATTCCTGCAGTGTAGCAGTCAATCCAGTGGGCCCGAAACAAATATGTGGAGCCTCGGTCAAGCAGTGGGGAAGTATATAAGGACGTTTCCCTTCTCCAAAACAACTTCACTATCACCCGGACTGGGCTGCAGATTTAAAGGTACGCGGGGAGTTTATATTACCCAGGCAAGTCTTGTTGAGCTTCATATCCTTCTGATTGGGGTTTAGTTCATTAGCCGGATAGATGTGATGTAAAGTAAGCCGGTTAATCTGGCCCTTAGATCATGGAGGGCCGGGCAATGTATGATAGCTATAGATGGCTGCTCCTATATACAATGGTGTGATAAGGTGAAACAGTAGCCAGGCATCTCATTCGTCATGCAGAAGCAGCTTTGAGGACTATCTTTCAGATCGACATGACAGGCTGGTACTTCCGCTTTTGCCGACTCCGGCGTCCCACCCACGGTGAACCTCCTGATATGACATTCATTATGTCGAAGAACGTACCAAATAGTGCTAGCATGGTTGGTTATAGAGCGAGACAACGGCGCGTGGTGATGTTTCAGGTGACGCCGAAAATGTGCCGTCTGTTTGATCAGCAGCTTTTAGTGCAGACTCTCAGGATGCTCTGAGACAAGTCGACGGTCGATACCCCATTATTAGGTCAGTGTTCAAGACGGACAATTCTTGCGAGTATCAAACTTCGTCCCAGTCCAGTTTCGAAACTAAGAGGGTCCACTTCCGCGGTTTCAAGATCCATCCATGTCTGGTGCAGAGAGCTTGTTGTATCAGTCAAGTAACTTTTTCTAGTGTAATGTCCTTGATCATATATATCTCGTGAGGTACTTCTTTGTTTCAAGCCCCCATGGGAGATCGGGTTGAGGCTCTGTGAGGCCGGAGGACCGTGCATTGCAAGGCAGACGAGAACGACCGGTTGATGCCCACCGGTCGGATTCATCAGGATTGAGAAGATGGCCGGTGGCGCCCCATTCGCTTATTGAAGACTTGACGGTTCCGTGGAACTTCGGTGGCAGTATGACAGGATATTACTAGAAATGGCTCAACCGGATGCTAAAGCAACAGACACTGCGGTTAGCAACACTTGGACAGGAAGAGAGGGAGAACCATCCTTCATCTTCGACTTGATCTCGCCCGCCGCGTCAGCTCCACGGTTTGATAGGACCCTCGCAGTCACTCGCTGCCTAGGCCGGTGAATGTCTTCATGAGGCATGATTAGGCAGTAGGTCGGTGAAAGAAACTTGGCTGAAAAGTGAGATTGTGGATTGCTAATTCCACTGGTCGTCATTGAAGCTCTGATTGATTAAGTTTTGGTATTGAGTTGCCCTGAGGTGAACTGATGTTGCACAACGCTGGGCGGTTGTTTGCCGAATGAGGCTGAACTGCAGTTTGGACTTTGCAGACTTCACCACATCAAACGCTCTCAACCATCTTCCTTTATTGGCATTGAATCTGATTTTCACTTACTAATTGAAGAGAAGTTGCGCAAATTCTCTTTTCTTTAATCCCAGCTAGCCTCACCCTGGCTTACATGCATCTCGCTTTCTCTCTCAGCTTCACCCCGCACCCTCACCAACTCCACGTTCAGGTTCAATTCCAGCTTCAACTCCAATACCAGATCTCTCTTTTGATTTAAAAGTCACGTCATCTTCGACAGCTGTCAGTCCCCACTTGAGAGGGGATACGAGACTGGCGTCTGCCTGGTGGTACCTGAATCAGGTGACGAGGTGACGAGGTGGCTAGGAGAGGAACTGAACTCAACAAAGTCAACACTGACGGCATCCTCACTTTCTTCCTCCTTCTCTCCTCTACATCCAAACTACACAGACTACGCAATCTACGCAATCCCACAATACCATGCCCGAGCTACTTAGTCCGACCGGTCCAATGACCAGGTCGAAAACAAGGATGGCCAAGGCAGGCGAATCGCACTTCCTCGCTCTCCCGGTCGAGCTGAAGATCCAGATCTTCCAGTCCTGCTCATCGTTCACATCCGGCTCCCGTCTCGCAAGGACCTCAAAGCACCTATACGGAATATGGAACAAGCACCTCAACGCCATCTACAGCGGTATCGCGCCGGTCGCGATAAAGGAGCACTCAGCATTGTGCGATATGCTCAAAGACCTTGAACGCATTCCTTCTGATAACCGACTGATGGAACGTGACCATCTCATCAGCGTTGTAGAAGCCTCCTCGATCGGAACCGACTTCGTCGATGCGTACCACGTGAACATGCCGGTCCAGCCATACCACGATCCGCAAATACCCCAGACCCTATCGCCCGCCGAAGAGCGGCGCTTCATTCGTGGCCACTACGAAACCCTGGGCCTGCTATACATCGGCAAAGCCGCGCAGCAGAAACGCATCAAGCAGCTCGACCTGAAGACGCTTTTCCTCCTCTCCGATTTTCTGTGCGTTTTCGACGTCGGCGTCTCCGAGGACGAGCAGATTGCGGATATGCTAGATAATAATCCGACCGCATACCGGTATTTGCAGGTCGAGCTACGGCAGCAGCGGAATAAGGTGTTTCGAGAGCTGTACGGCCATGGGTACAGGCCGCGGTCGCATACCCCGTTTCAGGTAAACGGGCGGTACGCGTGGTGGTGTGATCAGCAGCAAGAGACGCTCAGGGAGATGTTGACTGGAAGGGTGTTTCGCGGGGAGAACGACGAGGTTGACATGTCGAAGGTGAGAGATGACATGTGGTATGACAGCGACGGGGAGTGAGGGTGAAAAACGGTCGCGGGGATAGGCAAGGAGAGTGTTGGATCGAAGGATTAACAAGTGGAGGGGTTCACGGCGGTAATGGCCCGAACTCGACCCAGGGGGCCAGTTTTCTCGCCAATAAATGTTGTTTGTGGAGATGGAATTGCAGAAATTAAAAGCAGAGTGCAGGAACCGATTCAACCGAATGAGTCCCTGGTTCGTCTTCGTAAGATCCACAGCGGTTGTTCCTGACCCAGAAAACAAGTAAGCCATCAAGACAACAACAGTAACACAGTAACACAACCCCTCAGCTCAGAGTCTCAGACCGTCTGAGTCTCAGGGAGAACTGAGAGCCCCTGCCAACGCTCGGCAGTCCATCCACAGTCCGTCCCAGAGTCTTGAGTCCAGCGTGCCTTGGCCCGCCGCCCAATAGTTTCGCAAAGCCACCACAGTTAATTTCCCCTCCAGCGCCGATCGACCCCTGATCGCAACACGAGCCAGGAACATCGCACAAAGGCCCCCGGAAGAGGAAGAAACTCCTGGCGCCCAGTCGAGTCTCGGAGTCCAGACCAAGGATTGGCATGATTGGCACGATTGGCAGGCACACACATGGCCCGACCGTCGTAGGGCAACAGGCTGGAATGCGCCCTCAAGGGAGGGAATAAACACAACACGCGACTGCACTGCGCCCATGCCAGGGGTCTGACTGTGTCCACGCGATTATGCCTGCAGCAGTGCAGCTGTGTTCAGGCAAAGGAAAAGGCCTGCCCAAACTTCAGGGAGTTTGTTGTCAGTTCGTGGCGTTTCACGGGTCTCTGCAATTGGCCTCCGGCTGGCGCCTTTAATTACCACGGCGCTCTAGCCCGTATCCTGGCGACTAGCGATTCAATCTGGACGCTAGGGAGCAAAGTCTGGTCGCTGGATTCCCCACTTGGCTCTCTTCACTTGTGACTTGGCTGGCCTTGGAGTGTTGGCCGGGCTCCTTTTATCGCGCGATTCCCTCCTCGCTTTCCTCCCTCCACATCCCACACCAGTCACTCTTTTCCCACTCACCAGCTGTTTACGTTCTTTACTTCGGTCGTTGATGTGAATTGATCCATCGCGCACCAACAATGCAGTGGAAGTCATTCGTTTTTCTCTTCGCCGCCGCCGGCTCGGCTGTGGCCCGTTCTCACGGCAACCACAACCACCGACACGGCGCGCGCCACCAGCACGACAGCAATGCTGTTGCGAACCACATCCATGAGGAGGAGCCTGTTACCGTGACCGAGACCGCCTGGGCCTGCTGCACCAGCTCTGCCCTGTCCTCGTCCATCCCTCCCGCGCCCGCCACGTTCATCGAGACCTCCTCGTCCACCCAGACTGCCATCGAGACCCCTACCAGCACCCCAACTCCCACTCCTACTCCGGAGCCCACCTCTGAGGAGCCTACTTCGACCGAGACCCCTACTCCCACCCCGGAGCCCGAGACCACCAGCTCCTCCACCTCCACTGTTGCTCCCACCAGCACTGAAAAGCCCACCAGCACTGAAGCCGACCACTCTCAGTGGACCAAGACCCCCTCGTCTGGCGACTTCTGCCTCGATGGCTTCGGCGAGCGCACTTCGCAGCTCATCACCGGCAACAAGGACACCTACGCAGGCAACGTTGGCACCCCATGGGGTAGCAACATGGTCGAGGTCAGCGCCGAAAAGGCTGCCGACTACAAATACGTCGTCCAGTTCCACGGCAGCAAGACTGACTCTCTCTTTGTCGCCATCTGGAACAAGATCGGCCCTGACATGAAGATGACCGGTTGGTACAACGGGAACGCCGCCATCGAGTTTACCCTGCAGCCCAACGAGATCCGCTACGTCGCCTTCGACGAGAACTCCCAGGGCTCCTGGGGTGCCGCCAAGGGCGACTCCCTCCCCGTTGACGCCTACGGCGGCTACTCCTGCACCTGGGGTGAGTTCGACCTCGGCAGCAGCAAGAACAACGGCTGGTCCGGCTGGGACGCGTCCATCATCCAGGCTGAGGCTGCTCGCGCCGCCAAGGCCCTCAACCAGCCCGAGATCCTGGGCATGAAGATCTGCGCCGCTGACGGCACCAACTGCTCCATCATCGGCAAGGGCGGCTC
This sequence comes from Aspergillus sp. MA 6041, assembly GCA_025768905.1. Classification (NCBI taxonomy): domain Eukaryota; kingdom Fungi; phylum Ascomycota; class Eurotiomycetes; order Eurotiales; family Aspergillaceae; genus Aspergillus; species Aspergillus sp. MA 6041. The sequence goes on along the minus strand of JAMFNV010000013.1, from coordinate 681,549 downwards.
CATCATCAAGGACGCCTACGCCTTCGTGCACCGCTGGATCGACGGCATCGGTGGCAAGGTTCCTTCTGGTCCTGTGCGCATGGTCGCCCACCTTGACTACGACGAATAAGCGCGTGCTACGAGACCATGAGTGAATCAGTCGCATACGTTTGTAAATAAATAATCTTCTTTTTACTTACTTACAAATCTGGTCGTACCTAACTTGGCTGGTGTATACTTAATACCTTACCGATACTCTGCACATTCTCTCGGCTGAGGCCTGTTTATAATTCATTAATTGGAATGGTTTACGCTGCTCTTTGATCATTTATTCAGCGTGATACAATTCTTTCTAATAGTAAACTCATCATTAATACCAGTAATATTGTTATCTGCGACGATACGGTCGAAAATATATATCGAATATAGCCAGGGATTCGTATCTTGCTTTCTATACCAACAATATATATCTCCACCCTATCCCAGTCCACCCAGCAAAACAAACAAAATAGATCAATCAAATCCCTCCACATTGATCAAATATACACAAACTTAAGATCTCCGATACTCATGACGCGTATTCCCAAACATAACACTTATGGATACTGCTGTTTCGTACTACATCCTTACGATACTGCGTCTATTCTGTCATGGTAAGGCTGTTGGGCTGTAAGGATAGAGTGGACATGGCGCCGGAAGGCGGCAAAGAATATGTGTCGAATATTTGAGGAGAACAACCAGGCGATGAACAAAAGACAAACCCGCAAGCCAGCGCCCAACCCTTCCTGAACCCAATCGCATCACAGAGATAAATTTCCAACCCACAGCTCAGGGAACCCGCGTGTTCTAAGCTTGCGAATCTGCCTCCAGTCCCGCTCATTACCGTACATTGAGCAGGCGTCAAGGATACGTATTCTGAGATATAAGACATGACTTCTAAGCACTTGAGACCTTTACAAGCAATTAGAGATAATATATACTGATACAGGTCTGTGCTATCTATGTCTAAGTGACCCTCAACCTCCTATCACAGTCTCAGCTACAATCGACAGTGGCAGAGACAGGATATCCCGTCGACCATGGCCAAGCTGGTTACGCAAAGCTTCGCTGTGACTTGGTGATTTGTATAGGGAATGGAGCCTGCCGATCACCTCTTGAAGTCCCCATCCACAATATTAATGGCCAGTCACTGATTCTGTTCCGTGACAGCCGAAACATCTGTATGGTGATCCTCTGGGACCTGGATATCTACCTTAGTCGCACCTCTCGGCTTGAGGATGCAGAATACAAGCCGAGACAGGCTTTCTGTAGAATACCGATAGTAGGTGACCTGAATAGGTTTCCTTGAATGCTTTCTCATTGAATATAATAATTATAAAAAAATTCCCTTATCGTTATATTGTACCGGCGGGGTATACCAACTATCTAGAGAGATGCCGACCATCCGACCACGGACGAGAAAAAGGTCCCAAAAACGACGTACCTGGCCGAGCCCGACCTATTAAATAGCTTATCGCCCGTAGGAACCCGTCCGGCCGATGCAGCAGTCGACCGATGGGGCATTCAGAGCCGTCCGTATCGGCCGACGAGCAGAGTTGCCGGTGTCGTCATCGTCCCACATTGACTGGAGTATGACTTCACCACGATTTAAATATCAATATAGACAGCGCCCTGTTTATCCAGAAACAGAAGAAAAGTTTTCCCGCAATAATCAAACATAGGTGAGAGAAAAACAAAGAAAAAAAGAAAATGCAAACCAACCCAACAACCTACGCCGCGCACACCTTCGAAGCCGGCCTCCACGACCAAAAACCCACCATAACATTCCAGTCTGAGCAATGGGAGACGCTCGCCGAAAAGGCCCTACCAGCAACAAGCTTCGGATACGTCTGGGGGTCGGCAGGGCGGCGCGAAACCGACGAGCGCAACCTGACCGCATTCAAGAAATGGGCTCTCCTGCCCTCGAGACTCGTTGAGACGAACCGGCTGCCGAACCTCAAAACGACCCTCTTTGGGCAGACGTATGATTACCCCGTTGCGATGGCGCCGGTGGGTGTGCAGAAGATTTTCCACCCGGATGGGGAGTTGGCGGCGGCGCGCGCGGCAGAGGAGGAAGGGGTTACGTATATTGTGAGCACGGCAGCGGCGACGAGTATGGAGGATATCGCCGCGGTGAGGGAGGAAGAGGGTGGAGGGGGCGATTTCAAACAGGGAGGGGATGGGACGAAGAGTCTGTCTGGACCTGAGTGGTATCAGCTTTACTGGCCGTCGAATGACCATCCCGAGATCACGGCGAGTCTGCTGACGAGGGCGAAGAATGCCGGGTATAAGGTCCTTGTTGTGACACTGGATACTTATATGCTGGGCTGGCGGCCGAGTGATTTGGATAATGGGTATAACCCGTTTCTCCGGAAGGACAATATCGGCGTGCAGATGGGCTTCTCGGATCCGGTGTACAGAGGCCATTTCAAGACGAAGTACGGCAAGGAGATTGAGGAGGATATGGGCACTGCCGCTGCAGAGTGGGCGCATATCATCTTCCCTGGGTCGAACCACTCGTGGAATGATATTCGACATCTGCAGAGGCTGTGGGATGGCCCGATTGTGCTCAAGGGCATCCAGACTGTTGCCGATGCGAAGAAGGCAGTTGAGTATGGAGTGCAGGGTATCGTTGTGTCCAACCACGGCGGACGCCAGCAGGATGGAGGCATTGGCTCATTGGATGTATTGCCGGAGATTGTCGATGCAGTCGGGAATGACCTCGAGATTATATTCGACTCTGGCATCCGCGGCGGAGCAGACATCGTCAAGGCGCTGGCACTGGGGGCGAAGATGGTCCTCATTGGCAGGCCGTATGTCTACGGACTGGCCATGGGAGGCAAGCCAGGAGTCGGGCATGTCCTGCGCTCCATTCTGGGCGATTTATCCTTGACCCTGCATCTGTCTGGCATTACAGATATCAAGAAGGAAAACCTGAACCGGTCAGTCCTCCGGCGGGTCGATTATTAATTGTATTATATCAACACTTAAACTGTGGCAGCTCGTAATCCGCGAGCCCTAACTTTGTGAAGCAATGATAGTGAGATCCATAGAGAGCCGTTAATCCCCATATTTAATTTATTTTGAGACTTCTTACTAAATACTAACCAGTAAGGCTATATAATATTTAGAGAAATCCCGTAATAAATAGCCCCGGGCTTTGTTTTCATTTGAGAACATCCAAGTGGGAGCTCGCCGGAGGAGTTCCCGACGCGGTGTCTGAGTCTGACTGTCATTTCCGCGGAGGCCAACAGCTTCGAAAGTGCCTCCAACGCGGGAATAACTTATTAATATTTGGTTGAAACATTGACAGGGGCAGAGAATCGGCCAACCAACGCCTTTCTTCTGACGCACAGACACTTTGGGAATGTATCGTGTCCTTGGCATGGGGGCTGGGGACGTTAAGAGCCTCAACGAATCAACAGGCGAAGCAACGATTCTTCCCTTCCCTACCATCCATCTTGGCTTGGCTCACTTTTGTTTCTACGTTGTCCCCTCTGATAGATCCTTATGGACAGCGCGTCGCAGCACGAAACTCATGAGCTACTCCCCATCCACCGCGAGGCTCCGTTGAAGAGTGCAGCAGCTACAGAGGCCAACGTGGAAGAGCAAAAGCCGAAGCTGAATGCACTGCAGCGATGGAGAAGCGGCTGGAAATTCATGCTCTCCCTGTCATCGGTGGCCTGTGTGCTTGTGCTGCTCTTCAACACGGGCCTGCTCCTCTGGGCTGTCGCCCGCGATCGAGTCAAGGACGAACGGGGCATTCTGTTTGAAGGAGACTGTGACTACGTTGGGCGCGTCAACACGGGGCTGCATCTGCTCATCAACGTCTTTAGCACCAGTCTTCTGGCAGCGAGCAACTATGGCATGGTATGCACGCTCGCCCTCGCGTGCAGCGTTGGCTAATTCTTCCTAGCAATGTCTCTGCGCCCCCACGAGAAAAGACGTCGACAAGGTCCATCAGCGAGGGGGCTGGGTCAATATCGGCGTTCCCAGTATCAAAAACCTTGGCCATGTCTCTGGCCGACGCTCGCTCTTGTGGCTATGTCTTTTGGTCTCGTCGGTGCCTCTTCATCTTCTGTAAGTGCCAGTGCCCTGGCGGTTTCCTGGAAGCCCAGTCGCCGACGATCTATCGTTTCTAGATATAACTCTACCGTGTTTTATACTACTTCAGCGTTCGGCTACGACATATTTGTCGGCTACGATTCACCCGAGGGAAAAAGCCTCGCATTACTCGACGCCGACGGTCACGACGATAATTTCCGAAAACTCTGGAGCAAAGCACAAAACCAGACTCTCGTCGACTTGAGCGCGAGCGAGTGCTACGCTGCCTATGACACGACATATCAAACCAAGTACGGCGGCGTGATCATGCTTTCGGACGACGTGGAGACAACCACCCGCTACGACTGGGCTACAGAGGAACTAGTGTACAAGCCCTTCAGCGGCGCATCGCCGCATCCCTGGCTGTGTGCCGAAGGCACTTCCTGCGCTGAGGGCGCGGCGAAGAGCAACTGGACTGTTGGGGGGTATCGGGTGCACTCGTGCCTGAGTGAGCGCGTACCCCAGCTCTGCAAGCTGCAGTATTCTCTGCCACTTACGATCACGGTGATTGCCGCCAACCTCATCAAGGCGATAGTCCTGTGCTACGTGTCTTTCAGCAAAGGCGATGCTCCCCTGCTAACAACGGGCGACGCGGTGGCCTCGTTTCTCCACAAACCTGACCGGTTCAGCGTGGGCAGTTGCTTGCTATCGTCAAAGGACGTAAGAGACCCGTACTACTCAATGGAGACGCATCTCTACAAGCGATTAAACTATCAGGGTAATCGAACGAGATGGTATTCGGCCGTCCAGGTGCGCGACTGGCTATCAGTCACACTACTGTGAGTTCCCCATGTTAGACCTAAACCTGAACTGTCTCGTCTAAACATTGCCAAAACCAGCTGGAGCATCGCAATCGGCATATGCATATTCCTCATAATCTACGGCGAGGCCAACGACGGCAAAGCAATCTGGGCCGCCAAATTCGGCAAAACATCAAGCGTGGACTCCAGCACTCTAATCAAGGGCGACTCCTGGCCAACAAGCCTGCTCGCAAACACAATCATCGCCAACATCCCGCAGCTCATATTCTCCCTGATCTACTTCCTAACCAACAGCCTGCTCACCAGCATGACGCTCGCAGCCGAATGGAGCCGGTATGCCGTCCTGCGCAGGGGCCTCCGCGTGTCCTGGAATCCCAAAGCGGCCCAGCGCCAAAGCTATTTCCTGTCCCTGCCATACCGCTATGCTGTCCCGCTCATGGCCTCGTCCGCGACCCTGCACTGGCTGATCTCGCAGAGCATATTCCTCGTCGGTGTCGATGCCTACGATCCGGACTGGACACACAATGCGAGTCTCGATGTTATGACCTGCGGGTACACGCCAGTCGCCATTGTGAGCGCCATCTCCGTTGGCGGAGCCATGCTCCTGAGTATTATGGCCCTGGCGCTTCGCCGGCTTGACTCGGCCATGGTGGTTGCCGGGAGCTGTAGCTTGGCTATCGCTGCTGCCTGTCACCCGAAATATGACCCGAATCTGCAAGCCGAGGTGCAGCAGGTCGATAGTGTTCATCCCCCAGAGGAGGATATGGCGTATTTGCCTGTCAAGTGGGGTGCTGTTGCTGTTGATGGCGACGTGGGTCACTGTACGTTTACATCGGAGGAGGTTGAGATGCCGCAGGCTGGCCGGTTTTATCAGTGAGGTGCTTTATCTTTATAAATATCTGGTATATATTATAGAGGGTTTTAGAGCTACTCTTCTTTTTTGAAGTCTTAATTATTAAAAACTTTCATTGTTCTTAACTGGTTCGTTTGAGCTAGTACCTATCAAACAACCTCTCCGTAATATAAAACCTGTTATGGGCTGCTATACAAGTATACCTGAGATATTATAGCTACATATTAATAATATCTTCAACATACAACAATCAAGGATGCAACTTGCAGCCAACACAAGGCTCCGGTGGCTCCGAGCTCCCATAGATATCCGGCCTAGGCTTACCCGCAACATTCAAATACCCCACAGCGCCCTTATCCAGACGAAAGATAGCATGATCAACCAGCGTATAAGTCCCAGGGACAAACATCCTCAAATCGACAATCGTCGCACCCCCGGGCGGAACACTAGTCGTCTGCACAAACCTCGCCGGACTACTCACAACATCCCCATCCCTATAAAGCCTCTGGAAATTCGACCCAATGACATGAAACGAACTCGTCAAGTTCGGGCCCGCATTGCCGAAGAATACACGCACCGATTCGCCCGCTCGCGCCTTCAACGGCTTATCCCTGGTCAGGGCGCTCTCGTGCCCGTTAAACACAACCGCACTGGGCTCTTCACGCAGCGCATTCGGGTACGAGAACTCAACCTGTTTCGACAGCCGCCCGTCATCTTCTATCTCGGGTGGCTCGTGGTAGAACTCGCTCTGCATGACATAGTACTCGTGGTCCACCGGCGGTAAATCGCCCTCAGCCGGCTGGACGTACATGAGCCCGTACATGCCGTTAGCGATGTGCACGGGCACCGGTGCCGCAGCGCAGTGATACAGGTACAGCCCCGGCGTGAGCAGTTTGAACCTGGCAGTCTTGGTCTCGCCCTCTTCGGCGGTTGTTAGCGCTGAACCGCCCCCTGGGCCTTCGAAGGCGTGGCAGTCGATGTTGTGTGGGTTGCCGGTGTCGTCGCGGTTTGTGAGTGATAGTTCGACTACGTCGCCGGCGCGGGCGCGGATGAATGGCCCGGGGACGGTGCCGTTGAAGTTCCATTGTTCGTATTTGTATTGGCTTGTTAGTTGGGCGATGTGGGTGGCGGAGGTTAGAGGGACACGCAGGCGGACTGGGTAGTTGCGTGTTATTGACGGAGGGACATTTGGGGCCGTTGTGAGTATTGCTTCTTCCATGGGGAGGTCTGAGCCTGATTCTGTTATCTCTTCGCGTGGGGAGATGGCGGTACTGTTGTTAATGTTCAGAGACTGGGCTGTCTTGTCCGAGTCTGATTCCCAGGCCTCGTTTGGGTTGGCCGGGAATCTTTTTATCTCTACCGTGTCCATCCGCATACTCCCTTGGTGCTTTGAGTATAGGGCGATGCTGAGGATGACAGGTGTGGCGTAGGCGAGTATGCGGGCTAATCGAAACCGTTCTTGAGTGGCTTTTTTCATTCACTGGTCGACTAGCTGAGGATATAAATCGAGCTGTGCGTAATTGACAAGTCCGCAGTGGTATCAATGTGAATTCCAGTTCACCAGTACAAGGTGATATTGCCAACGGTTGTCTATTTCCCGTCGGGACTGGCCTTACAAGCCGCCGCATAGAGGCAGATAACTGCCCATTGATCACCCGGGGAGTCATTTTAGGGCTGATGGTCGCAGGCAAGTTTGTTAATTATTGGAGCTATAAAACAACTATTCGGCAGCCACTATCTATGCTGTAAAGCCAATGCCGTCAAGGTATTAATATATTGCCTCTGCCGCCGCAGCCGAGACCCCATGATGCACTCTCCAGGGAGCTACCAAGGAACCAGCCCGGCCAGCTGTATCCCCCGGCTATGGCGGTCTGTTAGTAATTTGTGGTTGCCATATCTTGGAACTGAATCATCTGATTGTCCGGATCCGGAATCCTACCAGTCAAAGGGTCATATCTATAACTCGACCATATGAACTATTGCAGTCCCCGAGGAGATGCTCTGAAGCCCGCGGCGGTCCCCCTTCGATCCCAGGGGCCTAGAATTCTTTGCAGACCTCCCAATGACCTTATTTTGCTCTGGCATCGGGTAAGGCTTCCGTCTTGTCCTGCGTCCCAGTTATCAAGGCTTTTCTGAGTGTTCCGCCCTTCGGTTCACTGAGCCGAGGACCGGGAAAGAGGTGTATTATTGAACTAGTGGACAAAGATTTATATCAATACTTTCAGAGATGAGTCGAATGCGACTAGCAATTCAGCGAATTAAATCATTCCCGTCTCTTTCATCCCATCAGTTATCCAGTTTTCCACGGCACTGGATGGCGTGTTTGTCCGAAGCACATTAAAGATTTCGCGATATTTAAGTTTATTTGCCTCGCGCAATGCCCATAGCCAGGCAGAGTCAGAAAGCAATCTAGCAAATCCAGGGAAGTCTAGAAAAGCCCCAACAACAGACAGGTGGCCCGCCTTAACCGCGGACTCGAACGCAGCCCACGAATCTAAAAAGCCGTCCGATAAATCTTTGGGCGTGGGATACGCGTATGACAAAAGAAGCTTTGCAGCTCCCCCATGTCCATTCCCTGCTGCTTTGACCAATGGAGTCATGCCGAAAATATCAGCACAATTTAGATCCACCCCCGGAGTCCGCGCTAGAAAGGACACTATATCTGCGTGTCCGTTTTCTGCAGCAATTGCAAGCGGCGTGACGACTGATTTGTTGTGGTAATTGAGGTCGATATCCTCGTGAGAAGCCAGGGTGCAGACAACATCTTCATAACCTTTGGATGCCGCGATCCATAAGGCAGTTCTCCCTTCGCGATCCGGGAGATTTATATCAATGCCATTTTGGGAGAATAGAGTGCAAACAATACCTCTTTCGTTCATGGAAGCCGCTACCGATAGAGGTGTCAGGCCGTTTCCATCTTGGCTGTTGACGTCGAGACCTGGTATGACCACTAAAGCATTGACAACACCTTCATGCCCTCTCGCTGCAGCTATCGACAACGGTGTTAAGCACTCATGGTTTCTGCTGTTCGGGTCCATTCCAGGGATTCCAATTAAAGCCCGAACAGCTCCTTCATGCCCTCTCGCTGCAGCTATCCATAACGGTGTTAAACGCTCATGGTTGCTGTTGTTCATCTCAATTCCAGGGGTTTCAGTTAAAGCCCGAACAACGCCTTCATGCCCTTTCGATGCAGCTATCCACAGGGGTGTCAAACCCTCGTCATATCTGCAGTTTATATCAATTCCATGATTTCCAGCTAGGGTGCGAACCACAGATTCATGGCCTTCTGCTGCAGCTCGGAACAGGCTTCGATGTAATTGCCCGACAGTCACATTTGTTTCAAGTGACAGTAGGCTAACCACACACGCATGGCCGTTTTGGGCAGCCATCTCTTTCGCCGAGCTGGCTGGTGATTTGGAACGCTCCCCGACAATCCCAAATTCGAGAAATGTCTTTATAACGCCCAGGTGGCCATTTGCAGCCGCGATCCAAAATGGGTCGTCATTTACAGTGTTATAAGAACTATGATATATGAGCCGATAGTTCATGAGAATTCGAACAGTGGCTTCATGCCCATTTGCGGCTGCCAGCCAAAACGGTGTATGTCCCCAGCGATTTCCAAGATTTGCTTTCTGTGACGATGTTTCGATGAAGGCCAAAAGGTCGGCTAGAATGGCTGCCTGGCCATTCTCTGCAGCGGCGTGTATTGGTGTATTACCATCAACATCACCAGCTTCCAGGACTGCTTCATCGGAGTCTAGTAGAGTCGCTACTCCCTCCCTGAATCCTTCAGCTGCTGCAATGTTGAGAAGAGATTTGCCCCTTTTATCTCTGTAGTCCCGTGGCACTCGGACACATCGAAGAAGGCATTCGAATACAGGTTTATCTTTAGATTGAATTGCGACCACCGTGGGCGTTTGTCTCCAATCGTCTTCAGCATTTGGATTCACTTTGCCTGAGGAGATTAAGGCCTCCACCACAGGTTTGTTCTTCCCTCTAACAGCCCAGTGAAGCGCAGTTCTTCCAACATTATCCGCCACATCGTTAGCATCGTGTGCCAATAAACAGGCCACGATATCATAGGAACCGTACTCGGATGCGTGGGATAATGGGGTTCGGCCGCACGAATCAACCTTGTCAACGTCCTGTGTCTGTAAGAACTTCCCTAACAGTACCTCCATGTGTGGTATTAGAAGGTTCAAAAAGCAAATGTGTTCCTGCCACCAAGATGTTGCATATTGGTAAAATTCTAGGGGCATCAGGACTGCATGCTTTGACTGACCCATAGTGCCCAACAAGGTGTGACCAATATCAATATCTACAAGATCCCTCCGTCTCAGAAGGCCAAAAGGAATCTTGTGAGGGACAGCGGAGCTTATCACTGAAGAGGCAACTGAATTGGCGCTGATTCGAGGTGCTTTAACTGTTGAAATCTGTTTTGAGAAGATCTCATAATTCAGATATGTCACAATAATCTCCGCCATTTCTCGGTTGGCTCGACCCAGGTCAAATTGGTCGGTGTCCTGTCCTGTGCAGAGAAAGGTTCTCACGCTGTGGTGGATCATGCGAATACTAAAATCTTCTTCATTGATGGTAACAAGACCCCCACAGCAGGCTAAGGCCTTTCTAACATCATTCAAGAGCCTCTGAGGATCCCAAACGGTTTTACCTGGGATTACACTGAGTGCTTCCCTCATTTCCTCTGTGGTAAGTGGACGCCGTGCTGTCATCACCAGCCCAAGAATACTCCGTTGATAACTGACTGGCTGTGACTTCTGGAGGATGAGGTGGTATATAGCGGAGAGATCGCGTGGAAGATTTGCTATGGCAATCCGGATATCTGCGTCTGTCTGTTGAAGACACAGTACCTTTATTTGAAGAGCTACCCATAGAAACATTCCCTGAGCGCCCTCGGCAAGCCTTCTTCCTATCTCGTCTACCAAAATAGGGTCATTGACGATGAGTTCCCCAGAGTTGATACATCGTTCGAGCTCTGTTTCTATAAAGCAATCAATTTCCGGGTTTTGGTCGCTGATTGGGAAAACAGTCATGTTCATCAATCGCCCCAGTGCCTTTTGGGGGGAAGAAGACTCCTTCCGGTGGGAAATACAAACAGCCAGTGATTTCGAATCCTGCAGTAATCGAAGCTTTTCGAGGATAAGCCGTTGCTCAGTAGGATCACAATGCATTAGGCCATCGAGGACAAAGTATGCCTGGAAATCAGGAAGAGAATTTTGGAGCAATTCCACAACACGGTCAAGGCTGAGAGAATTCCGCTCGTCTAGGAACTCGCTTGCATTTTCAAGGCCCATTCTTGACTGCAGCATCTGTCGGGCCAAAGAGCCTATAACTGTGCGCGCAGTCAGACTCTCAGCCTCATCATGCTGACAGAAGAAGTATACCACCATGGTCTTCTGGCTGGCATCAAGGTTAAGGTCGTCAATAATATTGGCCAGAAGCACGGACTTTCCAGATCCGAGTTTTCCAGTGCACACTAGAGTCCTTGACTTGGCCGTGTTGAATTGCGACTGTTCCTTCCACTTCGTGTATGTGGCTGAGCCATTCATTAGATTGCTATTTCCGAGCTTGCGAATCTGCCTCCAGTCCCGCTCATGATCGTACATTGAGCAGGCGTCAAGGATACGTTTCCTGGCCTTGACCCTTTTTGCGTGTATTCGGGAGTCAATATGCAAGGACACACTGCTCCTAAACAGTGAATTTTGGTTCACTGCGAGCGATAAATGCTTGGCAGTAAGCAAGTCCACTTCCTCCTTAATAGAAGTAGCCCAAATGTCCAATTCAGACTGATAAGTATCGAGGGGGTCCATTAGAGCAGAGGCCCATTTCCCGATGGCCGACTTTTGGGCGACCTGTAGAATATGGTGGCATAGCCGTACTAAGATGATGAAATACTCTAGCATGTATGACTGCAGTGGCTTTGACTTGGGGTATATCACACCCATAAGTTGGTATCGAGGAGCTGAGCGTCCAACGGCCATCAGCATCGACGATACCCGCTCAAAATAGGCGGAGCATTTAACAATGGACTAGGAGGGTGAAACTTAGAATATTTTCTAATGGAGGGGGCGTCAAGGTCAAAGGACAAATTCATACTAAGAAAGTCATTCTGACTAGAGACCATACACCGCAGGCAAGCAGGTTCTGGGTCCCACCAACCACGACATCTCCCAAGGCGGCAAATTGCTGCACGGTTTGCAGAATATTTGTTAGACGTGGTCCAAAACATCGTCCCTGAGGCCCGCTTGCTCTGTTGATCTCGGCCGTAAGTTGCATCACATCACGAATCCCTGGAGGCGTGGCGCTTGCTTGGTGGGCGCGAAAAGTGGCCTTTTGTAGCGACGAGAGATCCCCCTGGAACTCTGAAATGGCCTGGCCTAGCCGGACCTCAGGCTTGAGCCGACCAGCCTTTGCGATAGAGGTCGACATTTGGCTCTAATATCACAAGCATGCGTTTCAAAATTCGGATTCGACGAGATGGTGGGTAAAATAGGGAGGTAGCGGAAATCGAGGCTGAGCAGACGAGGCTGAACTGGTCGAGCATCGCCATCCTGATCCCTGTCTGTTTGTGCCAATCAGGGTCATTCTCATCGCAGATCAAGCTCTCTTCGTCCATGTTGCAACTTATTGTTATAAATTTGCATTGCGTATTCCGCTGCGGGTTTCTTGTGAGGTGAAAAGTCGCGTTGACTGGTGCTTGCATGTGTTTCTCCACGATCATTAAACCGTTAAATTGCCGGAAGGTATTTTGAAGGACTGAAAATACGAAGCTAGAGTCAATTACTCCTGGATATCGATATAATAAAGCCTTTGGTAACCAATACTGGATGGCAACAGATGGTTGATCAAGACAAAGAGTTCTAATGAAGGAGGTAAGTACGCCCTTCGTGCATTCCACAACAGTAAGGCACTAAGGCACTAAATATACATCCGCGGATACTGATCGCGGTGGACCAGAACGCTAGTTGCAGAATAGCCAACGCTATGACCGATAAGAGATATCCCAGCAGTCAATCCCACACCAGCTACCATAGATGAGCATTAACTTATTGAGAAGCAGGATCTGGACTGCACATTCATTGTGCCTTAGCGATTGGCTTCCCCCGCTTTTTTGTGCACATAAAATGTTAAGTTAGTCATGACGCCCTAGCCCAATGCGGCAGAAGATACGCCTGGCCTCGGCAGACCCAGACCGGTCGGCCAGCTTAGTCAGAATATCAGTGCTTCTGGTTGGCTCCCGCTTCCGATACACGCTAACTGTGTCTGGCAGTGCATGCGCCCGCCAATCACAGCGAGTCTTGTTGTTCTCCAAACCAGCCTTGAGGGGTTGATAACGATATAAAAAACCACCGACCCCCTTAATCCCCAAACTCCTCAATCTACCCCAGTTTCTGTCATCCCACAGTGCCGCCCACAATGGCGTCTCTACACCCCTTCGACCCCATCACCCCGGGGGAAATCAACCTCGCGACCAAAATCCTCCATGGCGCATTCCCGGGGGTCAGCTTACGGTACAAGAAGATTGACCTGCAAGAGCCCATCAAGGCTGAAGTCATCCCGTACATCGAGGCTGAACGTCTTGGGAAGCCATTGCCTCGCAAGCCGACCCGGCTACTGCAGGTCCTCTTCCACAGACTGGACACGGGTGCATTCTTCAAGGCTTTGCTCAATGCTGACGCCAAGAACATTGTCTACGCAAAGGAGCTGCCGAAGGAGATTCAGGTATGTCTAATCAGAAATTAGTTTGACTCAAAGCTAACAGATTCAGGGGCCTGTCGATGTCGACGAGATGATTGCCATCGAGCAGCTCTGTCTCTCGCACCCGGTTGTCCAGGCCGAGATCGCCAAATTGCAGCTCCCTGCTGGTGTCACAGTGTGTAACGACCCCTGGATCTATGGCACCGACGACAGCAAGGAATCCCGCCGTCTGTTCCAGTGCTACATGTACATCGTCGGCACTGACCACCCGCAAAACAACCACTACTCGACCCCCTGCAAGTTCTCCCCCGTGTTCGACGGCCTCACCCACGAGCTCGTCCGCATGGATTACCTCCCCACTGGGCGTGACAGTGCCACGACAGACACCCAGCCGTGGAAGCCTGTCGAGACCGTCCAGTACGCGCACGATCTTCTACCGGAGGCTCTCCGCTCAGATCTGAAGCCGTACATTGTCCAGCAACCACAGGGCCCATCATTCACAGCAAATGGAAACGAGGTAACCTGGCAGAAGTGGCGGTTCCGGATTGGATTCAACAGCAGAGAGGGAATGGTCATCCATAACCTCACCTACGACAACAGGAGCGTGTTCTACCGACTGTCCATGTCTGAAATGACCGTTCCGTATGGAGGTATGCTCACCACCCAACTCCCTACATAACGTCTTGAGATACTGACATGATAGATCCCCGCGCCCCCTTCCACCGCAAACAAGCCTTCGACGTTGGCGATGTCGGCTTCGGTATTACCGCCAACCAACTCTCCCTAGGCTGCGACTGCCTGGGCCATATCAAATACTTCGACGGCTACCGCTGTGACAGCAAGGGAACGCCCATTCAACTCCAGAACGTCATCTGCCTGCACGAGCAAGACGCAGGCCTACAACACAAACACACAAACTACCGCTCCGGTGCCGCAACGGTTGTCCGAAACCGCCAGCTCGTCGCGCAGATGATCTGCACAGTCGCGAACTACGAGTACATCTTCGCGTTCGTCTTCGACCAGGCGGCAAATATCGAGCTTGAAGTCCGCGCTACTGGTATCCTCAGCACTGTCCCCTTCGACAACGAAGTCCCCGGCACTACCGTACCCTGGGGCACGAATGTCGCACCTGGTGTTATGGCGCCCTACCACCAGCACTTATTCTCCTTCCGTATGGACCCGGCGATCGACGGGTACAAGAACACGGTTATATACCAGGACTCTGTGCCCATGGTTGAAGACGCCCAGACGAACCCGTACTTGGTCGGGTACACGACAGACGAAACGGTCATGAAGAAGAGCGGCACCGCCGAGACAGCCGTGGACAAGAACCGCGTCTTCAAGATCCGCAACGACAGCAAGATCAACGAGATCACATACAAGCCGCTGGCATATAAACTGATGGCAGCGCCAGCACAGATGATGCTCGCATCTCCACGCTCCTTTGGCCAGAAGAGAGCCATGTTCGGCACCAAGCCGATCTGGGTGACGAAGTACCGCGACGACGAGCTATTCGCGGCCGGCGAGTTCACGAACCAGAGTAAGAGCAGCGAGGGCGTTGATACGTGGGCGGCTCGGAACGAGAATGTCGAGGATGAGGATTTGGTGCTTTGGCATACGTTCGGCCTCACGCATAACCCGCGTATTGAGGATTTCCCGGTTATGCCTATGGAGCGGGTCAGTGTGATGCTGAAGCCGGATGGGTTCTTCACGAAGAACCCTGCGCTGGATGTGCCGCCGTCGACGCAGGCGTTTAATAAGTCGACGCTGCACCCTGAGGCGGCGTCGTGCTGCTCTGGGACTAAGCTTTGATAATGACGCTATGACTTTCGTTGTATAGAACTAGCATACATGATTCCTGAATAATGCATCTCATTTCTCAATTCAAACCTTCTACTGAATCTATCCATTCTTGTCAATCACATCCCGTATCCATATAGACCGCATCCTCACCGAAGAGGACCTTGTCGTATTGCACCACCGCGGGATTCATGCCAATAGGGTATCCTCGATATTGTGTGGCGTTGAACTATCAACAGGTCATTGACTGGGCTCCATACGCAGTGCAGCAGCGGCTTAGTCAGTCGGTTATTCTACGACAATACTACAATCCATCGCCTGATATAACAGTAAGCGCTAATGGTTTAATGCAGGCTAAAGGACGAGATAACAAAGGCAGGATTTGGCGCGTACGCAATGCCCCACCATAACTAGTTATAAACCCATTAATTCCGATATTGGAGACCCCGTACAACACTCAACTCATCCCCGGCAACAATGGACACGCTAACTCTAACAGAACGCGCAGCTGCAATCTCCCAAACAGCAGCCAGCCTCGCCAACGAACTGTCGCAAACCGGCCACCCCGAACCAACTTTCGAGCATGGCCTGCCTGTCCCTCTACATGGCGATGCGCCCGACTCAAAGGCAAAGAATCTCAAGCTGCAGCTGCTTCAAATGGCCGATGAGCTGCGTGCCCTGGTCACAGAGCCCTATCTGTATCTTACTCCGCAAGAGGTACTCCCAATACCCTCTGTATCTATTACATTGTTTAACAGTTACATCAGGTCGTCCCCCACAGCATCCACCCTATCCACCGACTAGGAATTGCGAAGAATTTCCCAGAGAATGGAACCACCGTCGCAGACCTAGCGCAGTCGTTGGATCTTCGCGAGAGTCTTGTCCGGAGATTACTAGCACACAGCGCCACGCATCATGTCTTCTACGAGGCTGCGCCGGACTTCTACATCCACACGGCAGCATCACGGCTCTTAGCGACGAACCCCCACATGGGAGACTGGATTGATGTGGGATGCGAGGAGATGTATCCAGCCTCATTCAAGGCAAGCAAGCATCCGTCCTCGTTGTGCTGGTGCATCGGTGGCTGATTATGCTTAGATCGCGGATGCTTTAGCGAGGTATCCAAACTCCCAGGAGCCTGAACATTGCGTATGTGTAACTGTGGCTACATCATTAATCCCCCCTGCTGACTTAGTTTACTTCATAGGCCTGGAGCGTTGCAAATAACACAGACAAACCTATATTCCGCGCTCTAGCAGACATGCCCGAACGCGCAGGCCGATTCGCAGGAGCAATGAAATGGCTCGGGCAAGCACCGGCATTCTCACCACAGGGCCTAGTCAATGCATTTCCCTGGGAACCTAAGTCCGACAGTTCGCAGTTCACGGTGGTCGATGTCGGCGGCGGTCTGGGCCATGTCTCTCATGCACTGGCTGCATCTGAGCACGGGTCGAGGGCGCAGTTCGTCGTCCAGGATCTGGCGGATATTGTGGCGAAAGGACAGTCAGCGTTTCCTAATGACAAGGACCTTCAGGAGAGAATTCGGTTTCAAGTTCACGATTTCTTCGAAGAGCAGCCGCTCCACGGGGCAGATGTGTATCTTCTCCGTATGATTCTGCACGACTGGTCTGATAAGTACGCGATCAAGATCCTGAGGGCGCTGGTCCCGGCGTTGAAACCTGGTGCGAAAGTTGTCATTAATGATCGCGTTATTCCGGGGCGCCATCAGGTGCATTATCTCGAGGAGAGAGAGGCTCGGTGGGTTTTCGACCTTTATGAAGCTGGGGCTGGGGCTAACTGTATACAGGGACAGTGACATGTTTATGCTGAGTTTCCAGAACGCACAGGAACGGACGGAGAAGGACTGGAGGGCACTTCTGGCAGCAGCTGATGGGCGGTTCGAAGTAACAGCAGTTCAAAGGCCGACTGGGTATGTCCTTGGTGTTGTTGAGGTGACTTGGAGAGATAGCCACGACTCTTGAGGTTGTCCCAAGCCAGACGCTTAGTAGTCTAAGTGTAATCAATATAATAATCTAGAGCAGCCAAGGATCAACCATAGTGTAGACAGTCCCCCGTCCCCCATCCAGTCAAACATACAATCACCAACAGTAAACTCACACGCCGACTTCCCTCCATGGTTACGCACACACATCGGATTGTCACAGCGCAGAAAGTCCTCCAAGCACGAAATCACAGCCCAACATGTGCCGCACCGGTTAGTGGACCTGCCCAACTCTGTCTTTACTTCACCTCCTCCCCCCTTCTCGAGCTCCGAGATTGCCCGTTCTGGATTACGCAGCTATTCTCAGATAGAGGTGAGGAGCCCGTCCGTGCGCCCGCGATATGCAGCGCGGGTAGAAAAGGGATATTATTTGGAGCCGTTAAGGTCCAGGTCCGCTGTTGCAAAATGCTGGATTGTACTGAGTGGACAATTTTCTGTCGCTCGTTGTATTAATTCTTCGTGCTCGGGCTGTTTGGATGAGGGAGTGTGGCGGTATAAGTTGGTGTTGTAGAGGGTGTGGAAGAGGCAACGTGTTTAGGTCAATGCATCTCAGACAAAACACTCGCCAGAAGAAGTATACCAAGACAACAGAAGGATACTTTTGCAGACGGCGATTATGGATCGGGAACTCGGGGATCAGAGCGGCGAAGTGAGGCCCCACCCACTTTATATATTCCCCTCCTCTCTCACTTCTCCCTCTCCAACTCTCAACCACAATTCCACATTACATTCCTCAAACCACCAAGATGTGTATGAAAGCTACTTGTTCCACCTGCCGTATGTCCCCCTCCACATACCACTCCCCAACGTGCTAATAATCGCAGACAAAGCAACCTGGTGGGGATGCGGCAGCCACATCCCCGCAGTGCTGGACTCCGTCCCTGAGAGCGAGCGCTGTACCTGCACGCCCAAAGTCGAGCGCGATGGCAAGGAGTACCCGCCAAAGGGGAGCAACTGACTGCATGGCTGCGTTGTTTGTTGAGTGAATGCATCTAGCGGGTTGGATGGAGTACGGTGGGAAGGCGGAGTGACTGGAGTGACCGGAGTTGAAAAGGATGTATCTAGTGGACAAGTTGAATTTGTATAAATTATCTATTCAGATTCACGAAGAAAGAAAAGAACAACGCCGAATTGGACGCTTGAAGCTGATACTCCGGTGTTATAGCAAATTTCACAAAACCTGGAATGTATAGTCAAGGGCCGACCGGGGTCATATGAACTAGCCCGGCTAGCTCAATCGGTAGAGCGTGAGACTCTTAATCTCAAGGCTGCGGGTTCGAGCCCCGCGTTGGGCTTTCTTTTTGCTCCTTTACTGTTTAATTTGTGATGGTATACGGCAGTTGAAGATTTTTTAAGTGCGCGGATATACTTCATCTGATTGGCTGGATGGAAAAGCCCACGTGACCGGCCCTGGATATCCGCACGTGCGTACATCTGGGGCTGCTATATACACTCAACACAACACAGTTCTTTCTGTCTTTCACTGTCGTTTGTCTGTCATCACTTGTCATCTAGAAATCAACGCGGTCGTGGAAACAGCCCGTCGTGTGACTGTGTCCTGGCCCAGTCTGCCTTCTCCTCTTGGTACTCCAGCGCCTGCGCCTCTGGAACTCGCCATCCGCCCTCTTCACCACAGTACTACTGGTCTCGTTCCGTTCCGGGATAGTGCTCAGATCATTCGCATACGTCGCAACCGCAAACGCCGTGGCCTTCGAGTTGAGCAGATACGCGTCGTGGTTCAGATTATCAAACGTGTCGCCCTCCTTGTGGTAATTCACGTCAAAGGACACACCCGCTTCACCACCGAACAGCTCGGCCTCCTCTTCGGTCTTGAGTCCCTCAGCGCCCGTGAAGACCCCGCCAGCTGGGATGCCGTTCGCGATGAAGGCCTCGTAGTCAGAGCGTCCATCGAACTCGGTCTCAACGGTACCCTGGCCGAGGTCGGCGAAGTAGTCTTCGAACAGCTTCTCAATGGCATCACTTCCCGGTGGCCCAGTGAGGTTAAACGCCGACCCGTCACCATCATAAAGCAGCAGTCCATAGTTTGGCGACGCGATCATATCAAAGTTCAGATACAGCCTGATCTTGGCGAGCTCAGCAGGCGACAAGCTGGAGACATAGTAGTCGCTACCAAGCAGACCGAACTCCTCCGCTGTCCAGAAGAAGAAACGCACGGCGTGTTTGGTCGTGAACTGGGTCAGAGCGCGCGCAATAACCAGGTTGCTGATAATTCCGGAGCCATCGTCGTTGATTCCAGGCCCCGCATCAACGGAGTCGCTGTGTCCGCCGAGCGAAACGACCTTGTTCGGGTCGCCGGTCTTGGTCTGCGCAATGACATTGTACGTCGTGCGGTTCTCGAGCGTGGACTCGATCCACAAGTCAACATTCACAGCACCTTGCGCTGCAAGAGCGACGAGGGCTTCGCCGTCTTCGAGCGAGAGGCCGACAATGGGCGAGTAAGGGCCTAGTTCGCTTTCGGCTGCGCCGAGGGTGCCAGCAAGCGAGCCCTCGACGTTGTTGTACGTGATTGTCGCCGCGGCATTCGCCTTGGCAGCGTAGACGGATTTCTCAGCGAAAGTGCAGTCGCCGCGCTGGACGAGGACGACTTTACCAGCCACATCAGCGGGGAATGCGTCGGCGGAGCAGCCGAGGTTGTCGATCACAACCAGCTCAGCGGACGCATTGCCGCTTGGCGAGTATGTGAGGGTGGTCGCGTCGTAGGATTCTCCGTTTGCAGTTAGCGACTGCTCGGCGTTGCTGTACAGGTGCTTTTGGGGCTGCTTGTAGACGTCGTAGTGGCCGGTGCGTTTGAGCTCGCGGTACAGCCAGTTGACGGTGTCGTTGTGCGCTCGGCCGCCGAAGACGCGGTTGCGCTCGGGGTAGGCGTATGCAAAGTCCTGGAGCTGCTGCGAGCCGGCGAGCAGGTCGTCCAGCCGGATTTGCTTTTGGAGGGCTTCCTTGTTTGGCTGTTAGCTGCAGATCGGGTGGCTGGGTGACTTGGCTGCAGATGCTTACCGGAGTGACAAGCGGCTTCGCGGCCGAGGCCAGCGAGGCCAGGGAGAGAGCGAGAATGGAGGACTTCATGGTTTGTCGCTGTACTGCTCGCATGGGAAAGTCCCCAGGAACATCCAGGCTGACCGCAGCTTTATAGCTCTCGTTAATCAACACTGGATGGTGTAATCCGCGTCGAGTTACATCGCGTGCCTGGGCCAAGCTACTTGGCAGTGCCAATTAATCAGACTGGATGCAGCCAAGCAAGCGGGAGAGGATAAATCATCGATAAGAACTGCTCAAAGAGCTGCAGTGCCAATCCAAGCGCCAGATCGCGTGTGCTGGTCCGGCTTTGTAGGGTTACAGCCAAGAAGAGGGGGCGAAGAACAATCCTGGGGTTGAATGTTATCATCGGGCTAACAATTACTTATCTGCCAGGCACAATGAATCAACAATGCACCCAGTCCTCTTCATTCTCCGCCAGGTCCAGCTCGACAATCGTCGGCACTCCCCGTCTATCACCTGGCACGATCTGATTCCCTCCCCTTGCAGCCCCATCGGTCCAGACCCCTGCACTGTAATATACCCCAGGCAGTCCCTCCCATGCAAGCCGCAGGTTGCTCGTGATAAAGTTTGGGAATGTCGACAGCCCCTCCCTCTCTGCATGCAACACTGCGACCGCGACTTGCTGAATCCAGAAGTTTCTGTGCGTGGCTGCAGCGGCTAGCGGGCTGGACAGTTCTGCGAATGCAGATTGCCCTTTTTGCCCGATGGTAAGCGGTTGCGATACTCCGACTGGCCCTGAATTTGGATATTGCTTTTGCTCCTGTCTCTCCGCCAGGGCCGCGTGCAGGAAGGAAAGAAGATCGGCGTGGCTGGTTATTGGAAGGACCGGCTTCGAGTTCTCGGCCTGCTTGATCACCATCGCGGCGTAGAACGAGAGTTCTTCTGTAAATGGCATTTTTGAACTGAATATCGAAGCAGTCGACTTCTCAGAAACGATCTCCGGTCCAAAACTAACAGGCGAAATAACATCCGGCAAGGGCTCAAGATCAGGCGGAACAAACTGCCACCGCGCGCTGACGCCATCCCAGACCGTTTTCGAATAATGTTTCTCCCAGCACGTCACTTCCAAATGGAACATGCCCTGGAACTCTTCAAACGTGAGGTCCGTTTCCTTTTCATCTTCTAACCCCCGCATCGCTGCATCAACAATATGTATCCAAAACCGCGCCTGCGTCTCGGAGTATGGCAGAAGCGAGGGATAATGCGTCCTCAAGCGCATCGTGATCTGTTTGAACGTTCCCAGTGCCAGCGATATTGTTTCTTCTTGCTGCGCACTTGTCCGCTGCATATACCGCAGTACAGCGAACACATACCTTAATAGTCTTTCCGGAGATTTATCCTCAACCGGCAAGACTGCGGGATCGCTGCGATAGTGCGTATCCGTGGGCAACAGCTTGAGATTTGGCGGAAACCAGATATCCTTTTTACATGAGAAGGCAGGCGGACTGGAGTACCATTCGTCCCAGGGGTTACTATCCATCAGCGAGGTAGAATGGCGGAGGACATGGCAGAAGTCGGATCGGCTTGGAAGGTCCGGGGCCATGGTATTCACACGGTAATCGCGAATTGCGAGCTGGAGTTGCAAGATCCAGAAGACGGTAGTGCTTGTGTTGAAGGGCTCGTCGACGGGTCTTTTGGGGTGGTTTCCTCTCTTGAAGATGTCGGGGCGGTTGTGCTTTAAGCTCTGCAAATAGAGCCTGTAATCTGCTGCTTGTCGGAAGGCGTTCTTCTCTGAAGAGAGAATGAGACAGTATGCTGCTTTTAGGTAGTAGTAGTGGCTCCAGACTGGCAGGTCTGCTTTGACGAATAGCTCCCAGAAGCTGTCGGCGTCGAAAGGGTCGTTGGTGATGGCTGTTTCTAGTAGAAGCTGTTGACCCTCAGGCGTCTGCTCCATTGTCTCGCGCTGCTTTCGCTCGAGCTCTGGATCGACTTGCTTCGGCGGTTCTAGGCTGACGTTCATCACGGTGGTATAGATCTCCTCCAGGACTTCGAATGTGTCGTCGTTTCCTGCCTTCAGACACAATCGCTGCCGGAGGATTCTCTTGGATAGTTTGTCATCGTACTTTGAAAACTCCTCTTGGTATGCTCGTCTGATACCATCAAGTGTCTCCTTTCCAACTTTCTGTCCATCCTGCTTGTTCAAACCGACCCAGATATACCGACAACCAGCCTCCACCATTTCGTGGAGCAGGGCTGGAAACTCCACTGGGGGGTCTATGCCACTTTCGCAATCATGAAGCCAGAGAACCAGTGTACTCGGCGAGAGATGCTGTCGCAGGATCGGCATATGTTCGACCGTTGCTATTCTGTCAGTTCGTACAGTACGAGTTAGGGTCAAGTGTCGTACTTCTCAGCTCCCATAACTGCCAGGTCGAATTCATCGGATAGCGCACCGTCTGGACGTAAAACCCGACCGTGGGTTTCGACTGACTCCCGACATGGTTGAATTTCAGTTTGTCGATGAAGGTCGTCTTGCCGCAGCCGTCTTCTCCCAGAACGAGGATCTTGTATGCTTTCTTTCCCAGAAGCCAGGAGGAGAGTTCTACCTATTAGCTTGGCTTCGGAACTATCCAGGGAGGAGTGCTTACTTTCCATGATGTTGGTATACTCCGTGAGAGTCGTTTATTGCTCATGTCCGGCCTTATTTAACGGCGTGAACGGTGGTGCCTGTCAGGCAGCGACAGTATTGGGGCCATGTCGATCGGACGGTGGCCACGCTGGCATCTTTTGCTGTAGGCAGTGCTCATTTCCGGTGGAAAGTCGATATAAGCATGGCACCAACTCCCAAGGTCCTTCGATCTGGAGATGAGCAAAGCTTGGCTGGATTTGTGGAGATGGTACCTTGGTGGCCAGAGCCTCACTCTAATCTGTATAGCTTCATTTATACTGTAAAATGAGGACAGTCTAAGACAGTCTCTTGAAAGCTTCCTGACCTTTCTCATCCAAATCCGGGTACTGCCTTAAATTACACAGATCCGTCCAAAATGCCCTGGCATCTTCATGCGCCTCGTCATGTACACCTAAGCGCTCCCGGAGCAGCTTTTTCCATTCGACATCCATATCTGTGAATCCAAAAGAGGCCGAGACATATTCATACCAGATGGGGAAATAAGCAGCGTACTCCCAGTCGAGTATACTGACAAGCTTCCCGTCCTGGACCATGATGTTTCCCAAATTGAGATCGCAATGAGTGAGCACATAAGGCTCGCATTTCGGTAGGCGTTTCTTCAAATTCTCCAAGACTTGTTCAGGGAGCTTGTGAAGGTTAAGGCTTAGGGCATCCCAGAGTTCTTGGTCTGAGTAAAATGGTCCGCGTGGTTCGAGGTCGAAAAACAGCAAGCCTGGGTAGCACGGGCTTTCGTCGACACATTGGATAGAGGTTGATGTAACGGATCGAAGCTGCTGACGCACTTGAACAACCTGATCCGCGATAGCAATCTTTTGGGGTTCTGACAACGAGGGCCATGCCTCCTCGAGCGTTTGACCATCTACACGTTCGGCCAAAACAAAGTATCGGCCATCACGATCGACCCAGTCGCGTAGAACCTTTGGGACGGGGATGTCGGTGTAAGTCGCCAGATAGTTCAGTGTTTTGACTTCGATTTTCGCTTTTGGGCCCTCGTCGGGGCGATCTTTCAAAATCACATCAGAACCGATGGACCAGACGCCCCGTGTAGATGCGCCGTAGAAGAGTTTGAGGTGGCTGGTATAATGGCACTGTTTCTGCTTGTTGAGTGTCCAGCCGCATGCGATACAACCTTTGTCGAGTGGCTCGCCCATTGCGGACGGGGTGAAAAGAAGGTGCAAGAGATGGGGTGAGAAAGAAGCCAAGAGACGGGGTTTGATTGAGAAGTCAAGGGAAGAGGGAGAAAAAAGATCTCCGAGGCCAGGTCATCCAACGATAAATATAGCAGCAAGTCAAAGGCCTGCACGGATGTGATTCGCCTATGGAAGAGGTGCATGGTACCGCATGTGTTACTGGCTTCTGTATTGCAAGTTACCGTGAGACTGGTGGCAGAAATGGTTTACAGAGAAGGCTAAGAGAAGCCGAGGAGAGCCCTACTTGCCATGTTAAGGGGAATGTGTCTGTTATAACGAAGCATATGATATGCTGGTTGATTGGCTTCCTTTTTTTTCTCCCTGGGATGGATCTATTCTAGTTGTAATGAGTATCCGCCTTATTCGCTTTCCCCAGAATACCGGCCATCTTCTCGCCCAAATGTCCCTCCAGCATCCTCCGATGTCCGTCTGAAACGCCCATACGCAGCTTCATCCTGTCCGCAGCCTTCTGGATACACTCATCCAGACTCGGGCCCTCCTCATCCCAGCCCTCACTCTGGACAACCCTCTCCTTCCTCTGAACTGCCTCTCTCCAGATACTATCCAACTCCTCCTCCCACCCCAACTTCCTCGCCATCTCCCTCACCCCGTCATCACAACTCCCCAGCACACAAACATCACTCCCCCGACTCCCAAAATCCCCCACAACCTCATTATTCACCAGAACCCTAGGAACCCCCTCCCCCACCAGCCTGGGAATCCCCGACGCAGGAGCAACCTTCAAGCTCGTCCCCAGCACAAGCATCAGATCCGCCTGGGGTATAACCTCCTCCCTCCTCTCCTCAAACGCCTTCGGCAGCGACTCCCCAAACATCACAATATCCGGTTTAACCACACCCCCACAGCCCTCGACAGGACAATTCGGCACCTCACCAAGCTTGACAGCCTTCCTCATCTCCCCATCCGGATAGTAAGTCTTACACTTGAAACACCGCTGACTCTGCCAATTCCCATGCACATTCAATACCTTCCCCCTCTCAACCCCGGCGTCAACCTCCAAACCATCAATATTCTGACTAAACACGAACCTCAACAGCCCCTTTCTATCCAAGAGAGCCAGGAAAGCATGACCCAGCGTCGGCTTCAGGTTGCGCGGATGCCGCGCAGCAGCAATAGCGTAGAACGGCTCGGGCGTGTGCCGGAAGTAAGAGATGTGGAAGATGGCTTCGGGGTAAGGGAGTTGGAGGGGTGCGAGGCGCGCGTAGAGGCCTGTCTCTGGGGACCGGAAGTCGGGGATTCCGGCGGAGGTGGACAGCCCGGCGCCGGCGAGGACGACGGTGGATTTTATGGCGCCGGACTTTATGGCCGTGCAGATGGTGTCCAGGTCGGGTTTTTCGTTGGTCATTTTGTGTTGTGGATGGTTGTTTGCAGATGTGATGGAGGGGTAGTGGGATAGGATGGAGGGGTTTAAGCTGCTGTCTAGTCTACAGTTATAAAGACCGTTGATGGCTGGTCGATCACTGACGTGTATACTCCAGCTGTAATGGGTTATGCTTATGAGGCTGTGCGTAACCCTGGAAACAATCAAGTGGGGCATAGTTAACTATACAAAGAACAGTAGTTTAAATACAACGCAGGCTAATGCAATGCTACGGATATAATATAACAAGAAGGGAAGAAATGGGGAAAAAGAAAATTGGGAAAAAAATCAATCCAACGAATCCGCCTCATAGGCAATCTGCTTCACAACCTTCGGCCTGGCATTCATCTCCATGATGCCCTTCTGCGCATCAAACAGACGCATCTGCTCCGCATACCGATCACGATCAATCCTCGCCCGGTCCTCATACCCGGAGGTTAAGAGTCTCTCGCGGTGCTGCACAAAAGCAGCCTCTTCCTCGCGACGCTGCTTCTCAATACCATAACTCTCGTCGCGCTGTGAATTTTCCATCAGCGCTAGTTGTCGCCGGTGCTCGATTTCCCGGTAATTGGAGTCATCTTTCCTTCGGTTCGCAAGGTCGGTCACCCGTTGCATGTATGCCAGTTCGGCATCATAGCGCTGCGACGCGATGGTTGCCTGGCGGGAGGCAGTCTCATGCTCAAGGCGCGCGGTTTCGCTGGCAACTTCCCTCGTATGGTCTAGGGTGAGATTATGGCGCGCTCGGAGACTAGATAGTTCCTCGGCCTGCTCAGCGCGTCGGTGCATGAGGCGGCGCTCGTGGTCTTCGTGTTCCTCCTGGATGCGCACTTGGCGCTGTTTCTGGGTTTTCAGCGTGCGCATGATCTCCTCGGGTGCGCCGACCATGTCGACTGGTTGCTCGCCCTCGGCGGCCCAGAAGCGATCGCGGCATTCGAATTCTAGGAGGAGGTCGATGAGGCCGGTGCGCTGGGTGGGCGGTGCCTTGTTTAAACCGCGCGAGACATATGCAAGCGGGGAGTAGCGGTACGGGCCGTCCTCGAAGACGTTGAAGTCGTCATTAACGTACTCGCTCATGAAGACGTCGAGCAGGGCCTGGGAGACAAGTATGGCGTTTGGATGGTCTAGCGCAAAGTGCAGGACTGACTTGCCCTTTGATTTGCGTCGGAAGTCGCCGTTGTTCTTGAGCAGCGACATTGCGGCCTTGAGCTGGCTGATTGGTTTGTTGCCTGCTGTCATACATAGTTCGGCGAGGGCGGTGCGTCCCTGGAATCGCGAGCAGGGGTAGTCGCGCTGCTTGGCTTCGATAAGCAGGACTTGTAGAACGCTGACGTTGATCATTCGTGCGGCCTCGTGGAGACTGCCGTCGCCTGGGGCTGCGCCGGCGTTGACGAGTTGGCGGACGATACTAGTGTCGCCGATCGACGCAGCGAGGGATAAAGGTGAGATCCCATTTGATTCAAGGGAAGGGTCGGCGTGGAATTGTAGGAGGGCCGCAACGGACTGCGTGCGTGAGCCAACGATGGCGAGCTGAAGGGGCGTACTTTGGGATAAAGGTGCTTGGAAGTTGACGTCCGCTGGGCTAGTTAGTGGAGTACAGGTAAATTCGATTGAATGACTTACCTCCGGACTTGATGAGGATTTCTACGACATCTTCACGAAGAGCAGCTTTACTCTGCGCGAGAGCCCAACAGAGCATTGACACTTTCTCTTCGCTAGGTGACAGAGGCAGGGTCGCTTTAACAACTGGGTCAACAACGCTGCCCTTGTCGATGAGATACTGCAGCAGCTCCCGCTCGTTGGGGTAGGTATGAAGCATCAGACATAGAACCGGACCGCAGGTTGGATGGTCATAGGTGAGGTCAGGAGCAGAACTGTGGGAACAAAAAGCAACAGCAATCTCGCGAAGACTCTGTGCGTCAACACCAGATCGGAAGACCAGTGGAAACGCACGGCTCATGTTAGCACGACGAGGGCCATATGCGAGCAACTCCTTGATAACGCGCACGTTGGCTTGCGTTGCTGCCTCGACAAGACAGGCTCCTTCGCAGTAGTTGACATCCGCGCCCGCTTTCAGCAGATTGACGATAAAGGCAAACCCGGCTGGTGTAGTTGAAACGGTTTTGACGCTTTCCAGAAGTGCCATGTCCACGGACTCTCCTGATGCACCGGCACCTACTAAGACTGATAGAACTGCTTCCTCTTGGTGCGAGTTTGCGCGTTTTCCATTTCCCCATACTGTCATGAATATTTCGGAGACGCCCGAGTGTCCGTGGAAGTACGGCTCAAGAACGCGCAGCGTTTCTACATCGTTGATCATGACGGCGTGTAGAATACATTCACCTCCTTGGTAGAAGATGGATGCGTTCGCTTTCAAGAGACACTGGATAAGTTTATGGTCGCAGTGAGGCGCATGTACCTAGGAAATTGTTAGTATCAAGTTTAAGAAACTTGTGAGGTACGTACGGCTTTCAATAGTAGCTGGTCAAGGGTCAATTGCGGCTTCTGGGCAGCTAGTAAAAGATCAATCGTAGCAATGCGCGTCTCGCCCTGTAGGGTATCAAAGGCAGCACCCAGCGCGGCTGCAACAGCCTCTTCCGTAACGCTGTATCGTAGGAATAGCTTTATCAAGTCGACCTTGTAGTTGGAAGACTTAATAGCGCGGCACAACGGTGTACCGGTAGCATAGTTCGGAGAAGCTTTATGATCGAGCAAAAGTTCGCAGATTGCAGCGTGCATCCATCCACCATCAGCAGCAGCAACAAGTGCCTCTTCGAGAAGGCGCTGGGATACTGACCCAGCCTGGAGAAGAAGTTGGTAGCAGTCATGCTTTGCGCGGATGTCATGCAGTGTCATTGCCTTGGTGAAACCACTGTTGAGCGTGACAGCAGCAGGATCATGTCGGAGGAGATGGGCGAGCAACTCGAGGTCAAGTTTAGAAACTGCGTGGCGCAGTGCAGCGCCGTCCTGATAGTCGACAGATGCACCGTGGCGCAGGAGAAGAAGGACCAGCTCTTCATTGCGCTCCTCCGTGGTGCGTACAAGTGCCTTGTCGAGGGCCGCCTGCGGGATACTAGTCGCAAGAAGCTCTTGCAGATATCGTAGATCAAGAGGTAAGTTGGCTCGAAGGGAAGTGGAAAGAGCATTTTCAAACGCATTTTCCAGTGATTGAAAGGACGGATGAGCTGCGAGGAACAGTTTGAAGCACTCAAACAAGCCCAGCTCGATGGCATCGACGAAGATGCGACCTTGGTTGTGGTTGACATCTGCCCCGGCTTCAAGTAGCATGTGTAGGACCCCAAGAGTCTGGTCATCGCGTCGCTTTAATCCTTCCATTTCATGACGCAGAGCGGCATGTCCCGTGCTGCCAGACAGCTCTTGAACACTCATGAGCAAGATACGAATTTTCTCCAGGCGAGTCCTGTCCCGTTGCAGGAGATCGATCGCGACAAGGAGAGAGGCGCAAAAGTCAGATTCTTGGAGATGATTGTATGGTACGAGGAGCTCGATGAAGTCAATGTTTGGTGACTCTATGGCCTTCTTAAATGCCTTTCCACTCTCGAACCCAGTATTAGCCTCTCCCGTGGCGAGCAAGAGGGAGGCTAACTGACACCCCGAGGAGGTCCCGTCAATGCTGTCCACGAGTGCCTGGGAGACTTCATCGCCTCTAGCGCCGGCGTGGAGCAGCATGTGTATTATCTTGTATCTCGGAGTCTCGGTCAGGTCCATGGCAAGCGGTATGCAAGATGATAGAATGGCGGGCACAGGAAATCCGAGAAGTAGAATCTGCAAAGTAGTCTCGTCGGAAGATTGCACAGCGAGCTGAAGTAGATAGCCTTTCCCTTGGCCAACATCGGCGCCGCCGTCAACCAGTATCTGAATGAACTCGCGGTCCCTTTCCCCGGTGTGTTGAGTCATGGCGTTCTTAAGGATATTGTCGACAGCAGTCCCGTTGGCTCCAGCGTCGAGAAGCTTGCGAGTTATGCTCAATTTAACGTTCGGTGAGAGTCTGTCGACTCGGTCGAGGACAGTGTTGACGGACTGTGCGGCCGGTTGATACTGTAGCAGAGCGTCAATGAACTCTTCATTTTCGGATGCTACGGCCTTGTCAAGTGCAGCGGCGTTGGCGTAGTCGACAGAAGCACTTTCTCGCAACAAAAGATTGACACCAGCGAGATCCCTCTTTTCGACACGTTGAATCAATGCTTCATCAACCACGTCCCCGGCGGCACCTTGATCGAGTAGAAGCTCCGCCAGTGCATGCCACTTTTCATTCGTTATCGAAGTACCATACTTCGTATTGTCGATTTCGCCGAAGATTTCCGAGGCCAGGTCGTCATCAAGCTTCCCCCTGCTCAAAATACGAATCATTTCAAGATCAACTTCGTGCACGGCATACCGGTATGCTTCGGCTTTATTGTAGTTAATGGAGACGCCTTTATCAACAAACAGCTCGACCAACTCCGTCCAACGCTGGAGAACTGCGCCTCCTAAAGCAAGCGAGACGGACCCGCCTGCGGCACCGCCGTTGAGAAGCAGCTCGATGAGGCTGTATTTCTTTTCTTGGATAATTTCCATCTTGAAAAAGACATACGAGACAATAGGCGCGAGAGTCTCTGGCAGGGGAGGGTTCGGAGACATGAGCATTAGTAGAGCAAGATCAGTACGTTTTGCCCGAATGGCCTTTTCGATGGCAATCCCGCTATCGGCGTTTGCATCTGCGCCGTGAGCTAGAAGAAGTTGGACAACTCCGACATTTCCACGCTGGACGGCGTCAGGAAGGGCAGAGGTGAGCGTCGCAAGATCGATCGGCGTTTGGGATTGAAGCAAAAGGCGGACAAACTCTTCATCCCCAGCCCTGACAAGGGCTATGAATTCCTCAGAGCAAGTGTTTGGATCGGCATTCTCTTCGAGGAGAATCTGGGTATTTCGTGGGCTGCGCATCTGCAGAGCAGTTGGGAGCATTCTATTGACTACATCGGAGCTCGCGGAGTTGGCAAGGAAATGGAACATGGCCGTCTCTTTGTATCGCATCGTGCTGCAGAGGAGAAGAAAGAGTAGGTCGTCCGTTTCCTCATCGCCAGCCTGTTGCCGCCGTGCGAATCGACCTGTCCGTGCCTTCTTCGGCTTCTGCAGTTGAAGGCTGTTCCAGACACTTTCTGCGACTCCGACCGACCCAGAGGCATTCACGATTTCCGTGAGGACACCGCAGTAGTCCTCGTAGCTCCATCTGTCCTTCTTCACCTTCCCGGGAGCTGCGGTTGTTTTGGATTCGCCAGTTCTTCGTATTTCAGAGGCCTTGGTGAGGAGGAGATTGGCCTGATCTTCGTCTTCCTTTTGCGTCGACAGCACATAGGTAGATATTAATGGTAACTGCGGTTGAAACTCGTCTGCAGCGATATCGTGTTTGGTGCACCAGGCACGAAGCCATCCCTCATCTCTCCCGCTCTGCGGCATGATGGGTTGAGTAACACGAGAATTTCGAACGTTCCGTAGATTAAGGTGGGCAAGTGTAAATGGTGAAGATTACATCACGAAGAGAAGAGAAAGGTTGTTAGAAATCTGCCAAAGTTTGCAGACACTTCGGGGCACAAAGGCTCATTATACCAAAGCGTGAACAAGGCGGATCCTGGGCGTCATGCGAAGCGCCCGGTGCTCAGCCCCGCGGGCGATTCGCCAGTAACACTGCCAGCCAATGAACCTCTCGGTCATTGATGGAACTGCCTGACAAGTCATTGTTCAGAGCGTTTGAAACAGTTCCTTCCAGGCACTCGTTAACGAGACAGTTGCCAGTCCCCATTGACGGAGTCCGGCACTTGATGATCCACCCATTTGCTGCTCGTGTCCATTGTCTTGGAGTTCACGTGGGAGCTCCTTGACACATTCCCTGTCTGGCCTGAAGATAAGAAGCCGTCTTATTGCAGACGTATTCTGAATGACAGTGGTTGTCACCTAAGCGCCTGCATCTATTGTTGTGTTAGTCCGTGGCCTGACCCACACCGGCGGTTGCTGAAACTGCCACCCGGAGACCAGGAACCCATTTTCGCAATGTCGCTATTATTAGCTGCCAGGCAGCTATTATTTCTGATCGCGAGGAGTTCTTGTGATGGTTAATTTCCGGCGAGAGCGGGATGAAGCTGAACGGAGCTGTGTTGATCGCATCACGGACACCAAGCAGACTCCTTGTGCTGGATTAGTAAGCCGGTTTATTCATCTTGTGCTATGCAGGCCCATTCCGACGCCGACAATCAACAGTCTTCCGTGAAGATTATCTCCATTTACCCAGAAAGGTCGTCTCAGTATATACGTTCGTCCGAGTACCCTTAAAACTCTCTTAACAAGCCTGCTCGACGTCATCCAGAAAATTCTCGACTAACATTGGGAGCATACTACTACAACTCTTCAATAGTGCACGGACCAACGCTTCCATTACAGACCAGCGATGTATCCTGTCTATTCTGCGGCTGCTACGTACTGCGAGAAGCCTAACACTTTCGAGAAGCCTTCCTTCCTGGTGATTATGTCTCACCTGGGCAATCCAACTATTATAATGACGGCCTCTGGATCTCTTGGGAATGACGGATGGGCGAAACTGGAAGCTTATCAAATGGTCCATCCCCTCAATCGATGCCTGAATAAATGGGTATCTGGGCCTGTATATTGAAGGTGTACAGTACAAGAAGGCCAATGGAGAGATCGTCACAGGAACATACCTTCCCGTCCTCTTCGAGAGCCTCACAGATCTAATTATCAGCGGACGTGAGGAACTCGGAATGCCCAAGCTATATACCGCGATTGATACGAATGAGTGTAACGAATCCTACTGTCTCCAAGCTAGTTGGTAAGGCGCAGTCTGGGGCCGTTTCCAATAGGAGGGGCCTGAAAGACGAAGACCCAAATATAAATACTAGCCTAGTGGGTAGTGTTGACCGCGGGGTGCTCGTTCACCGGTACGTCCCCAAAGTTAGTAGAGGAGCAAGGGTAAAGCAGAAGTGGAATATCCAGTATTTATACTAAACATAGACAAGTCCAAGCTGCTCGTATCAAAGGTGAATCAGGTGCGTTTAGCTCGAAATGCCAGCTTCAAGATCAGCAGGCTTGACTAGAAGGCCCTGCCTATACTCTGTATTGTATCGCATTGTTGGGTGTTTGGCGGAGATCCCTGTCAATAAAGTTCTATCGGCGAAGATCATTGAAGGTGAAGGCGTGCCTGACGTATCATCCGCAAGACGCATAGAATAGTTGTGCAGATGCAATGGTAAAGTGATGTTGTTGATGGCTGGCATGATGGATCACATGTTTCATCATGTACAATTCCAATTTGTAGAATTTGGTTCGCGTCGCACAACAAACAACCCCCCGATTGCGGACCTCGATATAACGAGATTTCCTAGCACCCAGCCTTCCCGATCTCTTCTTAACGAGGATGACAATTTTGGTTTTCTGATCTGTGATCTATCACTTACGCTAAATATGTATGGCGGTTTGCGCGACGCGTCTTCGTGTCGCGCCGAGACGATTATCTGAATCCTTCGTTGATCCCCCTGGACCGGTCTGTTGGAGATAAACATTGACATCATTCCCATATTGTCGTCCCAAATCTCCACGTCTTCCCCGTCCATATCGATCTCAATAATTCGTCGATATGCCCCGCAAACGGGCTGCCGAGGACTCGAACACGTCCAGCTCGAAGAGCCAGAAATCAACCGCGACTCAGTCTCCAAATCGGTCTACTAAGCCTCGAAGCAAGCGCTGGTCTGCAGTATCGGTGTCCGCTAACCTCGAGAAATCGTATGAGGAACATCGCGACTACAATGCTTATCGTTGTCTCTGTCAGGGGCGGGTCGACGGAAAATTCGATAACGACGACGAGGATGACGATGAGGATGACGATGAGGATGGGGATGATGAAGACGAGGATGAGAGCCCAGGCGAAGATAACGACGTAACTCTCTCAAACAAAGCCAAGTGCGATGGCGGCAAAACGTGTATCTGCCAAAAACCTGCTGCAGAGCATCCGGATCACCCCTTGACTATCACCGTCGCTGGCTGGCAAAAATTCGTTCACCAGATGATACATACCAATCTGCGCATCCCAGACAACTTTGGCATGTACATATTCAACGATTTTGCGGGTTACGGCGTCCTTGAAATTTTCCAAAATCTTGTTCTTGACTTCGTCGAAGCCAAGGACAACTGGAAGGAGCAGTGGGCAGTATGCGAGGCAATTCCGTTCTATTGGAAGTCCGATGCACCCATGCCTTTCTCAATGTAAGTCCCGAAACCTCCGTCGAGTCTAGGATATAGCACTTGCTAATTCGTCGATATAAATCCGCAGGCTAGATGCAGATACAGTTCAAAACACCTACAGTCTTCTCGGGCGCATGTTCGTGACTATGCTCGCCACTCTTGAGTCCAAGGACCTCCTCAAACCAGACTCAGAGATCAAGAACCTAGGCGTCATAATGGGTCTCTGGATCGAACTTACCGACGAGCTGCGACAGTACAATTGTCTCGAGCCTGAGATTGACGACACGTTTGACGGCGGAAAATTGGATGCTTACGTCTTGGAGTACTCCAAGAAATACCAAATCGAGTTACAGGGTCCATCCAAGCTCAACAAACTTGTTAGGGCGATCGAAGCAGACTATGCCGATGCGGCGGAAGATGGTGTAGAGACTCCAATCCCTGTCCTACCAGCCCGCTCTGCCGACCCGTGGGGGTGGTCGGCTGAATACAAGGCGTATGCAAAAGATCTTGGTACAATTACCTTCGTGAAGAAGAAGGGCATGGGAGGTGACAGCTTCGACATCACCTCCTGGAGCAGTGCCGAGCGAAAGAAGCAGGCATTTGACAAGAAAGACCCCTTTGGCAAGAAGGAGATCGAGGACATCAAAGCCGGCATGATCCTGCAGCTGGGATAGGCTCGGTTGACTAGACAGGTTGGCACTATTGCGCCGCTGAGTGAGAGGTGTTTTCTGTTGGCGTCATGTAAATCAGGCAAAGGTCAAATTCATGTTTTTTTAGTCAAACTCAATGGCAAGCAGAGGTGTCTATCTCTAAGCAGTGCGTGTATGGTCGGCGCTCACTACTAAAGGCATGTACAGCTCGAAGTCAGTGATAGAGGGCTATCAAGTGTAACTATCTGATCATCAACCGACAAGGTACTTCGACTTTTCTGGCCTTCCGCGAACCGCAACTTCCACCCAAATTCGCGCCTTGGAAGCGAACGCTGAAGGGAACAATCCCAACATCTGGAACCATCCCTTCCTTTCGTCATGTGTCGGGTCTCTAATTTATCAAGGTTAATGTACATTCCGACCCCTTGCATCTCGAATTGGATATGTTTGGTTCAGATTTGTTCAAGCATTAAGAAGCTTCGGTTGCGAAGAATGGACCCACTTAGCCAAGAACATGTCTATCTAGCATCTACCAGACAGAGATGCGTTTTTTTGTGATCTTGCATCGTTCCAGGCCAACTGCAATTCTGGCGCATCTCCAGAGTACACTCTGCTACCGGAGTATAGAGAGGGCACTGCCAGAGAGACAGGGCCAATCCCCGTGGCGAACCGGCCCGAACCCCAGCTGGTGAACCCTGAATCGCCAATCCTTCGCACTAGCGATGCCAAGGTTATGTATCCTGCATATGATTGGCCATTGCAGAAAAACATCCGCATCTGCAGCCGACTCATCCGGCTTTCCCCCACTGCTGTTTGGAGTCTGGAGCTGGAGCTCTGCCTTTCTTTTCTCTTTTCTCTTCACAGCGCAGCCAGTTCTCTCAATGCATCGACGAACGCGGCGGACCGTCACCCACCTGGCCATCTTCGCCTCCATCCTCGCCCTCCTCCTCCTCCTCAATAGACCCCCATCCACCCAGCGCTCCTTCTCATGGACTAGAGTCCGCTACCAAACCACCGCCGACACGCTCCCCGGCTCGCGCGGACGCTGTCCGGGCCTCTCCAAGTCCTCCAAACCAGCCCTCGTCGTCTCCCACGTAAATTCCGACGGCGACACCTCCTGGCTCACCTCCTCAGACCTAGCCAAAAAATACCACCTCTGCATCTACGACGTCGACGCCTCCACCAATAAAAATGACAAGGCCGACTCCCTCCGCGTCCCCGCAAACCGCGCCCACGAGTCCATGGCTTACCTCACCTTCCTCATAGACAACTACGACACCATCCCCTCCTCCGGCGCCGTCTTCGTCCACGGAAACAGATGGGCCTGGCACAATGACGCACCGGACTACGACAACGCATACCTCCTCTCGCGTCTTAATGTCGAATCCGCCCTCGAGCCCGCTGGGTACCATAATCTCCGCTGCGATTGGAGCGTGAGCACATGCGCCGCGGATGCCCCGCCGCAGGGGAGCCTGCAGATGGCGTTCCAGTCGTCGGTGGACCCTTGGGACGCGCGGGCTGCGTCTGACGCGGCGCTGCCAAAGGCGCTTCTGGCTATCTTTGGTAGCGACGCGGGCGAGAAGCTGGGGAGACATGAGACTGTGCGGGCGCAGTGCTGTGCGCAGTTTGCTGTATCGCGCGAGAGGGTGCGGAGTCATGCGCGCGAGGAATATGTTGCGCTGCGGCAGTGGTTGTTAGATGGGATGAGTTCAGAAGTGGTTGGTGGGAATTCGAACTCGAGAGTTATTCGGCGGCGTGAGGGTGTTGCGCCGAGAGATGATCGCGTTGCTGGGCGGATTATCTCGTATATCTGGCATATCTTGTTTTTGGACGTTGGTGGTGCTGGGAGTGGGAGTGTTGTTGATGGAGGACTTGAGCTGGAGAAGCTGAATAGGGCGGCTTGTCCTACCGCGCAGGAATGCTATTGTCGGCTGTATGGACGCTGTAATCTGGATCGGTGCAGGTCGCCGGGATCCTGTGCTGGCCAGTATCGTGTGCCTCCGGGTTATAAGGTGCCTGGGCATGCGGATGTTTGATGACATACCACGATCATGATGTTTATGTGTTGGTTATATGTACATCACGAATAGACTAGTATATACCGTCTTTTCAGCTATTGCTGTACTCCCATGGCGGATCCCTATCCATTGTATATAGAAATAGGATGAAGAGCACGAGAAATGAAACTGAACAGAATTGAGGCGTATTGGCTATTCAGTGAGATTCAATCCCTTGTAGACGCAGCAAGTTGTGCTCTAGTTTCTTTACAGTCGACGAATATAGGTCATCACTGTGGATTGTCAGCTCACGGAAACGCCAAACAAAATGATGACTGTCTGACAGCTTACTCGCTATGTTCTAGGCACTCCCCGGCCAAGAATAACACCAGACTCCATTGGCAGCCCTGTTGCTCAAAGCAGAAGTATCGTGCGCCGGGTGTCTCACCTTAGCCTTGCGTTCAGCTGTATCTGAATTGGCGAAATTGCATCTCCTGGTCGATTTATTATTCTATCACTTTCTTTAGGGCTAATATCTGGCAGCCTGCGGCCAGTCTGTCGTACAACCGCTCGCAAGCCTCCTTCGTGCCTAAGTGTAGAAGTATACATATAAGGCGTCCAGCTAAGATTGGAGACAATTGGGTGAGAGTCTTGCTGATGCCGGCCGCCTGAAGGCCTAAGCGTCGATCAGTCTGGGGATACGAGATGCCTTCAATACCTGTTGGATACCTCTCATTGGACATGTTCGAACTGGGCCCGCTGCATCCTATTCATAGATCTATATAGCTACACAGTGTCGCTCACCAACTCGTCTATTTAAACCGGCTCCCCTCCTCAGCCTATCTCAATCAACACACAACACACAACAACTTTTCAAGTAACCTCCGAAATCCAAACCACCATGTCCTGCAACGCTGTCAGCAACTTCGGCTTCGAAGCCGGTCTCGCCCCCTGGACCGTCACCCCAGGCTCCGTCGCAAACGTCCTCGCCGACCCCATCGCCTACTCCGGCGTTAGTCTTCTGTAACTGTCCCTTTCTTCATACTATAAAGACCAGTTTCTATTTACTAAACCGTCCAGTGACATAACAACAACAGTCTCCAACCCCACCGGCACAGTCTCGCAGCCCCTAACCGGCCTCGACACGAGCAAGCCCTACAACCTGCTCCTGTGGATGCGCCTGCGCGACCGCATCTCCAGCGTCAACTCGTGCACTGTCAGCGCGCACCTCGGCGACGATGCTGAGGCCGGTGC
The DNA here is from genome assembly GCA_025768905.1 of Aspergillus sp. MA 6041. Classification (NCBI taxonomy): domain Eukaryota; kingdom Fungi; phylum Ascomycota; class Eurotiomycetes; order Eurotiales; family Aspergillaceae; genus Aspergillus; species Aspergillus sp. MA 6041. The sequence goes on along the minus strand of JAMFNV010000013.1, from coordinate 643,890 downwards.
TATCGCCTCGGACTTTATCTGGGACGCGGCGGGCTGGATGTTACTGAACGGGACTATCACGCCGACTGTTGCCGATACGACTTTAAACCTTGTTGGGCTTTGTAGCTTTTCTGGGGAGGTTACTGAGGCGCATGTCCTTTGGGATGAGGTTACGTTCTCGGATTGTTAGTGTTTGGCATTGGGGTTCTGGATGGTAGAGTGGAGGGTGGAATGAAGTGGCTGCAGTTGGGTTGGAGAATAGTTGAAATACTCTAGAAACATATTAAGATATTTTCCGTTGGAATTGGTTTTCATGATGCTTGAATGCTGACATTTGTATGCACTTGATCATTGGTTGAATTTTATAGATATGGACAGCCATTGTTAAAGGTGACAATATATATGTGGACTTTTGGAGGCACCACGCTCTCTCTAAAGTTGTCAGAACTCCACCACGTTCCATTTGATGAGAATAATACATGGATCACTAATAAAATAAATTGATAATCCTCACAATACTCTAAATAACTTAAATTCCCTCGATAAGCCATAGGTATGACGTGATGCGATTTCTCAGCAATGATGACAAATCGCCGTGGTTGGATAGCTTCAAACCCACTGGCTTACACCATTCATCCTCATTACTTGGAAGAGAGGTATATAAGGGCGACAGTTGCGCTTCGAACCAAAATACCATGACAATCTCAACCAAAATATCCAGATCCGTCTTAACTTTGATTCCGAGACCAACTCTTCTCCCACGATTCTCACCAACAACAACAGCCAAATCATCCACTTCACCCATCGCAACAATGACCACCAAAGCAATTGTATACGTCGAAAAAGGCAAGGCCGCCATCCAGGATGTTCCCATCCCTAGACTCCGCGACGACTACGTCCTCGTCAAGGTGAATGCCGTCGGCCTTAACCCCACGGACTGGAAACACGTCGACTTTGGAATGACGGACGCCGGATCGCGGGTTGGATGTGATTACGCTGGGATCGTAGAGGCCGTGGGCCCGAAGGTCCAGAAGGAATTCAGGAAGGGTGATCGCATCAGTGGTGTTGTTCATGGCAGGTTAGCATACCGCGCACAGTCTATCTATCTATACGGAGATACTGATTAACTGCAATATGCAGTGACCGCACGGAGCACGAAAACGGCTCATTCGCCCAGTATATTGCTGCGAAAGGCGATGTCCAGATCAAGACGCCTGACAACATCAGTGACGAGGACGCTGCTACGCTTGGGATCTCTGTTGGCACGGTTGTAAGTATCCAAACGCCCAATTCACTTCAGAACGAAATAATCTAACCCGTCCAGGGCCAAGGTCTATACCGAACACTCGGGCTGCCATTGCCTATCGGAGACGTGAAGGCTTCAGACGAGTATGTCCTCATCCACGGCGGCAGCACGGCAACCGGTATCTACGGGATCCAGTATGCGCGGCTGTCAGGACTAAAGGTCCTTGCGACATCGTCGCCCCATAATTTCGAGTACCTCAAGTCTCTGGGTGCTGAGGAAGTCTTCGATTACAAGTCCCCCACGGCCGGGTCGGATATCCGGAAGTACACGAACAACGGCCTCAAGCTTGCCTGGGACTGCACTGGCAGCGGCGGGGCGATTGTTGCCGCCGGACTGAGCAGCGAGGGCGGGAAGTATGCGGCGATCATGCCGGTCAATAAGGAGGAAGTTGAAGCTATCAATGCGAATATCGATGGGCCTCATACGACGCTGATGTACTCGATTTTCGGCGAGCGGTTTGTGAAGAGGGACGAGACGCCGCCGAAGCCAGAGGAGTTTGAGTTTGCGAAGAAGTTCTGGGAGATTTCGAGGGGGCTTCTGGCGGATGGGAAGCTGAAGGCTCCGAGGACGATTGTTAATAGGGGTGGTGATGGGTTTGAGGGGATCCTGAAGGGGTTGGATGAGTTGAGGGCTAACAAAGTCAGTGGTGGGAAGTTGGTGTATACTCTTTAATTCCTGGTATTAAATGAGGGTATCATAGTAATTCACAGTAACAATTGAACAAGGAAAAGAATGACAGTATTCGAGACATCACTCCGATCCGGCCATATAGAACCTCAACGCCTCCTTGAAAGCCTCCACCTTTGCCTCAAACTCAGCAGCAGACCCCAGTAGAATATCTGTCGGAACGCAGGTATTAACAAAAGAAGCCAAACGAGCCCGCGGTGGACGCTCCAATGCTATCGCATCTCGTATATCGCCTTCCAGCGGCGGCGTCCGTTCGTACAGCAAGAAGTCTATATCGGATGTCTCGGTGACATTGTACGTCACCGGCTGACCAACGACATCGATATCTCTGTCTAGGATATACTTGCCATAAGGGAACAGTACATCCTGCACCCCAAACTGCGCAGCGGCCGGATCGATAACCCATGTGCCACCTCCAAAGAGGAGGTCGACCTTCAGAACCGTATGCTCTCGGCGTTCCAGGTGGTGGTTGCGGAGGAGTTTGGCTTTGGGTGACGGTGTTTCGACATGAACCTGCACTAGTTCGACGATACATGGAAGGCCAGCTAGAAGTTTATGCGTCAAACGACCGACCAAGCGAGTCGCGATGCCCCCACATAAGGAGTACATAAGAACAGCCTCCCTCTGGGCTGGTGTAGGATTTGGCAGAAACGAATCCGGATCGAGACGTGGATAATAGCTACCACCCCAGGTGTAAGCAAGGGCTAGGACTTTATCCAGCCTGTCGAGCTCGGCGATTGTTCGGGCGTACGAGGGCTCGCTGTATACCAGCAGGGCTGCTTTGAGGATAATTGCAGCGCGCAGAAGCCGTTTTCGCTGGGCTCGGATTCGGCAGCTTGTTCTGTGATTCTGGAGATCTGCTGTTTGGCACGCGGTGGTGCAGTAGAAGGTGTTGATCGAGTCGCCGGGTTCATGCTCGGGTGCGTCCATACAGGCTTCGCACTGGATGGTGGCTCCAGTACCGCAGTTGGCACATGTTGGTGCTGGATGTGACATCTTGGGTGTTGGGGACTTTCAAGAGAAGGGAAGTTAGAAGTAAGAACAGAGCAAGCAGAGGTTGGGGGTATGTGAAGGGCTTATATAGCTTACTGGGGTGGTCACCGACCGGTGGTCGAGGCTGGTCGAGACCCCGAAGAACAGTGAATGGAGCAGTGAAGGATAAACTGGCCTACGGAAGGAAATAACAGTAACAATAAACAACAATAAGGAGTATATTCCGCGGAATTAGAGGATAAAGAACAGGACTGGCAGTGAATGCCACAGCAGTGGGTTCATTGAAGCTGCAGGCAAAGGAACGACAAGAATGTTTAGATTGTGTCAGCTTAACAGCGAACAAACCAGCTGATATCCATCTGCATAATAAATTCGAAGCCCATGCCCATGGACGGTGCCTGCAACTACTACGCGGCAATGACATCCAACTGCGCGGCCAAAGCAGGAGAGTCGCCGTCCACATCATATTGAACGTGAGTAATACCCTTCTTCCCGAACTTGCTTTCAACAGAGCAGAGATGGGTATGATTCAGATAGACCTCGTACGTAGTGTCCTTGACATCGATGCGGATTTTGAGACTCAGACCCGACAGCCAGGCAGGGAAGAAGATGTCACGAACTCGCTCCCAGCTGTCCCCCGCGGCCTTGGTCTGAATCTGGATGAAGGAAAGTCTGCGAATGATGTTGATGCTGACAAGGGCGTCGAAATTGTCGTCGTCTATTTCCTCGCTGCTGTCGTCGTAGTTGATGAACGCGACTCGATTCCTGTCGCGCCTCGAGGGAGCCGTGAGATCGAACGAGGGAGATTCGACGGTGATGGAGTGTCCGGCTGTGACTTCCTGCTTGAGCTTCAGGGTCTCTCCCACGGACAGGACCGGGCTATACGAAGATTAGCTACTTCTCGCGTACTTGGCTGATGAGCATACCTTGACGGTTTGGGTGGTTGTGGTGGCTCTATGGGTCGTGGAGGCTCTGGCTGTCCGACATCAGGGAGCACTTCTGGCTCGCTTTCGCTCTTTGACGGCGTCTCTGGGTTTTTGCTGTGTGACATCTCGGCCATGGAAACGAGCAGTTGAAGGTTCAGTTGTCCCCACTGGTCCTCTGGGACTGGTCGACCGGCCTGGGCTTGTCAGTAAGGGCAGCCCAGAGAAGGGGAAACTGACCATTGTGACCCGCCAGTACAGGCGCTTTAGTACGGCCTCGACATCGTCCTTCTTCAGAGACGACAGCCGCTCCTCCAGGATCAGGCGATTCAGAATCGGCGTTATGGGGACGTACGCAGTGAGTCTGACATCTCGCGCCTCCAGGTCACTACAGTTACTGCACACCTCCTGTCCGTCCCTGGTAGCGGGAGTACTGAAGTTATACACGTTGGTCACGTACTCAGCTGCGGTAAAGTGGCGTCCACTGCCATCGCCAGGCTCGAGATAGATCTCGATATTGAACGGACGACCGCCAAAGGCGAACCTGTAACGTTAGTCGCCGTGTCTTCCTAACAGGGAGAGGACGTACTTGGAGTAGCGAATACTTATGGCAAAGTCGTTACCGGCGACGCCTCCATCGATCTCGCGCATTCCCTCAGGAAGCGGCTTGCCAACTCCATTCTTGGACAGCTCCAGCTGGGTCAGTGCTTCCAGGCGAGAAACACCGTACTTCAAGGTGATTTGCTCCAGTAGCTTGGTTTTGTAACCGTCGACATCAAAAGCCGCTACGGAGTCCGGCTTCACGGGGTGTAGGTCGGGATAGTTGTACCCCAGCGCTCGGAAGTCTCGAACTTCTTGCGAAGTCCAGTAGTCCCCTTCCTCGTCTTTGTGGAATGGCCGCAGAGGCGTTGTTGGCGTCACTGTTGTTGGCAGCCCGATCACCTTCTGGTCAAAGTCTCCTCGGTATCCATCGGTGAAGAACTTGTCAGGGTTCAGCTCCTGCCAGATGGCGAACAGACGATCGATGTTGCTTGCACGATTAGCAGAGAGCAAGCACAGAGGAGACAGGGCTTACCAGTGGTGAAGCCAGAAGATCGGGTCAAACGTCGCCACAGGGATCTGGGACATATGGCCCCCCTCACCCCCTGCCCACCAGTGGATGTTGTTGTGGATGAACTCGATATTCACATCCGCAGACACTTTTGGGCTGTCGTTCGCAACAGCCGTAGTGGAAAATTCCGTGTAGTCAATGGGGTACGTTAGCAGTCGGTAGACCAGTTCCGCTGCAGCGCCGTAATTGTTCCCATCTACTGCGCTGTGCTGGCTCAGGAGCTTTTCCACCTCTTCGTTATTGACGACCCCCTGGATCCAGTGCTCGCTGTCGGGCTTTGACTGTTCCTCTGTCGGACACCGGCTGGTAGCGATGCATTTGCCGTACTATAGCATATCAGCTGTGCGCCAGATCGTCACCATGGGGCTATGCGCACCGAGTATACCGTATCCTCACCCAAGGCCTTCACATCACCAACCTTGTGCGCTTCCATCGGCTTCCCGTCCGGCATGCGAAACTGATACAGCGGATTCTGCAGTGTCTCGAGCTCGTCAAACAGCGACACCTGAAGCTCAGGCTCGGCTGCCAACCAGGGCACTTTAGGGTTGACAGCCCAGTCCCAGTACGGGAGTCGCCAGTTGTCTGCTGCAGCACGCAAAGCCGGTTGATACTTCTCTGGGTAGCTCGGTATGATCTGGTTTATCATGACCTCGTAGATTTGTTGCTGGATTGCCTGTCAGTGTGGGAAAGCAGGCATATTCGCGAGGAATGGACTACCCGCCTCGTATAGAAGCAAATAAGGCCGATGCCATGATGGGAAGAGACAGTTAGCATGGGTACAGTACCCCTTTACACCGATATTCTCTTCGGTCTCGAATGGCTCATCCCACGAAGTGAAGGGCATGCCATGGATACCTAGACGCGAAGATTAGCCCCCAAGGTAAGGCAAGGGCGATTCAGCTGAAGACAGCCATACCGGCGATCTGGAAGAATGAATCGCGGTTCTCCGGGGGGACGTCTTGCAACCGCTTCAATGCCTTCAGGAATAGAACCACCTGCGTCCGGTTCTCAGGCTGCAAACTCCACACCTCGATGTCCTGTCGAAGGGGAACCTCGCCATTAGGTCCCTTTCCACCTGCTATTCCAGTGATGGGATAGAACTTGTAAACCATGGTGTTCGCTGGTGAGGTTGTGACAGTGCACTCAGCCAACAGCGGTTTCAGTAGAAGATCAATCAAATAGGCCAGTATCGTTGGCATGGCCGAAGGAGCCGAATTTTGGGGGAAAAGCCACGCCCAAGGTGGCATAGCTGAATATGCACAATGCAAAGGCCATCACGCAGATGTCTAATGGGAGTCTGGACTCTGTGAAGCTGACAATGAACTGCGTTACGAAGACACGCCATCCCTGCTCGATCCCGAACGGTTCGTGGGTGCATAAACCCATGCCCGCCATTGGATGCCAACATCACCGATCGATCAGCATGAGTTCTACCTGCTGCAAGCCTGCAGATATCTGGCCCATGAACATCAGCCAGCCATCGATCGGCCCTCCCGTTGCCAGCGGCTACGATGACCTTGGGGTGGGCAACAACAGCGAGCCGAACCATGGAGCTTTGGTGGCTGGCTGCGTTGGCAGATGGTTGGCGCGGAGATCTCACCTCATGCATCCTTTGAGGTCATCCGACGTGCTCTGGACCGTGATACGACATATTTACATTACGTCTTTGTATGGAAACGACGGAGAAGTGTTGTTGAGCAAGTGTATGGAATCCCCGAGGGCGGGCTTAAAATTCGCCATGAAGGCCGGAATTGCCCAAGATCAGACACAATCATTTCGTCAGATACCTCAGTGAAATAACTAACAGTGTGAATCTGATTCTGTCTAAGAATTGCAGCAAGATGTCTCTCCACGGCGACTCTCAAGCAGGAACCCTCACTCGAGCCTCTCTCCAGAAATACCTCGTCCTCGTCGACATCAACGTCGAAGACAAGAACGGCTTCACCCCTCTCGCCCTCGCTGTAAAGAACGGGCATCCCAGCGTCGTCAAGTTACTGCTGCAGAGCGGCGCTACAGCCGACAAACCCGTCCGTGATGGCCGCACCCCTTTATACCTCGCGGCAAACGCAAAGCAGAACAGACCACGCATCGTCCAGCTTCTGCTAGAGCAAAGCCCAAAGCCCGATGTTGACGCGGCCAGTCCCGAGTGGAGCAATGAGACGCCGTTGATGGTGGCCATTACCCAGAGACGAGACCCTGAGGTTGTTCGACTACTTGTTGATGCCGGGGCGTCGTTGACCAAGACAAATGATCGTGGGGAGACGGCGGTCTCGCTTGCAGACCAGACCACCAACACCGCTATCAAGAATGCACTCGTGCCGAAGGGTCAGGGGAGCAGCATTGGCTCTGCGCTGGCCCAGCTTCTTGTCAGCGCGCTCCTATTTGCTCTGGCCTACGCGGAGAAGTGGCCCGGCGTGAAGGAGATTATTCAGAACGTCATCAGGTCTGCGTATAACCAGGCGAACCCTACTCCTGCTGGGTCGAAGCCAGCACCGGGAACAGTACGCATGGACCTAGCCCTAGCCTTCTCTGTGATATAACTGTGGTATAAGACTTATGCTAATCGTGTGCTCCAGGACGTCGAAGACCCCCAAACCGTCGAAGACTTCAAGCACAACATCAGCAACATAATCCAGGATACCGGACTTGATGACTTCTTCGCCCCTGGCGATCCGCACGTACAGGAGATTGCCGAGAAGGCTGCTGTCTTGAGGAAAGACGTGGCGAATCCGCTGAGCAGCCCGCCCATGATCATGAAGCTAGCCCGCATTGCGCTGTACCAGCCAGTGCTGTACATTGGTATATCTGCCGCAACATAAGGGACACATAAAAAAGGAAAAGGAAAAGGCTAACGCAATATAGACGACAGCGGTTCAATGGCCGACGACAACAGAATGGACCGTGCAAGGGCTCTGGTGACGCTGATGACGGATGTTGCTACCACGCTGGTGGGCGACAACAAGGGCATCCATCTCCGGTTCATCAACAAAGACGACTCGACTGCGAATAACCTGCGGGCACAGGGTGTAGAGCAGCGCATGACCTTCACTCCGGAGGGATGGACGGAGATCGGGACGAACCTGAAGAAGAAGATCTTGCAGCCCATGGTCTACGATGTTATTAACAGAGATGTCTTGCAGCGTCCCGTGCTGGTGTTAACGATTACGGACGGTGTTCCGTCCAAAGAGAACTCGAATGAGTTCCGGAAGGCAATTGTTGAGTCTAAGAAGGAGCTCAAGGCGAAGAACTATCAGAAACAGGGTATGTGTCTGCAATATCCTGGGATAAGCTGACACTACTGACTGAAGAAGCCGTCCTCTTCGATTTGAGCCAGGTCGGCAATGACCCCGAGGCAGTCGCTTTCATCGAGAGCTTCGAAGGAGACAGTGCTACATCTGATGTGCTGCATAGAACTGCTGGTATGTATGCCTCGTGGTAGAACCGCGCGTTCGCTAATTGGCGGTATAGAACACACCGACGCGCTGTTCCAAGAACTGAGAGAGGCTGGAAAGGAAGATAAGCTTAGGCAATGGGTAGGTACTCCAGCCTTTATAAATAATGCAACTGCTAATCCTTCCAAGCTGGCCGACAAGCTGGCAGCGCCCATCACGTTCAAGGCTTGAGGAATTGGTGATGTCGGCAATGTGAATGCCGCCAATTCCAATCTAGGATATGATAGCTGGGAATGTGAATAGCAACAGATACTTTCCTGCCCCGTAGAGCAGTGACTAGATACTGAACAGAGACCCTGGACTTATAATTCACGCCCCCCCGCCCCCCCCAGTGTACTCAAATTTCTGTTCCCCAGCAATGGGAACAACATCACATCTATTAGAGCATCACAACTTCCCCAGTCTCCGTAGGCTCCAAAGGAGGATAGATTAGCCCCAGCCTTCTCAAACCCCACAGTTATACGACAGCACATATCCTCGTATAGCACAACATACGCCTGGTACCCCCATGGCATTCATTCCTGACAATACCGGATCGTTGGAAACAGGAAGTGCTACTGTGTTTGCTATTACCACATGCCCAGCCAGCCAAACTATCGTCGGTCCTCCAGGCAAAAGAGTCAGGCTGGCTGGCTGAGCTTCGTAAAGGGTTGCTGTCAACAACCTGCTCGGCAGCCGGCCAGTCTAGGTCGATTTTATCTGCTGACGAGCGGGGCAAACAAGTTCGAATGCACCGACCCCGCTGTTGGTATGTCTGAATGTAGCACAGAAGCAGGATTGCTTCTTCTGTCTCGGGGATCAGCTTCTTGACAGGCTACATTGGGACGAGGGGTAATCCCCGACAGGATGTGTATGGATGATATGGATTTGGCACATGCAGGGTGTAAGCGCTAACCGATTCATGGCGAATTGAGGTCATGAGCCCGATAGTGAGTTTAAAAAGGGACTAGGGTTTGTATCCCTCTGCAGCATGGTTGAAGCCAGCCAGCCTCCTCGCCTGGGAACAGCTCAAACTTCCTGGCAAACACAGCGGGGTAAATGGAAGATCTAGAACAGCTGAAAATCAGCAGCCTTCTCGGGGGCTGGTCCTCGCGAACCGGATCGTCAAGATGCAGGAGTTCCTGCAGGATGGGCCAGCTGTCGATGCATCATACATCAGCTCATGGACCGGCCCGTGCCTCGATTGGAGCAACGGCATCGAAAAATAGAATCAGAGTTCGTAGTGGAATCCGACAATTATACGCTTGTATTGCATGGTAACCTGGCTTAGCTGACTCGTTCCCACAGGTGTTCCCTTCACACCCAGGATCGACACCTGCAGATCACGGCATAAGAGAGTTATACTCTTGTCCATTAACAAGAGAATCCCACGCGAAAGTACCACGAAGGGCGAGAATACTGGGCACGCTGCTCAACACAAATACCACGGCTTGCTCCAAGGGGAATCCAACTCCTCGCAGAAACTGAATCAGTGGGTTCTTTTGCAACATTTGCTATACCGACAAGATACTTATTATGTGAGGCTACTGTGCTTGGTTGAGGATAGCTACTGATGATCAGTGTATTGCAGTAAAACCGATAGTTACACATCCAACTGGCTATAATGTTGACTTCAATTGCTACCGGTATGTCATTCCTAGCTGAACAGATACGAAAATACCAGGTCACAAACTTAGGGCTCCCCATTTCTGCTGAAAAGGGAGACCAGCTGGACACCCGCATATAACCCAAGGCCCTCCATGTCAGGGGACAGACCTTGAGCCCAGTCGTCTAATCAGTCGCCAGGCGGATTGAGGATCAGACCTTGAGGATCGAGAGGATTCGTTGCTCCGGCCCGAAAACAATCTTCAACGGCGTGTTCACAGCGCGTATCTTGCGACTTTCAATGGGTACTTCAGTGGTACTTCCATGGGATATGCTATTCTGAAATGAAACCTCACTGGCGGAAGTACGATACCAGCCACAAAAGCCCCAAAGCTCACCAGCGAGGAGAGGAATGCCACATCACGATTGCCATATAGGAACATTTGAATAGATTCGTTAAGCTGCGGAGGTACCTGCTTTTGAATCTGTCTTGTCTGACACCAGTCATTGATCAGCCGTGGTTATATTGCGGGGTCTGAATCAAAGGCTCAACCACGCTGTCTCTTCGTTGCTAACGTCTCTTCATGACTTGTACCTAGTATAACGACGGGGGGGGGGTTGTGTTGACATCAACATTTAACAGCACTAATTTTGCCAGTCAATTTTTCTCATCGGCGTCTTGTCGATGAATGCTGTGGGAGCGACAGCCTGCGAAGCACGGGCTCAAGCAAATGACCGCCCAACAGAAGGGTGTCAGGCAGCGGTGAGAAATATCCTGTCCAAGTCTATATTGTGTTTGATACTGATAAAATCTGAAGTGTACACAACTGGCTCTTCGGTTTGGCCAGGCTTTACAATATCCAGCGACCGATAACCTCACGGTATGGGATGCAAAACAACAGGAAGTGCAATCAGCCTGTCGGATCGAGCCATCTAGTTCGGCAGATGCTTCTGAGATATTACGCACGGTTGTGGATAATTGGTGCCGCTTTGCAGTCAAGGGTGGAGGGCATGCTCGCAATCCTGACGATTCAATCTCCGCTGGGGGCGTTACCATCGATATGAGGAACATGAAATCCATCGAGGTCTCTCCGGACAGAAAGTCAGCCAGGCTGGGCAGTGGGAATACTTTATATACTCTTTACCACGGCCTTGAAGCGTACAATCTGACCATGACCGGTGGCAGGGTTGCTGATGTCGGGCTGGGAGGATACGCTCTGGGCGGTGGAATATCAAACCTCTCCCCTAAATATGGGTTGGCTGTGGACAATGTCCTTGAGTATGAGGTCAGTATGGTCCGATATTGAACTTAAATGCCCAGGATACTTACGACGTCCCCATCTGAAGATCGTCTTGGCCAATTCCACCGTTGTTAAAGTCAACGAGAATACCCACCCCGACCTGCATTTTGCTCTGCGCGGTGGCATGAACAACTTTGGAATCGTCACATATTTCACGATGCGAACTGTTCCACAAGGGCAAATGTTGGGTGGGGATAAATCTTTCACGGCTGACAAGAAAGACATCATTGCCGACGAGGCATACAAACTCACCACTCTATTCCGCAACGATACAAACTTGTCCTTTTCCTACGGCTATAGTTATGATCAGGAGAGTGACCAGTTTGGAGTCTCTGTCACGCACGCATACTCCAAACCTGTTCTGGATCCGCCGCCATTTGCAGGGATTCATAAAATCCCATATGAATCAAGCTCGGTGCGAGTAGATTGGATGAGCAATATTTCCCTGGAAGGCGCCGCGAACATGCCTTCTGGAGACCGGCACGTCTGATAAAGCAGCCCGCGGAAACCTCCCATTTAAATGTCCAAGATCCTAACCCCGTTTTTATAGTAACCTCTATGCCACCGTTACGTATTACCCGTCGGCGGAACTAGACAAACGTCTGATGACCATAATGGAAGAGGAGATGCAGGATGTCAAACAGTCTGCAGGGTTTAGGGCAATTCTCATTGCCCAACCATTGCCGGAAGGTGCAATTAAAGCAGGAAAGGAGAGGGGAGGCAATGCCCTTGGTATAGAGGCCGACGGCCCTCTTACGAGTAAGTCATCCAATTCCTTTTCCTAGCCTTTCCCTGGTCTTTTGGTACCAAAGCATTGCCACACTTGGTCCCTTGAGTATTATGATACTTCTTGGAAAGGCTGGACGTGTACTGACTGAACGGTAGTCTCTCTTTTCACTACTCGGTGGAATGACGCCGAGGACGACACTGCCATTTACGCATATATGGACAGATGGATTGAACGGGCCAAACAAGCCACGATTAGGGAAGGCAAAGATCATCGCTGGCTCTATATTAATTACGCCAACCAACACCAGGATCCATTTGCTGGATACGGAAAGGACAATAAACACAGATTAGTTCGTGTTCAAAGATCCGTTGACCCTAACGGTGTTTTCAGTTCGCGCGGTCTGTGCAGGGGGTACTTCAAATTGGAGTAAAGTATCAAAGCATATAATGGCAAGCTTAGTGATGCCCAGTTTGAACACGGTAATCTGCAAGATATTCAACATTGTAGTTATAACATAATTCACATGCGGTCGTCAATGCCATTAAAATTAACAGACACAACAAGGCAATGAATAGAGCATGTAAACAACATGCAGCTGGATGAATCAAAGCTTTGTGGATGTTGATGGAAGTGCTACCCCATCACCCTCAGAGGAGCTCCTCTTTGCACTGGTTTCCCAGCCCCTTCCTCTGTATCTTGCTGGCCAGATGCCACTCCTCCCAGGTGCCAGGATTCCGTTTGGATCCAAGCAGTCCGTTAGCTTTTCGTTCAGCTTTAGAAGCGCATTATCATTCCAGGAGTAAGTTCGTGCCACCTGGTCGCTTAGAAGTAAATGTGTACGATACTCACCATATCCGTTCTGAGCCGCTTCGTCGATAAGGGATCGCATTGCTTGCAGGGCTTGACTGCGCTGCAGTGGGTCATCGCGGTCATACACGCATTCCACAATCAGATGGAGCTCGCGAAGCCCGACGACAAAGTCAAGAAAAAAGTCCAGCCCAAATGCAGCCCAGTGTTTCTTGGCCATCTGCCACAGCCGCAGTGCATCAGGTCCACGGGTCGGCGCTACAGGACTAAAGGCAACATGGGCACCATTGGGCCACCAATTGACCCAGGCCAGCTCTTCGAGATCGGGCTCTCCACTTGCAATCCTGTCGCGGGACCAGAAATAGTCGGTGGGTGGTAGCTCCGCTGGGTTAATCCGCCGTGCTCTTGGCACTTTCATAAATTCGCGGTGGATGATATCGAGCTTCATCTTTCGTACTTCCTTCGGCCCGTAGCAGGTACCAAAGTATACCCAGGTGCACTCGCCGTAAGGGTGGGCTTTCAAATACTCATACATCCTCTCACTGGGAAAAGCACCCTCCCCCTGATAAAATGCCGAGCGAGGTTTTCCTGATAGTGCCAGAAGTTGCAGGGCATGGCGAATGTTTGCCGCATTGTCAAGAATCATAGCAATTCTCAGAGGACGAACGATCTCCACAAGTTGGTCCAAATCCTCCTCTTTCTTGAATGTATATAGCTAGAGTGGAGCAATTAGTATATAACTTGCGAAACTATCATTGGGTAACCCACAAAGCTCTCATGGCCGCCTGGATCTGGCATCAAGCCAAACCCCATTTTGGTAACGATACCGTAGTTCGACTGGGAGAATATGCCACTACGAAATGCATGTAAGACCGGGGAAACAGCTATAACAGTCATAGGACCGCACGTACTCAATAAACGGACCAAACCCATAAGGAAACACCTGCCAAGTATTATTCCCAGGTAAGGCACCCATCCCTGTCCGAACCACCTCACCAGTCGGCATGACAACTTCAAGGCCAGAGTGCGTTGCCCAGTGGTCCCCGTAAGGCGTATAGCCCACTCCATGATCTAGGGCGTTTCCGAGTACCGACCCACCCCCTAGGTCAGGAACGTCAATCCAAAGGTGCTTGTATCCGCGTCGTTGTATCTCCTCGAAGAGTGCGTAGTAGGAAACACCTGGCTCAACCAAGCAGGTACAATCGTCTGGATTAATATCCAGGATCCTATTCATGCGTTTCCCGAGGTCCACCACGACAGCCCCGCGTACGCGTGGTGCGGCTCCGCCATAGCCGACTGTTGATAACCACAGGTTAGAGGGTTAGAGAGGAGGGTTTCGTCGTCAACATACAATTCCGTCCCATTGAAATTGGGTGCAAGGGGATCAGATACTTGTTTGCCCAGTGAACGACTTTCTGCACTTCTTCTGTATTCCCCGGATAGACCACTGCAGAGGCAACCAGCTCTTCCTCATCTGTGATAGCCATGCCGTCGTGCGTATTGGGAGCTGTTCGGACACTGACTGTTAGAGGACGACAGCTGTTTCTTCAGCAAAGAATACCCACGTTCCATGTACCTATATAGATACATTCTTAGCATTCTTTGATGATCACGTATTGATGCAAAGTATATATAGCTTACCAGCCATCATTCAGTGGTTTATCGTTAATCTCGACGTTGGTATTGCCCAATTCCCGGGAGATTTCATCGATGGCCAGGAAAAACCGCGCCTGCTTGATTCCCTGTGGTATCACGGGCAAACGCTGTCTAGGCCGGAGTGCCTTGGTCGCCACATCTTGTATGAGACCTTTCGCACGGTATGCCTTGTCTAGCAGGCGCGCGGGCACACCATTGTGTTTCTGTTCGAGCGTGGGTATGGAAGTTAGCTTTCCAGAAGGCATAATTGGGGTTTTTTTTGAGCCAGTGACACGTGGGGCCTTTTATGCTGGGGATACACAAAATGAGGCCTTGGGGTTGAGTAGTTAAATACGTATCTTACAAACTCAACGTGACAGGGCTTGGAGATCCTCTGGCCAACAAAGCCGATAACTGCCTAGCATAGGGTGGGGTGTCTGGGCCTGGTGGGGTGGCTGGCTGATTCCCCCACATGCACTGATAGTTAGGAAGAGTCTGAACCCTGGACGCGTGGAGGAGAGCGTAGGCAGGAATTTCGACTGTCAGCTAAGTACCCTGCTCAGCAGAAGGCTTCCTGCTGCCTTATCTCAAAATATCTCGACTCCACAATCCTTAATGTCTGGGTCGTATCCAGTAAGTCTACGGTACCCATCAAACCAACTATAATAGTCTCCGGTTTTGGGAACAGAAACACTCATAGTCGTGGACTCGTGTATTACCAAGGCCCTTGAATATTAACTAACTTGGTTAAGAGTACGAAGAGCCTACATAGCATCCACCGTTCCAATAGCTAAGTACCACGAAACAGGACGATTATTGCTTGGATTGTCTCTAGGGTCTGTACCTGTCAGGCACTCATTATAACGCACCTACAAATGTCTATTTCACAAGGAACCCCGCTGGTGGGTGTCATTGGCCCTGCTGGATTTGGAGGCTCTTACCTCTGCTGCGAGCTCATCCGCCGTGGCCATAAGGTCGTTGGGATCTCGCGAAATCCCCAGACATTCGGTACCCACAAGGATTATGCTACTAGGCCAGTTGACATGGAGGCGGCCAGCATTGACGATCTGGCGACCTCGTTCTGCGATCTTGAGGTCCTGGTGAGCGAATACGGCCCTCATACACAGGGCGCCGACGCGCTGACATACAGTATGTCGGTATCCATCCCGCAGTTTAGTTATGCTCTGACCCCTACGCTGCAGTGCCATATATCGAAGTCGTCAGAAAAGTCATACTTGCCGTGAAACTCACGAAGATCAAGTACTTTGTGTTTGTCGGCGGTGCAGGCAGCCTCATTGTCCCTGGAACGCATGAGTCTTTGGCGGACCACCCGGGCTTTTTCTACGCCTACCGTCGGCAGATGGCAATGAGTGAGGCGCATGTGCGGTATATGGAAGAGCGTCTCGGTCCGATCGGGGCCTCCCTGCGCTCGTACCGAAATGCTCGACTGGCGGAGATATCCGGCAAAGCAACCGCTAGCGACACCGAGACGGTGCGGACTTACGAAGAGGGTATCCGCAGGAACGACCGCGCATCGGAATATATCAAAGCTGGGAGAACTGCGCTGTTGTTCTTTGAGGGGAAGACTTCCTTTCCGTGGACGTTTGTCTCTCCAAGTCCTCTATACCGCCCCGGTCGACGGACAGGGAGTTATGAGGTTACCACTGATTACGTCCCGTTGAAGGGCGAGCAGCAGGGTGAGGATGTCTTGGATGGGCGCTTGACAGGAATATCGGCTGCGGACCTGGCTGTCGCGATTGTGGACGAGATTGAGAATCCTCGGCTTATGTATAAGCACTGGACTGCCTCTGCTGACTTGTCTGATGATGCTGTTTATCCTAGCTATGTGACAGCGGACGATATTTAGGATACTCCTTGTACGTAAACGGTGGTATATTGTCACTGGGACCGGCAAGGCGCCATGTGTATACGTGGTAAATGGCCACAAGCCGAAACAATAGTGTATGAGACATCCAGAACTTAGCCAGCCGGTAGGTCAGTGGTATAGTGGGCCATGACCAGGCAACCTAATTAGGAAAGACCAATGCACGGGGAACATTATAAAATCCTGAGTAGGGTTAGGGGTTCAAATCCTCTTACCGGCACCTATATTCCATGTCCTATAAGGCCTCTTAAGGATTCTTTCCCAAGAGAGTGCCCTAGCTTGCTAGGGCTATCTCTAAGTAGGATATAGTCCTACTATAGAAGAAAGGATAGGCTCACCTGTCTAGAGCCTTCCTATAGACTGGTAGTTAGTATAATAAAAAAGTACGCGTACTTTTAAAGCAGGCCTCAGATCTTAAGACTATAAAGATCCCCCTTACTAAAAGGGGAGGTGGATTATTAAACCTAGAGTACGGCGGTGGACCAGGAGGAATAATATCTTTTATTATATTAACTACGGAAATACTTTTATTTAATAGAAACGTCCTGTATACAGGGCACTATCTGCATAGCTAGATCACACGTCGTCAGGCTCCAACAGATGTAAATAGATCAATCAATCAATCAATCAATCAATCAATCAATCAATCAGAACTTAGCCACTTAGGCCGCAGTGTGTATAAACTAGTACCCCAGTGCATTAAGTAAGTATATAGGGCATTCTAATATTTATTAAATACCTCTACTTATAATTGAGGCTGTAGCTAAAGAGCCGTAATAAGCTAGATCCTATAAAGAACTTTATATCAGGTAACTCTACTTGGTGCCTGCAGTGATGATAGTATTAATATAAAAGGCTCATGGCTGCTATTATATATGGATTGAGCAACACTAGGACCAAGATTAAAAAAAATACGCGAATTAAATAGGACTGTTACTCTTTTATGTAGCTTTATAGTGTGCCGGAGACCCAGCTTAAAGAGCAGGTACTTGGGTCAGTATCGACTTCAGCACGTGAGTACTCTATCAGGAAGCTCAGCAATGGAACTGTAATAGCTAAATTTAGGTCAGTTGGAGAAACAAAAGATCTTGTAGGAAGCGTGATTTCGCCTCCGTTGATCGGGCCACAGCGATGTAGGTTTGGTGGTAGGTGACCGATTTATGGGTATGAACACACAATTAAATACAGACAAAAAGAATGCGTATCACGGTTCAAGTGCAATCCCACAAACAACTTTTCTTTGAGTGGAGAAGAATCATGTGGGGTGAAGGGGGCTGTTATATGAAGCACAGTTGCCTGATCAACAGCTGCTTTCTCGATCTTAAAGATAGACTCACGGCAATTTCTGAGCCATGGCACTCATTACTGTTGGGATTCTGCTCGCCGTCGCCGTGTATGGCATCTTGCGTCTTATTATCAATTCACGCGGCTCGACGAGGGCTCCGAACGGGTTTCAAGATGTGCCGCTCGCTGGAACTGGTGCGCAAATGGGCCCACAGCCACAGCGGCAGCTTCAGAAATGGGCGTTCCAATACGGGGACCTCTTCAAGGTGCGCCTAGGGCGTGAGGAGTGGATATATGTAAACAGCCCAGCAGCTGTCAAGGAGATCTTTGACAAGCAGTCGCAGCACTCCTCGTCGCGCGCACCAAGCCCGGTCGTTTCGGACCTCCTATCTGGTGGGATGAGGTGAGAGCATGGTGGGTGTCTTAAATTAGCCTTGGTAATCTGACGTGCGAACAGGTTCCTCCTCATGCCATACTCGCCCGATTGGAGGAGGCTTCGGGCTATTGTGCACAAGCTTCTGACGCCCAAGTCATCAAATGCATTCATGCCATCGCAGCTATTTGAAGCGAAACAGCTACTCTGGGATATCCTAACCGATAATGCGAACCAGGAGAACTTCTACATGCATATTCGCAGATATACTACGTCCGGTGAGCCCATCAGCCAGGATTCCTGCCATGAGCCCCACTGACAGCAGGTTCACAGTGGTGATGACTTCGACCTATGGCCGGCGGGTACCTGTATGGGTATGTTGCCTCTCCACCACTCTTTCTGGGCCATAGTTCCTGACACACCTTTAGGACTGCGAAGATATCCACGAGATATACGGGCTGATGCAGGAATTCAGCGAGGCGGCACAGCCCGGAAAGCATATCGCCGAAACATTTCCCTTTCTCGCCAAACTGCCGAGATGGATGCAATGGTGGAGGAAGGAAGCCTTGCAGTCGTTCCACCGCCAGGCCGCCATCTGGATGAAATACTGGACTACGCTCAGGGAGCAAATGGACTCAAAGCAAGCTCCAGAGTGCTTTGTCAAGCAGTTCATTGAGACCGATTATGCAAAACACGGTATCAGCGAGCTACAAGCTAGCTTTGTTGCGGGAAGTACGTTGTTCAGTAGTACCGATCCTGCGTGGAATAGCGGTGCAACTAACAAGAAGCTGTAGCTATGATAGAAGCGGGCTCTGAGACAACCTCCTCGGCGCTCAACTCCTGCGTGAAATACTTTGCCGCGTATCCTGAGGCCCAGGCAAAAGCATATGCTGAAATCCGCCGCGTGGTTGGCGACAACCGAATCCCTACCTTTGGCGATGAGCACGATCTGCCATACATCCGAGCCTGTGTGAAGGAGGTTCTTCGAATCCGGCCAGTCACCAAGTAAGGCGCTTCGTTCACGCCTCCAGTCCCCCATTACTGATATGATGGTTAGTATTGGGAGCCCCCACTACACCACGGCGGATATCGTATACAAGGACTACTTCATCCCAGCGAACTCGGTCGTTTCCATCAATCAATACGGGCTTCACTTCGACCCAGCGCGTTACAAGGATCCCCAGGCTTTTATACCGGACCGTTATTTGAACCATCCTCTCAAAGCGGGTGCATATGCAGCCCATCCTGACCCATATGAACGAGACCATTTTGACTTTGGCGCTGGTCGGCGGATTTGTCCTGGCATGCATCTGGCCGAGAACAGCCTTTTCATTACAATTGCTTGCATCATTTGGGCGTTTGAAATCATGCCACCTCTTGAAAATGGTAAAGTCGCCGAAGTGGATGTCTCCGATGCGGCCTACGAGGACGGAGTGAATACGCTTCCCAAGCCCAGCAAGTTGCGTTTTGTACCCCGTAATGCAAGGGTGGAAAGTACACTCAGGACCGAGTGGGAAAGGACTAAAGAGGATGGCTACATGCTGGGACAGGTCAAGGTTGATGCGGAGGGTGTGGTTGCGCATGGCACATGAAAAGGCACGGAGAAATAGACAGCATTTACGATGTACTAGCCCGAAGGGCACACAAAAGAGTGTAGTTTCTATATACTGATTTACATGGGAAAAGTAATCAACCTTACACCACAGCCTCCTTGTATGCCTGCTCCCAGAAACTAGCGGACTCCTCGCCTAACCATCGCTGGCTCTCGTTTGGGTACTCAGGCTTGGTACGGAAATACAGCTGGTCCAGACTCAACTCCACCGTTTGTCCATAGAGGTTGCTATCTCCAATGAAGGTCTCATATGCCTTGATCACCGTTGACATGGGCGTGATGTGCTCTTTCGGAAACCGGTCCAGCATATCTTTCGGACACAGAGCCGTCGGCACGAACGCCGGGCAGATGGCGTTGACCTGGATGTTCTCCTTCGCGAACACAGGACCCAGTGCTCGCGCTATCCCGACAATCGCATGTTTAGCGGCCGTGTACAGAGGATTTGTTTCCATGGGATATAGTCCCGCCGATGAAGAGGTTAGCACAATCTTCCCACCGGGAGTTTTGTTTCGGCGGGCGTAGTGCTTGAACAGCCAGATCCCCTGTATCACAGCAGCGAGATCCACATCTATCGCCCGGAGACTGAGTGGTTTGAGCATGCCATCCTCGTCGAATTCCTCCTTGCTGTCGTACAGGAACTGGGTGTCGGCGATGCCGGCATTTGCTGCGAAGAAGTCCAGGCGGCTCTGGCCCCAGTCGAAGGCGGTTTTGAAAAGCTTTCCTTGCTGCTCGTATGAGGTCACGTCGGTTGGATGGAACAGCGCTTGATCTCCTAGTTCCTCGGCGATGTCCCTTCCTCTTGTGCTGTCGAGGTCAGCCATCACCACTCGCCATCCTTTGGCGATCAGACTCTTCGCCAGCGCCAGGCCGATGCCGGATGCGGCGCCGGTGATGATTGCAACCGGATGGGACATTTCTGCGTATATAAGGATTATATTGAGAAATAATGTCAAGACCAATGGTTGGGCGAACCCTGAAAGTCCAATACAGCAGCGATTTGAACGCAGAGCTACCGGGGCTTCATGTGGGGTAAGCTCCATCCACCAGACTGTGTTTAGGAGAGGACACAACTATTTGGCATGATGGAGGATTGCGGGGAGTCACCTACCCCACCGGATTGTCACCCCTTGCCAGAAGACGGGGCAGTCTCCGGGGCTGGGGGTGTGGATGGGATGTGGTTCTGAACCCTTGCGCCACATATTCGGTGAGAAAACGGCAGAAGACACTACAAGGCGTCAACTAAATTCATCCCTGGTCCTACCTGGTCGTATCAGCTGCCTTGAGCCGGATCTTTCAGTCTTTGCCAGAGAACATACTATAATCCGTCTGCCCATCGAAGGCACGGGCTGGAAGACATGGGATCACCGGCAAACTCCGTCTCGCGCCTCATCCCACACCCAAACGGACAGACAACGCATGTGATTGTGGATGATTATACTGATCCGTGGGTGATACCAGAGACAATCCTCATACAAGGTGGCTTCGCGAGACATTCTGCCTTCTGGTATCATTGGATTCCATCGCTTGCTCGCCAATATCGAGTAATCCGCCGGGATACCAGAGGACATGGCAAATCATCCACACCAAAGCCAAGCGACAATTATGCGTATACGCTCGAGACAATCCTGTCCGAAATAGTCGATACTCTCGATCAGCTGGGTGTTGATAAAGTTCATTTTCTCGGAGAGAGTACCTCGGGCATGCTTGGGGAGGCATTCGCAGCCAGATTCCCAACTCGATTGCACAGCTTGACTGTCTGCTCGAGCCCAACATATCTTCCGCAGGCAGCCCTTGACCTCTTCTCCTTCGACCACGCTAGCTGGCCAGATGCTTGTCGTAAGCTCGGCTCCAGGGGCTGGGGAGAGCATCTCGCCCGTGTCCCAGGCACACTGTCGGCATCAGACCCCAAGTACGAAGCATGGTGGATCTCGCAAATCGGGGCGAGTTCCAGCGAGGGCCTTGCCGGGTATGCTGAGTTTCTATCGTCGTTAGACACGCGGCCGTTTCTGTCGCATATCTCAGTGCCAACCTTGATCCTTGCACCGGCGAAGAGTGCTGCTACTGGGTTAGAGGAGCAGCTACAAATTGCAAGACAGGTGAAGGGCTCCAGGCTGGTTATTATTAATGGTTCTGGGCATGAGATTTACGCCAATAAGTCAGAGGACTGTTTGAAGGCTTTCACGGAGTTTCTTTGCGAACTCGACTCATGATGCCTAGGGATGGCTCAATCGTAGTTGATATGCCTTGACCCGCTCCCCTGTGAACTATCTGCAACGGCTGAGGCATGCAATCTTTATGGCATATTATTCATGCACTTGATGTAAGGCTACTAGAGGAGATGTCTTTCATATATCGCCGGGCTCTATGATCAATACTTGCGCTTTTTTATTTCGTCATCCAATGTACAGGGAGGGTTCTCCACCTAAAACGGTGCTTGCTGCCTCAGCGCAACACGCATGTCCCGCAGGAATTCTGCGTCTAGCACTGACAGCAAAACCGGGTCATTCTCTTTCTCCATCCAAGTAGTATCATGAGCTAGTGCAATGTGGGCCCCCAGACTCTCCATTTCTCTCATCCGTGCCAAGGTGTCCTTTGCTGCAGACACATCTGAGTGCAGGCAAAACACAGATCCGTCCGGCAGTTTGAAGGTCCCAAATTCCTTGATGCCGTCCAGCAGGGCTCTATTGATATTAGATTGTGTCTCGGTGAAAACAGTAATGGCAGAGCTGGGGTTATTATACCGTGAATGGCAGGAATCAGAACCGAGGACCATCCATTCACCCATTGCAATCTTCGCGCAGGCACACAGGTTACCAGGCATGTGGCCGGGGGCCTGGATGATCCAGAAGCTTTCGTCGCCAAAGAAGTCCATCGCGCGGTCAAACGGTCCAAAAGGCAGCCATGGGCCCTTTAGTGTCTCCCAGCGCTCTGTTGCTTGTTCAGGGTCAAAGAACCGTCCATCCCAGATCGAGGAGGAGTCCGTGAGGTGGCCTGGACTACAATGTTCTGACGTGCCGGGCCCGAATAGAACCTTTGCATTGGGGAATGTCTGGCGTACCGGCCTGCAGTGATCGAAATGTGCATGGCTACCAGTGGGTATCAGAGCAATGTCAGTAGAGGGAACTTGGGTATATTCTTACCTGAATATAATAAGGTCTATTTCGTCCGCTGTAACCCTATTTCGGCGTTTGATTTGCTCAGGAATCGATTCCCGGGGACCCTCGAACTGGGCGTCCTTCAATACTCGGTTTGAAATACTTGGAGCATAGTCTTCCGGATCCTTTCAACCAGTACACTTGTGAGGAGAGCATCATTTCCTGCCATAGAGGGATGGGGACGCACCGATGTTAAACCCAAATCCCAGATGATATGTCGCTGAGATGTTGGATGATAGACATAAAAGGCCCAATTATATAGACGGAATCTGTCTGCTGGTTCTCCGGCGTGAATCTTATGGAATTCGGCAGTCATACTTCCTCCATTGAGGAGCTGGACGTGAACATATTTGTCCGTAATGGGTAGTTTGATTTTGGAACTCGACATGCTGCTAGGCCGTTCTGTCACCTATTGGGGCTACATAGAGCGCGGGGGAAGAGGAAGAGGCCGTGGTCACATTTCTATCAATGAAGGATGGTGGACGTGGCGATTGCCCTATTAGAGAGTATGTGGCTGGGGGACATTGGGGTTGCGCACCCCACCTGCTCGGGTCTTTATGGTCTTATTTACAGTCCTGTTCTCCGATTCTGCACTCGACTCCCTGCTTGCTTCTATCTAGGTGCTGACATGTCTCGCCTCACTAGTAAGTACCTTGAGAAATGGCGTGATAAGGCCTATTCAGTACCCTGCCGAGCGGGATCTGTAATATGAAGATAAACGGACGATCCGTCACGATCCTACATATTAGACAGCCCAGTTAGTCTCCGGGATCCTTTAACTGGGGGAAAAGGCACGTACAATGCACTGTGGATCAACAGCCGCCTTCTCGTACACACAAAGAGCAGCCTCCGCAATGGTTGGCTTGATTCCCGTCGCATATCCAGCCTGCACGCCCAGCCCCAGATCCTTTATCATCATCTGCGTCTTGAACCCCAATCTATAGTTGTTGCTACTGGGGGCATGATGCACAACCCCCGGAACGGGCTGCACATTATCGGCCATAAAATTCTGCCCAGTCGAATGGTGAATCACCTCGTGCAGGAGCTTTTTATCAATCCCCGACCTCGTCCCAATCGCCATGGCCTCGGCCACGGCCAGCAAGATGGAACAGGAGAGATAATTGTTACTGATTTTCGCCGCTAGTCCTGCACCCAGGCGGCCGCAATAGAAGAACTTCTTCGGGTCGCCCATCATTGATGCGACCTGATCCAGTCGCTGCGAGATGAGGTTCGTATCGGAGGGTTTGCAGTGTCCGATTAGGAAAGACAATGTTCCTGACTCTGCACCTGGGACTCCCCCCTGCAACCCTCATTTGCTTGTTAATAGGATGCTCCAGATGGCTTCGTCGAAAACCTACCGAGACAGGGGTGTCGACATATGTCCCCGCTCCCTGGACTAGGAGCGCCTCCCCCACAGCTTGAGTCGATTTCGAGTCGATAGTACTGCATTCCAGAAGCAGCCGCTCAGGGTTCCTTCGCGCGGCAATGACGCCTGTTGCGGTATCGAGATACACTTGTCGCACTTGGTCGGCGCCAGGGACAATGGAAATGACGGTGTCCGAGATCTCAGCGGCCGCCCTGGGCGAGGCTGCAATTACGACAGGACCGGCGGCTTGCATCTCCTTGCAGAAGCGCTCACATACCGTGCGAACGACATCAAATATGTATAGAGTACCTGTCGGCGACATCCTTTGCCGGATGTTCTTCGCCATGGCGTATCCCATGGCGCCTAAGCCTACGCCAGGTTCAGTATTGGTATATCCATGGTAGGGAATCAGTACACTGTACCAATAAATGCAATGTTCTGTTCGGTCTCTGCCATCTTCAATGTATGTCTGCAATGCCAGTTCGGGGTCTGGTGGGGTAATGCTGATCGGGAGCACACCGGTTACATATGTACGTATAAATATATATATATAGAGCCATATATTTTCTACCCGCGACGGACGGACATACGAGCACCCCACCTGGCGGTTGAGGTGCCATCTAGAGCAAGCTTTCCGAAACGGAAATACCATAGAGGGGGGGTGGAAAGCTATGGAACAAATACGATAGTTCGTGTTGCCCTGGCACCAAGGCCAAGTTGGGCGTGGCGATAGATACCCCACATGCGCAACCATGTGTGGGGGACGATGAGATCCATGGGGGCATAGATTTTGTCACGCAGAGGCTACCAGAGGTGTAATGGGCAGGTAATAAGGAACAGTGCGGTCGGTGCGGGGATCCTGTGCCAGGAGAGGAATAATCCTACCTGAGATATCTGCACGTCGCCCCGTATATACTCGCGAATATAAATCTAGTCTTTGACTTGAATACAGGCCATAAGAATATAATCGGACCCTGGACAAACTGCTGTAACTGTGTTTTGGGTGTGTAAAATCTCGTCCCTATAGTGCTGGAACATGTAAGTAGTATCAAGGATATAAGTTGTAACCTGCCGTTTGATAACTCTGTTAATGAGTCGGGGAAATAGAGACCATACTTGCTTTACTATGATTCAGCATTATAGACCGCTTCCTTGTATTTAGCTTTCTTCTGACTAATTCAAGGACGTTTACACAGCAAGTATTTAAGCACAACTGTGAGTGGCCAATGCTGGTGGGTCGTCCCAACACCGCCGGTCGTCTGGTCTCAACTCCCCGCAGTCTTCTTCCTTCCCCCACTGCACAATGCAAATTCGCCATGCGGAATCATGATGTTGCTGCTCGGAAGTGTCCCAAGTGCCATCGCGTGTTTTCCAAAGTCGAGCACTTGAGACGACATGAACGATCTCGTGAGTATCTCTGTCCCCGTCTTTGCCGGGCAACGCGTTGAACGTGGATCCTGGAAGATACCGGCGAACGGCCATTCAAATGCAAGGCCTGCGGCAGATCATACGCCAGAAGGTGTGTGCCTGTTAAGCCCTCGTTTGCGCGCTTTGTCCTGACACATTGGTTGGTAGTGATGTTTTGAACAGACACATGCGCCATCACCATCCAGCAGCACAGGAAGGAGATGCAGGAGAAGCAGCAGCTGGATGGATTTCAAGGACCGACCAGCCTCAGGAAAGGACCAGTCCGCCGCTACATGCTGGCTCCCACGAGGGGGGTACGTCCAACAGACGACTTTCCTCCGGCGAGCAACCGCCGCCCGAGTGTCTGACTCCACAAGGCCTCGTTATCCCCGAGACAGAGAACCAGAATTGGAACCCAACGACTATCGACGGAATGTCTGGCTTGGATCTGCAATATGACCAAGGGCTGCACGGTTTCCTGCATGACGTCCACGCCCCAGCATTGACGAGCGACCTGCATCGATCGCAACCAACAGCCATCCCATCTTCCCGACGGGCTTTGAACCCATTCGAACCACACATGGACTCGTCTTTGGGCCTAGCCCCTCCCCACCGCATGTCTGATAGTGGTATGGACTTGGGCTCCACGTTCCTGGATGGCCTGCTTTTGACGCCGCCAGGCTCTGGAGAAAACCAGTTCGGTAGCCCACAGAAAAATGGCATCTCAAATGAACAGTTTGAGCAGGTGCGACGACTGTGGCCAACGCGCAGACGAAGGCCCACGCTCTCTCCGTCCCCTATTTGCTGGGATGATGTTCTCCTCCACCCCGAACACAATATCTTTTCCTCGACTTCATTAAAGGCACTGGGGAGCCTTGAGCCGTCAGCATCCGCTCTGTCATCCACTCTGTCACCGTGGGCACTTAGTGAGGCTTGTCGGGGTCGCCTGACTCAGACTATGCTCCGCTACGTGTCTCCCAATGGCCAAACGGATGATCCTCGCGGTGGTTCTCCGCCCTGCAGTGGGCCGTGGAATAGTGAGTTGCCGCCTATCGACATGCTAGACATCTGCTTGGATTTGTACTTCGGCAAATTCCAGGTTCACCTGCCATTTGTTCATCCAGGGACATTCAAACCTTGCGAGACGCCAAGTATTTTGCTGTTCCCCATGTGCTTGATAGGTATGATGCTGCTCGACAGAAGTGCAGCCCGCAAGTTAATCGATGATCATCTACTGGTAAGTGACCATCTAACCTGTCTTGCGCTATTGCACGCTGTACGCTGATTTGCTTCGTTGTAGGGCGCCATTCGCCATTGTAGAGCCGAAATTGCCTCCCAAGGCATTCGCCACTGCCCTGCCCCAGATCTATTCACGGTCTTGGGAAGCGCTTGCTTAGTTTTGTTCATTGCAGCGTCGACGGCTGTAAGTTATTCCTAGACCTGGTCTCGCTCATACGCTGACAAACCACCAGGAAATAGCTTTTGAAGAACAACGGCAGGCACTCTACGAGGAAGCATTATGTGTTAGAATCCCCCAGTTGCTGCCATTGAGCAGACCTCCCATATGCTAGGCTAACATTGCTTGTTAATAGCTGGCAAGGGAAAGAAGGCTTTTTGGTTCATGTAGTTATAACTCTGGCCTTATACAGATCGTGGGAGATGACGCCATCACATGGAACGCGTGGGCTCGTATGCAGTCTGCTCAACGGTATGTGATTCGCAAGTTAAATGGTCATTGAATAGTTTTCCTCACCTTTTATTAGTCTCAAGGCTTGCCTGATTCTAGCTGATGCGTACTCGGCACACATGCTCGGTACTCCGCCTGCCCTTCTCCCTGGGCATATCCAAATGCCACTTTTGTGCCATGATGAGCTGTTCAACGCTCATACACCCAACAAGTGGAAGAAATTACTTGGGAATGAGGATCCATGGCGCATGACGTCCTTCATGACGCCTGATATACAGAACCCGCCATCCAGACTGCACGGGCCTGGGCTTCAGACAGATCTTGCAGTGATTTGGCTCGATATTCTTAGGTCGCACCACGAGCGAGAGAGGCGGATGGGATTATTCCTTGGATCCTTAACTTCGTCGCATGAAAGTCCACCACGCGTAAGCACCGATACCAGCGGTGATTACTGTCTTGGATCCCGTCTCTCCTCGGTTTTTGACACGTACGGGGCGGAACTCAAGGTTGCAAATAGCAATTCCTTGATCCTGTGGCATTTTCTATGCCTTCAACTTACGACGGACATGGGCCTCATCGAGGATGCAGCTGGTAGGAGTGGACCTGAGGCAGCAAAAGTGGCCGTTGAGGGCTTGAGGTTATGGGCGCCATCCACTGGAGCTCGCCGTGCCTGCCTGCATGCGGCTCAGATGTTCATGCTTGTAAGCCATCATCGCCAGTCTGATGGCGTGATGCTCCACTCAGAAATGGCACTATTTAACGCGGCCCTCGTCTTGGGATTTTATCTGTTCACAGCACCCGACTTCACGTCCAGTGGCCGCTCAGTGTACGACCTTCTTGAAGAGGTGGATTGGACCCAGGTTGGGACCTTGGGTATGGACGCACAGTGGTCTTCTGGGAACGCCATCGCCCCAGTATCAGGGGCCGGTGCCTTCATCCGCGACGGTGGTCCTGTTTGCTTCAGCGGCGCCGAATACTGCAATCCGTACGGCGCAGCTCGGAGATCATTCATGAACGTTGCTTGCCAACTGGAAGAGGTCGGCAAATGGAACGTGGAAGAGTACTGCAGGGTCTTGCGCATAATTAGTGACACCTTGTTCACACCAGAGGATCAACATGCCGAGTCGTGAGCAATTTGCGGATCTGCCAGAGGACGACGATTGAAATAGCGTTGCTGTACAATAGTTCAATAGACCTGCTTTGTGATATGTAATTGAATCACATAGTTACCTGTCCTTGTCATTAGCACTTTACTTCCGTGCAAGCGAGAGACGACCAGCGAAGCTATATGGACAGCGAGGAGGCTCACCATTGAGCGCAAGGCTGGGACCTCACCGGAGTGGCAATGAGCCGACGAGGCGATTGAAATTGTCTGCAGCGCGCTGTTCCTGTTTGTACCTGCCCATGTGGGGTGGAATTCAAATCCACTGATATCCCCCACCCGCGACACAGTTTCCAACATGTTACCTGCTAGACAGCCTTGCATGGATTTAAAAAACGGTGGAAATCCCAGTTGTCGCCTTGCATACAGCAGCTACATCTCCGAACACCGCACGCCTCGCGCAGAGCCGATCACACGAGCAAGTTGAAACGCTCCCATGGCTCTCCCTTTCATCCTCATCGTCGGCGCTGGCCCCAGCGGTCTTCTTTTGGCGCTTATGCTAGGAAAAAAAGGCATCCCCGTACGCCTTCTGGAAGCTGCAGCGTCTCTGGACAATCGCCCGCGCGCGACCCATTACTCCCCACCGGCCGTCTATGAGCTACGCCGTGCAGGAGTCCTCGACGACATGGAGATTGAGGGCTCGTTCATACCAAATGGAGCGTGCTGGAGAAAGCTTAATGGTGAATTCCTGGCCGGAGTCGCTGCTCCGGGCAATAAAGTCGCAGACCAGACTCCAATGATCTGTCTTCCCTTGAATAAGCTAAACCGCATCCTCCAGCGCCAGATTGATCGATTACCGCACGTGCAGATACTGTACTCGCATAAAGTCATTGGGCTAGGCCAAGATGAAGGGAAGACCTGGGTGGATGTGGAAACACCGAGGGGTGTCGAGCAGCTGGAAGCGCAATATATAGTCGGGTGCGATGGCGCGAATAGTCAGATACGCCGCTCCCTATTTGGAGATTGGGAATTCCCTGGCTTCACCTGGGATCAGCAAATTGTTGCCACTAACGTACGTTCTGATTTGGCTTTATCCAAGAACAGTCCAGACGGATGGCCACTAATTCGACTCCTATCTCTTCAGACCTACTACCCGTTTGAGAGGCATGGGTTCGACTGGGACTCGAATTTTATCATCCATCCAGACCACTGGTACATGGCGGCGCGGATCTCGGACGATGGGATGTGGCGTGTTACTTATGGTGAGATTCCGGGCCTTAGCTTCGATGAACTCAAATCCAGACAGCCGGAAAGGTTCAAGGCTTTGCTACCCGGAAGCCCTAATCCTGGAGACTATAAGATTGCCTCCTTCAGTCCTTACAAGGTGCACCAGCGCCTGGCTAAGAGGATGAGAGTCGGACGGTTCCTACTGGCTGCTGACGCAGCGCACTGTAAGGACTGCCCTAGCAAATGATTCTCCTGACCCGTTTTGCTCGTCCTGGCTAACCAATTGGTGCTCCGGTTTAGTATGTAATCCCTTTGGGGGCTTGGGGTTGACAGGCGGGATAGTGGATGTGGGCGGGCTGTATGACTGCCTCGCAGGTATATATACGGGGGATGCCGACGACAGCATCCTCGACATCTATGACACTGTTCGGCGATCGAAGTATGATGGTTTCATTAATCCGGTTTCCACTGCCAACCTCCAACTGCTATTTGGACAAAACCCAGAAACAGCGCTCGAGGACAGCGAGTTTTTGAAGACGTGCAAGAAGGCAGAAGCAAGTCCAGAGGTTGCTTCGCAGCAGCGGCAGGGGATTGATGCCCTGCAGTACGATTTCAGACAGCATTATCGGAAGGAATAGGTCAGTCATGTCAACTGGTCTACAATTGACACTATATGGTCTTTTCCGTTGTATTGTTTACCCGGAAAAAAAAACGATCTAGCTCCCGTTCCCTCTATTTGTGTTGGCTATAAAAGTAATACAGATACTACTGGATTTCTCCTTAAATCGTAAATACTCTGTGTTGAGCAATCAGATTATCACTAGTAAATCTGGGACACAAGTATGGCGAGCGGCCCATAGGGCAGTCAGCCTTCATAGGCCTACCAAAGGCCCACTGGGTTGGTAGCGGCTATGGAGCGCCGTATTGGGTGTTCAAGATCGCAAACCACTTCCCCAAGAAGTTGAATTAGAGTTTCAAAGCCTTTGAGATGCTGAAAACCTCGTTAGGCACCTTGGTATCTCGCCAGCTCGAATCCCAATCCAGAATCGCGAGATCATTTTACGGACACAGACCCCAAGAATCACGCAAAAAATGGACGAAGGGTTGCATCACTGTACAATGAACAACAGACTAGCAATACGATATCTCCATCGAATCTGCAATGCTTTTAACTTAGACTCGGCGAGGTTGTCGTCGATCCACTGAATCCACGATGGCCGATAAAAGTTTCCCTTGGGTCCCATTTCAGACGGATAGCAAGAAATCTGCGCAGGGCATTTTCAGTAAGAACCTAGACAAATGTCAATATTCACGGATTCACTATCCAATCAATTTCAATCTTACCGGGGCTATTCTCTGATTCGCGTCAAAATCGGCAATATATTGCCCGCATGAAACTTCCGAGGCGCGTGTATAGACCTCACGCATCCAACGGCTCATACGATCGTCCCAGGAGGGGCTTGTCCAGCAAGTCATTGAGGCAATATAATAGTGCTGTGGGATACTGGTGGCTTGTTCTGTTTCATCAGGGTTATAATTTCCAACATATATACACCCAATTGAACGGCGTGTGGGCAGATCCCACAGAGCTGGCTTGATCGCTTCGATGAACTAATTAAGAGAATTTGCTGTTAGTAACGTGTGTCAAGTGGACGAACCAGATAACTTCATAATTCCTCGTCTCTCACCTGTTCTCTTTGCACTTCTGGCCTATTAAGAATGCTATCACATTGCCACCTCTCCCCATTTCCCGAAGGGTTAAGCTTGTCCTGGGCCTCAAATAGTTCGTTCCATGATCGTTCTGTGATCGGAATGGACTCGATTTGGTGCTGGACTAGAATGTTGGGCAAGCTTTCCCACTGGCTTAACATGGCTTTCGCCTCTGCATAGGTATCCGCAAAGGCCAAAGTGCTTGCCGCCATAAACACGCGCGTGTCGTTTACCTCTTCGTCGAGGCTCGCGTCATTACGATCCGGACGAAAGGTGGCGAAGGCAACCTCAACGCCGTATTTGGGAGTGCGATCAGTCAACTCAAACAATGCGTGAAGGATACCGGAGAAGGATTCCGTACAATCAAAGACTAGCACTCTCTCCCACAATCGACGAGTTGGAATTGTGCTTCCCCAGATCTTAGTAACAACTCCAAAGAATCCCTGCCCACTTCCTCGTGCGGCCCAAAACAGATCCACGTTTTGAGTTTTGCTCGCTTGAACAATTTCCCCATTCGCTGTTACAATCTCCATCTGCTCGACCCATTTGTCCGATGTGCATCCCCAGCCACGCATGAACCACCCCTGCCCACCGGCAAGCAGAAACCCCCCAGCAGCAACGGTCGGAGAATGTCCAAAAGGGAAGAATCTCCCGACAGAAGTTAACGCTTCGGCAAGATCTTTTGATCTCGCGGATGGCGGGAAAGACACTATTCCTGTGTGTGGACTGTAATTAATCCCCTGATTGAGGTTGCATGTGTCAATCAACACGCCATCCAGTAGCAGCGAGCAACACGGAAACAAATGACCACCTGATCTTATTCCGACCTTTGAATTGTTGAGGCGCGCATCCTGCAAGATATCCACTACCTCAAGCGTTGTGTGAGGTCGAAATATTTTGGCCGGCCTGGTATTTGGAACACGCGCATGGAAGTATCGAGTGCGAAGTGTCTCATACTCAGGGTCTCCTGGGGACACTCCCTGGCACTTGAGCGAGTCAAATGATGCACACATACTCAATAATCCGGAAGTGGTACTAAGCGACTGTTTGCTGTAGAGGCCAAGTATCCTGATATCCTATTTATTTCCAAGGTAAGTAGTAATTAAGGTCTCCACCTCATGTGGTGCCTGGAAGTCGCCAAAAACCACCCCACATTAGAGGAGAGCCGGTGAAGCGAACGATAAACTCTTTGAACATGCTTTGCAAATGATGCTTTTTTTTTTTTTTTTTTTTTTTTTTTCTTTAAAACTGGGTCACGTCTGATGCACCGAATTCACCCCACATCCAGGGCAAACTGCATCATAAAGTCTTCACTGCTTGAGGCCTCAGGCAACTATTGGGTGGCAGTCCACCGGCTCTCACTTGCCACAGAGATTGGACCAACATTGACGAAGTTACAGTAAGCTAGTATCAAAGCTACAGGAAGTAGTCAATATCTTACTCCAGCATGGTAAAGCGGCAACTTTCAACCAGTTCTACTGCACCATAACCCTGAGAAGGCGTCCAAGTTTGTGAGATATACCCCAATGCCCGATCCGATCCAGCATATCAATGAGCGCATAGAAGGTCCTGCATTCGGCAACACTGGGTCTCACAGATTTGAAGTTGTTGGCCTCGAAGAGTACCTTCTGACAGTCTATCCCGAGGGACAGTAGCTCTGGGAAGTCCGTTGTTGCCGGGAGTAAGCTGGAGCGCCCTTGCCCGAATTTGCAATAGCAGAGCCACACGAGTGCAGCACGGAATAGGACACGAGGGATGTGGATGGGCGGCTCGGTACCAACTCCTGTTGATTCGAGGTGGCGGAGGATGAGTGCACCATGCACAGCACACCGATGGCCTGCTACGGAGGAGGCCCATTCAGAAGCATAGCGGCGGTGCAGTTGTGCCTGCTCGTAGCCAAGCTTTCCCACTGCAAGCTCGAGACGACTTATATCAACGAACAGGGTGATGTATGCCGAGTGCCAAAGGGCGTGGAGAGAGAATGCATCTGCGCCAGGACTATCGTTTCGCTGGAGATATAGGTCGTGAAAACGGACAAGCATGGCATTGTAGTCCGGTATGCATGGCCCCCCTTTCTTCCACTCTTCCATGATGTTGGATGATATCAATTCGAGTTCTACATATTGTCTGAAGCCCGATCTGTGCTTGATGCTCCCGGGTTCTGGAAGTTGTGATGCGCCCCCAGAACTGTGTGGCGTGCGAGGCTCATTGGGCACAGCAGAAGTTGATATCTGGCCCTCAATCACGCTACACCACTCCTCCGCGGTAGAGGCGTCCCATGGACTATCCCCAGCAATACTGGGCAGGCTTGCAGCGGGAATTCTCAGGAAAGGGGCTGTAAGCAATAGTCCAGATATTTCAGCGTCGTGGATACACAGCGCAAGAGCCAATCTGGGCACTGGTTAGAGATGATAAGGTACGCATTGGGCTACTCGTACCTCTTTTGCTCCTCCTTTCGAACCCAGGACACCCATGCTGTCTTCGGATGTAATCTGGCTTCGTCGCGAAGCGAGTCAATGGATTGGGAGCGCACACCAAACATGCCATAGCGCCTCGCCCACTTTCGGTCTGTCAGTGCTTTGTCAATATGCCGAGTTTGCAGGCCAATACTAACCGCAATCACCGTGCCATGGAAGGTTTCCGCCACGAGTAAGTCCTTTGATCTCTGTTGTTCGTGCTCTGATTAGGCCCTGATTGCCATCAACATCAAGGAGGATTTGTTACCCCAGATAAGAGACCAAAGGTCTGCCCAATTGTGGCCGCCTGCACCATCGCAATGGCTTCTGTACCTCCTCGAGCGATATATCGCTCCCACTACAATCGTTAGTTAGCACTAGTCGATTATGCTTTACATACAGATGCAAGGATTGCTTTGTTCAGCATCTCGAATATTCTCTCCCCGTGAGTCGCAGCGCCGGGCGAGCCGATGAAGAGACTGCCCACCGAACAGATCGAAAGGAGCAGGAGTGAGCTCTTAGCAGACGGGCGGAATGTTGGCGCATGCACGATGGGAAATACAGGGTTGAACTTGGTGAAGTACATCTGAATGCAAAGATTCTATCCTGGTTAGCTCGGAGTCTCGCAGTTTCATCGAGGCGTATGGCTCACCATGGCATCCGGGGACGGTAGGGGTGAGCTGGGCACGGTTTGGTGTAGTTTGTGAGCGAGACTGTCTCGGTATTCGTCATTTATTTGGGTTCCTTCTGGCTCCACGTCCGGAGTCACAGATCCAGTGATGCTCGGTGCAATGAAGTTAAACCAATGCTGCTTGACCAAGTCCTCCTTTGGGGGTGGGGAAACCACCTGGTCCACGTTGTATGAGGCGCTTAATACAGGATCATCATATGCGCGCGGAAGCCAGTTGGACGCCGAGTCGAGGATACATAAGTTGAACGCATCCAGGTCGAATTCCTCATTAACAAACCAGCCGGGAATCTGGGGGGCCGCCCCGGATCCCCACCCATAGGGCTCATTTACTTCCCTCGCATTCCAAGTGTCGCTGCTATGCTGGGCTCTTATATCAGGGGGACTGGGGCCGGCCCCAGCTCCTGTACACAACCCAGGTCGGTCGCCAGGTTCAATAGGGGGCGAATATAGGCTGCTTCCATCGAGAGGCAAGCCACCGATGGAGGCTGTCGCACCCCCGCCGGCCTCCGCGAATTGAGACTGAGCGCACGTTTGGCCGAGGCACCGGGAACCGTGGAGCGAGGGACTGGGATAATGGTTAATGGGTTGGGCTCCTGTGGTTGCTGTTTGGTCGTCGACACCAGCGGGTTGAGGGTGGTTTCTGGAATGTCGCAGCAGGGAGTCACTGGGGCACGTTAGTCCGTTTCGTATCTGACAGGCATGGCCATTGCGCACTGTCGGCTGAAGGCTTTCCTACACACCCCGCAGACAAATGGTTTCTCCCTAGTGTGAGTCCTTATGTGCCGCATAAGGTGGTCATCCTTGGTGAACGATTGCGAGCACCACGAGCACACGCGTTGCCGTCTCCTGCGACGACGTTCAGACGCCATGTTGCAATGCAATATCTGGCTTGTTGGATTGGAAGGGGGAGGCAGTGATGGGCAGGAGGGGCAAACCGATCGGAATACGGCATTCCCACCAGAACCGACTCCAGGCCCCGTATTGGTCCTCCTGCAACTAAATTGTATCCGTAAATCCGAGCGGCACGCCTCGGAATTCCGGTGGGACGTGGGACATGGAATGTGGGACGTAAGCAGTTCCCCCAGACTGGGCGAGCACTGGCCATGCTCCTGATCCCTGCCCGATAGAATTAAGCCTGGAGTCCCCGCATGTTGTCCCATGTTGTCCCGCACGAGCGTCGTGTCCTGCCCATTTCCCTGGATATTTCATGGTGATTTGCGCCGGCGGCTCCCCCGAGGATATGTAATATCAGAGCCAATTTTCGTCAACCAACGCAGGCGAACCCTGGAATATTCAGAATGGACGGCCAAGACATCGAAACGACTGATGTGGTTGTCTGCGGATGTGGTCCGACAGGGGCCATGCTGGCTGTATATCTCGGGCAAATGTCTGTTTCCAGTGTCATCCTCGAGAAGGAGGCGGATATTACAACAGACCCTCGTGGAATAGCACTAGACGAGGATGGCATTCGCTTACTGCAGGGTGCAGGTCTCTATGACAGTATCTACACACAGATCGGAACGTGTAAGTCGTGCCTCTCAGTTGAAGTAAATGGTGGTCTGACAAATGCAATGAAAAGGCATGTACAACTTCAACTTCGTCAGCGGCACGCAGAAGGACCTATATGCGGCCCCCTTTCTCTCAATGGACTACGGCGCTGTAAGTTTACCATGGCCACATCACGTACTCAGTGCGGATTATTAACGAGATTGTGATAGACATCTGGCGGTACAGGGCATGTCGGCTTTATCTGCCACAAGCAACCGACACTGGAGAGGAACCTGCGGAC
This sequence comes from Aspergillus sp. MA 6041, assembly GCA_025768905.1. NCBI lineage: Eukaryota > Fungi > Ascomycota > Eurotiomycetes > Eurotiales > Aspergillaceae > Aspergillus > Aspergillus sp. MA 6041. The sequence continues at coordinate 607,638 of JAMFNV010000013.1, read as the reverse complement.
GAAGCTAGAAGAGTGTTCGTTTTGTGATCTGAGGTCACAGTCGACTGTCGTCAAGATCGAAGAAGACGACCACTGGACTTACTGCACTTATACCGACGCTCACGGCAAAGAGCGCCGGCTTCGAGCCAGGTTTCTGGTGGGTGCAGACGGGAAAACAGGCTTCACTCGCAAACACTATCTCGAGCCGAAGGGGGTTCACATGGAAAGGGCTCATGAGTAAGAGATAGTCCCCTTGCCAGGCTCACTGCTGACCTGGCGAAACCAGCTGCTTCTACGAAGAGACATGGGTTGCCCTGAACTGGCATATTACTCCGCCAACCCCTGAAACTCACCCAGACTTTCCCCTGTGGCGGCTCGGATACACTCCGACTGAGGTGTACGATCTGTTCTTCCCAGAGAACTTTCGGTTCCTCTGCAATCCGGAGCGGCCGGCTGTATGTGGCAGGTTTGGACTACCAGACGACCGACTCTGGCGGTTTGAATTTGTGGTGCGCCACGGAGAGGATCCCAACGAGATGGCCGGGCGAGATATGATAAAGAGGCTGGTGTTCCCTTACATTACGCACCAGGGAGATAGATATGGGTGGGTATACCCCATCCAGCACCTCCGTGAGCAAGTAGCTGATGTTCTGTGTTGTGTAGTCTGAACCACGACATCCAATTTCCTGAAGACTGCATCCATGTTATACGGTCTCGTCCCTTCAGGTTTTCTGCTCGCAGCTGCAATGTCTGGGCCAAGGACCGCGTCATTCTGTGCGGCGATTCTGCACACGTCTTTCCCCCCTGTACGTGTCCATCATCCCATCCTGAGACCAACTGGCTAACATACATCTAACTACATATAGTTGGAGGCCAGGGCATCGCGTCGGGATTCCGAGACGCTGCGTCCCTTGCCTGGCGTCTAGACCTACTATGCCAATACCACTCGCCCGAGTCGGAGTCCTACAAAACTGTCCTGGAAGCCTGGTACCACGAGCGAAAGCAGCAGCTGGACCAGTCTCTCGCGTCCACCATCCGCAATGGACAATTCGTAACAGAAAGCCACCCTCTGAAAATCCTCTATCGGTCCTGGTACTATTGGCTCGTTCAGTTGGTGCCCAGCTGGAAGCGCGAGATTCAACTCGGCCGACGCAAGGATGGACTTGTCCGCTACAGCCATATCAGTGGTATTCCCTTCGTTCCAGACCTTAATGGTGGGTTAAACGTTCCGCAGGTGTATTGTCGCGACCTGAGCGGCACGGTGCATTTCACAGACGACATTATCTTCCGGAATCCGGACAAGGGCCTGTTTCGGATGTTTGTATACCTGAAGAACAGTGCAGAGATTGCCACAGCCAGAGAAGTCTTGGACGACGTTGAGGCTTGGTCCAACGGTGAGATTATCGCTGACCAGACTCCCTTCATTGTCGAGGATGTAGTCAAGAAGGACGGGATTTTTCCAGGCAACAATCCGGTATATCAAGTGGCTACAGCGGAGGAGTTTGCTGCATCCCCTCTTTGTACCAGTCGTCCAGCACCGGCCTGTTATGATAAATATCAGCTTGGGGACAGGGCTGGGGGCAAGTTCGTGGTCGTGCGGCCAGACCGCTTCATATTTGCTGCATGCAGGGGGAAGGAGGACTTGAGGAGAGCAATTGATCGAATGTTGGAAGTTCTACAGCATTAAATGGAGTCCGTGGGTTTCGGTGCTATACACCCTATTTCCGTTGTTTTAGGAACCGTGGGACAGAGACTACTTGGGGGATCTGGCACTATTTCTTTACTATAAATAAAGATATTATCGATTCTATTTCTTAATTAATTACTTACTAGTACTAAGTATAATTATTAATTAGTCCCACGTCCCACGTCCCGCAGTCTATCGCAACTCTTTAGGGCCCCGCAGAATATAACCCTCAATATAACCCTCAATATAACCCTCAATATAACCCTCAATATAACCCTCAATATAACCCTCAATATATAGAACCGGGATCAGCAGTAACAGATATCTGTGTGGTATCCCCTTTTAGCACTTCTTTCTTCACTTATTTGCATAATCACCGCCGCCGCCATGTCCTGGACACACCTCGTTCGGTTTATCGCCGCTGAAGATAGCCAGATTCACCTGGGCCAGCTGCTCGATACTACCCGTGACGTCGGGCGAGACACCTTTGATGGCGCCAATATCCCTGTGTTCCTAATTGAGGGGTCCATATTCGATGGGCGAGTGACCGAGACAATCTTGCACATTAAACAGGTTTGTTCGCTTACCCCCATCCCGTAATTCTGAGCAGCGGCTGACCATATCAGCTTCTATCCCCAGTCTCCCGCGAAGAATGCAGCTACATCCGGTGTCTGGGCCTGAACTATCTGGACCATGCCAGGGAAGCAAACATGGCCCTACCAAAGGCGCCCGTCCTCTTCACAAAGCCACGCACTGCATTGGTTGGTCCGTACCCGACATCTCGCGTTGAACTCTGATGCCATTGGTACCAATTTATATTTTCCAACAGTAAAACTGCCGAACAATAGCCCGCAGCTCCCACATAGAAAGCCCAATTGCGATAAGCTGGTAGATAGATTACGGCGATGCGGAGGCGGGACTGTCCCACAGCAGAACACCAGAAGGTAAACCAAAGGGTCCCACAGCAGAACACTGTGTCAGCAAGGATACCCCTGAATGTCCGGAAGGGACCACCTTTGATGGCCAACGATGTGTCTCTAGCGATACACCTGTGTGTCCCAAGGGTACACACCTGAAAGGCCGGGACTGCATCTCCGACGAAAAACCTATCTGTCCGCCCAGGACCACATTCGATGGCAAATCCTGCGTGATCCACGTCCAACCGACCTGTCCCTCGGGTTCCGTTCTCGCCAGCGAAGGCTGCCGATTCCATGATATTCCCAAGTGCTCCAAGGGCACTCTGACTGCAGGCTACTGTGTCGTTCCAACCCCCCCCCCCCCCCCCCCCACAGTGCCCCCGGAGATTTGTCTTCGATGGAAAGGACTGCGTCTCGACTGAACATCACCCGGACTGTGGATCAGAAGGCATCTTCGATGGCACCAACTGCATCGATATCAAGCCGCCTATCTGCCCCGATGGCACAGTCTTTGACGGCCAAAGCTGTTCTGGTGGCAAGGCTCCCCAATGCCCCGACAGAATGATCTTCGACGGGAAGAACTGCATTGACGGAAAGTCCCCAAGATGCCCTAAACATACCACATTCAATGGTCGAAAGTGTGTTTCGGATGAGAAGCCGGACTCTCCAGAGGGAACCACGTTGGATGGTTCCAAGTGTGTGAACTAAACACCCCCGGTATACCCAGAGGGTACGAATTTCAACGGCAGCGCCTGTGTCTCCATTACTCCGCCCGTTTGTCCGGATGGGACTGTATTCGATGGCACCAAATGTTACCAGATGTTCGTTTGCCCGCCATCCTCTCCATTGCAGGCACAGGCGCGATAAAGGCAATCCCTCTGTGATGATTGTGATACTGTTGAACGAATGGCCGCCAGCTACGATCTACTAATCTGACCTGGCAACCACCATGCTAATCTACCAGTATACTTAATCATTGTTTTCCTACCTAGCTAGACGCGACATGCTTGGTAAAGGACCTATAGGAACCTCCTAAATGCCCGTATTTAGATTCTGTATAGATTCCTAAATATCATTCTCTATTGCCCATACAATCGATCGTCGAGTTGTGTCGGTGATCGGACATCCACCTATTGAGTCCAAATGCAGCATTTCCTTACGCTACAGCAAGTCTACTCCTCTTTTCTCAGCTCTTACTATTCAACCAAGAATATACAGTTATATTGAGATACTCGTGGGCCTACAGTATAGTGTTTAACTGATGGATTGGCATGATGCCATGACAGCTACTTTGGAAGTATAAGGTCCTTATCCTTGGGGTTGTTATATATAGTATCAAACGATGTAATTTCTCATTATCGAGTTAGAGGTCAAACAGTGATGTTAAATCCCAGAACAGAAACCTGACCTCCCAGTTCCACTGAGGCATAGTTGAAGATGCCAAATCGATATCCTATAAAGTATTCCCAGGCATTGTTCAACGTATATTCAGCCCCCAGTGGCTCAAAGGTGCTGCCATCTACTGAATATGCCAACCTGCCAGTGCCTGCACCAGGTGTAATATCCACCGCCACTTGTAGGTAGACCTCTGTTGCATCCAACTGTACACTCTCCTCTTCACTTCCCAACGACGTGGTCGTCCAGTCCTCAGCCATCTCCAGTCCACTCGTCATACTCACTCTCACACTCCCCTCTTCCTTCCGCAGCCCAATCCACGCTGACTTATCTCGGAATAAGGCCAATCCAGACACATCTCCATCCACCATCTCTGACACATCCAGCCTCAAGGTCCCGGTAGCATTAGGCCCAGGAATCCTCCTCGTCAAGGTATTCTTCGCCTGGTACAAGTCATCCGTCACAGACGCCGTGCGCAGCACCAATCCCTCATTCTCTGAAACGCTCCACTGCTCATTATCCGGGTTATGATTCCACTCCCACTGCGCGCTCAGGGCATCCTGGAGGAAGTTGTAAGACGTCGGAATCCCTGCAACCTCCTTATCAGAAACCACCGGAAAGTCGTAGTTAACTCCCCACGCCCCTGCATCGTCCAAAACAACACTCGGCCACCCGTCGTCATCCCACGTCACCGGCGCAAGAACCGGAATCCGCCCGCCAGGATACGCATCGATGAATGCCATATACCACCAGTCCCCGGACGGGGTGTCGACTAGTCCCCCTTGGTGCGGTGCGCCTGAGCCCTGGACAGGGGACGCAACATCAAGGATCACCTCGCGGATCTCGTACGGTCCCCACGGCCCGTTTGTTGATTTCAGAATCAGTTGGTCGGTTGCTGGGCGTGTAACCCAGATATAGTAAGTGCCGTTGATGTTGTAGAACCGCGCCCCTTCGATATATCCGACGTCGTCGGGGGCGTCGTACACGACTTGCGAGGAAACCTCCGTGGTAAGATCCGAGGAGAGCTCCGCGACGCTGATAGTCGTCGATCCATAAGCAATGTAGACGCTTTCAGTATCGTTGGAGCCATCGATCAGCAGGCCCGCGTCGTAGTAGCAGTTGGGTATGCTGGCGGTTTGTTCCCACGGTCCTTCTATGTTACTGGCTGAGTAGACGTACGTAGTCGCAAAGTCGATGCATCCTAGCCAGTGGAAGGTAGATGAGCTTTGCTGGTATCGCAGCGTGGAGGCCCAAATTCCCTGGACATAGGCGCGTTGGTTGTCCCCGAGAGAGTAGGCTGTGCCGAAGTCCAGCACTGGAACAGAATGCGACACATACTCCCAATCAACGAGGTTGTAGGAGCGCAGAACCGGAGCTCCTGGGGAGTAATGCATCGTCGAGGCGGAGTAGTAGTATGCATCGTCGACGCGGATGATATCGATGTCCGCGAGATCTTCCCAAAGGACTGGGTTGGTGTATTGCTGGGCTAGGGCAGCGGTTGCCCCAAGAAGGAGGGCTGAAACGGTCTTCATCTTGCGAGATGCGCGGTGTCTGCCTCTTGGTTACTGCAGTCGACGGGGAAAGGGCCTTTAAGAGCGAACCGAAATGATGTTGATCATGATATTTATCCTGCACTGAGTAAAACAGCCTATTCACGAATTATCTACACATATGTTACCCACCCACCGGACCTTGGCTTCCCTGCAAATATCAAGACCGAGCAAGGAGAGACTGTACTCGGCTGGTAGGGACCAATATACTCGAGACATTTTTACCCCATATCCCCGCAGTCCTCCTCGGACCTCTCGGTTAATTGTTTCAGCCCTATTTAACCTGCTAATATAGCCTTATATGATTTGCTCAGCCTATTTAATGCGAGTTCTGGCACCAGTGCTTGCTCTGAGGTTTTACGGAGCATTGCTGTATTTGCAGCATAACGGCGATGTTTAATAGTCATAATAGTAAACAATCTGCTTCTACCGATTAAACCGTGTAGACAGCAGGGCGGGGTTGAGGCTTGGCCGACATCATCCCAGCACTTCTTATAAAATGACTGATCTGCGCCCTTGACGAGCTTCTGCACCAACGCTACGTCACATTCATTGCCAGTTGAGGTAACAGGACCGTACATTTCCAGTACTACCCCTGCTGATGCTTTTGCAGACTCATTGACCCTTATCACAATCCTCTCAAAACACAGCAGCATGGTATCCAGCTCAGACATCGACTACTTGCGCCGCTGTGTGGAACTAGCCCGCGGCGCCCTTGAGGCGGGCAATCCCCCGTTCGGGTCCTTGCTAGTAAACGCCACAGGGGAGATTCTTCAAGAAGATCGCAACCGGACTGTGACTGAGGGAGATGTCACACTACACCCTGAGCTGTCCTTAGCCAAGTGGGCCGAGAAGAACCTAACGCTGTCAGAGCGAGCTAGTGCTACAGTCTATACTTCTGGCGAGCATTGCCCGATGTGTGCCGCTGCACATGCATATGCAGGACTGGGGCGGATTTTATATGCATCATCCTCGACGCAGCTCGGCAAGTGGCAGAGGGAGCTGGGGGTAGAGCCTGGACCGGTTGTGTCACTTCCAATTAATCAGATAGTGCCAGGTCTGACCGTTGATGGTCCGGCTTCAGGGCTGGATGAGGAAGTTGGTGAGTTACACCGGCTTCGACAGGCTCAGCTACAAGCAGATAAGAAACCCTAGGAATACCTAGTACTATTATACTAGTATCCCGGATTGGCTCATATTCTATTTTGATCTACTCTCTTTGTTATTTAATTACTAGTTAAGAGAGACACGTCTGACTTAGAAATAAGCAATATATACAAAATATGTGGGATTATATTATTATAGTAGTGGCAATATGTCCATCTGTCATGATATTTGATTGGATTGGTGTCGCACATGCTTCGTATATTCCACAAGATCACGACCGATGGTAATATTGAAATTACCCAGCTTTAGAAGAGAGTGCAGCCTGTGGTCTGATACTTTCTTCATGGCCGGAGTAATTCCCCGACAGCAGGTTAATATCCCCTCTCCACAGTACGAAAGGGACAAATTCCGTGTGGGGTTCTCCATGAGTTAAAGATCGTGGAATCCAAGACACGATCAGCGATATAAACCAATCGGTTTCTTTTAATGAGAAGATCACCGCGCGGTTAATAGAGGTGGAGGACTCCGTCATCGCAGTATATATATTATATACAGACAACTAAGCCATGAAGTAATAGAAGCCAAACCAAAATGAAACCAAGCAAGATTCTCCCCCTCCTGGGGACTCTCCCAGTAGTGGCCTCCCTGAACGCGACCTCCCTGACATCCTCGTATTTCGGAAATGACGCCCCCTGGTACACCTCACGCATCCCGCTCTTCGAAACCAGCAACGAAGCCCTGCAAGAAGTCTACTACTACAGATGGTCCCTCTTCCGCGCCCACCAGCGCGACCTAGGCTCCCTCGGGTTCCTATCCACCGAATTCATCAACGACGTCAGCTGGCAAGTCTCGCCCTGGGCAATCCTCATCAACGCCGCAAACTACCATCTCCGCGAGGGGCGGTGGTGCCGCGACCGCCGGTTCAAAGAGGACTACGCAGACGTGCTCTTCGGGCCCAATACAGACCCGCGCCAGTTCTCCGAGGTCATGGCCGACGGCGTCTGGCAGGGGTATCTCGTTGATGGCGTCAAGGGAGATGCAGTCGCCAGATTGCAGGCCATGAAGACCGTGTATGAGGGCTGGAACGCGACGCTCGATATCGGCGGGTTCGATACCGACAAGGGACTGTATTATGTCCAGCCACTGACAGACGCTACCGAGTACACGATTGCCAGTATCGACGCGAGCGGCGGGTATGATGGGTTTTTTGGGGGGAATGCGTTCAGGCCGAGTATCAACAGCTACCAGTATGCGAACGCACTGGCGATTTCGAATCTCGCGTCTTTAAGCGGGGATCAAGACACCGCAGATGAATACTCGAACAAAGCAACCGAGATCAAGGGGCTTGTCCAGGAATACCTGTGGAACAGCGACTTCGACCACTTCATCGACCGCTTCTACGTCGATAACGAGAACGTCAGCTACTGGGACCCGATCCGCGGGCGTGAACTGGTCGGGTATGTCCCCTGGACGCACGATCTCCCTGACGACGAGGAGACCTACGCGCAGGCGTGGACACACTTGATCGATCCTGAGAAATTGGCTGGCGAGAAGGGTCTGCGCACGAACGAGCCCAGTTACGAGTACTACATGCGCCAGTATCGATATGAAGGCGAGAACCCAGAGTGTCAATGGAATGGGCCGGCGTGGCCGTACCAGACGACGCAGGTGCTCACGGCTCTGGCGAATTTACTGGATCATTATCCTGTGTCGGCTGGTGCTGGTGTAATCAGCAAGAAGGATTATAATAGTATTCTGCTGCAATATGCGAACCTGCATTATAACCCGAACTACGACGGGAAACTGAACATCGAGGAAGATTATTACGCGGACACAGGCGCCCCGATTGTCGGGCTCGCCAGGTCGCCGCATTACTTCCACTCCGGGTTCATTGACCAGGTTATCTCTGGTTTTGTGGGTATTCGGCCGAGCGCGGAAGATATTCTCGAAGTGAACCCGCTCGCGGATCCGGAGAGTGTGTCGTTCTTCCGGATTGAAAATGTCCTGTATCATGGGCATGATGTCGCGGTGCAATGGGACGCAGATGGAACTCAGTATGGATCTGCGGGACTCCAGGTTGAAGTCGATGGCGAGGTCGTTGAGACGGCTGATACCCTGTCGAGGGTGACTGTTGATATCTCGCGTGCTGACCCGCCAGATATAGAGCGGCCCATCGCGAAGTCCATCCAGCTGGGCGTTGATACGGAGTATCCCGTGGGTAGTGTGTCTGTATCAGAGGCTGACTCGGCCGATGTCCATGCCGTGATTGATGGGAGGGTATGGTTTTATCCTGAGATCACGAACTGGTGGGATACGCCGTCTGGTAGTGGAGAAGAGATCTGGTATCAGGTTGATTTTGGCAGTGAAGTTGAAGTTACAAGGGCGGAGATTGCCTTTGCGAAGGACGAAGATGCAGCCGTTGATGCCCCTGGTGAATATCGAGTGCAGTATGCAAATGGCGATGATTGGGTGGATGTTGGTGTTGAGTATGGCGAGCCTGTTGCGAATGGGATCACGGATGTTAGCTGGGATGCTGTTACTACCGGCAGTGTGAGGCTGGTCTTCACTCCGAAGGATGGGGTGAAGGTGAGACTTGTTGAGTTTAAGATATTCTAGATAGTGCTAAGGAAGTGAGACCTTCTCAACGAAGTATCCTCTTTTATCAGACCCACAAACCACCAGGTCTACCGGACGGTAGATATCCAACAAGTTCAACTTTCCTATATCATCGGATACAGCTGGCAAGGCGAAAAGTACCTCCCTGCGAGCTGGCCAGTATTGAGAAATCTGGGCAATGATCCTCTTGACCAGATGGGTGGGATAGTGTGAGTGTTCGTATCCCCTTGCCCTGCTCTCAAGCCCTGGCCAAAGTGTGTCCAGGATATACTGAAAGACAGTGTCCGATTTGTACACCTGAACCAGTTGGAGGAGTACCTCGGATAGGCTAAATGTGTATATATCGGCGGTGGAGGATACGGAGAGATCCAAGGTATCGAGTATCCTGATGACTGCGTTGGCGAAGTCATGCGAGGATGGCTCATCACAGAACTCCTCAAACATAATCTCACAAAGCAGACAGTAAAGCGCATTCATTGCGTCACGGTGGGTTGAAAACAGGGAAGATCCCGGCAGTTGATCGAGTCGAAGCCGTGATTTCCAGACCTGCAGTCTCTCTCGCTGGATGTTCAATAACCCTTGAAGATGCGGCCCGCGAACGAAGACGTTTCCAGATTCAATACGTTCCTCATCCGTCTCGTCTCTTCCTAGTAATTTGGTGAGTATTTGATGCGCTGTACTGCCGATATTCTTCGACAGTTCGGATTCACCGAAGCTCCTGGCCACGCATCGAAAGACGACAAGCCGCGACCGAATCTCAATTGTCTTGATCAAGATATCATAAATCAAATCATCCGCGCTCATCCCCACGATACAATCCAAATAGAGCTGGTCGAACGAATCGGGGTAGCGATTCGGTCCGAAAGAGCTTCCCCCTTCCCCTTCAAGCAACAGTGCTGGTGGCTTTCCAAGTCGGTGGGAGACGCAAAGGCGATACCACATCTGAAGTGCCTGGGCGCCATGCTTTGAGCGGGTGAGACTATCCCGATTTCTAGAGACAAAGCGCACGGTGTCCCATACCGCGAGGCGGAATTTATGATGGTCCGTCGATGCATGATGGTAGTAGGCGAGAAAGGTATATGCCGCGAGCACAGCCGGCGCGTCCTCATCAATATCGGTAGGCTTGCTGTCGCGGAAGTGAGAAAGAGCCTGTTGATGATATTTCTCGGCCTGTGAGTGATGTGCCAGATTCACGGATGGACTGACGACCGACCGCCGTGGGTCATTTGGTAGCGTCCGTCGCTGGACATCGGTGTTTAGCATGGATAGATTCGACGCCGAGATGCAGAGGACTGCCGGTTTTAAATAAGGCGATCGCAATGCCTGTTCTCCGAGCTGAGATGGGCCGGCGGGGAGGAGATGGCGGACATGGCTCATGAAGTGGTCCAAGTAGCCGACATCCAGGTCGTATCCAGTCTCTGGTGCCTTGCATAGTGGTGCTTTTTGGAGCGCAGCTGCTGGCGGGCCTTTGCATGTTACCGCCCGTGAAGGTTTCTGGAATGACTCCGTATCGAAGCTCCGAAATTGAAAATCAAGGCCGTAGATACATTCCAAGCTCAGTCTGATGCAGGCACGACAGATCGGTTTGGCTTCGTCACACTGTGTGGGTCAGTACGGTGTAGAGGGGTGGGTGGGGTGACTGACCTTCTTCCCTCTCTTGCGACACGCCCGGCATCCGGAGTGGTGTCGTTTGATATTGCGTGACCTGGGCTGGGAGGGCTTCTGGGAGGGCATTACAGGTGACTGATGAAGAAAATGGAGAATGTAAACCAAGAGGGCAATGGAAAGAGTGAAGAAGACCCTGGAAACGACAATTTTTACGCGTACTCCCGCGCTAACCCAATCGGGATATATTATACGCCGTCCATACAGTGACGACCACAAGGTACCTGACTTGAAGCATATAAACGGGGCATATCTCGCTCGATTCAAGTCAGTCGACCATTTAGATCTCCAATCCACCATGGTACGCGCAGTGTGGAAGAAGCTCCTGAGTGACGTCTCTATCCAGAGGTCCTCCCAGACCTTGTCCGTTATCGGCGGGAACGCATATATATATGGCGGCGAATTGAGGCCCAGAGAGCCTGTCGACTCGGCTGTCTACCGCATTTCAACTGATCGTGGTATGATCTACCCTTGCACTGGGTAGTAGGTTGGTTAACATTTCTAGGCAATGTATCGGCTACCACAATATCAGCCATCACTGGGCTCCCGAATACACCCCAGCCACGAGTCGGTGCCACATCTACTGCTCTCGGAGGAAAGATCTATATCTTCTCCGGACGTGGTGGAATAGCGATGGCCCCAATCGAGGAAGCCGGCGGTGTCTGGGTATTCGACTCAGCAACGAGCGCCGATCAGTGGTCACAACTAAAGCCCAGTGACTCTGACGCACCATACCCTGCTGGCCGCAGTTACCACGCAGTGACCAACAATGGCAAAGACACCATCTTCATACACGCCGGATGTCCAGAGAAGGGCCGACTTCGCGATCTCTGGGCATTCAACATTTCCACCAGAGCATGGACTGAATTGCCGCAAGCGCCGGGACCGGAGAGAGGAGGTACTTCCATCGCATACCACGATGGAAAGATCTACCGCATGAATGGGTTCGATGGGAAAACTGAACAGGGTGCCGCATTGGATGTTTTCGATCTTGCCAGCAACGCATGGAGTACTATCACTTACGCAGCCGATGGAATTAACGGCCCAGCTGCTCGAAGTGTGAGCAGCCTTCTGGCTGCTGTGGTCGGCGAAAAAGCGTCCCTTGTCACGATGTTTGGTGAACACGGCCCGAGTAGCCTAGGCCATCAAGGGGCAGGGAAGATGCTTTCAGATGTTTGGTTGTTTGATATCGACTCCAAGACATGGTCGAAGGTCGAGGTGGATGGAGAAGTGCCGCCTCCCCGTGGGTGGTTCGATGCAGATATAGCCGATGGACATCCATCTGGTATTATTGTCCATGGTGGGCTTGCGGAGTCGAACGAGCGCTTGGGTGATGTATGGCTGTTGGAGTTTTGAGCCATCTAAGGCAAATAGAAGCCGGCAAATAATGCATAGCTCTACCATAATTGCAAGTCGCTATGGAAGATTGACCGGATCAAACTCCGCCTGTGGAACCTGATCCGATTTCCTGAATACCGGACTCATAAAAATCGTAACCATATCCGCGGGCGGATTGCGGGTTGCGGATGTATATCCATCAAGGCATCCGGTTTGGCTCATGCGGAAGCGAAGCCGTCAAGCACCCCAGCCAGTCACGGAACTAAACCCGAGTCAACATTGCTCCGACATAACGTGGGACACAATACCATGAATTAGATGTTAGTTAAGCTGGGGCGTGCAGAAATCAACAGCCAATATGCCGATCTCACTTTCTCCCGAGGCGATTGCAGACATCCGCAGCCTGGTGGATGAAGCCTGCAGAGACGAACATGCTCGCCTTCCATGTGCTAGTGTTGTTGTCCTTGGTAAGGATAGGGAAAGCCCACCAGTTGAGCTAGTGGTGCGCTCTGCTTGCTCGAATGGCCCAGAGACTGCAAAAGGTGCAAGCAAGGGCAGTACGAGTCAGTCAACCTCGCAGACTAGGTCAGGGCATGGCGATATCTACTGGCTTGCATCCTGCACCAAACTCGTCACTGGGATTGCGTGCATGCAGCTCGTCGAGGAGGGTAAATTGAGACTCGATGATAGTTCCCAAGTCGAAGAATTATGCCCGGAGCTAGCAATTGTCAAGGTCCTACAGGACGATGGGTCATTAGTGGACAAGGAACGTTCGATCACGCTGAGAATGCTTTTGACCCATACCGGTAGGTCCGGCTCTTCCTGGTCAGAAATACCCCTCCATCACTAATGAAGCAAGCCGGCTTTGGCTATTCATTCTTGAACCCGAAATTGCAGGTCTATGCTCGACGGGACCGTCCTGGCCAGGCGGAATACAACGAGTTTTCGGGCAGTGTATCTGATTTCCACCAGCCCCTCGTTAATCAACCTGGGGAGCGGTTCGAATATGGTGTAAGTGCTTGTTAATCCCAGGGCTGATTACATATCTCTATGTTTACGGTTGCTGACCCAGCCAGATCAGCATTGACTGGGTTGGCATCATTGTCGAGCGGGTTACAGGGCTAAAGCTGAACGACTACATGCAACAGCGCATCTTCTCACCACTGAGCATTCATAACCTAACTATGGTTCCGTCGCCATACATGAAGGAGCGACTCACAGGGATATGGGAGCGAGGTGAAGATGGGCAATTGGCACATCGAGACTATCCCGTCCAGATGTCTCTGGAAGATGAATTCACTCCAGTCCTCTTCCACAGCGGCGGGGCAGGCCTATTTGGCAGTGTACAGGAGTTCGGCAGTACGTTATTATCCGTGTTGAAAAAAGTATGGTTCCGTCTGAAGCTGTACTCATATTCTACTGCAGAGATTCTTGCAACCCTACTCAACGACGGCATATCACCTTTAACAGGAAAGGTAATCCTGTCACCAGCGACAATTGGAGAAATGTTCACAAACCAAATCCCCGAGCAGCCGCATTTTGCTCGGCGACAACTACCCGCTGTTAAGCCTGAGTTGGTCTATCCCGTTGATGAGCTTTATCCTCCATGTCCACCTTGCCACCCGCAGGGATGGGGACTCAGTTTTATGATTTCACCAGGCATCACAGGGCGTTCCGAAGCAACTGGCCATTGGTCAGGCCTGTCTAACGTGTTCTGGTGGTGTGACAGAGAGAAGGGCGTTGCGGGGATAGTGGCATCGCAGGTTCTTCCTTTTGTTGATCCATACGCTGCTAAACTGTGGGTAGAGGTTGAGGCGAAGGTGTACGAAGGTCTATGTGAAGTTCAAGCTGGAATTGACAAAGGCAATGGCAGTGCGTGAAGTTTCGCTTTCACAAGTAGACATTTGGTTGTTGCTTGGTACACCTTGCGGTTGTAAATATATATAGCTATAAATATATATTTACTCCCTATAACAGGAATATCAATATTTAACTTATCTGGAAATATACTAAAATACTATAAATATTTATTTCAGGAACTAATTAGTAAATATATTAGATAGTTATATTAGATAGTTGAATCTATGAAAGTGGATTCCCATCTGCGGCTATCCCCTGGCTCGCACGATGCCCAGTAGCATCTGGCCAACTGGGGAATTATACATCCATATGAAGGTAGATATCGACGTGTCTCATTCGAGAGAGGTGTTAAACAGTGTCCTCCCACGCGAGTATCGGTTTCACGACCTACAAGTGAATTAGCTTGCGATAACGAGCGTGGAATTGCTGCGCGAAGTGCTTGCCAGTCCAGATTTCAAATCCTCAATAGCTTGAGACAATTGATGGGCGGGATACACCTTTGCCAGGCGATCGACAGGAAAACGGCCATCTCGAAAGAGTTGAAACAGCTGTGGAACGAACTGCAGACATGGTGAGTTCAGAGAAAGCCACCGCGTCAATCAGGGTGATAGAGAGAATATACCACACGAGGGTCGGAAAGGCCTTCAATAACACCAACTATACGCTTACACGATAGCAATAGATCCAAGGCGTTTATCTTCAACGTCGCATGAGGTGGAGGAACGCCGACCAGAGCCAGGGTTCCACCATGAGCCAGGCACTGAATGGAGTTTTCAAGCAAGCGTGGTGCCCCCGTTGCATCAATAATGTTATCAGCGCCATGGGGCAGGATTTCGCGTAGACCGAGGATAAGGTCCGGATTTGCAGAAGTGTTGAGTGTATCTGTAGCGCCCAACGACAACGCCAAATCCAGTTTTGCGCCAACGAGGTCGACGGCCACAATTCGACTCACACCAAGGGCCTTTGCGGCCAGGATCGCTGCAAATCCGACTGCGCCTAGGCCCAAAACCACGATACTGTCGTGGCCTTGCGGCTGGAGCACGTTCATAACTGTTCCGGCGCCAGTGAGGTATCCGCAGCCCATCGGTGGCAGGTATGGTAACTCGGCCGGCCGTGCGTCTAGCTTGACCACAGAGCGTTCCGCGACGACAGCGAGCTTGCTGAGCGATGACTGCCCGAAGAATTGACCATGCACACTAGTCCCATCCGGTAGGGATATAGGGGATTTGGAGCCGGGGCCGGTGCGCGCAGTATTAAGGAAGTTCACTTTGGTCATGTCAGGACAACCACCACACCGGCCGGCTTTGCAGGTCTTGCACTGCTGACAAGTGTGAAAAGAGAGAGCGACTGTGTCTCCGGGGTTCAGTGACTTGTTGGACACAGCGGAGCCAATCCATCGCACAATGCCTACACCTTCGTGCCCTAGGACGACCGGATAGTTGGCGATGGGCATGCCGCCGTTTTGGACAACGATATCCTAGCAGGAGTTAGGGCAAGCAGAGCCTTGAATTTGGTTGCAGGAAGTATGCAAGCATACAGTATGACATAGCCCGGTGTATTTCATCTCCACTAGCACTTCGCTGGGCAACACCTCGTCGAGGATGACATCTTGAAGTACAAACGGGGCGCCCTTGTGATTCACAACATATGCTTGCGTGTGTATATTTGTTGGCTGTTCCATTTTCAAAGAAAACCAATAGTCCAGCATCTGATTTTCCACTGACTTGAATTGCAGTCGAGTATATAACTGGATGCGTATACAAACTTTGGCGGAACTCAACCCGGGCTCCAGAGCCCGCAGGCGGCATGCGGAACACGATCCGCGGTTCGTCTTCTACGCAGAGAAGGCTGGCAGATCCGTAACACGGTGGGCACCAGTGGATCTTAATCCGGGGCCCCAGGCATTCCTTACACGGCTCCCCTGTCCAGCTTGGGGTCGCCCCTGGTCAGGTATTTAGACCCGTCCCCAGAGCCACAAACGCGATACCTGCAGACAACTCGTTCTATGTGCGCAGGGTTTATATTTCGATCAATTATCCCCCTTCCAGAAAATGCCTTCTCCAAAGCAGCTCACTCATACACCAGTCGCCGATGGCCTCCTTTTCGGGGAATCGCCTCGCTACAGAAACGGCTTGATTTATATCAGCGACATGACCGGCCAGGCGATATACACCATCGACCCATCGTCCGGAGCGAAGAAGCAGCTGTGCGTGGCCGAGAATCAGCCGAATGGGATGTGTTTTGCGCCCGACGGCTCGCTGATATGGTCCTCTATGTTCGATGCCAAACTGTACCGCCACGACTCGACCGGCACCAACACACTATATGCAGACCTATCCAACATCATGACTGGATACTGCGGGGACATGGCCATCGACGCCAGCGGCCGTGTGTACCTAGATGACACCGGTGCAAAGGTCCTTCACGGCGAGCAGCCACGACCAGGCCGTCTGCTGGTCATTAATACGGATGGCTCTGCTGCTGTGGCCGATGAGAATATCATCTTCCCCAATGCGCTGTTTATCAGCAATGACGGGAGATCGATCTACTGTGCCGAGACCTTCGGATATGGGCTGTTGAAGTGGGATCTTGGATCAGATGGCTCGTTGTCGAATCGCCAGAAAGTGTGGTCGCCCGCAGCCATCTCGCCTACGGGGGAGACTGGGAACACCCCAGATGGGATATTCGGTATAGACGGTGGATGTATGGACGGGGAAGGGGGGATGTGGCTCAGTATGCTGGGCCTGGAGAAATTTGTTCGCCTTGATCAGGAAGGGAATATCACCCATGAGATCAAGACGAAGGGCCACGCCACCGCTTGCACTCTGGGTGGTGATGATGGCAAAACACTCTTTTTGGTTAGCAATTGGTTTTCGGAGGACGAGGATGGTCTTTTCGCGGCGATGAAGGGGAAGCGCACAAAGTGTATTATTAGCTACGCCAGGGTGGATGTTGGCAAAGGAACTGCACGGCCATAGCGATATACAGGAATACAAATGTCATCAGACAAGCTGGACAACTCGGGTGCTGTATAATGAAACTTTGTATGACTAGACCTAGCCTTGCCAAGAGGAAGGTAATCACGGTGAACTCATAGTATTAGGATTTGTGTAACAAGAAGTGGAATATATGACAATAGCCGAAGCTAATCACAAAATCTCAGCAATAATGTACACGTTGGACAACTTGTCTGCTATGCCTTGCTCCCCGCAGTATCAAACTCGACGTCTTCAGTGATGCTTCCGTACTTCGCCTTCCAAAGGTCCACGAAATAGTTCGTCCGGCCCTTCCACGGCCCAATGTTTCCACACCGGGGCATTTGTCCCGCTGCCTTTTTAACGTACGTAGCGTCGAGGTTCCACATCGGTTCCGGCTGCAAGTGAGAGTCTACCGGGACACGGGGGACCACCGTGGTGTATCCATTCCTCTTCATATGTAGCAGGAGTCTACACAGTAGCTGACTGGTAGTCTCCGTCCCGAGAGTCCAGGATGCATTGACATACCCCATCATGAATGCCAGATTCGGCACATCCTGCAAGAGCGCCGTACGCCAGACATACCGATCCGCAAGGTCTACCTGGATTCCGTCGACTTTGACGTCAATGCGACCACCGATAGCAAGCTTGAGCCCAGTAGCAGGGACAATGATATCTGCATCAAGATCCTTGCCTGACTCCATAATCACCGAACCAGCGGTCACGGATTTGATACGGCCAGTTTCAACATGAGCCTTACCCGCGCGCAGGCTCTCGAAGAAGTCCCCATTGGGTGAAAAGCAAAGCCGCTGATCCCAGGGCTTATACCGCGGCACGAAATGGGGGTCGATTGGGACGTGGTCTGGAAGCTGTTTCGCAACGGCTGACTGCAGGGTCTTTCTCGACCATCCAGGGAAGAGCCGGCAGGCCTGGTATATCACGACAATAGCCCACATGAATATCCATCTATCGATCCTGAAGGCCCAGGACTGCGGCAGCAGCTTGTGTCTCAGGGAACCGCCCGTCTGGTTGTTGATGGACATGATGTATGTTGGACTTCGCTGCACCATTGTGACATGTGCAGCCTTTTGGGCAATATTTGGTAGAAGCGTGATGGCAGTTGCACCGCTGCCAATAATCACAACGCGCTTGTCGGTATAGTCCAGGCTCTCGGGCCAGGATTGGGGATGGGCCACGGTGCCCTTGAAGTTGGTTGACAGCCCGGAGATACCTGGCTCAAGTCCCTCGGTGTAATCATAGTAGCCCGTTCCCAAGACGAGAAACCGACATTGCAGCTGCACACGGCCGTTGCCCTCTATAACAATATCCAGTTGCCATAGTCCCCCTTCGGTGCACCAATTTGCAGAGACGACACGATGTCGAAACAAGATATGTTGATCGATACCCGCATCTCTGGCAGACTGACACAGGTAATTAGCGATGGATCCGCCATCTGCAATGGCTCTATTTTCACGCCATGGATTCCACGGGAACCCGAATGTATGCAGGTCTGTGTCAGAGCGGATACCAGGATAGCGGAATAAGTCCCATGTACCCCCGATGTTGCTGCGGGCTTCAAGTAGGGAATAATTGAGATTGGGAAGCTTCGTTTGGATATGATGGGCAGTGTTGATTCCGGAAATACCAGCGCCTACGATGATCACATCGCGGACGGAGTTCAAGTTGTTCTTCGTCATTGTAAATACTATCTCGTGGGACGGGATTTTAACCAACAGAACGATAATCCCTAAGCGTGTATATATAACAGGAGCCTTGTAGGCCAATAGACAGTCCTGAGGACTAATCTTACCAGCGGAAGAAAATCCGGAGGATGCGGAGCCCCAGACCAAGCAACCCCTGCGGATATCAATCCGGACTCACTGCACTGTACCGGAGTCACATCCGGACAATCCCACGCAGTCTACCAGTAGTATGGTACCGAAGACTCTTTTCCCCGGTAATGGACTGAATTGCGGAGTTGCGGGGAGAACCGTGAGTATAGGCCCGTTCTGGGGGTGGCTTACACCGAAATGCAGGCTCCTTAACTATAAAGCGAACCCATGTCATGGGAAATTCGTCTCAATTCAACAGGTATACAACACCAAATACTGATTCCCACCATGGCTCCCAACAGAATCGATGTCCACCACCATTTCGTCCCAGACTTCTACCGCGAAGGCAAGTTGACCCCTCTGCACTGGCCGCCACCACTAACCCATATATCCAGCTGTGCAAACCTCTGGCGGTGATCCATCCGGCTGGTTTATCCCTGATTGGACCCCAGAGCTGGACGAAAAGGTCAATCAGCAGTTCGGTATCACGACCAGCATCCTCTCATTGACGGCCCCGGGTGCTTGTATCCTCAAAGACCCTCAGGCATCCGCAGACCTGGCACGCAAGACAAATGAATACGCCGCTCAACTCCGCGACTCCAATCCCCAGAAATACGGCTTCCTCGCCGCGCTGCCCAACATCCTGGACAAACAGCTCGCCCTGGACGAAATCGCCTACGCCTACGACGTCCTCAAGGCCGACGGCGTGGTCCTCTTCACCCGCTACGGCGAAGACAACCACTACCTCGGCCACCCCGACTTCACGGACATCTGGGCAGAGCTCAACCGCCGCTCAGCAGTGATCCTGGTACATCCCACCCACCCTGTCGACATCAGCCAAGTCAGCGGCCTTCCCCAGCCTGTCATCCGATACCCATTTGAAACTACGCAGACGGCCCTGGATATGCTCTACAATAAGACGGTCCGCAACAACCCCAACTGCAAGATCATCCTCTCCCACGCCGGCGGTACCCTCCCTTACCTGCTTGGCCGCCCCGCTAGCATCCTGACCAAGACGCAGGAAGAGCTCGATGCGTTCTGGGACGATGCTCGCAGCTTCTACTACGATACGGCCGTGGCGGGCTCCGAGAATGTGCTCCGGATTATGGAGAAATTCGCGAAGCCTGGCCATCTTCTTTACGGAAGCGACACCCCGTATGCGAACAATGATATCATCCGGTTTCACACTGACCGACAGGATGCGTATCGGTCTGAGGATCCTGGTCTGGCGGCTAGGATTAACCGTGGGAATGCCTTGGATTTGTTTCCGCGGCTGAAGTAGTTCTTACACTAAATTTATGGCCTTGAATCTTCCTTTGAATATTTATTCGGTATTGATTATAATTGGAAACATTTCAGTCAATTAGTAAGGGGTTCCCTCATAGATCCATGCAAGATAAGCCAATACTTGGATATCATACATAGCAAAACCAATATATATACAAGAGAATGCAGGATCGCTTCACAACTTGCAATGCTAGAAATGTATTCTCGCTGGCACTAAGAGAACGGGGTCTGAAGTAACTGGGGGTCCGAAATGCCGTCCGCCAGGCCCTCTACAAAAGGAAAGAAGGACAGCCAATTCATTTCCGATGGATCGCTGATCCAGTTGGCAGTGGCCTGGTCAGCGAGCATGGCTTCATCCAACCCCAGCGGAGACGAGCCCTGATCTGGCAGCGGTATATTCTCGTGCCAGGCGGAATCGCCGATTGTCTGACTTCTAGACTCTTTATCGGATGATGGTCCAGAGGATAAGACCGGATTCATCTCTAAACAGACATTGCAAGTCAGTATATTCGACCCTAATGATTGAGAGCTGTGTACCCACCAGGTTGCGATTGGAACACGCGCTTTTGAATGGCCTCAACTATTCGCAGGCATCGTTTCGCCGAACGGCTTCGAGACTGGTATGTGCGGAAGAAAGCTATACATTTGTTCCAGCTCTCGATCAGCGCTTCTTTATTTTGTATTCGGCTCAGGCAACAGAGGCGGCATATAAGAAATACGATAGAACAACTATGCATATCTATATTCCGTTGGTTAGCAGGTGAGTATACATGATGGTATGCCACGTACAGAAGACATTGTGCCACGACGGCGGAAGAACCTGATTGCAGAGATCGAGGTTCCCTGTGATCAGCTCGACAAGATCGCGAGCTGATGAGACGCAGAGGTTGACCCCTTTGTCCAGCATGCCGTTACGCATAGCTGACTCCATCGAACTATCTTGTCCTGAGGTTTCCTTGGAGCTGGAGTGGAAGAGAGCTGATAGGACCGGACGAAACATGATTAATCGGACATGGAGGTACCTGCCATCCTTCAAATAAGCAAGAGACCAAGAGAGACTTGACCAAGACTAACCTGGCATGCAGAATGATTGCCTGTCTGTTGAACGCAGGGGTCCTTGCACCAAACAAGTTATTGGCCTCGAACCCCATGAAATTGTAGTTCCGGGCTTTCAGATACTCGGGCAAGTCTCGCTCCCATGCTGAAAGAGAATTGTCTATATTGAGCAGCATTTGCAATTCACCTCGCCTGAGCTTGTCGTTTGCCGTGGAGGCTGCCATGAAGTTGAAGCTGATGTCGCCGCTTTCCTTGTCCCCGGTGCCAAAGTATAAAGTATAGAGAACGTTGCCCAGGATATCCTGTAGTTTAATGGCTTGGACATAGCATTCAGTCAAACTGGGCGCATCATGGGGCTGAGTCGCTGGCGCTGAGGGCTCAGTGCTCAATAATTCATCGTCGATTGCAGACGGTGAAATGCTGTGCTGAGAAACAGCTGGGTGGATCATTAGGGGTCGCCCGTACGTCATAGAAAAGACTCTACAGGTGACAATGATGTTAGATGGTTCATAATATGATCAAATATGGAAAGTGACTTGCCGGTCAAGAAGGATACAGCTAGTCCATGCTCGTCTGCGCATCTCTTTCTCCAGCTGGCTTAACATTCCCTTCGAACAGCATCCCTGTTCACAATAATCAGGTTCATGGTGTAGGCCAATACCTTGCGCAACGCGGATAGCAAGGCCGACCATGTTCCAGCAGGCGCTTGCCATGTCGGTGCTTTGCAGATAGTGACCCAGAAGGATAAGCATCTGCACCAGGAATATATCTCCTCGGGCAAGTACGTCAAAGTCGATGAGAGCTTTGGCGCGCTTGAAGAAGATCAGACCAAGCTCGCGTCGATCACCCTCATCCACGGCGGTACCGAACTGAGTTCCCAAAGCAAAAGCCAGGTTCAACAGACAGTGGAAGAGTTTATCATCTAGCGCAGCATAGTAACCCTTGCGAGGTTGCGACTGGAGTGCATGGGGGGGAGTCCGGGCGGAGGATGCGGCCCAGAGGGTCATATATTTCACGATGAAAGACGGCCTATGCAGAACAGGATACAGGGAATGAAAATACGTCCAGTAATCATCGAGAAGCGCATCAGCTTGACTTCTGGGTGGGATACTGAGATGGTGCCCTGAAAAGCTGAAGCTGGGCTTGGGCGCCTCCAGAGACGAAGGATGAGAACTTCCTGCCACCGAGATACCTTCGTCCTGGAACAAGCCTAATAGTTCATTTCTTTGCTGGGCACGCTCTGCGCCAGCAGTACTTGTACTTTGACTCATGGCCCGGCGCGCATGGCTGAGAAACCTCAGAGTGCTGGATGGTCCATAGAAGTCAGGCCGCTGGCCCTCTCGATCGCCAATGGATCCAAAGACACCCATGGCATCAATTCCAGCTGCATCGTCGGCTTCATGGTCACCCATGATCGAGTGTCGATCCACGACTACTGACCCTATGGGATTCTCGCTGCCTGCGCTGGATGCAGTGCCTGATGTACGTACTGCGTTCCTAGCGAACATACCACCCATCCTGGCTCGCTCCCCGGGCAGCTCATGTAGACGAGGCCCAGAATCCGGCCCCTGTTGCGGTATGCGTTGGCGGGGTGAGGGTGTAGATGGAACCGCACGTCCACTGTGGCTAGTAGTCATCTCTTCCAGACGAGACGCATTATCGTTCTCGTCAATCGCCTGGCCCTGCTCTAAGTGCTGGATCCGGCTTCTCAGCGACTGGACATAGCTAGCGAGGCTGTGAGCGGCCATGTCGCTATCTCCAAGGATGATCTGGGCCATACCTGTGACACCACCCCTTCGCATTCCGTCCTTCCTCCCAGATACACGGTGCAGTAGAGCCCCGTTTGGCACAGGTACCGCAGATTGGTTTTGCGCCGTCGCATTTTCGCTTCCGGTCGCGACATTCATTGCAGGCAATGGCGATTCGCCGTCGTTTGCGGTCGCCTCTGGATGTCTCGGATAGCATCGCTCGGTGAAACAGGTTGTCTAGGTAGATGGCCGACAGGGTTACAGAACCAGGATATGGGTGAATTTAAGACGCGGGGGTGGCCACTGGGGCCCCAGGTCCTATCGACGATCTACTGAACTCTACCTTGCTTGGCTCTAATACCTAGTGGGTAGGTAATGGGACGCTGGCGTTCCGGTAGTCCGGCGCTCAATTACCGTTTGTTACGCGTGGAGTTTGTATTATGAACAACGGTATGCATTACAGAGATATACTATACTATACTATTTCAGCCGCAACTGAGCATGCAACCCCCCGTCTACCGAAAGGTTCACACCGGTTATTCCTTTCGAATAGTGGCCCGCCAGGAAGACAGCAGCATTCGCAATCTCCTCTGGCTCGCCAATGCGCTGTAGCGGGTGGCAGTCGATCAGGGTCTTCTCCATCTCGCCATCCTCACTCATCGAAGCGATCATAGGTGTCCGCGTAACTAGATACCCAAATCCCACTGTCAGCCCATTGCCACGATCATATGGATCAGAATTAATATCGTACACCCTGGCAAGATCGAGTTACAGTGAATTCCATGCGGAGCGTAGTCCATGGCCACAGTGCGCGTCAGAGCCACCACTGCTCCCTTCGAGGCTGCATACGCCGGTGTCCCCGAAAGCCCAACAACGCCCAGGACCGACGACAGGTTGATTATACTGCCAGCACTGTGATGTCCCGGAAGCTTTGGCTGCTTCAGCATCTGTGCACCAGCATACTTGCAGCCGAGGAACACGCCGCGCACATTAACTTGCCACGTCGAGTCAAAGACCTCTTCGCTCGTTTCATTCACTGGGCGCGGTTCTGATGCCTCGGGGGCAACCCCTGCATTGTTGACCATGCTATAATAATAAAGCAGTCAGAACACCATATTTTACTACGCCCTATGGCAGGTGAGACTTAACACATCAACGCGCCCGAACTTGTCGGTCGCAGCTCTAACCAGATCCTTGACACTGGCTGCTTTGGTCACATCTGTAGGAACAAACAGGCCCTGACCACCTCTGGAGCCGATGAGCTTGTCTGTCGGCTCGTCACGCCCTTTACTTGACGCATCGCGGTCTGCGCAGACGACGGTTGCCCCATGGTTACTAAATGCCAGTGCAATTGCGCGCCCTAGACCGGAGGAGGCGCCCGTGACAATCGAGACTTTCCCTGCGAGTAGCCCTGGAATTCCGGCCATGTTGATGAACAAAGTAAAAAGGTCCAATAGGTAGCTAGCTAATGAACTGGCGCGGACAGAATGCAGGGTCGCTAAATGATGCTCCCTGTTACGGTCTGTGTATTGATACCGGAGTCTCATCCGCAGCCGTCGGAACCACATCCGCAGCGCTACGTCATTTAACTTGGCATATGGGCAGGAGAAAGAAAGTATCGCAAGCAGTTTGCGTATAATGATATGTACAGAATGACCCACTGGGCTGTATAGCCTCGCTGCCTGGCCTAACCGGCTTGATCGCCCACGTCTCAGGCTATTCAACTTACTAGAGGTTGAATTACAGCTTCTGACCAGCAGTCTCAGGGATAGTGCTAGCAACCTGGTCAGACCCAAGCGCCTCAATCGCCTCATACGGCAGAGATCCCGCAGTCAAAGTCCCCTCAGGAACCGAGTTAGACGAACCACCCAAGTCCACATCATCAACAACCGCATAGCCAGTGTAGTCCGAGTCAGCAAAGAAGATAGCCTCGTCAGGGCAGTTGACGAAAGCAGAGCTCTGGATCAGGACTTGCGCGTCCATGCGGCAGTTGACACCGGTCAGTAGCAGGCTGTCCCAGTAGTTGTTGATGATGTGGACTGTGGCGAAGCGGATCAATGGGGTACGGCTGTTGATGTTGTACCAGTGGTTGTTGGCGTATGTGACGTGCAGCTTTCCTTCGTCCTCGTCGGCGTTGCTGTCGGAGTGGCCGATCAGCGAGGCTTTCCACTGCTGAAGTTAGTATAGATCAATACATCGCAGCGGGGGCAGCGTACGTGGTCGTGGAAATAGGTGTTGGAAATCGTGATCCAGTCAGCGGCGTGGCTGATATCAACAAGACCATCCAGGTCGTCCTTGCCAGCATTGAGATCCCCAGAGAGATCGCAGTGGTCAACCCACACATTAGTGGACTCGTCGATTCCAATGGCATCGCCGTTGTCAGCATCGACCTGGCCGATCTTCAGGTTACGCATGATAACGTTGCTGACCTGACGGATGTAGAATCCAATGCCAGTGATAGCTGGAAACAGTCAACAAGTGTCTATCTTCACCTCAATTGGGGCACCTACAGCTTCCAGATTCACCGTAGATGGTCTTGTCTGCTGCAACGCGGATCTTAGCGCTGCCTGAAATTTCCCCAGAGACGATAATCGTCAAGGGGCCCTCGCTCTCGGCAGCTTCGGTCAGGCTGTCCAAGTCGGTAACAGTAACGGTGTCACCGGCGGCACCACCAGTAGTGCCACCATTTTCTGTGCAGTATCCAACTGTACAGCTCTCGGTAGCCTGGCGGCGAGCCAACTCAGCGCGGTTGGTGAGCTCCTTGGTAGGTGAAGCAATAGCCACAGCGGCTAACAGGGCAAAAGTAGTAAATCTCATATTGGTGATCAGGCCCGCGGCAAATGCAGTGGAACGACTCAGATATGGAATGATTGCTGGTTATTGTTGATGGTGACGTCCAGACTTTATACATCGCCCCAAACAACCAGGGTATAACATCTCCGTCATAGAGCCTGCCCAGAACTAGCCTCCACTCTTTCCCCGGATATCGAAGCCCCGAGACAATGTGTCCAGGCCAAGAGAGGCACCGAGTTTACCCTCCAATGGCATTTATATTGACTGGCAGATCATCTCCCAATCGATCACGGCAAAGAGCAGCGAGGGCCGTGATCCCATGCCAAGAATCCTTAATTACAGTGCAGTCCGTCTAGACGAAAGGATCCGGTTGGAGCAAAATGCATTCCCGCGGTGTTTCATAGCTCTGACATTCCTCAAACGAAGGCCCACTCCAGGAACACAGCAGGGCATCCGTCATATGGATTAATTAGGTCTGCACATTTCGTTGTGGCTTTATTTGCGGCGCCAAAAACACCAGTAGATCTGCGGACACCATCAATCAGGAATGGCGGGTAATATAATATCATGATGCCATTCGCGGGGAAATACTGTTTCCTGGAGAAATATCTACACGCTTTCGTTCAACACAGCAGGCTGGACTCCGCATTTCTTCACAGTTCCTCAGGGCTGTCGCATTGCACTCCGTGTTGGGACTAGATCATCCACAATCTACCCAGTACACACTGTATAAGTAAGGAGGGTAAACATTTTGTTCCGGGCCACTCTCTAAGCTCGATTATATATAGACCATTATTTAAAATGCTTTCCTCAGTTACGGCTGTCGTTCTGGCAGTTATACTGGGTGTCCACGGACATGCCGTCGTGGAGGACCCGCCTCCTCGGAAGGTGAATGTCCTACTCTCTTCTCAATTGCAGCTGTATACTAAGAGATAGTAGACAGGGCCTGCCCACGAGGCAGCATGTGGATTAGCCGTAGTAGACGTGCTCGAGAGAGGTCAGTAAACCAGTGCTCATTCATGGAACATTTTATCATTGACAGACCTCCTGCAGATATCGCCGGGCCTATAGAGAACGCAGTGGAAGAGGCTGACGAGGACTACAACTGCAATGCCTACCTCTGTCGGGGGTATCAGTTCGAGGACAACAGCGACAACGTCAAGGTCGTCAAGGGTGGCGACGTGCTTGACTTCCACATTGACTTGATTGCTGGTCACCATCCTGGATACGCGGTATGCCCCGTTCAGCATCCCTCCGTGCTTAACTGCTAACCGCTACCAGAACGTATCGATCGTTGAAACCGCGACCAACGAGGTCATTGAGTCTCTGCGAACATGGGATAACTGGCCCGATCATCTTTCTGGTCCGCCGCGCGATGACAGTACGTCCAACACCTTCGTTCTGGCAGCCTCTAACTCTTTTAGTTGACTACAATGTGACTATTCCAGCCTCGCTAGGATCGCCCTGCGATGTGGCAGGGAACTGCGTGATACAGTGGTATTGGTATGCAAGCGGGAATGAACAGACATACGAAAGCTGTCAGGACTTCTATGTTGAGGTCTAATTGAAGTCGCATTGTTTCGGTGTTTCTATAGTCAGGAATAGGAATTGTTTGTCCACTGTATTCATTGCATCTCTCGCTATTTCTACTGCTACATCTATATAGCTCCCTGCGCACGAAGGCTCTTCACTTCCGCTTCAGAACGACCCATCTCTGCGAGAATATCGTCAGTGTGCTCTCCAAGCCCTGGTGGCTGGGTGGCCCTGGTTGATTTTGAGAGATCAAATTTGACAGGCACACCTGGCAAGGAGTTAGCAATAGTGTCTTATACAGCCCAGTGGCAGCGTACCAGGAACATGAATCCTCCCATCCTCCGCCTCAGAGTGCTGGATAGTTTGCACCATTCCTCGTGCTTTTGTCTGCGGATGCTCAAATGCCTGCTCGATCGTATTAACGGGTCCATGAGGCATCCCACTGCCTTCGAAAACCTTCATCCACTCATCTGTCGACTTTTTCGCGAAGCAGTCCAGCAGTATCTCATTCAACGCATCACGGTTTTTTACCCTCACATCGTTGTCTGAAAATCTCGGATCATTAGCAATACTCTCATCTCCCAATCTCTCACACAACACCCGGAACTGCCGGTTATTAACTGCCCCAAGCATAAGCTCCGAATCCTTCGTCTTGAACACCCGGTAAGGAACAATCGTAGCATGAGCCGTTCCCCACCGTTGTCCTTCCTTCGCCAGATTCAGCCAGGACATGCCAACATTGTTTAATATCGAGATGGTCGTTTCGAATAGCGACGCGTCAATCTTCTGCGCCTTGCCCGTCCGTGCCTTGGATACTAGAGCTGCGCATATCGCGCCGTGCAGGTACAGCCCAGTCGCCATGTCCATTAGCCCGACGCCAGGCTTCGTTGGCGGCCCATCTGGCTCGCCGGTTATGTGCAGCAGCCCTGCCTCTGCGGCGGCGATTGCGTCGTACCCTGCGCGTTGGGCGAAGGGGCCTGTCGCTCCGTATCCTGAATCCATTAGGAACATATAGAGTCACAGTTTGTAGGTGTAAAGATGGTACCTGATATACTGGCATGGATGATAGACGGGTTTGCCTCTACAAAGACCTTGTAGCCCAGTCCCAGGTCCTCCAGCTTCCCCGGGATGAAGTTATCGACTCTGTACATATTTAGCATCTGCATCCACAGATGGCTCTGGAGGACGTACACTACATCCACGTCCTTGACAAGGTCGAGGATGATGCTCCGGCCAGCCTTCTGTTTGAGGTTCACCGTGATGGAGCGTTTGTTGCGGTTGATCCCGTTGAAATACAGCGATGTGTTCTTTGTACCTGGCTTCCAGAGCTTCTCTTCGCCTTCTTCTCGCCATAGTCGCGTGTCGTCCTATGATATACAGATGAGTGAGTACTCTAGGTTAGATCAGGTACTTACTCCTCCTTTGGGGTGCTCGACTTTAATCACGTCGGCGCCGTAGTCTGCTAAAATCTGCGTACAGAACGGGCCCTAATCCAGTCAGTGATATAGTACGGTCTATAGAATATGATCAATAGGCTTACTGCTAAAACTCGAGTCAAGTCCAGAATGCGGATGCCCTGTAGAGGACCCTTTCCAGACGGAGCTGAATAGCATCGCAACGGGCGGGCGAATGCGCCATTTCGCAGTCTGCACCGCATAGTTCCACTAATTGAGGGCTTCATCATGTTACAGCTGGATTGATCCTCAGTCCATTGTGGAATATAAGCCGGCTATCTGGTCCCTCAACCCCGCATTGCCAGCTGTGATCCGCCGGGACATCGCTTGGTTCGGCTGTCGGTTAACAGACAGAATACACCGACCGACTCATAAATCACTACGTACGGTGTAGACACTTGATGCAATCCAAGACAGATCTAATATGTCGCTGTTGTACAGACTTGTACGTATCCACCTCACTTAACAGCCGTAGTTAACAGTGACAGACCCGACTCGCCACACCACCAAGACGCGCCCACCAGTCCATCCGCACCATCACCTCCAGAGCGCAGGAGTATCTCCAAAACCACAACCCAGACTACACCGACTCGCAGCGGACAGTGCGGGACGCAATCTCCAAGATATGCGCCCGCTTCCCCGACTCATACTGGGCGGACCTCGACGCCCGCAAGCAATTCCCCGCCGACTTCCACGCCACGCTCGCCCGCGCCGGCTGGCTGGGGATATGCATGCCCACTGAGTACAACGGCTCAGCACTCGGTCTCTCCGAGGCCGCTGTGATGATGCAGACGATCTCCGAGTCCGGCGGGGGCATGACCGCCGCGTCGTCAGTGCATATGAACATCTTCGGGCTCGAACCGGTGGTAAAATTCGGGACCCCCGAGCAGAAAGCCCGCTGGCTCACGCCCCTTATCGCCGGTGAAGAACGCGCTTGCTTCGGTGTCACAGAGCCAAATACAGGACTGGACACGTTGAAACTCCAATCTACGGCCCGCAGAGACGGCGACGGGGAGCACTATATCCTCACCGGACAGAAGATCTGGATCTCGACCGCGCAGAACGCACACAAGATCCTCATCCTGGTTCGCACGACCCCACTGTCAGACGTGAAGAAGCCATCGCAGGGTTTATCCCTATTCTACACAAACCTGGACCGCTCGGCGGTGGAGGTGCGTGAAATCCCGAAGATGGGACGCGGCGCTGTCGATACGAATGAGTTGTTCTTCGACGGCTGGCGCGTTCCAGCGAGTGACCTTGTCGGCGCGGAGAACGAAGGCTTTAAGATGATCATGCATGGCATGAATGCAGAGCGGATCCTCATCGGTGCTGAAGCGCTAGGGCTGGGTTTTGCTGCGCTACGTCGCGCAACGCAGTATGCATCAGACCGGAGAGTCTTTGGGCGGCCGATTGGGATGAATCAGGGATTGCAGCATCCGATGGCGGATAGTTGGATGAAGCTCGAGGCGGCGAGGTTGATGATTTCGCAGGCGGCGAAGCTGTATGATGCCGGGTATGGCGATGGGGAGTACGCGAATGCTGGGAAATATCTAGCTGGCGAGGCGGCGTTTGAGGCGTGTGAGCGGGCTGTCCTGGCGCATGGGGGGATGGGGTATGCCAGGGAATTCCACGTTGAGAGATACCTGAGGGAGGTGTGGATTCCGAGATTGGCGCCGGTGAGTCGTGAGATGATCTGTAATTATGTTGGACAGAGAGTGCTGGGGCTTCCGAAGTCATATTAATTATATCACCTTATTACTTCTGCTTCTGTTATTCCTAGTACGGTGTGTAGTATGATTCACCATTGTATACGTCCGTCAAAAAGGCAGGACCCAGCGAGAATGGCGTCTTCTGGCCGTCTGGAGATATCTCTATATATTGGCCAGGAGGTATCAGTGAGGTATTACGTGGAGAGCTACACGGTCTACAACCCAGATCTACATAATAACGACCAGGACAGGACTGTTGTAAGGTCTTACCCCAGATGGATGAATATCATTCTTTACCTCGCCTAGGCTGTTGTTTCGTGGGCATGAAGGCGCATGGGTGTCTAATATATCAACGGAGACTGAAGCAAGGCATGAGCATTTCATGGTCCCTCAATTCCTCCTGGATTACAGATAATTCAACTGTCTGCTGCTAGCAGAATTGTTCACACTACTGTGATCCGCTCGCCCAACCCAAAAAACCCCATGTTTTGCCCCATAATTATTTATAAGAGTACTTCCACTATAGCATCTATCTTTAAGATTAATTAGCAATATCAAATCACACCGCTTTAAGAGCTTGCGAGTTCTATTCTTTCATTCAGTATTATTAATTATTCATTGAAGCTATAGGGCCAATACAGTCCGCCATTTCTAGATGAGTGAACAAGCCCTAATTGAAGAATTCTAGATCAGCGGAGGCATGGTCTATGATTCTGAGGAGGATGAGAGTTCAGTTTCGCTTTACAACCGCAACAGTTCTTGGGCGGAATTTAGCTTCCCTGCTTAACTCCGCATTTTGGCTCTGGTGAGGGTTCGAAATGCGGCGAGTCGATCCCTCAACTGGAAAAATGCAGCTGATAATCGGTATTACTTCTTCATTCTCCGCTTTCTTCATACATAAAGCGATGTCATTTCCACCCTTTAGGACAAGGCACTGTCTCTCCTTCTCTTTTCCTTGTACCTGGTCTCATACAGAAATTCTGTAATGTACGCTTTCCGAATCTATAGCGTCAATAAGTGTGGAGATATATGACATCCTCAATTGAATTGCTCTCGTACCAGAAAGATATAAACCACCGAGCAATAGACTCAGAACACCATCCTCACCTTAAGCTTATCATTCTCAATAATCTCATCTTTTCTTTTCATGAGCTCCTCCATATCCCATTGACAGCTTACGTATCTCCCCGCGAGCCACTCCCTGCGCTTAGCCGCCAACCATGCAATTGTATCCCCAGCAACACCTGGACTATCAGGCAATGCATTCCGCAAGGCCTCAGGCGCGTTCTCAGTGATCTTCGTCTTAATCGCACCGGGATTCACACAGAAAGCCACAAGTCCCTGCTCACCGTATTCCAACTGGATTGACTCGGTCCACCTTAATATTGCAAGCTTTGAACTGCGATAACCCCCATTCCTTGGACGAGCGCTTAATGCGCCCGAGGATGACACATTGATCATCATGCATAGCCCGTTGCTCTTAGCATGGGTAGAAAGCTGCATGGGGAGGAAAACGCGCGTCATATTAAAGAGGCCGTGTACATTGACGTCCCATGTCCGCCAGTACAGCTCCGGGTCTGACTCAAGCAGCGGCTTACTCGGCTCCATATAAGCCGCGTTGTTGATGGTGATGTCCAGCAGTCCCCCGAATTCCCGGGAGACGGTCTCGTGCATTCTGTGAACACTGTCCAAGTTTGTGATATCGACCGTACAGCATAGCACCAATGGCTCTGGGCGTCCGGCCTGCACCGCGGCCTGCTTTAGCTTTGTGGCTAGTTCATCGGACACTCCCTTTAGATCAGCCACTGCTATTGCAGATGCTCCAGCACGGGCGAAGGCCAGAGCTGTGGCATGTCCGATTCCGTCCTCCCATGCTGCGCCTGTAATCAAGACATTTTTGCCTGTCAGGTCTAGGTTCAAGGGCGAAATGAAGTCGTATGTCGTTGAGTGACGTGTGGCTGTAAAGTGGCTGCCTGAAAGGTACCATCCGGCCGACATTGTCATTACGCACTTTGTGTAGCACACGCAGACAAGAGCCCTGGACGTCGAAGTTTTCAAGGGAGTAGAAGAAAATCGGGCTTCGGGTGACTCAAATCTTGGAGGGAATGGCAACACGAAGATAACAGGAACCTGCCCCACGTGTCACAAAATCAGGCGAGCTTGTATCTGCAGATCCTTTTTAATTGTCATCATCTCCGTCTTGGCTCCGGCTCCCTTGTGCCGTAATATAACCCACGTATGTCTCTCTATCCCATCCAACTAGTGACTGACTAACGAATGTTTCCAACCCGGAATCTGGTAACATACCTCTCATAGCTCTAGAAGGATATTAGTTATTATTCTCTTGGACTATTTATCAATGTATAGATATCTGCAGGACTGAACTTTAAAATCTCAATAGATAAAGCTACCTTCGCGGATATAGCAGTGGTCTTTACCAAAGTGACAGGGAAGAAAGGAGTACATTAGTACGTGCCTTTTAAAGAGTATCTACCTTTGGCCGAGCCTTTTCCAAATGCTTCGGCAAATTTTGCTGCGAGTCTAAGTGCTGCTAGAGATGAATTAACTATGACATGGCGCCAAGACCTTTCTGCCTGGTAGAGATATTGGGGAGAGGGTCGTGCTGAATAGAGAGATTTCGCTCTTCTGGATAAAGTCCACCCTCGCCGTATCAAGTCTCTAGCTGGGTGGATGAAACTAGTCGACTATGATGGTCTACCAAAGAGTGTCTTGAAGGAATTGGAGATGCAAAACAGCCACAAGGCCCTGGTTAAGCCTAGGCTTGAAGCAAGCAGACCTTTAACAGGATGTTCAGTTTCCTGTCCATTTAAATAGGGCAAGTCGCATCGGTTCTAGAAAATCAAATCTGTACCGCCATTTATATATGTATCCATTGTCGGCCAGACGCACCGTACAAAAGACGAGAAAAACAAGGGAAAATGGGTAGCAGAATACCGATGACTTTCTATTTGAATCTCAGGTAGAACCAGTGAAGAGGCGACAGATACCCTTAGTGAAGGCATTTCCGAAGTCATATTAAATGCAACTGTCATTCCAGTGGGTATTACGTGGAGGGCTACACGATCTATAATTCAAATCTATATAATACCGACCAGGACAGGACTATTGGAAGGCCTTATCGCAGATATCTTGATGGTCTCGCCATCTTAATCTTCTAGCCCTAGTAAGCTGCCTAGCTAGCAGTTAGTCACCAACTAGGTATGTATGGCGCAATCTTTTTGTATAAGTTGGGACGGCTAACCTAGAAGCTACCCAACAAACAGACCCCGGATGGATGAATATTAATAATCTACTTCGCCTAGGATGTTGTTTCGCCCCATGAAGGCGCATGGGTGTCTTATATTGCTAATATATTTCCGCGAGCCTGGAGCAAGGGCTGACCCACAGCAACAATGCCAAGAATGCTGGATGCAAGGTATGAGCAGTTCATGATCCCTCGATTCCTCCAAAATTACATATAATTTAACTGTCCGCCGTTATACGGGAGTGTTTACCGACATTACTGTGATCCGCTCGCCCAACACCAAAACCCCATGTTTTAACCCATAATTCTCTTCAACTAGCTTACCAGGCTTGTCCATTCATTCCGGTATACAAACTTCTTGTCTAATTCGCGGACGTCTCCAGCCTTCTTACTCAAGTCGATGATGTTATAAACTCGGGTCTGAGGTCTAATCCAAGTCCATCGTGGGCCCGTAACCCGGAATCTCTAACGCAAAGCACTGCCTTAATATTCTCTCGTGCCTAGTCCTTTCCCTGTTGATATTCTATTATTCCACGCAAACTATACCACAATCATCCAATATGAGTGACAAGAAAGATGATAACTGTCCATCTGATGGTGCCGTTACCGAAGATGCCGTCTTCGGCGTCATCTCAGAGGATGGTCCCAATTACCGCAACGTATGGTTAGCCCTTGATGTCTTTTGGCCGTAGGCTAATCAAGCCCCAGTTAGGACGGATGGGAACAGCAATTCTCATGATGAAGGCACAAATTGGGCTCGGTGTCCTGTCAATCCCCGAGGCTTTCAACGCACTGGGCCTCGTTCCGGGCATAGTTTGTTTAATGGTCATTGCAGTTGTAACAACCTGGTCTGGCTATATGGTTGGTGCCTTCAAACTAAATCACCGCGAGGTCTACGGTGTTGACGATGCTACTGGACTCATATTCGGCCCAATTGGGCGGGAGGTCCTGGGAGTCGGATTCTCTTTGTGTAAGCTAACTATGCCTACTTGTCAAAACAGATGCTAATTGCGGCATAGTTCTGATCTTCTCTGGTGCATCGGGAATTCTGAGTCTCTCTATCGCACTGAACGCGATCTCAAGCCATGGGGCTTGCACCGCTGTCTTCGTTGCTGTTGCTGCTGTTGTGGTTCTCGGTCTTGCCAGCATTCAGACCCTTGATCGTATAGGAAAGCTAGCTTGGATAGGCCTGGGATGCATGCTGACTTCTAGTACCTGACACTCTATCCCTCTAGCCACGCAGATAATACCCCCGCTAACTGAATGATAGTCTTCATAGTGACAATCGCCGTCGGGATCCAGGACCGCCCTGAAGCTGCGCCGCAAACAGGGCCCTGGTCCTCTGATTATAGGATCGTGAACTCGCCATCCTTCGCAAAGGGCATTGCAGCAATCTGCCAACTAACCTTTGCGTTTACCGGAACCCCATTCTTTTTCCCAATTGTTTGCGAGATGCGAGATCCTCGGCACTATACAAAGGCCTTGACCATCTGCCAGTCCGTCGTCACGGTTACCTACATCGCCATCGGTGTGGTAGTCTACTACTACTGCGGCTCCTATGTCTCTTCGCCTGCACTGGGCTCGGCAGGGCACTTGATCAAGCAGATTGCGTATGGCATTGCACTCCCGGCGCTATTTGTTACCTCGACTATTAGTATTCATGTAGGCCACATCCATTCCATTCCATTCCTTCTATATCAGCGTCCATATCCCGTTGCCTCTCATTCTAATGAGACACAGATGGCAAGCAAATACTTCTTCATCCGAATCATGCGCGGCTCGCGACACCTCGCCGCAAACACGCCCGTGCACTGGTTCACCTGGCTCAGTTGCGTCGTCGCAGTTATCGCAGTTGCATACATCATCGCCAGCGCGATCCCGATCTTCGGCAGTCTCATTTCGCTTGTCGGTGCGCTGCTCGGGACGCTGCAGGTGTTCCAGCCGGCTGGGTTTATGTGGTTATATGATAACTGGGGCAAGGGTAGTGCTGATCGAGGACAGCGATCGGCGAAGTGGATGTTCATGGTTGGATTTAGTGTGTTTATGGTTGCCCTGGGTACCTTTTTGATGGTTGCAGGCACGTATGGCGCGGTGGTGGGTATTATTGAGGGATTGAAGGCGGATGGGGCGGATGGGCCTTGGTCTTGTGCGGATAATTCTTCTTGACTCGGCCTCTGGTATAAATATTCGTTGGTCACTATATATATTTAGTTCAGAGGATTTGAACGCTTTCGTTGGTTGTGCCCGGACCCGATGAGGATATATATGTATCCATTGTGGGCCAGACCCACTTACAAAAGACAAAAACCAAGAAAGGGAAGCAGAATACCGATAAGTTTGTTTTGAAAGTGAGGTAGAACCAGTCAAGAGGCGAATAACGCCCCAGTGAAGGTATGGATATGATTTCTTGCAATAGTAGAATGCAACGCTAACACCTAGATCTGTACATGACTACAACACCTTAAACCCGGTATACTAACGCTTCGCTTGGCCTGACCTTACTTTGGCACAATGCCTCCCAGCCCCCCTCTATCCCGTTCGTTCCAGATACCCCCCTGCCCCAGACAAGACTCAAATCGGGCGCCGCGCACTCGCGGTTCTTGAGCCAGTGATCCCACCGTTTTTGGAGCTCTTCATGGTAAAGGCCTAGGCCGCGGTGCCTTGCCGCGGTTTCTTGGATTGGAGATGTGTTCATCTGGAGCTTGTTTAGAGAGACGAAGTGGTCTCGCGAGGCCTGGAGTTCTTCCGGAGTGTAGACCTGTTCAAGTTAGCTTGGAGATCTCTCGGTTGAAGTAAAGGCATCCAACATACCTTTTGCTGATTCCCTACCGCCAGAACCGTAACCTTCAGTGACTGCAACTCGGGCGTACTCTCAATAGACTTGACAAGGCCGTCCAACGCTCCATCCCGCGCCCCAAAGTCCGCAACAACCACCCTCTCCGGCCTCAACCTCGCAATCCACCCCCCAGAAGAAGCAACATCCTCATACGCAATCGCCCCAACCGGAAACTGCGGGATAAACTTCTCCGCAGCCTCCAAGATATCCTTCGGCTTCGACGTAACCTGCAAAAAGGCCAGCGGACCCGTGTTCCGCGGCCTGCAGAAGAAATTATACGCCACCGTGCGCGCAGTCTTGGTCGACGCCGCCAAACTCACAAACACCGTCTTGGACAAATCCGCGTCCTCAACCGTCCACTCCTCGCTTTCAGTCAACGGATGCACCGGCGGATGATTCACCGGATCCGGCGTGAACACATACTCGCTCAGCACATACCCGGCCATCATAATCGCGCCGACCGTAACATCCCACCCAAACTCCGACAGATCCTTCCCACCCGTCTCAAACACCCTGTACCGATTATACAGAGGCATTAGACTGCTCCGGCGTGACGAAACCTCCCTCCAGTGACCCCGTGCCCCTGCCTCAGCGGGTCCTAGTTCCAGATCTACAGGAAGTGCCGAAGTCGGCCAGAACCCGTAAAGCGTTGTCCCGGCTGGGAGATCAGGAATGGAACTGTCAGTCACGCTCGCAAGACCCCAGGCCGGCACGATGCCCCATTCTGAGGAGTCGTTGTATGGGGGCGGGGATGTGGGTGGGACGGGATATGTATCCCACCAGTGCAGCCGGGTTCCGCCGCGGGCGTAGGAGAGGTTGTTAGAGGTCAGGCCCAGCAGGGTTGCGCGCACGCGCACAGAAGATGGGTTCAGGGGAGGGTCCTCCTGGGATGATGGGGTGGGGAGTGAGAAGGTTGCATGCTGGCTGTTGTTGGATTTGGAGACGACGTGGACGTCCATTATTGTTTATTATATCGAATTTGATGTGGTTGTGTTGAGAGGAGGGGAAGACTCAAGAGTGAAGACATTGCGCCCCACCGGAGGCTGCATTTGTCAGCAGTGCTGCATAGGTTCACTCACCAAGGTTGGTGAACCAGCAGTAAACTTGGGTGGTGGCTATTATTCACTTAAAGAATTACTCCTCTGAGTAGGAGTAAAATACTAACAAAAATTGGAAGTGGCTTGTTTCCGGTGTTCTGAGTGAAGTGTGCTGTTCCTGGTACCTTTTGTGCACTCGGTTCCTGCAGGGGATTGAAGCCTGAGGCTGCAACCTACACTACTGGTTAAACCCTTTTTTGATCATTAATATCTTACTGAACGAGAGCGATGTAGTGTTTGTACTGCATAACTGAAAACTCGGTTATTTAAGCACCAGACGGGTTTGCCGAAAGAAGAAAACAAGGACAATAACCTCAGGTCCATGAAGCTGCCAAGTGAGGGACACAATGAGACAAGGTTCGGAAAGTACATCCAACAGGCCGGAAGGGAAAGAAACACATCCGTCTAGATCACAGAATCTATCTAGTAGCTAGACTGCGCGCGTGCCCTGAGCTTCGCCCCAAAGAACCACAGCACAAACGGCGCCGGCACCCCGAGGATAAGACCCCCAAAAGCCAGGGCACTATTCGCCCAGCCATACCCCAGAACATGATACATGCGCGGCGCAAACAGCGGAAACAGGAATGCCGTAAGACTGCGCAGGAACTGAGTAGCCGCGGACGCACTACTGGTATGGTCTGGGTAAGACTCCATCACATACGCCTGCAGGGGCATCGCGTTGCTCTGCATACCCAGCATGGCTATTGCTATGCCAAGGTCGACAATGGCCCAGTGCAGACGGTATTGCGATACCCAGCCGTACATGAACAGACCGAGGGGGCCGAGGACTGCACCGAATAGAATTGTGGGTAGCCGCGCTTCTGGGGTATGAGGGCGCTCCCAGCGAACGGTCCAGCGGCGATATAGACCGTCCATTAGCCGCGAGGTGATCTGAGAACCTACGATTTCGCCAAGCGCACAGGCCATGTAATGCAGTCCACTGAGTTGGACTGGTTGGCCGTAGTTTCGGGTCCAGAGCTGCGAGAAGGTCGACATGACGATGTACAGGATGCCGTAGTCAAACGCCGCAATGACCGAAGAAATCTGGACGATGGGATGGAATACGAGCAGACGGAGGGGCCGTACCAGCGCTCGTCCAAGAACCGCCCAGGGGGATTTGTCTCCATGGAGGCGCTCGTCTAGAGTCTGATAGCGCCCTTCACCGGTCTCGCGGCGAAGTCGCTCAGCTCGAGACCTGAGAATCAGCGGCCCGTACGTTTCACGGAACACGCTGAACGAAACCAGGATCATCACGGCCTGGAAGACAGACGTGGACCAGAATATCCAGCGCCAGGTGGTACGACCAGCCATGAAGCCGCCGATTATGGGGCCTACCGAACAGTTAGTTCATAACCAACATAATCCTGTTGGAGATGGATGCATACCAACAGCGGCGCCGAGCAAGGGAATAAGCAAGTAAACACCGAGAGAGCGGCCGCGCTGGTCAGGTCGCCAGACGTCCGACAGAACACCAGACGCGAGAGCATAAATAGCACTAGCCCCGAAGCCAGCCAGAAAGCGAGATGCGATCAAAACCTGCTTGGTGTTTGCAAACCCACAGACCAGATTCCAGACCAAAAACCAGATATTGGACGCGTGAAGGATGTGTTTCCGGCCGTAGACCTCAGACAAGGGCCCGATAAATAGCGGCCCGATCGCGGTCGCCAGCAGGTAGATCGAGAGGGCCATGGCGGACTCAGCGGAGTTCATATCGAGCTCTGCTGCCATTGTTGACAGTGCGGGCGCCACGATGGTGGAGACCATGATGCGGTTGAAGCCGGTGGTTGCGAGGACATCGGTGACAGCCCATTTGCGCCCGGTGGGCCAGTCTTTGGGGTTGTCAGTGTCATACGGCTCTGCAAAGACGACAAGGAACCGGTCACTGTCTTTGCTGGCATTGCTCTGGATCGCGGCCAGCTCGACGTCCGTTGGGGGAACAGGGGTGATAGCGTCTGGCATTGCTGAGAGGCTGTCTTAACGAACGAATCCGTGCCTGGGATTGTGTTAGAAAGTGAATTGGGCCTGGGATTGTGTTAGAGAAAGTGAATCCGGGCCTGGGAATTACAGGCTATTAACCATACAATCAGATTAGATGATCAGATAAAGATCAGATAAGATGACGGTGTTGCAATCCGGAACAACCGGCAATAATCAGGCAGAGTGAGCACTAGCAGCTGGGTTGCCTGCTTAACGAATGACGGAATACATGAACATTACACATGTTTTATGACTGTTATTCTAGCGGATACTAGGCTACAAGAGGAAACATAATATAAGAACACTGCAACATCGAACAAAACAAAGGGCAACAGGACAAACAGATGTTAGAAGTCCATCTTTCCTATACCGGTGGGGCCAGACCGTAATACTCGCTAACAGGATCTTGATACTCAGAAATGTCGATAACTGGCAGGTTTTTCGGAAGCCGACCATCTGCAATTAGTCGCTCGCGCAGCAACAGGATCTCGCGGTACATATGCATTCCGTAATACTCGTCGCGGCAATTGTAGCAGTCCCACGCAGCTCGAAACTGCGGCCGGAGGCACTTTGTGAACATGGCGTCGTCGCTCAAGGCCATTTGCATGTCAGACCACCTGTAGTACAGGTATTCATCATGCTCGAAATCCCGACAAAATAGCCATATTACAGACTCGGTAAAAGAATCCGGGTTTAATATCTTGACGGGATAACGACGCCTCCAAGCTCCAGATGGGCCATTCTCAGCAGCAGCTGGCAGGGTAGGGTCGGTAGTGAGCATCAGGTCTGCATCATCTTCGGTAGGTGGCCCTGGTTGTATTTCCGTGAGCCAGGGGACAATTTGGGACTGCGGTAAAAGATGAACGACAAAGCCGTCTTTTATATGGAAGTGAGAGTCGCCAGCCGCATGATATCGGTTCCACGCGACAATGACCTCCACGGGTTGATTTACGCCTGGAGTGCGATCGTTGGTTAGCTCATTACAGCAAGGATCCGTACATTTGGCGTATCCGGAAGCGACCAGTAAGTCGGCAGCTGCTTTTATATACTTTTCGGGAATGACGAATTCGAGTTCCTATTATGGCCCCAGTTAGTGATCCTTGCTCTCTAAAGGAAACAACGGAATGGATTGACCGGAAATCTAAAGGTTTTCTGAATGGCACTGAAAGGAGCCCATCCCCAAAGGACATAGCCGATTGGGTTTGTCGCTTTGTCAAATGTGTATGCTATAGCGGACGCGAGATCGGCAATGAATTCTGGGCTTGCAGCCATATCGCTAGATCCAGGAGTTGAGTGAGTGTTGGGTTTTGTCGTGATACGCACGGGGGTATTTGGGGATAGAAAAACGCGGATAGTTAGGGCAAGAGTATCTGCGTAGGACTGGACTATTTATGTTTCTGCTTTCCATATATTAACAATTCTTCCCTTACGGATTGCCCGTTCAATCAGGCCTTGACAAAAAAACAAAGCGATGCCCTTTCTTAATATTGTCACCTTTTCTAGTAGGACTCAAAGAGAAAGCCGGGCGTTTCAGAGTACGAAAACGACCCAGGAGTAATGACAAAGAAACTATTCTGCTCCAAGGTGTACCCTTGAAACGTGTAGAAGGTGGAGGTTTAGGTATAAATGCCTGGCTCACGTAAAGAAACAAAAGGGTATCTCTTTTTACCGGCTTTGGGGCCCTTTCAGTGGAGTAAACTACCTATCCGGAGAGTTCAAATAGCAACAAGATGAAACGAAACCTGCTACATACAAAGAGCCCCCCCAGATGCAAATGGTGTGATCGCCCGTCGTACTGTGTGCAAGTACATAGGAAACCTGTTTCATGACATCACTTCCTAGACAAAAAGCGAGCCCCCCTTGCAAGCACACGATCCCGCATCGAAGGTCCCCTTGGCACAATATGAGATTCCCACCAAGACCTGGATTTCCCGGAATAACGCAGGAAACCGGGGAGGTGTCCCAACACCAGTTCTCGCTGGGTATCTGAAAACATAAACAAAGGCGAGTCCGATGTGGTAATGCGTTCTGCAAGACAAGCCACGGTATGCGCAACAAAGCGATGGTCATTGTCGGTCCCACGGGCCACTTCGCAGATGCCGAGTGCTATCAAATCAAGTGGATCGGCGATTGCAGAATCAAAGTTGGCTCTGGCCTGGGCAAGTGGTACCATGGGAGGTCGGTATGGCAACTATAATCAATGTTAACATCACAAGCGGGCCAATCTCGGGAGCGCAGGTTGATAGTCCTCACCGTGGATGCATCAATGAAAGTAATTCGGGCTCCGTTGCTCTTGTCAATGATTGTTTGTCCAGCTGGCTGGGTGTCGATAAAGCGTTGGTCGGGCATAAGATCGGCCATGTGGCGGGCCGGGTTCTGAACCCTGGTTTTGTCGTCCAAGTTGAGGCATACTTCGATCACCTGCACCAGGAGGTTGTGTTAGAGATCAGATATGAAACGTAAATTGGGAAACTGACATTAGGGGTTGGAGTGTTGGGCAAGTGGTGAGCCTCAGCAAAACGACCCAGAAAGAGGACTTCACCGGTGGCGAACCAGTCCCAAAAAGACATGTCGTCAAGCAGCGCAGTTGCTGTATTACGGATTGTGGGCCGGTTGGCCATGCTGAATGAGCTAACGTATGAATTAGAATGCAGGGAAACTGGGTTAAGAATGTTTCCATTATCAACCTGGGACAGGGTTAATGGCAAGTCTTTATACCTTGCAAAGCTCGAGCAGTTTCACTCTGCATTCTTGCAACAGAACATCCCCCCCTCCCCCTCGCTGGACGTAGTTCACGGTCATTTCAATGGAGTATACGAGCATTTGACTTTCTTTGTGCCAGAATGTCTCTTCTGGAATCCGCAGTCATAAGAAAGAGACACTACAAAGTAGATCCCGGGCACATCAGGATTGCAGGCGATGGCACCCGGCAGTGGAAGGTTCACCCTGGTCTCAGGAACCTCCCACGGTCCGTCAGCATGGCTAGCCTTTACCAAGTTTATGGCGACAAGACAACGCCTTCTAGAATATTCGATCGCCGCATCCTTGCGCCTATGAATGCAATAACGAGCATGATAGGGTAAGGGCGTGCGTATAGACCTGACCAGTCTACATTTATTGGGTATAGTATTCGGACACAGGAAGCAGGCCGGATCAAACATTTCTCTTCGATGAGCCAGCTTTGCCCAACCTAGATAGCATATCGCAAATTATGTGGGCCGGGCCTCACTGGTATCGGCGACTATCAATTTCCCAAAGAGAAACAGAGACAATATAACACGCACGACTGGCGGTGTCTCTGGAATCAATACCCTGGGAACAATCCTGAGAGAGATGTCTCAGTCGAAGATGGTACCGTCCGCCTGTTTCCGTCCATGTGCCACCGGGGACGCCGAGACATGGCTCACTTAGCGTCCTGGGCGTGGTTGAACTGAGGTGATAATGCCATAGATAGGCAGGATGTCTGCAACCCGGTAAGCTGTCGGCTCAGCCCTATTTATCTATTTCATCAAACCTGTACATACTGCGCACAGTAGAAGAGAATACATGGTAGTACCGGAATTTGCCCGCTTAGATCCGTACGGGGATACCAGGGGGCCGGCCTGGGTGATCCTGTGTAACA
This sequence comes from Aspergillus sp. MA 6041, assembly GCA_025768905.1. NCBI lineage: Eukaryota > Fungi > Ascomycota > Eurotiomycetes > Eurotiales > Aspergillaceae > Aspergillus > Aspergillus sp. MA 6041. The sequence goes on along the minus strand of JAMFNV010000013.1, from coordinate 564,340 downwards.
GTGATGCAGAGGGTGAGCAAAAGCCCCGAAACTGTATCCCAGCCCGTCAGATGGCAGCCAAGCAAATATCTCACCCGAACATGGCCCGAAGGAAAGCTCTAAGTCAAAGTGATGCTCACGAGGATGGACCGAGACGCTAAATAAATCATCCTTCCCTGACACCGCATCACACCAAGCAGCGAATGGATCCCGTGAGCTGACTTGGATTGCCCGTTCCTGAAAATCAACAAAAGAAAGACGTCAAGCTGGGATTGGCGGGTGGCCCCCCAACAGCTCTGGCGCAGGGGCTGCACTTTGCGTCTCTGAGTGAACTCAATCTTTTGTTACACAGGCTGCTTCCTCGCAATTTCCTTCCTGACACCCCCTCAGCTTCTGTGAACATTAGTGATGACGGGCTCGCGATCCAGCTTAAAGCAATGAAACAAACCGCCCAGGGGACTAAGGGTGGAGCGCGATTGAATCTATTCTCCAAAGTACGAAATTAGCCAATAATGTTATATGATATCCTTAATCCACTTAGCTATGTCTACATTTAGATGCTTATTAAAGCTGTTAATTACTCACGGAGATACTGTTGCAACCGGAATTGTCGGCAAGCTAAGGACTGACAGTTCAATACTCAAACTAACAAAGGAAGGCTCATTGTGTATGCCATAAGAGGACAGGATGGGGTGTTAAGTACGCCTTACCAGCCCAGCCAACAACGCCATGAAGAGGACTGACCAATGGACCAATCACGAACGTGGATTTTGGGTGCGTTCCGTGGCAGCGAACGACCTGCAATCAGCCGCTCACACAGCAGAATCAGTTCATGAGACAGATGCAGCTTGCAGTGCGTTGTCGAACAGATATGCCAGAGTCGCCGCCAGCCTAGCGCCAACTGCAGGTTCCGAGTCCATATTATTGGCTAATTCTGTCGCTGTTTGTTGTTTTTGGTGGTTGATAGTATAGCATGGAAGAAGGAAACAAAACAGGAACAGAACTGCAGCATTTATATCCCGTCAGTTCGTTAATGCTACAAGCTCCACTGTGGAATCTGTCATTTTCTTACAGGCATTTCTCGGCTGTTGGAACATGGGGGAAAACTTCACTATTTGCATTATGTGCTGCTGAGGAGCGTACAAGGATTGGATAAAGACAAACATCCCCTCCAAAGAACCGCGGCTAGGATGGATGGAACTTGATACAACATCCGTGAGCAAAAAGCGGAAGCCCAATTAAAGGGACAATAAAAAGTGGAAGAACAAAACGTAAGAAGAAAACAGAAAGTGAACGAGGGCTGAGGCTCGCACGTGGACGATCGGGCATCAGTCCTCTCCATATAATGTGATCTCTCCACCATGACAGGTCATGGTCAGAGTATCCCACAAACCCCGGAAGGGCATCCAAGACGACTCGACGTTGGCGGTCTGCCAACTCCAGCTTAGGCGAATGCGCTGTGATCAGGGACTCTGCAAGACGGATTGCGTGGCTCCTAACAGCCTTTTCGTACAAATCGTGCTCATTTGACACCGCGTGGATAGCGAGACATAGCGTGTCAATCTTGCTCGCCATTCCGGAGTCCAGGTTGTTGGCGACTTCGGCCAGGGGCACCAAGGGAGGCGTGAAGGGTAGCTGTGAAAATTGTTATCATGCAAACGGTCTAGTACCGGAGAACCCACGCTTCATGCTACTCACCCTGCTAGGGGGCATCAGGGTTATACGCGAATTGGGCGTTATGTCCGCGACAATATCAGGCGTGTCCACCTCGAAGAAACGGTCGGGAAACGAGGTGCACAGATCCTCGCCGAGATTTTCCGGTGGGTTCTGTAGCTGGTCTTGGTCGTCCAGCTCGAGGCATATGCCGATATTCTGTGGGAAGATAGGGTTAGTTAGGCGCCAGACATCCTATGCAAGGTGGATAACTGACCCGGAAGGGGTAGTCTGTTTCCGTAAGATCAAGGTGATGTTGCTCTGCGAAACGTCCCACGAACAGGACCCGAGCGTTTGCAAACCGTTTCAACGTCATCATGTGTTGGATAACAAACTCCGCAGACCGGCGCATGTTGGCATGGTTCCTGGTTGCGGATAATACAGCCATGTTCAGAGGTAGGAGGCAACGAGTGCAGCGGTGGGATCCTTCCGCGATGAACGTAGGAGGCCTTTATAATTGCAGCATGTGCAAGGCGTAGGAGCCTGGACGCCATTCGAACGCCTCTGAATCTAGTATACGATAGTTTCCCTTTGTGCTAAGTATAAGTACTGCACTCCGGTATACGGACCTGATTGGCCATCAGTCGCCCACTGAGACATGGAACAGCACTGCTCTCTTTGATGACCGAACAATTGGCCAACAAAGAAAAGGTTTTAATTGTCATCAACGAGCCAAGCCGATCTCCGTGGTCCATTCCAAGCGAAGAGGCTAGACAAGGAAATCAATGTCTCGGCCACACGGCATGCTGCATGCCAGGTGGCCGTACAGAAAAGGCGCCCAACGCAACAGCTTCCAGTCCACCCCGTTGATCCCGCCTGTCATAGCCTTACAGAGTGTTCCTGATATTTGTGACCAAGTAGACAAGTTTAACCTATATTTATCTACTGAACGGGGTCTGCGGTATGACCCTGCCGCAGTATGGCTAGCCCTAGCCCACATGATCGCCCTAAAAAGCACCAAAGCCATGTGGAAAGTGTAGGAGTCCTGATGCAGACGCTAGCCTAGCGCCATCGCGTTGACTTGGGTAGTCATTAGGGGCCAGTTAGACTTTGCGTTCCGGGGTAGATGTAATCTGTTCTTACACAGGCTGCGGTAATTTCCTTCGACGGTGTTGTGTAGGTAGTGATAGGCGTTCTGTATGTCCCAGGTCATCTTAACTAGTAGACAAAGCAGTATTCTTGATATCTGATATACAGATTCATTCCCAGATTATGATTAATATTATTATTGTTTAGCTGAGAAATTGACAGGTACATCCTGTAGATACCTTCAACTTGAGGTAGACAATAAAGAGATAATGAAATAAAAAGACACAATAGCTACTGGAACATTCAGAAAACGCCTAGTAATCCTGATGGCATGAGGCTACATCGCGTGGTGAAACTGCCCTCGATCCTACAACATGCCAACTTTCAAACCACCCGGCGTGCCAGCTCGGATGCAATGACGGTACAATCGCTTCGGTAGACGCCCGGAAACAAGCAATCAATAATGAACAAGGCCGCTGTCGCGCATTACAAACTCAACTCCGCTCGATCCACAGGCATCGCTCAGAAGAGCCATAACAGGCTTCAATTCTGGACGTATAACGTCGTTGGGCGAATCATTTTCAGGATCCAGAAAAACTCCCCCAACCTCTAGGCTTTCTAGAAGCGAGAAATTACCCATGCCGTTTCGCAAGATGTCCTCAAGCTGTTCAACCATACTTTTCACGTTCGGACACTCGTCGAAGTTCTCAATTGTCAACGAAACTAGGGATGCTGGCAGCACAGAAAAGAGGTGGTTTTTTGAGACTTTCCTCTCGCGGTCCCAGTCGAGGAGATTAGTGGCACGAAGTCGCAGGTCTTTCAGAACAGCGAAGTTTGACAGTGAGCCGAAAAATGCATTCTCAGACGGCTCGTCTTCCACCTCAGCGTTATATACATGGAGTTTGACGAGGGTATCTTTGTGGTGGAGCAGGGTTTTAAAGATGGCTGGCGGGTTGCAAGATTCCCCCCATTCAGCCAAAAATATGTACTCATAGACAAAGGACTGAAGTTTTTCGCAGGCGAGCACGAAGCTCGAAAACCCATTCGTCGAGTTGCTGTCATAGAAGGCGATATCGGTTACCTTGGAGAAAGCCCCAAGCTTGGTGATTCTAGAGACTTCGTCGTCATCTGCAAAGTCCGCAACCCCGTAACAGGAGAACTGTCGCAGGGACGGGAATCTGAAGAAATTGACAATATCACATGCCTTGACGACAGTACCATCGTACTCCCATTCCTGAATTGAGATGCTTCTGAGTCGGGTAAACGCGGGGCGGGTGTCAAATGGCTTTTCATGGTTCAACGCTCTGCTGAAAACTTTCTGTGTGTATTTTTCTGAAGGATGCCATTCGATGCTCAGCGTCTCAAGATTCGGCACCAGACTGAGCAGGACCGCACGCCAAGCATCCTTGGTATACAAATCCCATTCATCAGTGGACTTCTCTTCAAGGTAATCAAGCCAAGCATCTTCGCTATACAAATCCGATGCCTCAGTGGACTTCCCTCCAAGGTTATCACGCCACTTCACCAGTTCCTCCTCCGTATGGGCGATGCTTTGGAGGGCACGCGTCAAAAGTTCTCGGTCGAAACGAAGCTTTCGTGAGTGTCTGCAACGGCCCACAGTCAATGACAGAGAGCGTACTGCTGCTCCGCATCTAGGTTGCTGAAGTAGGGTATGAACCAAGCAGCTGAGGGCCCATTCACAATTGGAATTCATCGAGATGGAAGTAAACGCGTAAGGAAGCAAAACGCTGCGGAAGTGACGGCAAGAGGCCGCAAGGTGCACGCGGTCCTTCTGGTCATCGAGGAAGCCGGTGATGTCAATAAGGACTTCGTTCGGGAGCGATGTCAACATAGTGGTAGTGCCAACTGCTTCGATGAATCGTTATAGGATTTGGGGAACGGGGGGGGCAGGATGTTGGTAACTTTGTGTTGTGGATGGGAGCGGAGCGTTGAGGAACACTGGGAGTGGAAAGTGCTCACTTTCCGTGACGGCCTCAGGCAAGAGAATATTCGCTCCAGCAGGCTACAGCTCCTCTACTGGTGTTTGTCAGGGACCTACTTACCATGCCGCATTACAAGGATCAAACTCGCAATATTTGTCAATGTCCTTCTCTCGGCGTGTTATGAAACCCATCAGCAAAAGGCTGTTCCGCCCCATATACTAATTTGTATTCACATAGAGCTACGTACCCAGCCCTGATAACTAACAGTCTGCTATTTTCCTAAGTTCATGTTTCATGACTTCGCATATTCCTCCCGCCTGTCCCTGGTTAATGTAGACATAATCTCGTCACTCACGGCATACCTCACACACTGTGAACAGCCTCTGGCGTGGGGTTTGCACTGGTTGAAACTGGTGATTGCCCGACCGCGGGCTCTCCTCGTATGCAGTATGCTAGACCAGGTCTTAAGTTGGAGCAGTCCTCCTTCAGGCTCGGGTTCCAAAGTCTTATATCCTGAACGGAAATTCCATATACAGATGCTATTCGATTACAGCTATCCCCGGATTGAACGACGTACCACTAGATGATCTAGTCAGTGTCGTTCTATGAGGAGAGAGGAAGGGAGTAAGCCTACCTCATAACACTGCGAAGTCGTCCCGCTCGGGGTTGGCGCGGGGGCAGTATTGTAAGCAGAGGTAACAGTCGTGGTGGTTGTTTGGTTCCAGTCCAAGGTGGGCGAGACGCAATAATACAGACCCGGAACGAGGTTAGTACAATCTGCGTTGATGGAAGGGTTGATGGCCTTGAAAAGATCGAGGTCTATGCTAAATCGATCTGAGATGGAGTTACAGTAGTCGCCCGACCTGATTTGATAGTACTGGCCGCAGCGCGTAGTCGTCCCCTTTGGGACAGTCCCTGGGGGATCGACTATGTTTGTGGCGTAGTCCCGCACACGCAGAGTCTCTGTAATAAATGTTGTCGTTGGGCTCGGACTGGCGCGCGGTTCGGCGACGCATACTTGATCTCCTGCGAGGAGGTTCGTACACTCTTCATTGAGGAACTCGTTCCATGCGAAAAGTTGATCAACACCAATATGGGTGGCTTGTGCGATTTCCACACATGTAGCACCAAGGAGTACCGGGTAGAGGTCACAGGACTCTGGTATGCAGAGTGTCTGGCCAGCTATTTATCCATTAGAAGCCATTAACTCGCGATGAATGGGAAGCATGCCGCGCAAATCCGAACAGTCCGGCTGCACATCATTCAACCAGACCAAGGAACCCCGTGGGACGCGGTGGGCTCGAGCGATTCTTGCACACGTGTCTCCCAACGTGGCCGTGTATGTTCTGCTTGTACGGCATTCGGCGGCGGCCACATCGGTGTTGAGAGATATCGCACTGCTCTGCGTGATAAGGGAGAGAACGCAAACCAGGTAGGCGGTAGATATGATGGCCATTATTGCTACCAGATGTTCATACTTCGCAGATGATCTTTCTGCTGTCTTCACGATGGCAGAGCGAACCGCGACCCTTTTTATGTGACCACGGTGAGTACTCAACATGTAGGCGCACAGTGCTATGATGGTGCTTTGCTGCCGATATCCGTTCCCCATGTCAAAGAGTGTGGTATGTTACGGTGTAACAGCCATCCACCGTAATGAAACCTTAGGATGGAGCTTGATGCAAATGTCCTTTTCTTGTACACCCCGTCTGCCTGCGTCCTGTTCCGCAACCGTCGGGAAAGCCACGCTGACGTCCATGTAGTTTAGGATGGCCACAATCTAGACCGACAAACAGGGACTGTTGCGCTACAACCATGTAACGGGTGACAGATATTGGAAGCCCGTCCACCTAGAAGCCTGATGGGACCGCCTATGTACTTGCAGCTATTGGTGCAGTAGCTTAGTGCGCAGGTGTTCACATCTCACCAGCCTGTGGTACCAGATCTCTGGTGGATTAAATGAACAAATTTCGTCATACTCTCCAGATTTTACCCCTATTCTGGGCTCAGCTTATGTCAATAAAATATAGATTCCAGGGGCACTGGCCGAAGAGGAGTCCTACCTGCCTTGCTGCCAAGTGGTTGTTGTGATTTGAAACGGCATTTTTGTCGAGACCTGAAGGAATCCCAGCAGGGTATACACGCCGTGGTGCACTATATATTTTCCCGAAACCACCTGCTGAGGTCGGCCCGGGATGAGAGAGGAAAGTAAATTCATGCGGACCATACTCCAATGCAAATAGGAGCATTTTAGCAGGACCACCCTTAACGATGGATAGTTACAGTGCTAATAAGGAGTCGAGGCACAATGATGTGCAGCCCGCGTACAGTCACATATTAAACCAGACATGAATTACTCGACACCATCGTCTACACCCGGTCAGTCAAGCGAAACAATATCAGTGCCTGGCGCGATTTCCCATACAGTATCACCGTTGGCGAGCAACGAGGAAATGGCGACCCTTGATAACCTGAGGGCAGCCTGATTCCGCATCTGCGCCAAGAATGGCATCGACGGCCTCGACGAAGGGTACATGCGAGTCTGCAGAAATAGGCCACTCCATACACTCCTTATCGCCAATCAAGCACGTCCTCGTCTGGCGTCCTGGGTGGATATCATCGAAAACGTGAGACCAAGGCGATTTTCTCGGGGGCTTTGTTCTCCATACAATCTTCAGACGATCTCCACTTGGATCTTCCACAGTACCTATTTCATCCGCCGCAATCCCCAGGGCAGCGGAGTTGATCTCCTCGCGTAGACCGGACTCATGCTCCTACTAGAATTGCTGCCATGGCCTCTCGTCCTGATAGAAAGTGCGGAAAAGAACGAACCGGAACTTATCCTAATGTTCTCGATGCAAGATCACGCGATGCTCCCTGACCAATTGCATTTTCCGCCTCCAGTGTGGGTTCGAATCGATGCAATGGCGGTGGTTTTGGCACCGACTCCGCCATGGACGCTGGCCGGTTTCGTTGAGGCCGCCGAGCTCCTGGGACTTGAAAGACGGCCGGTTAGGCAGATTTGCCAGAAGCTCAACGCCTGCATTGACAATGAGGAATCCCTACCTGGCTTGCAGGTATATTCCTGCCATCCTTTGCATTGAGACATTCCTCCGACGGCTCGGGGGATACATCGGAGGGGTGCGTAGGACAATCCATGGCGCTGAGTGAAGCTAACAATGACGAGAAGATTGGACAATTGGGATAATGGGACGATGTAAGTAGACGCTTGGGACCGTGGCGTCCTTCCCTGATGCACTTCCCGACCGTGGAGCTGCAAGTGGTCCACGCGCCGAGTATACACAATGCCCGGTTGGGACTAGCGCCCCGGCGGCAGCTTTCTCCGGTCCGTCGATCATCACACGCATCTCCACAACACCAGCATCTTATTCTTGGACTGCTTCTACAATGGATCGAAGGTGAGTTAGCTCGCCTCCATCGTTCGTTGACATTTTACGAAGCTCACACCGTGAAGTAATATCCGGCAAATGTATGTCGTTTATTGCCTGTCGCAGACACTGCCTCACGACGATCGCCACGATTCTGCCGTTGTTGCCTTCCTACGACAGCATTCTCTACGTTGTGAATAGGGTGGTGACTTACGATAGTATGCACTGAAATCAACGCTATATATTCAGCTACCCTGCCGGGAACTTCACTCGATTGATGTCATTCGGAGTCAAAACCCCCAACCTTCAAGCTCCTTAGCAACATAGTTATACCAGAATGAGTTGAATGTCGGAACCCAATATATCCGCTGCGCTGCGCTTATGTTTGCAGCAGCTCGTTGCACCATTTGCTGTATATTCCCCTCGTCCCGTTGATCATCGCCAGGTGTCGCCATTAAAAGGGCATGTGCCATGGATAGTTGGACAATTCCAGCATTCGAACTGTCTCCTTCGCCGAGGTGCTCCAATGCCGTCAACGCTTTCCCCCACCTGACAAACGCTTCATCCCACTTCAACTGAATGTGTGACTTTCTTGCCAGCAACATCCAAATGACGAAAGTGCTGTACTGGCTGATGTAGCTCGGACGCTGCGGTGATGCAAACATAACCTCGAGGCCGAGTAGAAGCTGCTCTGCCTCTACCAGCATGTTGCGCTGTAAGTAAGTCACCGCAAGCGCCATGCGCAATCGTCGTCCGGCGCCTGAGTGGATGCTACCATTCCTTTCCATTGCTGTGATCTCGTCGACCAAAATCTGGGACGCACCGATTGTGTTTCCGATCTCACAGTAACAACCAGACATTTCAGACAGCAGAACCTTATACAAGCCGGATGTTCGCAGGGGGGTTTCACCAGTGGCATAGGAAAAAAGACCACTCAGTATCCCCAATGCCTTATCAAATTTTCCGAGGAGTCGAAATATTTTTGCGTGCGTGATCATTTGCGTCCAAGACACTATCCGCTCTTGGTACGACGGGAGGAGCTCGACAGCCTGCCAGGTTTCCAACATATCCATCGCGTCTGCAAGTTTTCCCTGCGTTATCAAATTCTCTGCACCAGAGATGTAGAGGTTCCCAACCTGTGCATGTTGTCGTCTGGTGGGTAACAGGCCTTTGTCTACTTGTAGTAGGACGTGGTCGAATGACTGGGCCAGCACCTTTTCGGACTCTTGAAGCTTACCAGAGATCCGCTTCACCACGCTGTCTCGGTACGCCAACCAGGCATTATGGAATGGGTCATCATCTCCCTTTAGAACCACTCTTGCGAGGGCAACAGCATTGACTGTCCAGCTTGTGCTCCCGAAACGCGATGCTGATAGTAGACATGAGGCAAGTTCATGCACATTCAGGCGTCTGCCCCCGTCTGTCTCGCGGTTCTCCTCGTATCTAGAAATAACACAGCGTACGGATGGCATGAGTGAGATACCCAGTGATCGACTTCTGTGAAAGGGGTTATTGTGGTTGTCCCATAATGTATGGAGTGAACGAACTTTGGCTCGAGATATCCATCCCTTGGAAAGGCATGACAGACGAGTAATAAAGCCTTCCAGTGCCACTCCCTGGCAGCACGAGGAGATAACCGTGACACCACATACTGCCTAACCAGTGGATGAATGGAAAACATCCGGCCGCCATCAAGTCCTTTCTCGCAACCGATGAGCGAGAAAGACAGGAGCCTTCCCACTGCCTCGTTAAATACTTGCATGCTTTGCAGGAGCGTGATGATCTCCCTGTCAACTCCTTCGGCTTCAGCATCCACTTCGACTATTTCGCCATTCTCGCCCCATCGCCTGCACGATCCGGACCCCCGACGCAGCAGGACCTCAGGGACTGTAGACGGCTCTAGAAATGACAACAGGCGCAACAAACATGTAGCATCTAGGGATTGATCTACTACCCGATCGTAGTTGATTTCCCATGCCTTGACGCCTGCCTCGGGCCGCCCAACACTCACGGTATCTCGGAACAAACTAAGGCTACTGGCGGCGGCGTACAGCTCACAATACTCACCGGGTGTTATGCGCATTGTACGCATGTATGCCCCTGCGTGCGCCAGCGCCAGGGGTAGACCCCCAAGCAGCTTCCCAATCTCCTTAACATCGCGTGTTTCGGCATCACTTGGGTTTTCGATACCTGCCCTGTTGATTATCACTTTCAACCCGTCCTCTTCTGCGAGCGCGGCTAGAACACCACCATCATCGGCCATATCGCCGATGACGGTCTGATTGCAACTTGTGATGATAATGTGCCCCCAGGCTACCGCTGGAATATACCGGGAAAGGTCGAGCGCCTGAAGATCGTCTGCATTGTCGAATATCAGAAGCCACTCTCGGTTCTGGGGATCACAGAGCCAGGCCCTTACGGCGGCGAGCTTGTTTTCCGGTTGTCCCAATCGAAGGAGATCGTGAATTTGGTCGAAGTCGGCCTCGAGTGACGCAGGCGATGTCGCGTTGAGAAACGCAATTCCTGATTTGTACTCCGACCGATGTTCGCAGGCATATTGTACCGCAGCCTGCGTTTTCCCGGCTCCGCCTTGCGACCATTAGGCTTGGGTATTAAACATCAGACATGACTTACTGATGCCACATAATGCGTATGTCCGCCGCGCACATTTGTAATTCCCGAAGAACAAACCCATCCCATCCAAAACGCCATCCCGGCCGCAAAAGAAAGAACACGGCTGAGTCTTCAGGTCAAAGGGAAGGCAACTCGCCGACGGCCCAAACCCTTGTGGATTGGATGGCACCAACTCTCCGAAAGGTTGGATGGTATTATTGATGGTCGCTTGTATTCCTGCCCCTGGCGCGCTGACCAACTCTTGTTCAAATCTCCGGAGCCGTGACAGAACTGGGCGAAACAGCGGGTCTTGACGAGAGGAATATCTTGCTATTTCTGTATGGTCGGCATTCTGAGGAATCTTAATCTCGTTGGGGACATCCAGAACAGCAGACCTTTCCGCAACGATCTAGAAGCGAGTCAGCAGCAAATAAGAGAATATATCAATCAACATACCATTCTTTTCAACAGACCAAATATGGGCGTTATCCGGGTCTCGAAAAAAGAAACAATTTTGACACTTGATGCTCGCCTCACGAAATCCTCGTTGAGGTGTAGGAGCTCGTCTGAGTCCCTCTTAAGCAGCCCAATGAGAGCTCTAGGGGCCCTCAGAGGCGAAACGGCGCATGCAACGCCAGCAAGTACCTTCCCGATACCACCAAGGTCGCTTCCCCTGTGCGGAGTACCTGACACCAAAGTTAACACATGGCTCTGGATTGCAACCCTTGCAAGATGACATACCCAGGAATATAATGGCGTAGAGACACCTTTTGATGCTCTGCTGTTCTTCGTCGCATGCGAGCAGAAATGCCTGCCGTGACTTAGCGCTGGCACTGGCGGCGAAACAAATGTACTCACCTGTTTTGCCACAATTCCTCCTAGACTGTGACATACCAACACAAGTGGCCTCTCCCTCTCCTTGAACGCAGCGTTAGCTTTCGGTCTTCGCCGGGAGGCAATGGATGAACCTCTTCCGCTCCACGAACATCCACCAGCTCGGCCAACAACTTCCTTGCGATCGTACGCAGGTCTTGCCTTCCAGTCATGTTTTTGAACTTTGCGTTGTATCCATACGTCATCACTCGAATGTTTGGCATCGCCAGTGGAAGGAAATCTTGCAGCCAGACGGCTTCGGTTGTGGGATGTTTCCAGGTCTCTATGGGGTCGCCGTTAAGCCCATGGATGGCCACGACACTGGGCTAATAGTCAGCACTCGTTTGTACCCTGCCCTGAAATGCACAATCCGGGACATTTCTTACTCAAATACCGCCCGGCCAGGCTGTCCGTCCACTGGTGCGGCCGTCGCGGGCTCTGGCTCATACAGCACCATAATCCCGTGTTCATTTCGCTTCGGCATTATCGCGGCGATGGCCTTGGTTTGGAAATGGCTATCTTTATGACCACTTCCTACAGTATCCGGTCATGAAAGCTGTCGCCTGGCTTGATGCAGCGAGTTTCTAACGTCGGGGAGTGGAGAGGCGGGACGAGGGGTGTTGAATTCATCAAGTTCGCCGGAGCTAGGGTACGATTGGTATATGGGAAATCTCGCGGCCGTTGTTTGTAGCTTGTCTCACATCTTTGGTTGCCCAAGCCTCAAACAGAGCCAGTAAATAGGTGGCGCCCAGTCTACTGGGAGCCTGCTTGCAGCTGCCCCTCCAAACGACAGAACTGAAGGGCGAAGGGGGCGCGTTTGTGACAGCAAGTAATAACCCCGTCGCTCAATGAAGTCGACATTGAATGAATAAAAAGGTCGTCAACACAATGACTACCGGATATCCTTTGCGCTGGCCAGGAAGCAGCATTTTTGTACCCGGTTGGTCCGAGTTGCTATTTGCATAGATATTCATGGGCAATAGAACCTCACTGGATCACGGCTGGAGTGATCGTGTTTATAGAATAGCTTTAAACCCGTAAACCAGCTGGGCGCGCTGATAAAGAAGGGCTGCTAGGCTGTACTCTATACTCTACTAGCTCCATTTATTCCTGGCAAGGACGGGCTTGTTATTACGGGAGGCCGCGGCCCCATGTAACGTAACCGCCAAGGGACGCTAAATAATCAATAATATGAGTTAAGAACTAGAATAGTTAATCATCATCCGTCTTCTCTATCCGCCTTCTCTATCAGCAAGCTTGCAGTAACTTGACTCCCAAACCCGGATCCTGCGACTCTTATGTCCTGAATTCAATCTGGGCCTAGTTTTACCTCTTTGACCAATATTTACCGTCCCCAACGGCATCGCGGCGTGCTGTCGAAATGGAGGCGGACAGGCAAACACACAGCGGAGGTAGAGCTCTTTCTTCCAAGCGATCGTCCATGGCATGTACATCATGTCGGCAAGTTAAGGTTAGACTTTCTACTCGATTCTCGGACGGCCGTTGATCCACGTTCTCTTCAGCTGCGATGCGATGCCACGAAACGCTTCCCAGCACCATGTACCCGGTGCCAGGAACATCGCATGTCCTGCAAATTTGACTCCAAGTTTAAAAGAAGGCCAACGAGGGGGTAAGCTGCTGACCCGGCATCCTAGCCAGAGATTTCATCTAAGTTTCCCAGGTCGCTTACAAAGGTAATGGAAGAGAATGACCGATTACGCCGTCTGGTCCACGATTCAGGAACGGCACCTGTTGAACCAGACATCAACACAGCTTTGCCAGAGCGAACGGATCAAGCCGGCTTCACCTGGGAGTTGCCCGCATCACAGGCACTGGAAGAAGTTCAATTAGATAGCCGGGCTATCCGCGACCTTTTCGAGCAGTATATTATCCTTGCATACAGTGACTTAGGTTATTTACAGTCGGCTAATTACGAGCACAGCTTTTCTCGTCACTATTTCCGTCACCTGCCAATCTTGGATCTGAGAAAACCCATCGATTCTATCAGGATCGCAAATCCTCTTCTTTTCTGGACAGTCATAGTAATTGCATCCAGAAAGCATCCGCTACATAGAACACTCTTCAGTTCGCTCAAAGTGCCGTTCCTGCGGATGCTGTCGGAATACCTGACTCGCTCCATTCGCAGCATTTGGACTATTCAAGCCCTTCTACTACTTTGTCTTTGGCCTTTCCCCGTGGCAAGTCAATTGGATGATCCCAGCTGGGAATATTGTGGGATGGCCGTTGCCGCTACCCTTAAAATGGGTCTTGACGACTCTCCAGCATCCTGGGGCGAACCTATTCGATCCAGCCCAGATGAGCTTACATGGCGGTCAAAGACGTGGCTTGGATGCTTTTTCGTCAGCACTAAGTGAGTAGTTCCATCATCTGTGTATTGTTAAACCTGTTGAATGATTGACAAATACCAAAGTCTTGCGGCCTGCCTCTCGCTACCACCGCCAATGGCCTCTGTCGCTCCACTGATGCCTAGAGTTCGCGACAGTTCTAGGAGCAGCCTTCCTGGTCATTTTCTGGCGCTGCTGGAAGTTCAAGCCCATTCAATCCGAGCAGCTTCGTTGTTGAGCAATCAGATCAGCAACACGGCCCAAAGATCATTCATAGAACTGCTCGACAGTGATTTGGACGCGGTGGAAGCCCGTATGCCGAGCGGCATGTCTATCTCTCTTCAAATCAGCGTCCTTGCAGCACGCCTTCGGCTGTACTCGCTGCCACTACTCTCTCAAATCTCACCCAGGACTACAGACGATTGCTCAGATGCCCTTTCCAAGGCCATATGGTACAAAGGTTTCCATATAGCCATGCGGCTGGTGAATACTTTTGCTGAATGGACTCAACCAGGCCGCGAGGAAAATTGTGACTCGACAGGTGAGATGTTGACCATTCATTTTCCGAAGCAATATTTCTATGCTCTTGTCATGGCAGGGATGTACTTTATCAATTTGCTAGTTATCGACACCAATATATCGACCTCCGACAAGCTGCTCGCCCAGAATCATATCAAACAAGCATATGAGACGATTACCGCCCAGTCGACGGAGGACAGGGATGAAGCTTCGCGAGCAGGGAAAGCAATTGACTTTCTCTCGCGCCAGATCGAGGCGCAAAGCGCATCTCTGGAATTGGGTCAATCCACCCATGGAAATCGCCCTTTGAACATCATCAACAGCGGTATGAGGATGGCAGGGCAGTTTCGAAGCAAGCTACATGGCTCTGGGGAGTCGAATATCCCTGAAACCTTACCTGCTGGGGTTTCCGGGCTGCCGGCGTTGGAAGATTTTACGGAAATGCCGCCATGGGGGGACGACTTGTTCGAATGGAATACCTGGTTCGCTGGAACGGATGATATGAGCACATTGTTCCAAATGCCAGCGCCAACTCCTTAGTTTTCATCCCAAGCTTTCCTCAACAACGGATTTAGCGACAATCTTCCTAACGCCCAAGCGGTTTTCGCTTCCCGGGCCGAACCTTCGGTCACCACAGGTGGTATTTGAGCTCGCTTCCCCCGCCCCTTCAATGGGAAACATCTTCTTGGCCAGACTATTCTTTCATCTTGGTCTTAGTAATCTCAGTACTGTCTCACTGGAAGCTTTTCTCGTCATGGACTCCATTCAACCAAACCGCAGCGAGGCCCTGCCGGAGCGCTTATGCCAGATCATTACACCAATTGGGATGCTAGGTTATGGCTTCAATGTGGAAGATGTCGAGTATGGACTTCATTTAAGCCTCGAAACAGAGACCCCAACTGCGATTGTTGTGGACTCTGGGTCGACGGATTCTGGGCCCGCAAAGCTTGCATTAGGAACCATGACTTGCCCTCGGTCGGCCTATGAGAGAGATCTTCGCCAGTTAATCCGGCTTGTGCGACAGTATCGTGTCCCTTTGCTGATCACCTCGGCTGGAGGCGATGGCAGCGATGCGCACGTCGACGAGTTCCTAGATATTATTCGCAACATCCTCGAGAGTTCAGACCCCAGGTAAGAAACACTTCCGTATCATGAAACTCTGACACTTATTCTATATCAGCACCCAAAATAGCCTGAAGGTCCTGTCAATCTATAGTGAGACAAGCAAAGAGTGGCTATTACAACATCTCGAGGCCGGCAAGGTATCTGGTTGCGGTCCATGTGTGCCCCTTCTCACTACTCAGGATATCAAAGCCACGCCAACCATTGTCGGACAGATTGGCCCAGAGCCTATGCTGCAAGCAATGGCCGCTCATCCCGACTTTGACATTTTGGTTGCCGGAAGATCGTATGACCCGAGCCCTCACGTGGCATTTTGTGCTTTTCACGTTTACGAAAAATCATACGGGAGAGTTCGGGACCTGGACCCCACAACCCTTGGTGGCTTCACGCATATGGGCAAACTCATGGAGTGTGGAGGAGTATGCGCGACTCCCAAGTGTGCGGCCTCTATGGCAGTCATCTACCGCGATGGAACATTCGACATACGTCCGTTGGCTTCTGGCTCCCAATGCACCCCCACGAGTGTTGCTGCACATGCCCTATACGAAAAGTCTCGGCCAGACATGCTGCATGGCCCTGGGGGCTACCTCGACGTGACGACTGCGACGTATTCTGTTCTCGACGATGGCATCGCCATCCACGCTAGCGGCGCTGTCTTCAAGGCTTCCAAGCATGAAAACGAAAACACCGCCTACACGATCAAGTTCGAAGGAGCAAAGGCTATCGGATATCGCACGATCTTCATGGGATCTATTTGCGATCCAATTCTCATCCAGCAGCTTCCTTCATTTCTGTCGCGCGTGAAGTCTTACGTCGCCCAGCAGCATTCTCAGGTTCAGGATGGATGGTCAGTGGATTTTCATGTCTATGGCTTTGATTCAACCAGGCCGGCGCACCTTCCCGGAGAAGTCTTTCTTGTTGGAGAAACCCTAGCCGAGACCCAAGCCCTAGCCACAAGCATTGCCTCATGCGCCAGGATTGCATGTGTCCATGGCCCATACGAGGGTCAGAAAGCAACGAGCGGGAATTTTGGTATGGGGATTGGTGGGAAATTGGAAATCGAGATGGGAGTCTGCACTGAGTTTTCAGTATATCACCTGGTGCAGCTTGAGGAGGGACAGGAAGAGGCAGAGGAGATTCGGCTTCACAAGGAGCCAGAGTGTCAAGAAGCGGCCAATGGAAAGTTTATCAAATGGCAGATGGTTGTATTGGGAAACGGACCTCGACTTGGCAAACTCGATTGCAAATTTACAGGGACAAGCGATCACAGCCAGCGAACAACCGCGCTTGCTGCTGGCTCCAGTGTGCAAAACGGTGCATTTTCAGCAAAAGCCAGAACGCTTGGTAGTATTGCCAGCGTGGTCAGATCCAAAAACGCAGGCCCTTACGAAATTACCCTCGATGTGATGTTCGATGATGCTGCAGTCTATCACAGGATTAAGGAATCCGGACTACTAACGCCCGGGCGTATTGCAGAGCTATACGATATTGCGGTTGCAGACATCGTGTGGTCTGGATTCTTTGATCCAGCGCTGGCATTCAAAGCTACGATTCCCCGCCGGAGAAGAGGACATGAAAAGCAACAGCCATCTGGTGGATTTATGGAGAATGACGTGCATGGGTCACAGAATCATTTGCCTTTGATGAATTTGTCATTAGAAAGTAGCATTTAGCGACAGGGGTGAGATTATTGATTTATGGAAATAAATTAACCCTTACAGCCGGTGAAATATGAGTACTATAGAGAATGGCAATGCGCCCAAGGCAAAGATAAATGGTATACTTTAAGATTAGCCTGGTGCCCCATGTCAAGGAGAAGGAGTTTACTGCTAATAATAACAATTGTCCGAACCAAAGAGAGCTATCATTCTACCTAGAATCCCCTGATCAGCGGCTCCAGGAAATGGAGCATATGCTTCCGTGCTCGGCCGGCTTCATGCGAGATGCCCTGAACTATTTCAAGCTGGCTCTCAACCCCATGTCTCGTCCATGCGGTGTGCAAGTCCACCAAAGTCTGAAGCCGCCCTTGGTCCATTGTGTCCAGCGATCCGGGTCCTTGTGGGCCCTCTGCTTTGTTTCTATACTGCTGTAGCCAAGTCCAAAACTCCTTGCCGCCATGAATCGAATTATCCTCCGAGCCGACCACGAGCTGAACAGCAACTTTTTGGATGCGATCCAGGCCGACAGGTCGCCCAAACAGTTCCTCCGTGTCTTGCACTCCGATGGGCCATTTCTGCGAGAAATCCAACATGGTCACTCTTCCTGGTGCTCCCACACTAACAGCCGCCAGTCTTTCCGGATAGAGGTACAGAAACCGGTGCGCGAACTGCCCGCCGCCCGAAAACCCCATCATGAATATTTTGTCTGTCTGGATTTCCGGCCACCGCGGCGCAATCTCGTCGAGGATGGACAAAAGTGCCTGGTCAGACCGAAGGGAGGACGAGCGGAGCTTTTTGTATGAATCCAAATCATTCGGACCATCAAGGCCCGCTGGGAACAATGGGGCGAGGATGGCGCAGGGTGTTCTGTCGGCAAATGACACTAATTCTTCCTCATAGAGCGCACCCAATCTCCTTCCCGTGCCATGAATCCAGACAAGCAGTGGGAGTTTGGTGCGGGAGTGACTAGCGTCGTAGTAGGAGGGAGGGACGTAGAGCGCATACGAGACGCGTGGATCGGATGCTAAAGCCTTGAGCGGCACATGGCCAATCAGAAAACAGGTCTTGAGAAACTGCCTCGGCACATCAGCTGTTGACAGAGATCGCTCCATTGTGGCGTCTGGGCTGGAGGTGTATGTTTCAATAGCAGACCACCAGAATCCTTGGTATAAGTATTGGGACAAGATATAGACAGGCGAGCGAGATTCGCTTCAGCTTGCGAAATGCGCTTTGCTCTTACGGCGCCGCCAATCGACGTCTCTCTTTCACCATCTCGATGGAGGCCGAAAGAGACGTCGATCTCCCGAGGCGCAGTCAAATCCAGCGAATCGCGTCGCTTTCGCTTTCAAGGCCGAACTCCGCTTCATTCTGGAGTGCCTAAGGCCTCCGCCATAGTGTCGATCGAAACATCGTAGTTCTCTTCTTAAAGAACGCAGCAGCAGTCTATCGGGCTTTCGTCAATGGCGAAATAATCAGTGATAGACCGCAGTAAAGACATCGACCATGTCACCGAGCGCCACTGATCCCAAAGAGGCCAACGAGATCGAAGCTGCATACTCCCATGAGGAAGAGCATGCCGACGATGAAACCTCTTTGCAGCTTAATTCCAGGCTCAGATGGAAGCTGGATCTCTTCATCTTGCCAGTGATCTCAATGGTCTATTTTTTCGCACAAATGGTAGGCCCCAAATGTCATTCACTCCGCATCACGTTCAAACTTGATACTAGCCGGACTTATATAGGGCAGATCCGACCTCGCCAATGCCGAAGTCGCTGGGCTTTCGGATGAGTTGAAATTATCCCCTCAGGACTACTCCAATGCTGCAACTGTGCTTCTGGTGGCCTACATCGCCTTTCAATTACCAGGCACACTCTTGATTAAACAGATCGGACCAGCAACGCAGTTTGCAGGGGCGATGATCACTGTAAGAATCGCGAATTTCCTTCATATCCTGCCAGGTTATATCACTAATATGAGCCAGTGGGGAGCCCTTACGGCAATCACAGTAGCCATTCACAACAAAGGCGAATTGTTCGCCTTGCGGTTTCTCATCGGGGCCGCAGAGGCATTTGTCCAAGGTGGAGTATTCTGTTAGCTGCCCATTCTATCTTCCAACACCCTTTGTTCCATTGTACTGATAAGCCGCTCTTCCGCCAGACCTGTCCTTTTGGTATAGATACAGTGAACTCGCTACACGTGGCGCCATTTTCTATTCCATGTCCACGGTGGCAGGGGCCTTTAATGGTCTGATTGCCTATGGCATCCACAAGGATATGGACGGTTTGCGCGGCTGGAGAGCCTGGCGCTGGATATTCCTGATTGAGGGCATCATGCCCTGTGTGGCCGCATTTTTCGTGCTATTCCTGCTCCCAGCCAGCCCAGAAACCCTTCGGTTTGGCTTTACCGCAGAGGAAAAGGCGCTGGCAATACGCCGCAGTCGCCTTGCACACAACACATCCGAAGCAAAGCTGGAGGTGAAAAAGGTACCGTTGGTGCTCCTGAGTCTGCATTTCTGGCTCATGCTGGGTATTGCTTGCTGTGGGCATTTCTGTGTTGGCTCATTGTCGAACTTTCTTCCCGCCATTATCAAGGTAATAAAAATCCAGACAGTTCTCTGACTTTGTATGACTGAAGTCTTCATCCAGCCTGGGCTAATATCACACACAGGGATTTGGCTACACTGAAGTGAATACTCAGCTATTTACCGTCATCGTATATGCCTGCGCATGCGTTGGGGTATTATTCTGGGCTCAGGTAGCTGATCGGACAAACGCTCGAGGATTAACACTTGCGGCATCGACTTGCGGGGCCATTGTAGGCTATGCTCTACTGCTGGGGATTGAGAACAATCAAGCACGATTTGGTGCGACGTGTCTTGTTGCGTTTTCGGTCTATCCAAACATCGTGCTCCAACTGTCCTGGACGGCCATGAACTTCATTGGTTATACGCGAAGGTACCGTTTTCACAAATTGAAATACTTGCATTTATATCATTGGTATGGTTGCTAACCAGTCTACAGGGGCTCTACGTTGGCTTTCATGAACATATTCTCCCAGCTATTTGCAATTTGTGGAACGCAGGCCTATAGTGATCCACCATATTGTGAGCAGTCCCTTTTTTTTTCTCGACTTAGTATAACTTCATCCTGATACTGTACCTACAGATCGCAAAGGCAACGCATCAGCTCTCGGGTTATCCTGTGTTTGCTTGATACTATCTCTGGTTTTACGGTGGTATTTCGCCATCTTAAATAAAAGAAAAGCAGAAATGCAGTTTACAGAAGATGCGCGTGCACAGCGCCAGAAGGGCCTGGAGGAGCTCGGGGACAAACATCCAGGTAAGCGAATACTCTCACTTTCCGGGTCCCTGTTTACCATTTGCTAAACTGCTTCTCGTCCAGATTTTTTTTACACAACTTAGATGAAGCCTTCTTTTATAAGAAGCGGTGCGGCCTTGTGCAGAATGCAACATCTGCCTCTGTGGGGCCAGTGCAATGGCCTTGTTTCATCGTGGTGCAGATTCTCTCACGATATCCTGGGCTTCTAGATAATCTAGATGATGCTTGGAAATTGTGAAGTAGAGCTGTACTGCATGCCACTGTTGGCGAGCAGTTGCAGAGCCCGATGTGCAGGTTGATGGGCCCTAATGGCGTTGCTGAAGTGACTGAAGTTCGGACCGCTGTGGAGCGAAAGATAAATCGCTGGAAATCGAGATATAAAGGTTCGATAACTGAAGACTACCTACCTAAGACAATTTTCTCCTCGAACTCATTCATAATCATGTTTACAGCGAGCCGTGTACAGTGGCGATCATTGCAAACAGCAAGCCTCTCATCAACACTAACGTAATAAACAAACAAAAGTAGTTTACTTGTTTAAATAAAAAGAAAGTATAAAATAAATAAGTATAGGATACCTGCAGGAACTATTATTATTATTTAAGTTAGTATAATAAAATATTAAAATGGTATTCTAGATAATATAGTAGAGTATATTAGTCTAGTTTATATAAGCTTAATTATAATCTCAGCTATCTTACTTAATAGCGTGGAAATATGGGGTTATACTGCTCTATTTTAGAACCAGAAACCTCCAATCATGAGTGAAGGGCCAGTTGAATTGTCTGCACATACTGGTACCTATCACCTGACAGCACCAGGTACAGTATCCCCACAACTACCAAACAACAACAACAATATCCGTACCTCCGCCAGGCTGCACCGCAGAGTGTACCGATAAGATGGCAAAAGAACATGACCTACCCTACTTCAGGTGCGGATTCCTATCACCCCAGACTCTACTTATACCAAATCTGACTAATTGCAGTTTCCTGAACTCGCCGACCGTCTCCCTCAAAGCCGCTGCACATGGTCGGCCTTTTCAAATCCACCGCGACCTGCTAGCTTCCAAATCCAAAACCATTGCATCCGCCTTCGACCGAGGCTTCGGCGAAGGGCAAAAGGGCCTTTACACTTTCCAGGACACATCCGAAGGCACACTTGCAAGGTTTATCGAATGGGCGTACACCGCGGATTACCCAGCCATTATCAAACCGACTGAAGCCGATGAGCAAACTACAATAAAGCCTGAATCGGCCCAAACTAACGGCATCAAAGACGATTCCACGGATGATCCCGATGGTAAGACAGTCGCGCCAACGACGACCTCGGGGCCCAATCTCACGCAAGAGAACCACCCGCTCCTCTCGCATATACGTCTCTACATTTTTTGCAGCATCTACGTCATCCCAGATCTCCAGAAGCTGGCGTTCGACCGAGCCACGACCGCTTTCACGGAGCTTAATCAACCCACTACCCTCGATACCCAACTAGCGGTGATCGCTGCGATGCGCGTATCCTTTCGCAAGCTATTGCCTAACGATCAGCTCCTCGACTGGCTGGCTCAGTACGCTGCGTACAACGTAGATCACCTACGTGTCCAGCGCGGCTTTCATGATTTGCTACAAGAGTCTTCCACGCTATCCTCGCGGATGGTGTTGTCTTTGAGAGCTACATCTACTCCACCTTGGAAAGCAGAACCTCCAAAGTATGAATTCGTTCATTACGCCCCTGACTATCATTATGACGATGGATATGATTAAGCCTGTGCAACTGACTGGGAAGGCTGTCTGGAGGGACGCAAAGACCCTTGGAATAGATCTATTCTACTTTATTTAGATTCTTCACTTCGACATAGTTACAAGTAATAGTGATCCCAGATACCACGGTGCGTTGTAGAACTTGACGCTGCAGTATATCTCGGATGGCGCCGCTGTATGTTACTGCATTGCTTTTCCGTCTATCCTCCAAATGACACATGTATTCTATATTCTCCGACACGCGTCGTAGCGGTGGAAACGTATGCATATCGCGTTCAGTCGGTGTCTCAGTTCGACTGCACAGTATCAAGTGGAGCGTCTGCCGTTTCACACCAATTGTTTCTCCGAAATGCCTTGTCCTCGATACCCTGTGTTTTTGTGTAATACGCCGGCGGGTAAGCTATACTCCGGGGGGATAATGTCGTCGTCGACAATGTCCGGGGATTATTTCGGCGATTCGGACGGATCATGCTAGGGATGGCTGATAGAAAGGTCGCGGGCCTTGTAATTTAGCTATCGATGGATGCTCTATAACAGAAAAGAAAGTTAGCCTTCATTCACATCTCATTCGCAGTCCATAGAGTGAGTTAAAAAAAAAAAGAGGCGGTTCAATCTCACTCACAATATCATTTCTCTCATCCATTCAAAGCAACAACCACAACCCCAACAACACACGCCGTCAATCCACCACCAAAGCCACCGACAATTCTCCCCGCAGCCCCTGTATTCGTCGAATCTCCCTCCTTAGCCTCAGGAAAGACCTTCTCGCGACAAGCGTCTGGTAATCCGTCGGCAAACGCCCACTGGTCAGCCGGGTCACAATCACGGATGCAATTGAGCATGGGGGCGCCCAGAAGTCCACGGCAGATGCATTCTGTGCGGGTGCGTCCGGTCTCGGAGCCCTGGCACCAGGAGGAGTTGGAGGGGTTGGAAGAGATGCAAGTGTTGACGCAGGCTGGGTAGTTTGAGTCTGCCGCTATTGATGTGCTCGGGAGGAAGGATGCGAGCAGGGTGATGAGGAGGAGAGGGATCATGGTCGATTGGAGTTGTTTCGTTGCGATTGAGGAATGAGGAAGAACGGGGATGGGCTGCGAGGTGGAGGGAGAAAGCGACGAGTGACGCAAGTGAAGAACTCGATTTGCGCGATCGGCGCGGATCCACCCGCTTTGGGCCTTCACATCCTCGGTCCACCGGCCACTGTTCAGGCTGTCGGTGACTCTTGTGTTATTTATGGGGGAAGATAACTACTGTTGGCTTCTTAAAAATGATTGTTCCTTGTTGGTTGTTGAAATTGAGTCTGGGCGTTGTCAGCGGGTGTTTGGTTTGTCGGGCCTGCAATATATATATTGTTGGCATGTAATGCAACTAGAAGATGGCTAAACAACCACTAGTGGGGTTTTAGTCGAATGGTATTTTCGATATATACTGCTGTGCAGTGTAACCCTCCATCGGGGTAACTATTAGGCGAGGTTGTTCTGGAAAGCAATGTCAGTGAACATTGAATTCACTTCTACATCGAAGCAACTAGGACAGCAGGGATCTGTTTGCTGAAAACAACACCTTGCTATACTAGTCTGATGGTCTAACAGTCTCGGCACATAAACCTTGAACAAGAAGGAACCTTGAAAGAGAAGGAACAATGAAAGCATAGTTGACTTTATGTGAACCTGGATTTAACCCATTCTTTTAACTCACAGAAAAACAGTATAAATACAATAGCATCCCTGAAATCGAATTTACAATTCTTTAAACCCCAATTACCCCGTTATACTCAACCAGTCGAAGAATGCCTCCCAAAGATACCCGACAATGCCCCAAATGCCAGGGCCCGGTCCAGGACTCATGTATTGACCAGGGACACATCGGACCACTGCCTGTTTTACCACTGAACATTGAAAGCAGGCCCATTGAACAGAATACGAGCAATACGCCGGCGAATCCCACACCCCGATGCCCTACCTGCACCCAGAAGATCCGGCCAGAGTGTCTTATCAATCGCCATATCGTCCCATGCAGGGCCTGTGGATTGTCGTTTGCCTATCGCCCACGCTCATCTGATGGACTGACGGAACCGTCTTATCTAGATTGGGCGTACAGAGACGCTATGCATTGGCTCGAGACCCAGACTGGTCACAAAGCTGAGTTGGAAACGACAGAGACAACAGAACAAGGAAGCAAGACAGATCAAGCAAGTGCAGCCAGTACGGATACAGTCCCTGAGCCCGCTACGCACGTCTGTATTGCTCGCAAACTGCAAAGAAGGGAGGACGGCGAACGTAGAGGCGTTAGAGTTGCCGGTCATTTGGAATGGGAGAAGAAATTGGATTCGCTTCGGGAGATGACTCCGCTAGCAGAAGAGGTTCCTGCTGCTGTTCGGGCTCTGGCGGCATTGAAGGAGGAATGCGATGCTACATATGCAATGCTGGAATTTGTTAGGAAGTGTGACCCGGCGGGGATAAATAATAGTTGTTAGACTAGAAAGTGATACGGTGTTCTTCCTGTCGTACTATATTGTTAATGATGGATATTATTGAACAGGACTTTAATAGCTAGGTACAATGGTATCATAATCGACCTTTTGGCCCAGGCCTTCGTATTTCCAGTTACTGAAATATGCAAAGTCAACCTCTTTATCAAAGGCTTTGGCCCTATTTGTAATATCCCTCTGGCTATGACCGCCGTAAGAAGCATATGCACCGACCAGCGTGCCTAGTTCGTTAGTCACATCTCAACAGGGACCATTAAGAAGAGGATAAATCATACCTGTAAACCGCCCAGTGTCTCCAGAGACCACTCTAGCGTCAACTGTACCAACCGGAATACTACTCTCAGGCTTCGATGCCAAAGATGCCGAAAACAGGTACGTCTCATCGTCCACAGCCTCCACATTCAAGGAAACTGTTTTATTTGCCCAGTGGGCCGGAACGTCGACGGTGACATTACGCAGTGAGCCATCAAAATTCCCACGCCCATACGTCTTGAGCTGGAGGATTCGAGCGATGCCGGAGCTCGAACGAGGAACATGCACAATGCTCAGGTCGACGTGCTGTTCTTGCGTTAGGAACAGACTGACCCCTGCCTCAGCATTAGGAGATGTCGGCGTGAGCTCCAGGTCCACGCTAAAGGCAAAAAGCGTATCTGTTTGCCGTCGAGCAATAAGGGTAATCGGGTCCGTAACGGAGGATGCATTATACGAGGGCCCATAAACCGACGGTCTCAGACGGAGCGTACTCGGGTGTCCCTCTGGGGAAACAACATAGCTCGACTCGTCAGGTAAACGCCAGTAAACAAGGTGTTTCGGAATGTCAGATCCAGGAGGGAAAGCAAGATGTTCAGGCTTGTTAATCGGGCGTTCCACTGCACTCCTCGGCGGGAAAGGAGCATGCATCACGCCCCGAACAGGCTGTAGAACCGGCCATCCTCCCTCCTCCCAAGTCCCCGAGGTTAAGATAGTCTCACGGCCCATTGGATAGTTAAGCCATTCTGGCCCGGAGCGCGTAGAGAGTGCAACACCCCACCAGTTGCCACTGCCGTCCTGGAACAAGTCTGCGTGCCCGACGGTCTGGAAGTACTGCGTTGTATTGCGATTCGTCAAGACCGGGTTATATGGGCAAGGTTCCCAGGGTCCCGTGCGGGACTTTGAGCGTGCCATTGTCACGGCGTGGTTTGTTTCTGTTCCTCCTTCTGCTATGAGCAGGTAGTAGTATCCGTCTTTGCGGTAGAGATGTGGTCCTTCGGGCGATGCACCGCCTGTGCCGTTCCACAGGTACGTAACTGGTCCGATTTCGCCGCTGGCGAGGTCCAGAGAGTAATGTTGGATTCTGCTGTCGTCGGCGGAGGTCACGTAGACTTGTCCGTCGTCGTCCCAGAATACATCCGGGTCAATTCCATGGACGGGAAAGACGAGGGGCTCGCTCCAGGCGGCGTCACTATAGGGATCGGTAGATGTAAAGACCAGACCCTTGACGCTGGGTCCTAAGTTCGAGACAATGAGGTAAAACGTGCCATTGCGGTAGCGCAGTGTCGGCGCGAAGATTCCACCCTGCTGGCCCTCAGTATCGGCAGTGTCGGGGATCTGACTGGGTCGGTTGAAGATGTTGCTGGCGAGTTCCCAGTTCTGGAGGTCTTTGCTGGCGTAGAGTGGAAGACCGGGGAATGCTATGAACGTCGAGGCTACGCAGAAGAAGGTCTCTTGCTCCGTTACGTAGACACACGAAGGGTCTGAATGCCAGCCGGGCAAGATGGGGTTGGTGTAGGTGCGATCGGCGGACGCGAAAGTTGCGCCTACAATTGCGAGAGCTTGTAATGTAGCTGAGATATTTAGAGGTCTCATTATGGGTGGTATCAAGCCCTAAATGATATGGAGAACGGACTACGCTCCTGGCGGCGGCTGCCTTTATATAGGCCCAGGGAAGGATTTCACCTTACCCGGCGTGATTGGATGCGGGGAAGTGACTGTTTTCTCCTGCTTTTTCTATAAATCAGTGTCGATCAAGTCCTTGGCGTAGACAGCTTAGCCTAAATACTTTGTCCACATATCCGACGTTCTCCTGCCACCCCCACCGGCATTGAGAGCCAAGCATTCCCAGTACCTCATGTCATATACCAATTCAGGACCTTACCACATAGTTGCCATGAAATTGCTATATAAGTCTCAGGCACTCGGTTCACCATAAGCGTGAGCCCAATCCACAGGCACCCCCAGATTAGGGCTTCCATCACTATGCGACCCCACCAACTGCACCATCGTATACCGACTATCATCACAAGCCCCTGCACTATTACTCGTGGCATGATACGCAATCCAAGTCTGGGATGCATCGGGACTCTGAAAGAACGAATTATGCCCGGCGCCGTAGTTCCCATTCGCACTCGAAAATACACACCCGTTATACTTGCTCCACGCGCTCGCACTCATTGGGTCCGTGACGCCGTCCCATGTTAGCTGGCCAAGGCAGTAGTATGGAGTCCAGCAGTAGGACGCTGAGTAGATTATGTAGGTCACGCCTCTGTAGTACAGGGCGACTGGGCCTTCGTTCACTGGCGTTCCATGGGTTTCGAAGCTGAGGGTTGGCTGTGAGATTACCGAGATTGAGCCGGTGAGGGAGGTATAGTCAGATCCGAGTTGCTGCAGGCAGATAGACTGATATGATACGCCGTGGAAGCAGGAATACATGAGAAATGTGCCCCAGTCGTTGAAGCGCAGAATGGAGGCATCGATCGACCACTCGGTTGTTAGTTGGCCTGCGTAGGAGTAGTCATCCCAAGGACTCGAGCCGCCTGTTTATAATGGGTTAGCCATCTAGGAGAATTTATAACATCAGGGTGGCACTGTTATTACCTGCAAGAACGTGCAATCTCTGTCCATCTAGGTTATCCCCATTCCCTGCTGTAAAGTAGACGTACCATCTCCCGCCGAGGTAGTGCACCTCGGGCGCCCAGACATTACAGCATCGAGACGATGATGTGTCCGAATAGATGACCTTGCTCGTTGCCGTTTTCAGACCCTCTACCGTTGTAGACCGTGAAATCTGGACATCCGTCCACTCAGTGGTGAGGAGGTAGTAGTAACCCCCGGAGTATGCAATGAAGGGATCGCTGCCTCCGGGGTTGCGGATGGGATTGGTCCATGCAAGTGCCCCAGGAAGAATTGATATAAGTCCAAGGAGAACTGGAAGAAGTCCGAGTACGTTGATCTTCATCCTGCAGGTTAGTATGTTGGCCAATTGTCTCAGATCGACAGTCTGATCGGCCTTGGATGATCTACCACTACTTGTATCCTACTATCAGAGCTTGTGATTTTCGCTAGAATATGCATCTTTACCATTCTTCCAGGAGTGAAGAATACGCCATTTATCCAATTGAAGGAATTTATGTGTTCTGAAGATTCTCCGCATTGTGGCTTGCCCAGACCAGATGCCCCGCCGGGATGTAGCTGCATTTGAATGTTTACAAAAGACACCCGGAAGGCGAAGGCGTGTCCCAGGCTATCACGGAAGTAATGCCTCCAGACAGGTTATTGAGTGTACTGAAGAGGGTAAGCCCAAAATCCGTCAATAACAAACAGCGTACTGAGCAAGCAACACCACGAACCCTAAGCAACCAAGCAAATGGTGCAACATCTCAAGAAACAACAGCATCTTTCGCAAATCTCCCAGTAAATCCCCGAATCTTCTTCCCCCAAAAATAAACCGGAATGCCACAAACGCCCAATGCAGCTGTCAATCCCGCAAACGTGCCAAAGGCCCCGTCATACCCATGAGTCTCCACAAACGACGCAGTCCCATAGCTGGTGCCAAATGATATAATCCCCCGAAACGCACAGATAATAACCAGCAGCGGTCCAGCACGCGCGGGATAACTATCAAGCAGATACGTGATCGCGACGATATTGGCACCCACAAAGCAAAAGTAGTACGCGGCCACCCCCCAAACGTAGACAAACCAGTGATACTTCTCCGGATACTGGCCGCCCTGGCCGTAGAGAACGGCCGTGAAGGTGCCGACGATGATAGGGAAGATCAAAGGTAGGATTCGTGTTTCCGGCTCGTGCAGGCCGTTGTTGCGCTTTGCGAAGTACTTCACCAGGTAGTCGGATCCGTGGCCGAGGAGGGGGAGGGCTGCGAGGGCGACGATGATCTGCCCGCAGTTAACGTAGCTGGTGGTTTTGTTCGGCCAGTTGTATGGAGCGGCTTGGAGGATTGTTGCGTATGTTGTTCCGATAGCGATGTTTGTGCCGATTGTGAGGCCGTTCAGACACAGCGCCCAGAAGACGTTGGGGAAGAGGAGGAGCTCGAATGTTTGCTGCACAGAAGATCAGTTAGACTGCAGCACTTGTATCATGATATAATGAAGATGCTTACACGCAGAACCTCCCAAACCTTCATCCAATCCGGCTTCCCAACCCAAAGACGCATATCAGACTTCCAGGTCCGCGGGGCGTACCGTTCAAAGTTCAGCGGTGGACGCTCAGTGCACACCCCGGGCTCTCCGTTTTTGGTAGTCTCAGATACATCCGTATCGTTGCCAGATTCTCCCTCCTGGAAGGACGCCAGCGAGCGTTCGTATTTCGTCTCGGGGAGGAAGAAGAACGCGAGCACAAGCTGTGCACCGGCAAGGATAGCACCAAGGCCGTACCACCATTGCGGCGTGATGGCATTGGCGATTTCGCTGGCGAATAGAACCCAAACTGCTGTTAAGCTGACCTGGATAGCCTGTTGGCCCATGAGGGCCTTGCTGCGCTCGTGCAGGAAGAATATCTCCTGTTCACCCGTCAATATCCGAGCCTCAATGAAGGTGCTGTGCAAAGTACCTGGGTTATCATCGGAACCAGTGCTTCGCTCTGGCCAGCAGCTAATCCCACAACGCATCGTGACCAGAGGTGCCACTCGTAGGTTTTCTCGAGAGCGCAAAGGATTGCGCCGACGACAAGGACGATGGTTGAACATAGGAGGACGATTCGTCTGCCGACACCAATGGCGAGTGGCATCCCGATTAGGTTTCCAATGCCCCTGGTCTGTTAGTAAATGAATGGCCTTTGGAGAAGGGAGAGCATACATGAACAAAGTCGGATAGGTCATTAAATGGGTGATATCATCATAGGCCTTGCCCGCTGCGGTGTACTCCGGGATATAGAAGCCCAGAAGTCCTCCAAACCCACTGACCAGGGCGAGGCCGAGTGTGGAAACTGGGATATCAGAATGGGTCGCAGGTAGCTTGGAGGTTTGACTCACAGATGGAGATCACCACAAGCACAATCCACTTCTGCCATATTCCCATGTTCAGGGGGTCTACCAAATTCAGCACCCTCTCCGGTGGATACTCGGCAAAAGCTCACCTCTAGGATCAGCCGTTGGCGTGGGGATATAAACGATCTCGCCCTCCGTGAGCTTAACGGTGCCCATAACCTTCCCCTTGTTGGGCGTGGCTCCGCCATCCTCAAGATGCTCGACGTGGCTGATGTCGGCCTTTGCAGAATCGGCCATTGCGATGATAGTCTTGTATGCCTGTTTGGAGGG
The DNA here is from genome assembly GCA_025768905.1 of Aspergillus sp. MA 6041. Classification (NCBI taxonomy): domain Eukaryota; kingdom Fungi; phylum Ascomycota; class Eurotiomycetes; order Eurotiales; family Aspergillaceae; genus Aspergillus; species Aspergillus sp. MA 6041. The sequence continues at coordinate 534,041 of JAMFNV010000013.1, read as the reverse complement.
CCAGACAGGGGCTGGGAAAGGTTGGTATATATCAAGATGCCGAGGATGCCAACCACAATTCCAAGCCAGTTAATTGCCACGTATTAGACAGCTCGACCCCAGGCCTCTCCACAGAGCCGATGTTGACATCCCCAGATAACGGCGTTTCCCAGTATCCAAGCTCCTGAACGTCTCCGCATCCCGAAGGACGAGCCTTGGCCGGCTTCGGGGGCCAATGCTCGGTGGTCGCCGTCGAGGCTCCGAAACTATTCCAGACCTCGGAGGGTACCCCGGATTTCAAGTCTCTGGGAAGGGCATAACGGTGTTCATCGAGGATTTGGTCAGGGCTCGGTGGTCCCTCGTGTACAGAAGTTTCGATTTTCTCACGAGGCCACCACCAAGAACTACAGCCACAGGCATACAATGAAAATAGGTTCGTAAAAAGACATCAATTCAACTATTCTGTAAATATCTCCTAGTAAGCCTTTACACCCGCCAACTTCAGCACCGAGTCCGTCAGCTCGGGCTTCTCAAACGGCTCCGTCCTGTACTTAGGGCACACCTCTCCATTCCTCAGCGGTTTCTCCGCCGCAGGACGAATATTGCTAGACACTGATTAGCCATCGATTCCAACGCGAGACCAAAATAGAGAAATAAAAGAAAATAAGGCAAACTCACCAATGCGGCCAGTGCGTAGTCCCCATATAACTTTCAAAGCACTGCTTCTTCAACTCCAGCGCCTTATCCGTGGCAAACCGTTTCGGCGTCATACAGACATACTGCACATGTCGGATCTGATCTCCCTCAGGCAAGCAGGCATAGTGCATCGTCCTGGAGTCCCAGAGTACAAAGTCTCCAGGCTCCATGTTGATCTTCACGAGCTCACAGCCCCGTTCCTCAAACCATTTCAGGTCCTTCTGGTGGAATAGGAAGAGATCCATGTACTTGAGCTCGGGGGGTGGTGCGTCCTCATGGTCGTACGCGTCGCGCTTCTGCGCGAAGAACTCGTCGAAGAGTTTCGCGGAGCCCTTCATCAGCATTAGGCCGCCGTCCTTGGGGCCGTTCGGGGCGAAGTTCAGTAATCCCTGAACGGCTTGCATTCTGGAATATGTTAGTAAGGCCGTATGCATATATAGGCTTGGGGATGGCTTACCCCTTCCGATTAGGGTTCTGGTCGCAATGCGGCCACGGGCTCCAATTCAGGTCCTTACGACGGGGAAGCGAGATGTTCAGCCCGTCGAACGAGCAGAGCAGCTCCTTGGTCTCCCAGAGCTTCTCGAAGATATCGATCACGGCGGGCTCTGAGCGCGCTTCCCATGCCATTTTCTCGTGGGTGGAGCCGTAGGCAAAGTACATCCTAGAAGGTCTTTAGCTGCCATAGACGGGCTTGGGGTTGGGGGTGTATAGCACTTACCCTCCCTTGAAACTAACAGGGAGATGTTCAGCAGTCCAGGTACTTTCGTCATTCTCGTCAAAGCCCAGTTCGAAGTTCTTCAACCACTGGACTTGCTTGTCGCAGTAGTATTTCGCCTTTTCAGGGCTGATGACGTTCTTGATCACGACGCAGCCGTTTTTGTGGAACTCATCGCGCCAGTCGCCGTAGTGGCGGTCGCTGAAGTCGACCAGATCCTTAACGGTGTAGGACTCTTGGGTCGCCTCTGCGATTTCCTGGATCGTGGTGGTGGACATGGTGTATGATGGCAGGTGAAGATGACAGGCTGTGATAGGGTAGTGACTAGTGGTCTGTCTGGCTTTCGGATCTTCTGGTGGGTGTTCGAAAATCACTTAAGTAAACGTCCGGAGCCTGGGAATTCTCTCTACCACCGAGCTTTCATACAGTAATCCTCTCGGGGCATGATGCTTGGGCTCGGGGCCCTCCGAACCCCCCGCGTTAGGGCTGCCGAGCCCTCGGCCGCTAAAGCCCCGACATCTTTCTTGTATAGGATCAAGTCCGATGTGGGGGAACTGCGGGGAGTTCTGGACAATTTTATAAAAAGTAGGATAGGATACATCAACAAGTAGACACTAGCTCAGCACATCGAATACCCAAATTGAACAATTGCACACCATGCCGCCCCCCGTCCAAGCCGCGTACAAACGCATCAAACCGCCCAAGGTAGACGAGAACGGCTACGTCGAATTCAACCCCAAGTCCGAGGTCCTCCCCGCAGGCTGGAACGGATTCAACGCAAAGCCGCTGAAAAGCGCGATCCGGATTGATCACGATGTCGAGATCGTGATGCGCGATGGCGCCAGGCTCTACGCAGACATCTACCGCCCCGCCGAGACAGACGAGAAACTACCCGCTGTCCTGAGCTGGTCGTTCTACGGCAAGAAGTACAGCGCGCTGGACATGCTGCCCATGTGTGTTTGGAAGTGCTGCGTGCCGCGCTCTGATCTCAGCGGCCTGGAGAAGTTCGAGGGTCTGGACCCCGAGGCCTGGTGTCCGCGTGGCTATGCGATTGTCAGCGTTGATACGCGCGGAGCAGGGAATAGCGATGGATTGATTGGTGTTATGGGTGCGCAGGATGCGGAGGATGGATATGATGTTGTTGAAGCCCTTGCAAAGATGGATTGGTGTAATGGGTCTGTTGGTATGGCTGGGAACTCGGCCCTGGCTATCTCGCAGTGGTTCATTGCGGCGCAGCAACCTCCGTCGTTGAAGGCAATTGCGCCGTGGGAGGGATCAGGGGATATCTACCGAGAGCAGTTCTGCAGAGGTGGATGGTTCTCCATGAGTAATTTCGATCTGATCACGAATGAGATCGTGCGCGGACCGGCGAGCTCGGGCATCGAGGACTTCGAGGAGATGTACCGCCGGTCTCCAGTGTCCAGTGAATTTTGGGAGGATAAGCGGACTGATATGACCAAGGTCAAGTGTCCAGTCTATATAAGGGGCTCCGATGTTAGCTCGATCCATACAATGGGCTCAATTCGTGGCTGGCTGCAGGTACCGCACGACAACAAATGGATCCAATGGGGAAGCAAGCAAGAGTGGTACGAGCTGTACAGCTGTCCCGAGTCAATGGATGAGCTGCATCTCTTCTTCGATCGGTATCTCAAGGGAATCGACAACAACTGGGAGGAAACACCTAAGGTCCGGTGGTCTGCACTGCAATTCGGGGATCGAGAGGCCATCGACAATGTCGTCCTCGAGGACTTTCCAGCCCCGAGCACCCAGTATCGCGAGCTCTTCTTGTCATCTCAGACCCTGAACACGAGTCCGGTTGCCGCATACGAGAAGTTGTTTTATGATTCCGAGTCGTCCTCCAGCTTCGCCGAGTTCTCGTATACATTTGACCAACCATCTCGGTTGATTGGCCTACCCAAAGCCGTGCTCTATATGTCCTCGGAGGACCAAGACGACTTTACTGTCTTCGTGATTATTCGCAAGAAGGACAAGAATGGAAAGCCGCTGATGCACCTCAACTTTCCATTCCACGCTACGCCCGTGAAGTCAATCGATGACATCCCGCCGAAAGAACAGGCCAGTCTGAACCTGCACCTGGGCTCTACTGGCATCTTGAGAGCATCTCACCGTGCTATTGACAAGGAGAAGAGCATCCATCCTCAGTTCCCATTTCATCCTCACACCCGTCAGGACAAAGTAACTCCTGGGGACATTGTCAAACTAGAGATCGGAATCTGGGCGATGGGTGTAGATTTCGAGGCTGGGGAGACGGTCAGCTTTAGGGTAAGTTTCCTGTCCATTTCCAGTTGGCAATGCTAATTATATCAGGTCTCCGGTCAGTTTCCCAGCATTGCTGAGTACAAGACGTGGTCGAAGGCCCGGCCCGAGCATGAACTGAATCGTGGGAAGCATTTTATTCATTGCGGTGGAGAGTATCCCAGTTCGGTGATCCTGCCATTTATATAGATCCGAAATAGGAGGGCGATTAATAGAAATGCAATTTATTCAGTGGAACAACCCTCCTGGTCCCGTAGCGTGCGAGTGTATCCAGTTCATAAGCCCTATGTGGTGAGAGGCACTGGCCGTTGAACTACGTAGCAATAGAATAACATAGCACCTGCGACTCCATATCGCTTTAAAACATCCCTCTAACATTCATTGAAGCAGTGAGCAAAATAATTACATATAAGACAGTGTTCATCGTAGAGTCTCCATGATAAGCGTGTTCAAGGGCCATAATTAGAAGTCAATACAGGTGGAACAAAGGGCCCATCGCAGGGTATTTCCTCGGCCTATTTTATGTCAGAGAATAACTCCCCGAACCAGTATCTGCCGGTCGTACCTGTCTAGAACCCATTGGTGATCCCTCCCTGCGATCCTGCGCGATCTGGTGTAGGGCATGTAGAACGGTGCGCAAATGCACGCTGTCAGCGATACCGAGGCGACTATCTTAGGCAGCATTGTGTGTAACATCTTGAATGCATGCTGTCGGTCAGTTTTATGATATAGCTATCATTGAAGTATGTTAGGAAGCAAAGCGAGATGTCCATCGGCAAGTTCACTGGCAGACCATCACCGAGTCATGCGATTGAGATGGAGCAGCCATGCTGTCTCTGATTGGGCTCTGCAAGTCTCCAATATCTTGGCCTTCGGGGCCTGATGGCAAATTCCCCAGCGCCGATTGGACCCGAACTACGCAGCTTTTGGCCGAGGTTATCAGTCAACATCCACCGGGGATCCTGGCCATAATGGACAGAAAGCCCCACGCTCCGACCCCGCAAAGCTGTTAATTCCCCGCGGGGGTGTGCATGATGCAGCTAATGAGACTCAGGTCTTGACGCAGTGGCCTCGGGGCTTATACAGAGCTCGGTCGCTCAACGAACAGCGGGCTACAGGCACAATGGACCGACCACCCCCGGCAAAGCGACCGCGCCTGTCCATGGCATGCAATATATGCCGCCAGCGAAAGGTCAAGTGCGATGCCGAGTATCCCAAATGTCGAAACTGCCGGGCGAGAAACCAACCCTGCGTCACCACCGATCCCCAGCGCCCAGGCTGCCCGGGGGTGCGTGAATGGCTGGAGCTGCCAGAGAAGGGGCACAATAACACTGTTAATGAACCGGTGCATCCAGCTGCACGAGGGAACGTTTCAAGATCAGCATTGAGCCCTGCCCAACACGCACAGGCCGCTCTTCCACTGGACGGGACAGAGGGTGGCGCCGGCCCTGACAGCGAAGAGTCGCCTGTTCGCCAGCCCTTCGACACTTCGGTCAACACCGAGCAGGGCACACATCGCACCAAGATCCTGGGAGGCAGCAGCTCACAATGTCTAGCCAAATCGCTCGACGTCTACTTCAAGGCAGTCCGGATGAAGCCTGTATCGGGTTTCTTTCGACATGGTATGAGGCATGCTGAGGAACTAGATATCGCGCTGGCTTTGATGCTGCCTGAACTTCCTGATCCTGAGAGACGAGGGCGCTTTCTGGCTGTTTACCAGTCGCGCATCCATCCACTGTATCCTATCCTCAACCTCACTGCCCTGGCAGCCAGTATAAACCAGCTGGCCACGGTCTCGGACTTCAAAACTCTGTCTCGGGATGATATCCCGGTCCTCGTCTCTACGTACCTTGTTATGAGCATCGGTGTCGATGAGGATTCCCAATGTCCAACAGAAGAAGGCGAGCGCTATCTTCACGCTGCTGCGGGCCTGCTGGCGCATATCATCGTGGTGCCCTATCTGCCCACAGTTCAGACTCTTCTATTATTTACCATTGCCTACCGTGGCCACAACCAAGAGGGTCTCGCCTGGCAAACATTAGGAATGGCCATCCGAATTGCGTACACCCTTGGACTCCATCGTCCATCAAAGCAGACACGCGACACAGCAGAACATAGTCTACATAATCATATCTGGGCCGTGTGTTGCTCCTTTGAGAAAGTCATGCATCTCGCCTCCGGGTGGCCAACACTTATACCGGACGATCTCATGGCTCAGGCAAACTCACTAAATAGCACAAAACATCGTTTCCTACAATGGCACCTAGGGCTGGCGGACTACCAAGGCAGCATCAGCCAGCATCTCTACAGCTACCGTCGTTCGACGTCCCAAACCACCAACACCGTCCGTCAAATCCTCCTCGACACAGCGCGCCTCGACCGCGGCCTTCTATCCTGGGCAAACCAAATCCCCTCTGAACTTCGACCAGGAAACGACATCATCTGCTCGAACGACGAATTCCACGTCATCGCCTTCCTATCCATCGAGTACCATGGCACAATGATAGCGCTGCACCGCGCCGCACTCATCGCCCCGAAATCCAAGATCGAGGAAGAGGTCATGAAGCACTGTCCAGACGACCCATCACGGTTCCGCCTCGCGAATGGCGAAACTGTATGTGTGAATAGTGCACGCGCGATTGCAAAACTCAGCATCGAGCTGCAGGATCGCGGGTCAGATAGCTGTCTTATACCCGCTGGCACGGCTGGGCTTGCTTGTATCGCCTTAGCTATATATCTGATGAAACATCCGTCGTCGAGGCTGCAGGCTACGGATATGCAGCTGTTGAAGGCCTGTCTTGCCTACTCGAGTACGCGGTTCGCGCAGTGCAATATTGATCCCAGATATATTGAGGGACTGGCTATGATTTACGAGCAGATCCAGACACGCTTGGAGGGCCTTTTAGCCGCAGAGGCGACAGCTCTTAGCCCTCTTAAGCTTCAAGAAAAGACACTCTATAGTACGAGCCTTTCCTCTCCCCGTGCAGCGGCGAAGCAATCGACAATATCCAATACTGTCGCCCCTCTTCCCACCCCAGCGACCTACGCACCGGCGACCCCTGTAACAGCCCATAGTTTGAACCACGACCGATCCAACGGGCTTAACCAGTCACTGGTACCGCGGACAGCGGAGTCAGTCTCACATCCTGTCTCGGACGTGCGTGGCTCGATCCAGCCTGAATGGCCGCAACCTGTCCATGACATTCCCCTAGATAGTACCGCAAATGGCTTTCTGGACGGCCTTCCCGGGTCAGATACGGCAGACCTACCCGGGGGACTGGATGAGATGTACCCTTTTGAAGGATTTAATGTTGAAGACCTCTGGAACTGGATGTTGTACTTTGATAGTCCACGGAGTACGGATGCTGCTTAGTATGCTAATGACATTGAGTTTGTCCTGCTTTGTAAATAATTAACCGAGGCAGCTACGTCAGAGATAGATTGTGTTTAGCTCCAAGTCTCCGGTGGAGGAGAGTATGAGTATTTGCAGCTTGTGGGGTGAATTCTCCGGTGGAGGATCGCCCTGTCCGAGTAAATCATGCAATTGCACCTATCATTTAGCCGATTAAGATATGGCGGGGTCTTTCAATAAATAGATAAAACACTGTAATGACCTTCTGAATATACATGTCGTGATTGCGACGTCCACAGATTGAAAGACCACCCATCGCCCACCATGCACTTCTCTCTCTTGACAGCAATATCCCTCCTGGGCCTCTCAGCCGGCGCTGTCCTCCCCCGGCAGAATGAAGCTTATGCTGGATACCTCCTCTCTACATTCACAGATGCGGACCCTTCCGTGTTTTGGTATCTCTCTGACGCCTCCGACCCCCTGGCCTTTACACCGCTGAATGCGGGCGATGCGGTGCTGGCGTCGACAGTCGGTACAAAGGCAGTCAGAGATATATTCTTGACATCGAATGAGGACAGATCGGAGTATACGTTGGTCGCTACAGGTATGTAACATACTCCCTGGGTCGAACCGAACCCTTCTACTTACACGTTGATCAGACCTGGATATCAACGCCGATGGCTTCTCCTGGGACGAAGCAACACGACGAGGAAGCCGGGGACTCACAATCTGGAAATCAGAGAACCTGGTAGACTGGTCTGGACCGGTCTTATCCATGTACACCTACCAAATGCCATGTCTATAAACAAAATCTAGCTAACACAACAACACAGAATCGAAGACCCCACCGCCGGAATGGCCTGGGCCCCATCCGTAGTCTACAACGCCACCGAATCAAAATACTACCTCTTCTGGGCATCGCGACTCTACTCAGACGACGATCCAGAGCATACAGGCGCCGCATCCCTCGACCGAATCCGGTACGCCACAACAACGGATTTCACAACCTTCAGCGCCCCCGCCGACTACGTCGCGCTAGACAGCGAAAACATCCCCCTCATCGACCAGGAATTCCTCTATCTCGGCACACCAGGGCACTACGCGCGCTTCCTCAAAGACGAGAACCCGCTCTATGTGTACCAGGAAACCACAGATGGCGGGCTGTTCGGACAGTGGACGCGGAACGGGGAGTATATAGCGGAGACTGTGTATGAAGGGCCGGCTGCGTTTCCGGATGTTAGCCTCGATGGCACGTATTATCTGCTGCTGGATAATTATGAGGAGTATGTGCCGTTTCGGACTGGCGATGTGGGTTCTGGGGCCTGGGAGCAGGTTGCTGCGTCGGCGCTGCCGGGGGGGTTGAAGCATGGGAATGTTTTTCTATTGACGCAGGCGGAGTATGATGCTGTTAAGGAGCGGTATGGGTCTTAGGATTTGATCTAGGAGAGCTATACTTGGATTGATGTTTAATCTACTTGACTATCTTCCATGGGTAACATTCTTTTGCAAACAATTCGCAACGTCACTCAATGTCCCTCTCAAAGCATACATGCTAGCTCTCACTCCTGTAGGGGAGGAGATATCCCAGCCCATAATGTCGACAAGGCCAAACTGTCAATATACCCCGTCCACCTCGACAGATGCGGAACAGTCAATTCCCACCCCTTCTGCTCCGTCGCCTCAGTCAACACGGTAAGGTTCTTCGTTGCCTCTCCCAAGCTAGCAGCAGCCACAACCAAGGTTGTCCCCACGCACCGCGCAAACGGGAATCTCCTATTTATCTCATTGTTCACATAACCCTGCCACGTTCGCTGGGACAGTGGGAAGTCAAACGGGTGGGCATTCCAGCGGTAGAGGTACCCTTCGCTGGTGTAGAAAGTAAGAAGACCCAACGCACTTACAGCAGGGATTGGCCACGCGCAGTAGTGAACGTTTATCCTCCCTTTGGCAAAAGCCGCGTCTGGGTGCGCCGCCTTGAACGCGTGAGCGAAGCGGCTTAATGAACCGGGTGCCGGTGTGGAAGAAAGGCCCAAGGGACCCCGTGCAAGTGCATCTTCGTCGGGAGGACCGAGCTCGTAGTGGAAGTAGAGGTCCTCTAGGCCGTCTGTGCCAGATAGAATAGTTGGTCTGGAGTAGGGCTTGTGATATTCTTGCAGTTGGCTGATTACTCCACTGGCCTCCATCTGGCTGAGGATCTTGCATATCAAGCGGCGGTCTCGGCGTGATAATTTTATAGTTAGCGAACTGCGAATTAGGCCTGGCTGCTTTTGCTGCACGTCCCATGCTCGGAGGCGGGCTCCTTCATAGTGAACATTGCTAACGTGTCTGTCCTCCATGGATGCGCTTTCCCACGAGCAGTTGTCTATCAATCTTGCTTTTTCGTCTTCGGGAATTGACTTGTGGATGGCGCTTCTCCAGATCTCTGCTGCGCTCGGATCACCAGAAAGCATCATTAGGACATCGTTGACCACGCTGTATAGGCTGAATACGTGCCCTGGTTGTCTGTCTATGATCAAGACCTCGACATAGTCCTTCAGCATATTGCGTTCCCGGTAGGATCGGATGAATCGTATGTCGTTGCTAATGTCTCCTAATGCCCACTGGATGCTCCAGGCAGCTTCATCCAGGCCATCATGTGTGCCCGCTGAGCGGCTGCGTTTTATCCAAAGATTGTCGTCCCCCACGTCTGTTTGGTGAGTGATCTTTGGAGATTGCAGTGTATCTCCATGAATCTCGGAGACCACCACAATGTAATAACCAATTCGTTTGAGGAGATCCTGGACGAACATCGCTGTCATGGGGTCATGCTTGCTCAGTCTCCCGACGAGATAGCACCGATTCTCAGTTGCGGTGATAAGGCCGTCCTCCTCAGTGAGAGGGATAAGAGGATCTTGGAAGCCCTTGGTGACCGATATAAACCCAAGAAAAGCGGACAAGCGTTGTGCTTCGCTTGCGTCTCCCTGCCAATCCGGGTACCTGCTCAGTGCTATGAGTCTCTTGATGAGAACGACATCTTCGAACCTGAAGCAAAGGAGCTCAACGGTTGTGCCCTCTATAAAGTCACGAAAATACGTGTACAGTATGTCCCAAGCTTCGACGGTCATTCTTCTCGTCTCATTTTCAGTGGAAATGGGCTCCCCCAGGATAGTGACTGCCGACGAATCCGGGGGGAGTACACAATGGCACACAGCATCGCGTAGGAAGTGCAGCGTGTCCTCGCGGCCTAGGTTCTCGAAGAATTTGATATATTCCTGGGTATCCTCCCGGCGCACTCTTCGCAGAAACTTATCAATGCTGTCAGTGTTGGAGGCTAGAGCAAGGACTTCCGTGTCAGCTGTCCAGAGGATAAATTCACGCAAGATGAATCGTATCGCTTTATCACCGACGTCAGGAATCCGTGGTTCTCTTCCCTCGTCATCTTCTATTACTGGAGACGAGTCATCGAGCGAAGGGACGATGCTATACAGCTGTTCCACCAGTGTATCGGTGAGCTGAGCAAGGGTCCTCTTCATAACCTTTACCGGACTATCATCCGGGAGATGATCCAGATCAGACATCGGCACATCCGGTGAGAGTAGGGAGCGATAAACGTATTCTCCACGATGGGCTTCACTGTCCACTGGGTTGCTTTCTGGCTCGCTCTGTGGTCCACCTCCATCCCGGGTCTCATCCGCTCCAATCGTAAGCCTCTCCAAACTCTCGACCTCCTTCTGCAGCTTCAGAATCCATCGGACGTGCCCTCTGTTTCTATCTCCTACACTGAAGAACCGCCTATTGACCCGGTCCCTCATCGAAATGACCTGTCTCCCGCGTGCGGCCTTCTCCGCCCAGCCCTCTGGGCCGACCGACCCAAACTCATTATACTCCTTTTCCAGCCGTTTGTAAGTGCAGTAAAGGTTTTTGTATTCTTGATGATGGTGTCGGCAATATTGATGCTCGGGTTTTTGTCTCATGCCGTGGCATTCATTTCCACCTTCTTTCAACGCGAAGCATCGCAAGGTCTGCGCGGATGGCGCTGGGGGGACAGGGAACGACGATGTCTGCTTGGCCTTTCGATGGTAGCGTCGTGGCATGTCGATCACGAGTATGTGCCGTTTGTACGCACTATTTCTGGATGATAAGATGACACTCTTGAAAAGAGAGTAAACTCGTCGTATTTACGCTGCACCCAGGAGGCGCCCTGGAGGAAAGGCAGGCAGGCTGACACAAAGGTACGATTGAGGGGAATCCGCTGGAAATCAACTATCAACTACGAGCATCTCCTTCTCCTCGAGTCAGCCTTGCATCGGCGCTTGGATATCTGTCATTACCATCCAGTAGTTAGCCGCCGGCCCTGCAGGGATTTACTTACCTGCATTCCACCCACGCGTAGTCCCAGAGGAGCTTCCAGAGGGGGCTTGGTTGCTGAAATCGTACATCAGGGGGCTTAATCCAGAAGTAATGCGTGAAACATGTTCAAATCAAATATCAAATGCATTGAAATCTGCCATGGTAACTACAGCCAATCCAAAACAGCCCCATCAGGCACTCTGCTTGATATACGGGATCCCAGTCAACTTGAACGTCCGTTCATTCAAAACGGGCTCCTGAACCGGACGGTCTCGAGTCTTCTCACACGGCTTCCCATCCCTCATCGCAGTATTCGAACCAACATGCACCGCATTCGGCCAGTGCGTGGTCCCGAGGCGTTCTACATGCAACCGACCAGTCAGTCCACACCCAGGAAACACAAACAAGCCAGCAAAATAATGGAAAGAACATACCCTCAAAAGCTCCCTTCTTCCGAACCAAATCCTCTCCACTCGCCTCATTAACCGGCATGAAGCACGTATAAACCGCCAGCCTGTCATTCTCACCCTCAGGCGGGAGGTTATAATGCGGCACACGACTATCCCAAACAATCAAATCGCCTGGCTCCGCGCAGACCTTGACCCACTCCAATCCGTGATCAGCGAGCCACTTCATCCCGTTATCCGTGAACCCGAACCACTCCGGAGTCCAGGCTGGGATGCGTGGCTCGGAGGCCATCTCGCGGTGGAATTGTTGGGACAGTCTGTGCCCCCCTGGGCAGACGATCAACCCGCCGTCTTTGGGGCCGCAGGGGTTGAGGTTCACGAGACCTTGGAGGCCTAGATTGGCTCAGTTAGTGTATGGCGATAGACTAAGTTAAACGGGATGAGGGAGACGTACAGCGGAAACCGGGCTTGGTTGGGTCTTGGTCTTGGTGTGGCCAGGGTTTGCTAGGAAATGTTAGCTACTGGGTACTCTGGCTGCCTCTTTGGCCTCAATCCATGAAAGGTGTTGATATACTTCTCAGGCATATTCTCTCGACTACATATACCCGTCAATAGTCAGCTCTCGATCAAAATCCAAACCGATATCGCAAAAGGCAAGGATGGATGGAAGTGAAGGTAGACGTAGACATACTTCGCAAATTGAACATTCACCACATCAAACGAAACAATCAAGTCCTCATCATCATACACCTTCTCAAAGGTATCAACAACCCCCGGCTCACCACGAATATCCCACACCCATTTCTCATGCGTGACGCCGTACGCCAGTATCATGCCCTTCTCGTTAATGACAGGCAGATTGGCCGGCTTGATTGTCGATGGGTCATTACGGTTATACCCAAGGTTACTACTCGATTATTAGTATCATCATGGAAGCCGGAGATCTAAGATGATGATTGCGGAGAGAACAGTCATACAATCCCTCCAGATAAGTATAAAACTCATCCGCGTATTTACCGGCACGGTCTCGCGGGATCGCACCCTTGATAACAGCGTATCCGTCCCTATTCAGCGCATCGCGGAAGTCGCCGTAGTTGGTTGGCGATCCATCCAGGGCCATGCGGCCTTTAGGCTGCGTTCCTGTAACAGTGACGCCGGTCTTGAGTTCGGTTGCGGTGGTGGACATTTTGGGTGGGCTTGGTTTGGTGCCTCTTGAAATGGGGATAACGTGGACAGGTTTGCTTAGGTAGTGGTCTAGTCTATTCCATGCTTTTATCTAATGCTCGATTGCTACACCAAACTGTTGGATAATGGGCGCATGGTCTCACCGTGGTGCTCCGAGATTCGGGGCTCGGGGGCCTCGGGGCTGGCCGAGAGGGTCGGTCGCCTCTCCAGCTGATTATAGCGCCGTGGGGTGGTTCGGCTCCACCTGGAACATGTACACGTTGATTTATTGCTATTCTGGCATTTGACTCAGACTGGAGGGCCATCCAGGATGGGTTTGAGAATCATCGTTGTCGGCGGCGGAATCGCCGGGCTCGCAGCTGTAAGACTCCCTCTAAAGAGGTAGAATCATCTAACAAGTATAGGCAATCGCCCTCCGTCATGGAGATAGAGATATCACCATCCTTGAACAATCACCTATCAGCCAGGAAATCGGCGCCACAATATCCCTCCAGCCAAATGCATCCAAGATCGTCGAGGAGCAATGGGGGCTTGCATCCAGACTCAAGCAGCGCGGCTCGATGGTTGACGAGGCGTTTGAGATTTATAACCTCGATGGCGAAATGCAAATACGAGTTCCTCTTCTGACGAGGGATAAGTATGGTGCGGAGAGAATGATGTATCATCGAGCTGATCTACACCAAACACTCAAGGAGCGAGCTACGTCTCCTGACTTTCCTGGTCTCCCTGCGGTTCTTCGCACTGCCAGCAGAGTGACAGGCTGTAACTGTGAGAACGGCACAGTGGAACTTGCAACCGGGGAGGTTCTATCTGCAGACCTAATCGTTGGCGCTGACGGCATCAAAAGCGCCGTCCGTAAATACGTCCTTGAAGAGGAAGCGGACGCAATACCAACAGGTCTATCCGCATACAGGATGATGATCCCAACAGAACGCTTAGAACGGGAGTCCGACTTTGTGAAGGTCATCAATCCCCAAAGGGGGTGTACCACGATGGTCATGGGCCGCGACAGAAGATTGATCATGGGCCCGGCAAGAAACGGCATAATCTATAGCATCGTAGCCCTTGTACCAGACGAGAGCATGAATGAAAATTCCACAAACACTAGCTGGACGACCGAAGGCGACCACGACAAAATGATGAGGACATTCGCTGAGTTCCCAGATTGGGCGAAGAAGCCACTCCTCCTAGCGGAAGGGACATCCTTGGGTCTATGGCAGCTGCGTGACCTAGACCCATTGAAAACGTGGTATCATGGCCGGGCTATATTGATCGGAGATGCAGCCCATGCTATGTTACCCACGCAGGGTCAAGGCGCCAGTCAGGCAATCGAGGACGCGGAGGCATTGGGGGCTTTCTTCGGTGGATTTGAGAGGACCACCCCCTCCAACTCACTAGAAACAGTCACCCAGACAAACGACGCTATTTTCAGATGCCGCTATGATCGAGCCACAACAATACAAGCTTATAGCCGTCAGGCTGCCCGGCCTGCCACTGAGACTGATAATCGGAAAGTGCATATGAATCCAGCAGAGTTCATGGACTATAACTGTTCTTATAGCGGTGCACTGGACTGGCAAAGGCGTCAGGGGGTGGTAGTTTAGTGCTTTATGTTAAAATACCATGCCCATCCCGACGGTCGATCCCACTATATGGCATTCCCCACTCCTCGCAGAGGTCTTCAATTCGGTAGTCCGTAAAGAGCCCAAAGTCATCGCCCATATCCCGGAGTATATGCAGTAGGCTGCTTCGCTCTTTGTTGTCTGTCAAAGACCGGCCCGCAACATAGAGTGGCTGCAGCATGTACTTTTGTACTGTCTCGCTTGGCATCGCATGCATGATTGGGATGATCTCCATCGCGTGCTTTCGGAGGTCTTTCTGGAGACTATTATATGTCCCAAGGACGTCATTCCCGTCCCGGGTTTGTCGGAATAGGTTCACCGGGCAGTTCGCGAGGAGAATCATTCGAGCCATATGGTAGAAGGCCAAGGTTGTTGCACATATATCACTTGCAAACCAAATCTCGCGGGTGAAGGGGTCGGTTATAGGCGCAGGATTGGGCTCGACAGGCGGCCATGCGATGGGTATATAGAAAGATGGCGGAACTGCATTTTGCCAACGGTCGAACTCTTCGTTCATTCGGGTCCACTGGGTGATATCACCAGGCTCAGAATTCATTAACTGGCACATCATCCTAACCAGTGCTTTGAATAGGATAATTTCCAACTGCGCGTCTCCAGATAACTCGGCCGTGAAATGCCCATCACCGTCTAACGGGAGGCCCATATTGCGCCAGACAGATATGTTGTCGGGGTCGATTCGAGTTTTACTTCGAGTAACAACTAGGTTAATTGTCAGTATTGTCGAGCGATGAGGATGACACAACATACAGGCATCCAACATGTCGTTGATGACGACAAACCAGAAAACGGCGTCCAGTGCCCTCACCGGCTGTGGGACTCTACTAGCTACTTCGAAGCATCCTGGTTCCGTGAGGTGCGGTCGAAGCAGTCGAAAGATACCATCCAGGTGCCCCGACCACGCACGTATGGTAGAGTTGACATCTTCGTACTGACACAGGATGCAGGCTGCTAGAATAAGATAAGGGAATTCATCCTCATCCTGCTCGCGGGTAGAATTGTGGTCAACACTCTGTGGAGTCAAGCCCAATCCATAAACATAATTCGGCGATAGTGAGTATGACTGGTCCTTGTTCGAGATGTGGTTGGCGAGTAACTTGATCGCCTTCTCATAATACTTCGCTCCGTACCACGTGAACCCCAGTCTGGTATCAATAAGCGCCTTCATCATCAAGCTTTGTGTCTTTGTCTGCCGGATCTGAGATTCTGGATGCCTTGTCTGGCCTAGCTGTTTTGCCCCTAAGGCACAGGCAGCATAACGTACAAGCGGACTCCAGTGGGCGAGTACGACGGCATTTTGGCTGAAATACGATTTGCCTCCGCATATGTCCATCCATTGCCCGGGGCCTTCGGAGAAGTGGCGCAGGAAGAATGCGATCTCGCAGCGATCTTGGTAGCTATCTTCATCATGAGCGGTCGGGATGCTGTAAGGGCTTTCGTGTGGCACTGCTGGGGAGTACAGATGTTCACTGCTCGAGACTGCTGTAAACGGGGTTTTAGGATGTTCTCTCATGGCTTCGGAGTCCGCAGTTGAATCCTCTTTCCGTCCCTGGTGAATATTGGTCGACGAAGTAATTGTTGTAACAGGGCTATTGTCTATGTTTGGTGAACTAATTGGCCATTCAAAAGTATTTGCCTCCTCCGTTGGATTTATAGGGTCTTTAGCTGGTGGTTAGTCTTCGACCATAGTATGGTAACATATTCAAGGTCATACCTTTATGTGAAGCACTATCCCGCGATCTCGCATCAGGACCATTTCCTTGGCCGGTCGATTTCTGACCTTCAGCAGATGAACTGTCCTTCGCTGGAGTGACCATAAATGAGTACGAGTGTGGTTTAAAGAGGCTATCTAAGATCCGGCACGACCGGCCAGTCTTGAGGCACTGCCCGCATTCCGGCTTCTGTTCGTCGCATTTAATCTTGCGGCTCCTGCACTCTGGACTAGATGCTGTCAGATATCACATCCACGTAGAGATCTATAACTGCAGGCACACAAACCATCCTTTTCGGGATCGTGACTCCCGTTTGGTGCGGGTGGGCGTCACTGCAGGCGGCTGTTTTCCTGCCATCGACGGAGTTGCTCACGATACTGAATCAGGCAAATCATGCGATGCTTGAGGCAGCAGGAGTGCTATTATCAGGTCTTCGTCAAAACGCCTTTGTGGGTTGGATGGATATCCGAGGTTGTTGCAAGCAACTCGGAGAATCCCCGGTCGGCTCTTTTACTCCTTTTGGCTGTCACGTTACTTCTCTCGACTATACAGTATACATACTCGTTCCTGAGTGCCTGTAGAGTCCTGCTCGTTGAATATAAACCTTTCCAGGGTCAATTCCTAATAAGCAAACGTGAAATTGAAGATTTTCTTGCCTGGGATCTCCCTCTGGTCCACTTCTGCCCGTGTCGGAGATGTTGGCATATAATGCAAATAGAAAGACGGCCTAATGCCGCTAGTGGTTTTTATGGTCGAATGGTATTTCGATAGGAGATATATATCTTACTACAACAAGATCAACAACTACCTAAGCCTTACCTCCATCAACAAATTGATTTCAATTAGAGACTTTGGATAGCACTTGCTGCTTTTAGTCTTCGTCAGGGTACCTCATTACTCAGCTTATTTAGAGTATCAAGACGCGGATAAATTATGAAACATGGATCCATACTGGTTAAAAGCACAGGTTGATATGGACTGGGCATATACCCAAAGAGGATTCGATTCTGAAGTGAAACTGGCGGAGGAAAGCTGATCAATTTCCTCCAGAGCCCCATTAGCTCTTTCTGGGAGCCATTCGTTTCACCTGCAGGAACTGCTGCATCGTGACGCCAGGCATTGATATCAACAGCAAATGACCTTTGCAGGAAAAGCCAAGAGCCCTGCCGATCACTGGCGACTTTGCTACACGGTCTTTTCCTCCAAGCCTGCAGTTTGTTGGAGAAACCGTCATCGTCATGGCAGGGCGACTGCTTGCCTTATAAAGACAGCAGCACTGGACGGCGCCAGACCTTTCTTGACAACAACAACAACGCCAAGACAAGATAACAAAACGAACTTTATTAACGCACAGTCACTACAATGCGTCTCGCTCTGTCTTTCGCAGCAAGTGCCCTCCTGGCAGCTCTCACCGCTGCGGTACCCCAGCCCCAGCCTGCACCCAAGGTACGTACCAGACTCCTCTTAGCTCGAAACCCTACTTACACCTTTACAGGTCACTATCTACAACAAAGGCCAGTACAAAGGCGAGCAAGTCGGATTCGTAGCCAACGGCGGATGCAAATCTATTTCGCCGTGAGTTTACCCTGTGATGAAGTCCACCTGAGATTGTCAATAATTAACGGACTGGTTTGAGCCTGTAGGAGAATTGAGTCTGTCTCGATACCCGGGAAATCGGATGTCTGGTGCCGGGTCTTTAAGTAGGAAGCCCCGTCCACCGGGATAAACATGACTATACTGACACTTTATAGCAACGAGGAATGCAACGGTGAAGGTGGCCGTGTGATAGTTGACTCAGTGCCTCAGTTTTCAGTGGAGGAAGTGTACCCTGCAGTTATTTGCAACGTCTTTGACAAGCGGTAGATGGTCTCGATTATAGAACAAGCAGACGGCGAAACAGAACTGTAGATAGTCTTTTCCATACGACGTATTTGTTGACTTTGAATTGACTTGCATGTAGTTGCTGCGGTATATACAGAGAGCGTAATACATACCGGTTAGTTCTGACTAGACCTCAAGAGGAAATTGGTGCTTCACCTCCAGAGTCCGGCAGACTGGCTGAAAATGCATGACCGCGTCCATGGTCCCCGGGTGTTTATTCTGCGCTGGAACCTCGTCTTTCATGCTCGTTCGCTATGCCCCTCGAACCGCAAGGAGATGACCCGGCCTATAATCCGACATTCGCTCTTGCTCATAAGTCTTAAATAGAATAATTATTCTTTTCCAGATCCTCAAGTGTTATAAGAGGTTCTAACATATACCTAGATTATACACCTACAGTTCTGGTAAGGGCCATAATTTACCACCGAGACCTGAAAGCTTGATATCGTCATTAGTGTCAATATTCAGTGGATCCTATAGTAAGGAAGCTTTGAGTATGCCATGGTTGCCATACTCTGGCGCCGCGGTTGGGAGTACCTTACCACCTCGCACCTTGATGTCATTGATATATGCACCAACTACTTAAGACCAGCGTATCCAGAAGTAGATAGTCTGGGTAGTAACCTTTTTACAGTCTTCCAGGAAGCCCGACCCCTTGCAACAATGACCATCCAGCATGAATTTGACGACTCGGACAGTGTCATCAATGACACTGGTCGCGGTTTCCTCGGCGGTCTCACGCCGGATGTCATTCCTTCTTATCCTTACCGGGGTCGAGCACAGTTCCTGCGCGATTATAATCGCGCACTGAGTACCATCTGCGACGAGAACGAATGGTTCATCTTGACTGACATTGACAAACAAATCTTCACCACAGTATTCGAACATCCAGAAAGCGGCGAATGCTCTAGTTGGACATCATACGACGTCCAACTGCAGCTTCTTCTTATCAAGATGCCCCCTACCGCGCATGGCATTGCCACTGGGGTCTTCGGTACGATCTTGATGGACGCACTCGAGCCTATGGGGATGAAATGGTCTCTTTGCCCGCTCGGGGATAGTAAGCATATTGCTGAGATGGGTGCAAAGAAGCCTGACCAGGCATGGATTCCACTGCGAGTTCCCCGTGGCCAGTCCCGGACCTGGCCGACTCTCGTGCTGGAAGTTGGCCTCTCCGAAACAAAGGCCAAATTACAGAGGGATGTCCGGTTTTGGCACCACGCCTCCGAAGGTAGAGTGAAAGTCATCTTGACTATTCATATCAACCGGAATCGCCCCGAGATTTCGATTGAAAAGTGGGAGACAGGCGCCAACAACAGGTGCAAACGCATTCAGCGCATTGTGATGTCGAAAAGGGAACGTGGGACGACGTGTGTTGCTGGCGGTCCCCTTGTCATTGATTTCGCCAAACTCTTTCTCCGACAGCCCGATCTGCCTAAAGAGCAGGACATCAGTATTGGTGATGAGGACTTGGACAGGCTGGCACGCTTCATATGGCATGGGCAGGAGTTCTAACAGTATTGAGGATGGGTGGGTGTACAGTAGAGCCACTAAGTGACTGTAAGGTCAATTAACGAGCGGATGCTCGTTACACATGAGGGCGATGAATCTATCCTTAATTGTGCTTCTTCTGCTCTATATTGGGGACACCTCAGACCAGCTACGACAACTAGTCAAAGACATTGTAAATAACTGCAGGGTACACTTCCTCCACTAAGAACTGAGGCACCGAGATAACTATCACACGGCCACCTTCGCCACTGCATTCCTTATTGCTATAAGGTGTATTTAATTATTTCTGAAGCTATATAGTAGGAACACTCCCTTGCATGCGACCTTACTACTCGAGCACAAATTATTAAACCTGAAGTTAAAAAGACAGAGTAGTCTCAAGAGGCAAGTCCCTACTATCTCTACCAACATAGACCTTATAATCCCCGCGCTGAAGGAGCCACTCCTGCGCATCGGTATCCCAAGTACTCAAGTCCCGCCGCGTCAAAGCAAACGAAACCTTCTCCGACTTTCCTGCCTTGATAGCGACCTTATCAAACCCACGAAGCTGGCGAACAGGGCCATTCGGGATTCCCACGTACAGCTGGGCAACCTCCTGTCCATCGACGGCCCCGACGTTCTTGACCGTTGCTGTCACAGTGACCAGCTCATCAAAGAGACGCGGATTCCCGCCGGGAACTACCTTCGATGTTTTGGCCGGGTAGGCAGCATGCTGACCCTTCTTCTTCGAGATCTTCAAGCCGGAGTACTCAAACGTGGTATACGAAAGACCGAACCCAAACGCATACTGCGGCTCGACTCCACCCTTATCAAAAGCGCGGTAATCGATGTAGACGCCCTCCGAGAAGTCAGACTGGGGGAAATACTTATACTTCCCTTCTGGCAGCGACGGTTCAAGGATGGAACCATAATCCGAGGGCTTCTTGGCAACAGTATAAGGGAGTCTACCGGAGGGATTCGAATCGCCGTATAGAAGCTCCACCAAGGCGCGGCCTGTGTCCTGGCCAGGAAGATGTGCGAAGATGATGCCGGTGACATTGGCGTGGTCAACCCATGCTTCCACGGTGCGGATGCCCGCGTTGTGGACGGCGACGATGGTATTGGAACAGTTCTTTGCGACGTTGGTTACGATTGCGTCGCTGTGGCTGTCGGATAGTGCTTTCCGGTCGAAGCCCTCCTCGGCATAGGCGTTGATGAAGACCAGGCATACATCTGACGTGGAGTCCACATTGGGATTTTCAGATGAGAAGTCCCAAAGAACAGAGGAGCCGTCCTTGTACGCCCGGCGTTGGATGGCGTCAATGGGGGCATCAATATAGGCAGGCGAATTTAAGCCAGAGCCACCGCCGACATGCAGCGTCCGGTTTTTATACAGGTCTGACCTGGTCTTGCTTGTGTCGAAATTGAAACTATTACTTAAGTCATTGGTCAAGGGGGCGTAGGCGTCATAGCCAAAGACGGATATCAGCTTTGGAGATTTGAGAGGAAGTGCAGCGTTGGTGTTCTTCACCAGGACGTGGCTTTCAATTGCTGACTGCAGAAGAACCGGTTTTGCCTCTTGCGATGTGGCAATGACGGCCTGGTGAGGCTCGCTCACACTCTTGGGCATTCCAATTCCGGGATTTGGGAAAGCAGAGTCTTGGTCTAGGTAGTACCACGTTGCCATGACTCTGATGCACGTTAGCACCGGCGGTATTAGAGGGTATAACGGGTATGATCAAGTACCGTGTAACCATGTCATCCAGACGCGAGGCCTCCATGGACCCATTGGCAATGGCAGTTGTCAGATTGCTGTTCCATGTTGCAGAGGAAGGCATAGCAACGTCGAGTCCAGCATTTGCACCAGCAATCCCAGCATGCTGGGCACCCCAGTCGGTGACAACGTATCCTGTTAACAATCAAACAAATTATTAGTGTCCGTGTAAATAATAATATCATTTGCGAGGCGGGACTGTACCCTGGAAGCCTAGTTCAGTCTTCAACAGACCGTTCAGTATATGACTGTTCTGGCAGCCGTAAGAGTTATTCAACCGGTTATAGGAACACATGATGTTCGTGGTGCCAGCAAGAACAGCGTTTTGGAATGGCCAGAGGTAGAGCTCATGAATTGTCTTATCATCAAGGTTAGAAGACACTGATTGAACGGCGTTGCCTTCGGAGTCATTAGTAGGGTTGCGATTGATTTCTTGTTCATTTGCGATATAGTGCTACATCTGATTAGCTCTGATAATACACGCTCTGGAAAAAGCATACACACCTTGAGAGACGTAGCAACGTTCTCGGACTGAAGACCCTTTACAGACTCAGCTACCAGAATGCCACTCAGATAAGGGTCAGCGGCGAATCCCTCCCAGTTGCGACCACCGAGGGCTACGCGGCCGAGAGGGCCAACAACGGGGCCAAGAATCATGTTGACGCCCTTTTTGCGATATTCCTTGCCCATATAGACACTTCTATCCTTGGCAAGGTCGCGGTTCCAGCTACGTAGCCCATCAGTCAGACGTTACCATAATAGGACTTATGCTTGTGGGTACGTATCACCTACCTGGCGCCAACAGAGATCCCAGATGACCAAGCATTAACATAATCGGTTCCTCTCTGCATAGTTCGGTTTAGTACGCGGTGTCGTTTTGGTGGAGAGATGAGAGTGTTATACTGACCAGTCCATTGCCAGCGTCACTCATGCATATACCCGGAAACCCCAGCCGTTCAATACCTTGGATGGTGCCAGAGCAGCCAGTGTTAGAAGAGACACCGGCGGTAAGGTTGACCTTTTCATCATCAGAGAGTTGGGCAATGAAGGCCTTGGCTTTCTTGTATGCAGAAGACCAGTCGCCGGCACCAGTTCCCTGGGCTACTCACGGGTTAGCAACCACAATGAAGGAGAGACAAAGGCAAGGTTGGACGTACGAGAGGGGTACACAGGAGGAGATTCTCCATAAAAGTGGGCATCACTAGTAATGACATCTTCGGCTGTAGCGATGCAACCAAAGGCAGCACTGAGCAGTAGACCTGCTTTTCCCCATGAAGTCCACATTTTGAAGGGAGGAGAAATACTGCGATACGAATTTGCCTGCCGACCCAGAGAAGCCACAGAATGCTCCTTTTTATAGACTATAACATCCTATCAACCCCTCTACCCTCCTAGCCGAGGCTTCGCAGAACTCCATCTCGCACTCACGACGCAGGCCGGGTATACATCGGCAGAAAGCAATAAAGCAATGTCCGTGCGGTATGTGGGGAGATGTACTCAGGACCATCCGATTGCTCAGTAGGCGTTGCTTTATCCGGAAAATCCGGAGAACTAAGCTCCAAGAAGCTTCAAGTGCGGAGAACCTGGCTGGCGACAAGGATTTACCAAGAATCAGATCATCAGACCCAGGATTCAATGTGGAGAGACCAAGGGCCGTACCCCGTGGGGTCGTGCAAGTCTACACCAAATGTACCGGCACTCGCTATCGGCGTTCATAACCGTATGAGGGGAACGTCTGATAGGAGGAGAAATATAGATTGGCTTCGCGGAGAGCTATGAGTGAGAGGATTGTCGGCTAACTAAGTATCCAAGTCGATTTGGCCTTGTTATTTAGGCAAAGTACAGACTGGTTAATCGAGATTTGGAACTAGGGCCGACCGGGTTGCGTGACCTGCCTAGGGGTATCTTCAGAACATAGGGCTGTACATTCTATACTTCGTGAGGATTTGCTTCTTCTGATTTGCATTCCACTGTCATCATCCATGTCACGACCAAACATCGCAGTTCTTCAGCCCCTGTCCGATCCATCTTTCCGTCCTGAATGCTGACAGCAGCTTAACCCCTGGCCAATGGAGTGTTAAACGGTGATGCCACTCTGCTTCCTCCCAGCATCCAATGCCACCCGGAGCCCGTCGATCACTTGTGCAGGCTGGCTCAAGAACGCCGAGTGGGATCCATCAGTGTGGAATGTCACTGGCGCCCCGAGGGTCCTCGCAAACGCTTCTTGAACAGCCAGTGAAAGGCCCTGGTCCTCGTCGCAGAATAGGTACATGGCGGGAATATCATGCCATGGCTCATACACCGCGGGCTCAGTGAAGCACAACGTCGGGTGGCGCTTCAGTAAGGAAATATGTTTCTGCTGGGCCTCGGGTGTCATGTCGCTATAGAAGACCGTCTCTTCCTCCGAGCTGTAGCTGTAGCCATCGTCATTGTTGAACTGCATCCAAGGCAACCAGCTGCCCCCGAGAAGATCAAGCAGCGACTTCCCCTTGGGCGCGACAAAGGCTGTCAACCACACGACCATGATTACGCCTCCGGGAAGACCTTCTTTCGATCGCTGGGCATATCCAAGTCCTTCCACGGCACACCCACCGACAATTCCCCCGTAGGAATGCCCAACTACCACCACCTGCCGTCCGTTGTCGACCAGTCCTCGCAGGATGCCCTTGGTGTACTCGATATCGGCGTGAAGGCCTGTCGCAGGAGTTGACGCGCCGACAGACGGAGTGGCGATGGCTTCAGTCTCGAGTCCCTGATGTGCCATGAGGCTGCGCAGGCCATTGAAGGTGTCGGGAGTATGCCATGCACCTGGAACAAAGACAAAGATTGGTTGTTCGTTCGTCATCTCGATTTCTGTTTGCTCAGGCACCCGACCGGCTGAGAGTCAGGAGCAGTAAGCCAGGACCAGACTGACAGACTCACCCTCCTTTTGAAATGCGGTCAAGTGGAGACCGTTGTATGACCGGCGTTTCGGATATGTGGCTCCAGCTCCTCTTCCAAACCTTCCTTATATCTTAATTCTTCATGCGAACGCCATTTCTACCTGTCTCGCTTTCTAGCTGTACACCCAGCTAAATAATAAGATAATCATTCTGGAAGCCATTTGCTGTTGCATCCGTCTTGCAAACCCAGTGTCAGTTAAAGATCCAAGAAGAAGAGAAGAAAACATACAAAAGAGGTCCACAAAATATTTCTTGAATCCCATTTCGGCTGCTCCCCGCGGGCCTCCCATACCTGCCGCAGAACCCTTTTGGGCAGGTCAATGCTGAATCCCCCCTTTGACTTGATATGGTCCAGCTGCAGGGCGATATAGTGGCGTGAATGTGCGGACACACAGTCCGTTCCAGCAATAAACAGCGGAAAGATAACTAGTTCGATGAGACGACTGGATATCTCAGATACAGCGTCCAACACAGCCCTGACTGAATTTTGGATAATCGATGCCTCTGCTGGCTGTTCGGGTAGTAATAATCGAGATGTGCATAATATAAACGCGTGTCTGAAGCTTTCACCAATCCCGGCCCAGGCCTGGTCGTCGTCTGGGAGTGTCCAGCTGGAGGGGTTCCAGGTATATATTCGCAAATGGGCATCCATGAGCAGGTGATTGTACCGGGGACGATTGATATGCCCTGTTTCATGCGATTTGGCGCATTCCAAGGCATCTCCGACCATGAGGAAGAGATCCCTTGGACAGCCATTCACCTGCTCGAATTTGGGTGTACTGAGAAAGACAATCGTCCTCCGGAGACGGGAGGAGAAACAGAGTCGTTTTGGATCTGAGAAAGATCGGATTACATCCAGCCTGATAAATATGTTTAGGTTTGACTTGGTCAGCTGTTGGTATATAGATGGGAACTCACCAGGCTAGATTCCCAAGGAAAAAAATAGCCCTTTCGTCCTTCTCCGTTAATGTCTCGGAAAGTCGCAACTGACTGCAAATTGACATGGCGCCTGTAATGTGAGCCCCGTGTGTTGATATACCGGACTCACATATCTTCGTCGACAGTCAGTAAAGTAAGCCATGACACAGTAATAGAACCGAAAGCACCAACATCGTGCAAAAGGAGGAGTTGTATAGTTGCAAACAGCCCGTCTCGCTCATTCTCGTGCGATTGCGAGGATATTCCTTTCTCGATCGACTGCCTCAAGCAGCCAATGCACCGGAGTCGGTACTCGTCTGCTACCTTCTGCAGTTCCTCCTTTTCACTCCTTAGGCCGGCATGGCATGCTGCCAGACCGAGAACCGAATAGAGGAGTCCAGGCTGCTCGTATGCTAACGGCAGAACATAGGTTCGGTATGGATTGTTGGCGTTGTTCCCCGATAGTGTGATTTGGTGCGGACATATAACTCGGTCATCTGCAGCACTGACTGAGTAACCCTAAAAGTCTGTGTTGAACATAGCAGGGGACATACAATATGATAACAAGCTCTGCGTTCGCTCATGCAAGAGCAGCTCATTCACTTCCAATATATCACTTTGCTGGTCCGGCGGTGACCTGCTAGTATCCAGTGAAGACTCCCGGACAATGGTTGTCTCTGCATTCCAACGCGTCGGATCTGGCTGGGTGAGTGCCGGGTCTATAACAGAATTATCCCAAGAGTCCTCCCCAGCTAGACCTAAAGAGTCAGGTTTGTCCACCCCCGGGCTTACACCTGTTAATGCCGACTTTCGACCATTATTATTATTATCCCTTTTGTTCGGAATAGCGACGCCCTGGAATCGAAATTTCTCTGGATATCCTTTACATTCAAGCCCTCTCTCTGCACATCTTCCGCAAGTCGGCTTGGCACGATCACAGCGCCTGCACTTCTCGCGGCAGGTTGCGCATGCTGGGTCTGTTGTTCAAGTTTAGCTTTGGTTCATTCTCATAGGTAGATAGGGTGATGGATGCTAGGTGTTTCACTCACCAAGTCTTGGCATTGTGTGGCTGGTCTCCTGGGTGAATATTAGTCACTGATCCAGAAGATCTTTTGGGAGGACGAGGACATGGATGGGCTATCCAAGAACTATCCTGGCTGGTATCAAGGAGGCCGGGATGGGATGGGCTTTACGTCATGGGCTACCGGGAATACCGGGGCTGTAGGGCGAGGGATGGGGAAGATGCGGGGATCGAAAAAACAAGACTGTGGAGGGCTTTACACCGGGAAATTCCTCTAATCTTTACGCAGTGGAGGTAAGAATGGGGACGGTGTATCTTCGGATCCACGACGAAAGGAATCCGCACTGCGGCGCGACCTGCCTATTTGGGTATGTGGCACAGCTAATATGGGGTACACAGTTTTCGGCAATCCAAGTAGATCTGTGGAATGGAGAAAGTAGTTTCATATCCGGGCTATTTGGATAATCTGGACAGACTAAAGAAGCGAGTTTAGAAACCATGGTCGATAAACCTCCCGGCATTGCTAAGTATGGGGATCATAGAATACAAGTCGATCCCACATTCATAAGCCCTCTCAGTGTTGCTATCATCTCGCGTGAGACCAATTATTTTTGACAGAGAAGCCCACAAATTGAAAGGAACTCATGCCTCACTCCTGCCCGGCATGGTGCACCACCTCCCAGTCAATACGAGGCCCTTCAAATGAAGCCCTACCGGAAACCATCCAGATGATATTAATCATGACAAATATCCCCACCAAGATAACCGGCGTATAGTTCATAGAGCTAAGTGAAACAGGCAGATTTGGGGGCATGCAAATCAACACCCCAAGCAGGACGATCCACAAAGTAGAGAAAACGTTAGAGATTAACCCCAACCAGCCCAGGTTGAAGTACCTCTTGGGGAGAATGTGACGGCCGCGGACGAGCAAGATACTCTGTGGGACTGTATAGGAGATGTTCAGGAAGAGGACGGCCGATGTGATGATGGAGTTGAAGGCCGTCGTCGATGCGAGGTATAACAGCCCGTAGATACAGGTGAATATCCATGCAGCCACCGTCGCATTAAGTGGGAACTGCAGTGTCGGATGCACATGGGAAAAGAAATTCGCAAAGGGTACTCCATTCTGTATTCGATTATTAGCATTGGGAAGCTTGTAGTGAAGGTGCCACCTACGTCTCGAGCAAAGGCCCATGCAAGTCGGCCAGAGGTAACCCACTGTGAAGGCAGGCACCCTATATCTCACTTCAGTGAGGGCTTTAAATGTGATGTTAAAGTGACTTACAGCTGTACGCCACAAAGAGTAAGATGAAAAGACCAAGAGTTACGCTCCTGCTTCCAGTTCTGTGACGAGTCGAAAGACATTAGAGGTTTGCTTTCTGCTGGCGAGGAGACGACTTACACTTGATAAAGCAATTCCAGGCTGGGGAGAGTGGCTGATCGCACAGCATCCATATCAACCTGGAAGATCATAAGGACCACAAAGAGGGAAAACGCAGTACACAGCCCAATCAGCATCGTCAGGATCATGACCTGCGGCATACGCTTTCCTGGCCGCGGCATCTCCTCAGAGATATGAACGACTTGATTTTCCAATTAACATAGTCCGCGAAATGGGAAGTGTCTCCGGGAAACAGCTTACCGCCATCAATGCCCCCAAATGCATACATAGCATTACTGATACTCAGAAGCCATGCGGTTCCATCATTCCAGCCACTGTTCCCTAGCCCTGGCTGTGTCAAAAAGGAAGTCGGCATTCGGCTCTTGTGCATGACGAGGGCGATGATGAAGAATATCAGATAGCCAGCCAAAGACAGGTATAGGGCCATTTGTGCAATAACGTGCATCTTGCTGGACCAGAAAACGGGTATCACTATACAATAAAACATGCTTTTTAGAAAGGAGCTTTTCGTGCCGAACATTGGGACAGCTTACGGGTCACGGTTGATACGGCCACGTAGATACAATATGTTTGCCACTGATTGCCGGTGTAGTCGGGATAGCAAAAAGCCACAATACCGTTCAATACTGCTGCTGCGAGCGAGATGCCGGAGCAACTGCATACGGATTAGCTAAGGTGATATATATCAGCAAGGTGCCCTACGTTACAATCCACCACGCCAGAATCGAAATCCACCCCACGATGTAAGCGCTGTATCTGCGCGTATTTGGCGGACTGAGAATATAGCAGAAGTGATATTGTCCTCCACTTGACTGGGAAGCTGTTAGTAAGTAGAGTAAGCTGCTGTGGTTATATCAATGCTTACCGGATAGGCAGATGATAACTCTCCCAAACCAATGGCGACAGTGCACTGGGCAAAGAAAGCAACTAGTAGACTGAAAACGCAGGTCTGAGGGCCGCCATATATCAACCCTTGACCGAAGCAGCTCTATAAAACACCAAGAGTAAGCCCTGTTATCACCAGTTCTACCTTCAAGAGCTACCAAGTATCCAATCCACGAATTCGTGATTGAGAAGCCAAGACCAAGTGCTGAAATCCAGTTGAACTGGCGAGGCATGGCGCCTTCGTGGCCATTTGCGCGGAGAATGGCATCGTCATTGCCTTCTTCCAGAAACCCTGGTTTTATACTGGCCCTGTCCGCCGATAGGGAATCCTGTTTCATAGGTTTTGAAGAAATATGGGTCATGGTCAAGGAATATATGTGACTAAAAGAAAGCAATAATATCGTGAGTCGTCCGTGGAAGCGGGCTAGGGATGCTATATGAGGACAGTCATGTTTGACTATATAACATGGGATTGTTGGTGTATTCTATCAAGACCCGAATTCCCGGAGGTACAATACATGCCAACTAGCCAGTAATAGAGCTCAATCATCACGAAGGACACGATCATCCTACCCCGCATGGCGGATATAAAATTAGGGCATCCAGTGCGGGGGACGAGTGTCCGTGCAGCATCGCAGTTGAATACATTGCCATCTTGGACGAAGATCGGCCATGTTGTATAACTTGATATTACGCTCATGAGCGTTTACATTCCTCTCGTCCCGTAATCCTTTCTGCGCGGACCCGTTCTGGATCTTACTGTGTCTTGGGCGAATTCGTAACGCTGAGTGTACTTCCAAAAGGAGGAATGTCTCGCGGAATGATGCTATCGCATCACTGCTGCCTGGCTATGGATCGGAACCTTGAGTTGCTAGGTATCCAAGCTAGACATTGAAGAATGGCATCGTTGGTTGGCGCCTGCGCTATGCCGAGCACAATATTCTTCAAATGGGATAGATTGATACACAGCCCAGAGGTTCCCGGTTGGCATATACGCTTGTTCATGATTCCAGAGTCCCGGCTTCTTCTAGCCTTCAACAGTGGAATGAGAAGGCTGTTATTGGGAATTCTGCGTAGGACAAATCAAGTTAATCCCCTCTCTTCCTTTGAGTTTCCACGCCTCCTCGGTAGGTCCAGCCGCCTAGACTGCCAGCACGTATTCATTGCAAGGTTGATAGTGGCCTGGAGCTCTCCCGGGAGTGTTTCTCATATAGAGCCGGGGCTCATCAAGCTAGGAAGACTCGTACAGAACTGCAGTATAGAACTCGGGATGGCTCGCCAAGAGCCGGGGCATGACAAGGGTCGGTTGAACTCCCCGGACTCTTCAAGGCGATGGACGCTGCATGGTACTGATTTAGGGCTCCCACGCCCTTTTGGGCATTGTGTCACCCGGCCCTAACTTCTCGACTCTAGGCCGAAGAGTGATGACATCCGCAAAGCTCTTCAAGTTATATATTAATTAAAATTATCTGGCGGATATCCACCTTATTAAAAGACCTCCTCTATTTACACTTTATCGAAGACCCCGGCATTTGTATAGTTTCAATCCGATCGGGGGAAACTTAGAGACTACGGCACCAAGGGCATCGCATCCTGGCTTTCCATCGCGTTCAGCTACTCCAACTGGGTATTCGTATTACCAGTATAATTGGCACAGCCATGTCCAAGCTTCGCATTAGCTGTACGAGTGGATGTACCTACCAACGGGGTAAGCCTCCCAACAGGCGGAACGTTACCGCGCTGCACGGAACCCGCTTCGGAAAGTGATATCCCTGGCAACATGGAGGACAGTGTCGCAAGTCGTGAAGATAACGTCTGCAAACTCCCTGGAGTTCATAAACGCCATAAACACCGACATTCCTTATAGCCGTGCTTTTCCGATATACTATCCATGGCAGAAGACGCAAAGCGGCCAGACGCACGCGATATCGGGAAGTGTACTCCAAATGACGATAAACATTCCGAGAACGCGAATGCACCAGAGGCTCCAGATGGTCCAAGAGGAGGGTCCAAAGCCGAATACATCAACGGTTCAGTCCACAGCACTCAACGGGCTTTATCGGGTCGATTTGAAGTGAATACTAGAAGACTCCAACGGTAAGGGTTCCATTTGGCCAGCATTTGCCATACCATGAATACTGAATGATGAATTCACAGGCTCCTGCGAAATTCCGCAGGGCAGGACTGTGTCCTCGCGAGCATTGAATATCTGTCCCACGCGCTACACCATCTGGCTCTTTCCCCTTATTGCATAAAACTCCGGAATGCCCTAACAAGCCTGCGATACCGTCGGAAAGGCCACAATGCACAACCGGTGCCTAATCGACTCGCTCACAATCCTCAGGGTCATTCAACGCTTCTGGCTCTGTCTGCCCTCTTTAGCAATGCTCGCTACACCTTGAGGCTATTTGGCCTCTTCAATATATGGACAGAAGTGCCGAATCTATTTCAATCCCCAGTGAAGGACCGTTTTATACGAGGCATAGATGTCGCACAGATCTTCACAATCACAGCATACCAACTCTTGGAGAATATCGGCCATCTCGCGGCAAATAGGGTCCTATCGCAGAAAGTGATCGGTTCGGAGAGCAAGATGGAAAAGTTCTATATTTGGGGCGCCCGAGCGCTATTCTTACATTTTGTGCTCGAGCTAATGAAGCTAATGAGGGAGGCGCGGCTTGGGAGATTAGCGAGGGCAGAATCAAAGGACAGAGATGTGGCTTTGGCACAAATTGATGGAGATGCATTAGGGCAAGGCTGGGGTAAAAGACTATGGGGAAGTTCAATATGGGGGCTGCTATGTCTGTACTGGAGCTGTGGCCAGACAATCCCGCTGGTGGAGGAGACTTCTGGTGGCTTCAGCTTCCTGGCCGACTTTTTCATGTTGACAGACAGCTGGATGCAAACGAGGACATAATATTGGACATGAGTATAATATCACTATACGCCCTACAGCCCTCTAGGAAAGGTCGGCCTAGTCTTTGCGTACCCCATCTCCGCGATATCCAACCTGTATTCCTTAGCTTTCATAATCTGCTTTCATCCAGGGCCCTCATTTTCCACAGACAATCCGAGGAGATACACAGGAGCTGGGCATATACCGAGTGGCGCTAGCCATACCCTACTAGTTAACATTCTAGGAAGGTCGGCCAACTGTGCCTAATCGGGAATACAGACCAACCCAGCTGGCTCCAGTCGAGACCATGCAGTTTCCAGTATTCATCTCAGCCTCGTAGGACATGAAACATAGTGATTGGTACATTCTCGGTAATGGCCATGGCCTAGTTTCATCCGTGGCCAAATGACGCACCTTGGTGGCTTGCCCTGGGAATGGATATTAAACATAATCTTTGCTGAACTTTACGAATATTTATAATTCCTGGTAAAGCTATCTCTTCTACCCCTTCAAATTATCATATCGGGTATGAAATAATTCCCCCGTCCTGGCCCACTAGGCAACTTCTTTCTTCTTTCATATCGCGTGCGTGGAAAGCCTCTCATACATCAATGAATGCCCTTTCCCCCTTCATAAACGGGAGCTAGGAAGCCTTGTGACTTTGACCGTCATGTAATACTAAAACATGAGTCTCCTACTTAGTGGATCTACGTTTAAAATGGGAAATAATTCCAGCCTGGGCTGCACTAGGAACCCCGCAACACCCTGAATATATTAGCGACAGCATGGCCACCTCCTAGCCTCTATATACTACCATTACAATGACACAAACAGGTTTGAAATCTATTAAACCCGGAAGTGTCCCCCTGCCCCCCTACGACCCCGAGATCACCGCGGTTGAAGACACTCAACACCGCCCATTACCAAAAGACTTCGCGGAGCTACAAGAGATCCGCCGCGGTGAGGAAGATTGCAGTCAAGAATTCCTTAACGACCCCGATCTCACTGTTCAAGGCCATGTTATACCGGGCCCAGATGGAACTCTCACAGCCATAAGTCTCTCGCGCCGCGAACCCATAGACGCGCGAAAACTCCGACCTGGGATCCTCTTCTTCCACGGCGGAGGACGAATAATGGGCAGCGTTTTCACCGGCCTGAATAGCCTAACCACAGCCGTGAAAGAACTCGACGCCATAGTAATCAGCGTGAACTACCGTCTCTCGCCTGATTACCCCGGGATCGAGGTCGTGGAAGGCTGCTACGCTTCGCTCCTTTGGCTATCTCAACATCTCGACTCTTTCAGAATCAATCCCAACCAATTCATGATCGCAGGCGTATCAGCAGGCGCAGGCCTAGCAGCAGGAACAGCCCTGATGTCTCGAGACCGGAACGGGCCTAAACTCTGCGCGCAGCTACTAATGTGCCCTATGCTCGACGACCGGTGCAACACGCTCTCGTGTCTGCAGTTCGAAAACGGGCGCGGGTTTTATACAGCTTGGGACCGGTACGCTTGGTCGTGTATCCTGGGCTCCCAGGCTGGCAAGGACGGTGAAGGGGGCGCTGTCAGTGTCAGTGCGTATGTTGCGCCTGCGCGCGCGACAGATCTGTCGGCGCTTCCTTTGGCTTATATTGATGCTGCATCGGGGGAGCCATTTCGGGATGAGGATATTGCGTATGCTACTAAACTATGGGAGTGTGGGGTCCAGGCGCACTTGCATATCTGGGGTGGTGGTTGTCATGGATTTGACCTGTTTTATAGCAGTGAGCTTGGTCGTCAGGCGTGTGCGACGCGGACCAAGTGGTTGACGGAGTTTCTTCGATCTAAGGAGTAGCAACTACATAGAGATATTTGCGTTTAGTAGGAAGAGAGATAGAGAGGAAGGTCTTGAGGACACAATATGTGAAAATAACTAGAGGAATAATGTTTTAACCCATCCAATCGACAATTATGACCCAAAACCAAGAAACTGAAATGAACCGCTAAAGTCGATTATTTAAAAAGCAGTAGTAGGAACCATAATAATACTATTATAGTAAGCTGATTCTCCAAAATATCAGGGTTAGAGCACCATCTGCCACCGCACCCGCTTCTCCTTCACCATCGCCATAACACCCACCGGCAAGTACTTCTTCTGAACCAGACCAACACCTCCGTAATTCTTCAACACCTCCGGTGCATACATCTGCACGAGCCACTTCGTCTCCTCGTCAAAATCGCTCACCTGTGACCCCCGCAACACTGCCGACAGCGCAGTAGTGACAGGCGAAGTAAATCGAATCCCATCCGCCACGGGAACTCGCTGGAGCTTCTCATATAGACGGCAGAATGGAGCGCTGTGCGACCAGCGGAACCTAGTCCACTCTTCAAACGTGATGAACGTGTCCTTTTCTTCCGCGGAAACGAATTGGCGCTCGTTGCCGTTATTTGCTTCTGCGAAGCGAGACACTCGTACGGTATTGGGCCGCTCATAGAACGCCTTCTTGAGATTATTGTATGTCTCCCTTTCCTGCTCTAAGAATTCTTCGATATGTTCGAGCGGTGACTTTTGCAACGAGCCTCGAACTAGGAATGGCGAGATGGCTGGGTTGCGGAGGGCGAGGCCACCTAGTTCTTCGGGGTAGTAGAAGAGCGCATCTGGAATATCAGACACCCCGAACCTTTCTTTGATCATTTGCCGGAGGTGCTGGGCCACTGTGCCGGTGGTACTCCCAAATAGAGTGTCCTGCATCGCTTTATATGTTGCGAGGATCATGTCCACATGTTGCTGTCCAAAGCAGGCGGCGGGCTCTCCGAAGGTATTTTTGAAGAACCGGCCAATGCAACTGTTCCAGGTTCTGATCCATGCCATCACGCTACCGCATTTATCCAGTTGTGTTTTCAGCTGCTTGACGTGAGCGCCCACCTGTTTCTGATCGATCACCCATGTCCCTGAATCGTCGAGCTTCAGAAAGCCGAACGTGACAGGCCCCTTGGGTAGCTTATTTGAGACAGCCGGATCGACAGAGTCGGAAAGGTAAACAGAGCCTGTTTTGCTGTCGTTGAATTCTAGGCCGGTGACCTTGGCAAACGTACCCATTACCTCCCACGCTTTGGCACATTTGTTGGGCTCACCGCAGATCCAGATGTCATCATGCAACCGGTAAAGAAGCAGTCCAGTCGTGCTGTTCACGGCGAAATCCATGAAAAACAATACCAGTTCCCCAATTAACTTCTCAGAAGCGTGGGCCATGGGCATCCCCCTTAGGCGAGTCTGGGGCCCCTTGGGCGTGCGGCCTTCAGACGACTTGTCCATATTCAATGGCGACGCAAAATACTTGCGGAAGAAGGTAATCCACTTCTCGGGAAATCCAATATAGGCCATGACAGCGAAAATGGTGCTGTGTGGAATGCTGGTCCCGAACCAGCGTAGGTCCGTCTGTATCACAGCGGCCTCGCCGTAGATGTGCCTTTGGAGGAGTGTTTCGGTCGCAACCTTTCGTAGTATTTCCTGTTTAATGTTTCCTTTAGGTGCTGAACGTTCGGCAGACTCATCGTCGCTGTCATCGTCGTCATACCCCGCATCCCCGTCTGCAAGCGTTGTTAATGATGTCGGCAACTGGGAGAGGAAATATAACTCGGTGTAATTCGATCTTCGATTCCCCTGTGGCCCATTGTTTGCCCCCGGCCTGCCGACGTAGTATGCCCGACGCTCGACATCATCCTCGGTCATAGACGGAGCTACCATCCAGTTCCACACGCCGTAGTCTTCAATAAAGTTTCGCAGCTCCCTCTTCAAGATATTGCAAAGGGATATGCCAATGTACTGTACAAATATCAACTGCAGGACGTCCTCGTCCATCCAGATTCGGTATTTCCCATTCAGCTGCTGGCGCGGCAAGACTGGAATGCCCTCATCCCCAGCAAACCAGTCCCAGTTCTCCAAGTCAGCCCATCGCATGTTCAAAACGTCCGCAATCTCAGTCAATGCGACGCTGTTCTTCAGAAACCCTTTAAGGACATCCTGCTTCTCCTCGCTCACGATGTCCTCTCTCAGCAACCCTCCTATCGTCGCCGTGAGAGTTCTTTCGTCAAACGGCGCTTCGTCGTCAAACTCGTCCTGGGTCGACTTGCGAATCTCGTTCCGGAGAACGTGTAACTGTTTCATCTTCTTGTCATCCGGGAAGAGCGAGTCAAGGAACGAGTGGATATCCTCCGCACTTGTCTCCAGCGGAGTGAACACTGCCTCCTCGAACTGATCACACAGCTGCTCCAACCGCTGCTTCTGCCGCTCATCAACAACCGTGTATTCATCCTCATCAATCTCACCATCACCACCAGTTACAGGAGCATTCGTCCACTCGGTCAGTAGCCGCGAGTACAAATCCGCGAGGCTCAGCCTCCGACTATGGGCGTCCAACTGGGATCGGAGCTCGGTCTCATACTCATTCAGCATGCCATCGGTAACCGCAGGGTCGAAACGCTGTTGGTCCAGCCAGCGCTCGATATTTGTGACCGCCTGCTCCTTGGCGACTTGTGGAAGAATTGCTTTTGTGCCGTTCAGAATGACATTCACCCGCGCGAAGAGATCGGGTTGGCTTTCTGCGTCGGCGAGAACCTGGGCTTTTCGGTCTTCGTAGGTTGAGCGCTGTTTTTCCAGTTCTCGGATTTTGCTCAGCGTGAGCGACTCGAGGGTTTTGGAAAGGGCGGAGGATTGGGGTGCCATGTTGTTTGAAGTGACTGAGAGGGGTTCAGTCGGTTTGAATGTGTTGTCTTCATTCTCAGATTGTTGCGGCTGTTGGAAGATATTTATCCCCAATCCAGGGCAGGCTCCAGCTTCTGCCTGGTTGGAATTCGTTTATTTTCAAGAGCCTTCCATTGTTGTCGATCGTTGTCTGTTGAGTCACCGACAGAGCAGGCAGTGGCAGTGTTGACAGATCTGGACTCCGACAATGATACACTCATTTTATGCAGTAAGCCATTTGTGCAGTACCGTCGCTGATCAGCTGACGCCCGGTCCCACCTGACGCCCGATTTTTACTCCCACCATAAGATAGAAAATGAAGCTTTTCAACATAACTAAAGTAGTTTATATAGAAATAAGAAGTATATTAAATATTAGAGTACTAAATAAAGTTATTTATAATTTTTTTTAATTAAAAAATTATTATAGGAGGCGGATCTGACGCCCTCAGCGGTTTACTGTTAGAGAGGCCTTACTAATAATTTTAGTATCTAGAGGCGCTTTTTTATATATATTTTTTGGTTTTAGAGTTACTGGTATCTTTTTCTTATCTTTTTTAATTATTTTAAAACTATTTTAAAGCTACTTCTCCGCCTCTTTAGCTATATAAGTCTCTTTTTTCTTATACTTTTTCTTCTTAGTCTGGCGGAGGCGTTACTCTTTATTAAATACCTAAATTTACTGCTATTTCTTAATTTAATATTACTTTTCTTCTTTCTGGTGTATCCAGCGAAGCTTTTTTTTTTTTTTAAGTATTTTAGCGGCCTGTATAGCCTTATCTTTCTGTTATTAAAGATCCTGAGCTTGCTGGATCTTCTTTAGTGAGTAAAAGACCGTATAGTCATCTTCCGGTATCTATAATTTAAATAAAAGAGATTTTCTATATTACTGCTTCTTTTTCTTATTCTCTAAGGCCTTCTTAAGGCCGTTGCAGCGGAGTTTGAGGAGAATATTCTGTATAGAGAGATGGTGTATTATAAAACTTAATTTCTTAGTATTTTAGTTAAAAATATTAGTAATAATATATTTTAGAAGTCTTTTAATCCTCCGCCAGTCTTCTATATCTAGTACTAAATAGGAAGATCTACTAGATAATAGTTATTCAGTATCTTTATTAATAAACTTCTGTAGAATTATATATAGGTTTTATAGGTATATCCTAACAGATCTCTATATAGATTTAATATTTTGAGGTGATACAGCTTTGCCCTATACTAGCTAGAAGAGGCGGAAAAAGTCCTATTTAGTAATTAAGCTTAGGCCTAAGCTGAGGTATAGGAATTCTTCTAAATTATTACTGTATACTTAGGATAAAGGACTAAAGATAGTAATATTAAATAGCTATAGAGAATATATTAAATAAGATAAATAGATTAATAAGAAGATCTTATTATTCTTACAGTATTATATAAACTTTATATTAATATAAGATTTATAGTTATTAAGGATTAGGAGGCGCTATCAGTACTATATCTTATTCTTAGTTTCTGGATTAAAGATATTATGAAGTTATATAAGATCTATATTATTATTTATCCAGCTGCTTAGTAAAGAGGTAAAGAAATACTATTAATATATAGTATTAAGATCCTGAAGCCATATATTCTATAGATTCAACGCTTGTGATTAGTATATAAAAGCTGGCGATAGCTTACTTTTATCCGCGTAAATATAAGTAATTATAGTAATCTATTCCTGATTATTATCTTAAAGATATTATTTAAGGCCATCTCTTTTATATCTCTACTTAGAGAAGATCCTCTTGTTCTTAGTAAGAATTCTAATTAAGAAGTCTTTTTTATCTATATTATAGATATCTTCTACCTGTATATTATACTAATAGAGCTTCCGCGCCAGAAGCTTAAAATATAGTATATATTTATAGGCAGAATCAGCCTATACACGCGCTGCGTCTATACCGGTGGTATAATAGTATATAAGATCTTTGTTATATTACTTTAAAAAACGTCCAGGCTAGTGTTTTCCAGGCTGTTTTCCAGTAATATTAGTAGTAAAATTTCTCAGTATTTCATATAATATTAATAAGCCTTCCGTGCCGAGATTATTAATATAAGTAATAAGATCCTTTATCT
Source organism: Aspergillus sp. MA 6041 (assembly GCA_025768905.1). Lineage (NCBI taxonomy): Eukaryota > Fungi > Ascomycota > Eurotiomycetes > Eurotiales > Aspergillaceae > Aspergillus > Aspergillus sp. MA 6041. The sequence continues at coordinate 495,725 of JAMFNV010000013.1, read as the reverse complement.
AACAGTTATTAAGAACTTATTAACTTTTATATTAGTCTTCTTTTGACCACTAGACACCGCGGTGGCGTCTTAAGAGGATTAACCAATCAATACTATACTTTCGCGCGATCTTAGTATAATTAATTAATTTATTAAGCTTCAAGAATTCTAATTCTGCAATTGCTTCTTTAATTGGAGTTATATTGAATGAGTTATGATGGTTTAAAACTACATGAATTGTTGGTTAAAATAAAAAAATCGGGCGCCAGGTGGGACCGGGCGTCAGGTGATCAGCGACGGTAAGGCATTTATGCAATATCCAGTAGATATCAAATCTGGTAGAAATGCTTCATCTACTCACAGACTTACGGCCAATCGCAGGCCTCTTCATATCAGGCTTCGTCTCTCTCGCCTTCTCCAGTAACTCCACAATATCTGCATACTCCAGCATCCTCGCCAGACAAACAGCAGACAGCCCACGCGTCGTCCTCACATTGACATTCACGCCTTCTGCCAGGAGAATTTCAACCATTGCCAAATTCCCAACCGCAGCAGCCATATGCAGCGCTGAAATCCCTGTTCCCACCTGCACAGCCGAGACATCCCCACCCGCATCAATTAACAGCCTCAAGATCTCCGCATGCGCCTCTTTCTCCCCATCAGTCCCCACCCGCCCCTGCATCTCACGCACCCCGGCCCCTTTCCACGCATACATCTCAATCCAAGCACCCGCCGCCGCAGCAAGGGACCCTCCAGCAACCGTCTGCAACGATGGTGGACGAACAAACCATCCTTCTCCCCCAGGCACCGGCTCATGCGTTGCGATGGCACCCGCACCCAGTAGCGCCCTGACGCAGTCTACATTCCCATTGATCGCGGCATAGTACAGCGGTGTAAGACCTGTTAACGGACTACTCATCCCATTGACGTTCGCTCCATACTCTATCAGGTTCCGAACGACATCCACAGAGCCACGCTCGGCCGCAATACCCAGTGGCGATCCAACGCGGTTGTTCATGACATTGGGATTCGCACCGTGTTCTAGGAGTGCATCGACTGCTTTCTCGAGGCCATTTGAGACGGCGTTGTGTAGGCATGACCTCCCGGCTTCGGTGGCCTCGTTGCTATTTGCGCCGTGCTCCACGAGGAGGTCTATCATCTTGATATTCCCGCTTTCGGATGCGAAGACGAGTGGTGTTGCATTTGCGTTCCGGGTTCCTGGTTGTTGTTTACATGGTGGGCTTGGGTTGGCGCCAGCTGAAAGGAGGAATGTTACTGTTGCGGGGTAGTTCTTTTTAACGGCTGCGTGGAGGAGGGTGTATCCGTCGCTGTCATGGTTGTTTATTGTGTTTCTGTTCAGAATGAGGGAGATCGGGAGAATGGAACTTTCAATCACGGCCGTCTTGCTCCAGACGTCCAGGTGGTCGACTATTAAGAGTTGGAGCTCAGGGGGGAGGTTTAGGAGGGAATGGTGCTGGCGATACCGTTGCGATGGCATGTCGGGGATGGTTGAGTTGGGATTCAAACTGTACCGGTAAGTCACGGCGGGAACAAGGAGTTAACAAGTTGGAATGGTTCAGCCTAGAGCTGCTGCCTACAGACTTCGTATTGAAAACTACGTGTCACAAGGCACCAACACGGATCTATCAACTACTACTGGTACTCGCGCAAATAAAAGAGAAATATATTATTAGCGGTATTGTCATGCTTTGTGGCTATCTAGATAACCCATCATACTATGGCCAAATTGGAGAAACAACATAATTCGAGACGCAGCAAAAAAACAGACCAAAGGTACGAGGTATCACTTGGACATCTGATGACGCGCATATCCAACAAAGTACCCCTTCTCAGGATCTTGGAGCATTTCCAACGGGTTGAAGCAAATCCGATACCCACTTATAGGGTCGACAATATTGTTTTTGTAAGCATAACTGTTTCTGGGTTCGCTCTTACAGCTCGCAGTGGCCAGCGTGGCCTTCAACTGCTCCAGGAACTCCTCTTCAAACTCTGGTGTTTCGCGGATCTCCTTTGAGAGCGCGAAGGGGGTATCCCTTATAATATTGCTAACGAGGGAATTGGCAATTAGACAACGCATTGCATGCCTCTTCGGCAACCGCGCTGCTTCATAAATGTGTTGACCTACTAGTGGTGCAGGGCTTGCCATACTCCCAGAAAATAAAGGTTTCGCCTTCTCAATGATAAGCGCATCAAGCTCGGCTATCTGGAGTAGGTCAGAACACCTTGCTACTTCAATCAACGAGGATATCCACCGCCGGCTCCCACCATGAATGGTAAAGCAGCCAGTGTAAAGCCATTGCAGAACTGTTTCGAAGCCCCATGTCGTCAGACTATTCAGTACTACCGGCTCCGTTGTGGAATAGTAAGGGGGGGCCCATCCACCAACGGGGACGAGTATTCACGGGCTTCCTTTTCGGACTTTTGCTCCTTGGGGGATTCATGGTTCACCTCCTTAGAAGATCTGTGTTTCTCGCCCTTGAAGAACTTGAACATTCCCCCTTTGGAAGAATCGGGCTTTTCCACCTTCGGAGGTTCGGAGTTTTCTGCTTCCAAAGGTTCCGTTTGTTGCCCAAAACCAGTTGCGATATAGCGAGAAAAGCGGCAAAGAAGGGCTTTGGGTACTAAGTATTCTTTGCCTTTGACCTGGATCACAATATCAGGCGCACGATACAGCGGCAGCATCCTGTAGTAAAAATGTTAGCAACGGCTTTGAACCTATGGGGAGTGGTTAGCGTACGAGTTGGCGAATTCGCTAGCCTTCACTTTGTGTGACATTTTGAAAGCTGTTCAATTAACCCTGGTAATTAAAAGATGCTTTAGGGAAAATAGCGATCATGGACTGAAACAACAGGTGCTGACAAATGCGGCATAAATATATAGTCCAAGAACACTTATGAATTGATCCTTCACATACATCCAAAATAATAAGACTAAGTCAATTTTCGCACAATGACCCATTATGTCTGAGACCAAAGATGCACACCCTTTATACTTTCTCAATGTCCAAATTTTGGACCCCATCCAGACTGATTGCGGTATTGACTTGAAAACAAGCTGTTTGTCTTGTCCATTATTGCTTTTACAAGATGAAAGACGCCGACAAAGGGTCTATTTGCGCCGCAAAACATAAAGCCAATGATAAACCGGTGGCGTGTAAGCCTTTGTCACTGTCGAGCCGCTTGGCGCCTCGAATGGAGTGCGAGCGACAACCTCCCAGTGCGCAAATAGGTGAGGCACATTGTCAAACCTCATTGTCGAATACGAGAGCACAAACCATTTGCATCCCTTTTTTGTCAATGGCGCCAGGTGCAGCCCAAGAAGTTCCGTCGGGGACAATGTTGTCTCTCCGTGACTCGAAAGAATACTTTGTACATCAGGGCAAATGGTTGACTCATCGGCCGTCCGGGACAAGGTAACTGGGCTCGACGTCGCTATAGCGTCACTAGTACTCTTATCGAGGATCGCGTCAAACGGAGCAAAGGGGAGGAGCCGGGAGACATCGGTCCACGATCGGAGATCAGTCTGTATCCAGTGCATCGCCTGCGATGGATCCTGCCTATTCTCAACGTCTTGACCTAGACGAACGGCTTCGGAGGAGAAGTCGACATTCTGCCAAAGACAACAACATCAGTCGACGGCCAAAATCTCACTAGGATCAAGAACCTACAACGATGCCATTGCCCGTCCAGCCTCTCGTCACGAATGCGTCGCGGAGACTCGTTCCCAATTTCGATACACCAGGGCCCAGATGGAGTACTCGTGGTGTCGCGTGCTCTTCTAGTTTGGCTTCTGGATCGGGTGTGGGTCGGTTCTCCAGGAACGACAGGAGTGCATCAAGCAGGACTTCGCCTGGGTTCAGCCATTCCCCGATGTCCTGACCGGTCGCGAACTTCGTGTCCCAGAAGGACGGGTCGTCATAATCGGGGGCGCCGGTTCGTTTGGTCCGCGATGGGTCCGGTCTCATTCTCTGGGGAAGTGTGAAGGTGGTGGGAGCAAGAATTTCGTTTTTGTTGCAAGCCGATCGAAATGCTCACGTAAGCATCATCCATCCACTGTCAAACGACAGGACGACCTTACTCTGTCTGCTTTTGTCTTCAGTCGAGGCTTGTCATGGTGCGATTGTAAGTTGTAGCAATGGACATTGCTAGAGAGGTACTATATACTACTTGGGCTGGAATCGTGATTCGCAAATGGTTTCGCTATTGCGAATTGGGAGACAAGGCTATGTATGCTGTGTCGGACCAACACGTATTCTGGCATGGGACAACGTATTTGACGAAGAATCGAGGGACACCGGCGTGGCTCGGGATATTCAATCCATGCCTACGGTAAGCGGCGATACTGATCAGCAATGGCCAGGGGAAAGGGTATGGGGACGAACGGTACTTCTATAAGAATGGCTATCAAGTCGTCCTAACGCTCTCCTCGACCAGCCATAGCGATCCCACGTTGAAATCTGGGAATGCCACTGTCTGGTTATGGGTCCATATGCCGGGGTGAATTCCAGTATTGAACGCGGTGCCAAACGAGCAGTGGAGCATGGTTTCACTGGCATGCCATTTCGAGGTAGTCGCACCCCCAACGACGAGTGGCTAAAGGAGGCGAGGGATCCCCATACTCCATCGAAGCCGGAATCAGCTGTGCGTCATTACCAGGTGTGTCTCGAAAATCTAATAACATGGTACGGTATGTGGAGTTTTGAGTGGTCTATTGAGAACAGAGACGGTATATCGGATTCAGATGAGATACAGACGACAGATAAAAGCACATCAATTGTGCAACAACCTGGAAGTTAAGAAGGGAACATGGTAGCAGCTGGACAGTGTTCGAAAACGAGGGGTTGGGATAAATTGCCTCAGTGATTGATCTGGGTTTCCAGGGAACCTCGCCTGGGAACGCAGGAGGGGTGCTATAACTGCTCTATTATAGACCGTCCATACAAGGCTCTCGCTGCCCACGAGTAAGGCATCAGTATCAGGCTCCAGGTAACATCTTCCCAACATATATTCATCCAGTCTCCAGAATATTTGACGCTGGGATTGGATTCCACAACCCATCAGGACCGCCATCCTGAGGCTGGGAAGCCACAACCGACACCAAAGACCATCGACCAGCCAACGCCACACGTCATTCAGGTAGCAAGCATCATAGCCATCATCAACTCCAAACCCGGGGATCATCAACCCTCACGGACGATCGTTCCATTCATTGGCAGCCATCGCTTACTCCTCCATTTACTGCCGCCCCAGTGGCATTCTCCTCACTTTCGTCTGACCCAGGGGCGGTCGATACGACAACCAAGGCGCCAATCAATCGCCACTCGCAGTCGCGAGACGGCCCAATAGACAAAGACTGGCAGGCTGGCTGGACAGGTCTTCACTGCCTGTGCTGCGGTTACCTGTCCAGTGACCTACCCCGCAAGCGGATGACGAAGGGGATATATAAAGCTTGTGTGACCCTGGGAGTTTCGCTCTTTCATCTATCTTCCAATCTACGGTGTCAAACCCATCTATTATCATCCAATATAACACTCCAATCGAAGTACTCGAACTATCATCACAATGTCTGCTCCTCAAGTCGTCCAGAGCATTTCCAGCGGCCCTGCTGGTGGCTATGTCAGAACCCAGCTCGCCACTCTGAGGAACAGATTCCTCAATACTGGTATGCAACTGATCCCATCGATTTCCCTCTATCTTAAGAAAAGCTCACCCTAACAACAAACAGAGAAGAGAAAGCAGCGTGCAGCACTCGTCTCAACCTCCTTCGCCGCCCACCGTCCCGTCTGGATCTCGGCAGGAGGCGCAGCGTACACGACTGCAGTTGCAGTGTTCTTAACGATGAAATTCATGCGTCGGATACCAGTATAAGCTGGCTTTTGTGTTCTTTCACTCTCTTGCATTCTAAAGCCGTGGTTGAGCCTAGACTTAGAGGCGGAACTATTACTGTCTTTGATAGACGGGACTATTATCATAACACTTTCTTTCGTTTGTTTATTGGGAACGAGGGGAATGGGCATCATGTGATTCAGGCGTCTGCGTGTTTTCTCTCATTACTTATTATGGATGAATATGAATGAAACAAACCATCACCATTGAAACCATCCATCGCCAGTAAGCAGCGCTCCTGAGATTCCAGGCAGTCAAGGGAGGGAGAGGAGGGGCAAACGCACAAAAGTACGACACACACCAAGTCAGCCAAGTCAGGGGCTACTCGTGACTTCATTCCGTATCGAAACGGCGGGCCAGGTTACACCCAATACAACCAGACAGGGATCCCTCCATATATCAGCAGCATTATAACGCAGTGAAACACGTCAGAACGGTGTAAAACCCAATCAAACACCTCAGGCCACTCACGTCGCGCCGTGATGCGTCAGTGGCTGCGTGTACCAGAGGAGAAATGCGTGGGCTGATCCTGCTTCAAGGTTTGTTCACTGTGCTCCTCAGCATTTAACAGTCGGCAGTAGGCAGTCTATCCTGATGTCCTCCTTTACAAAAACAACACGATATCAATATTGCTATCGCGATTCAAGAGAGTGGAGAGTGGGCCTGCCCACCCAGTTCATCGAAGCTTCACAGTCTTCATGAAAACGGGGCCGTAGCACTACCCCGGATCCACCGGGTGGGCAGAGTGGGACTGCAAAAGTGTCAGCCCATTTTCCGTATCCAGACTAAACCGTCTTTGGCAACCCTAATTAAAATCAGTTTCCGGCTATTGGACAGGCTCCTCAAAAGGTATGGCACCCCGCTTTCCACCATCGAATCAAGATTCGTGATAATCATCCCCCGGGTTCTTGGCGTATTTGACCCCGCGTTTTGGCCTGTCACCGTATGTCAATTCGCCAGTGGCTATCAAGGGGCCAGAAGCGAGGGCATTCCAAGTTGAGTTGCTATCCAGGGGTGACCAGATCGCTTGATTACTAAAGCGGACGACCAAATTACGCGCCGCTCCCTGCGGCTAGCTTCAGGGCAATCGCGAAACCTTCGTATACGGTGTACACCGCATATACCTAAATAGAATTACCAGCCACTATCCGCAGCCCTCTGTTCCCAGCTGCTTATGACATCCTATACCGCAAATATCCAGCTGTCCGTCTAGAAACAATGCAGCGTGCATAGTCAGTCCCCCTCCCGAAGGGCAACCTCTGGAATATCCATATATGGAGATTCTAGTAGTTTCTCCAACGCCTCACAATCGAACTCAAGGCATAGAACCTGACCACCCGCAAATCCAATCGCAATACGGTTTCCTCGCACATCATACCGCCGCGCAAATAAATCTGCGTGGATTCGAAATACCGGTGAAGCACCATAGTATATCCAGTTATGTTCAACTGAAAGTCCGCCATGCGAGCTGGTTTTGCCAACCTTGATAAGACCAAGGTCTGTCTGCAGGAAGTTGCCGTCTGCGGAGAACTTCAAATCCATGATACCTTCCGGTGTGTCGATTTTGAGCTTCCATTTGCGAAACTTGCGGAGGGCACTCATAGAACGCCCAAACAGTTTGCCGGAGTGCAGGCAAGTATCAACATCCCAAAGTTTAATGGTTTTGTTAGAGCATGCTGCAGCAATTTGCGTACCATCAGGTGAAAACGCTATCGTTCGTACTCGAGAAGTATGCTCTAACGTCCTCCAATGGGCACCAGACCTGGCATCCCAGAGCCTAACCGTTCCATCCAAGGACGATGACGCAATATACTTACCGTCTGGCGAGAATAGTACTTTTGACAGAGCAGCAGAATGCCCTTTGAGTGTCTTCTGATGTTTGCCGGTGCTTGAGTCCCAAAGCCTGAGAGTCCTATCCTCAGACCCTGATATAATCTGCCTTCCATCCGGAGCAAACGCCACCGCTTTTACTGGCTCGGAATGTCCAAATATTGTCCTGTAATGTTCGCCGGTGCTTGCATCCCAGATTCTAATGGTCTTATCATCGGATGCTGAAGCGAGGTATTTGTGGGAGAATACCACGGCCACTACTGCGTCAGAATGGCCAAATAATGTCTTCTTGTGTTCGCCCGTGGTAGCATCCCATATAATAGCAGTATGGTCTTTAGACGCGGAGGCAACCTGTTGACCATCTGGTGAGAAAGTTATATATCGTAAATAGTCGGTATGCCCGGTCGGAGCCTCCTGGAACTGATTACTACTGGTATCCCACAACCTCACAGAGCTGTCATGGGACCCCGAAACAATCTGCTTGCCATCTGGTGTGTATGCTATGCTGCTTATCCAGTTAAGATGGCCAGTCAGTATTTTCTGCTTCTCGCCTGTGATAGCGTTCCACAGCCTGATGGTTTCATCCGAGGATGATGAGGCAACCTGCTGGTTGTCAGGTGAGAACTGTACTGCTGTTATGGTGCCAGAGTGGCCAAGCAGCGTGCACCGGTGAGATCCGGTGTCTGAGTCCCATAACCTAATACTTGAGCCACCCAATACTGCAGCAATGCATGTCCCATCCGTAGAGAAGGCTATCGCGTTGAATACCGTGTCGTGGCCGAGTGATATGTGATGATGCTTCCCTGTGTTAATGCACCATATCACGATAGTATTATGGTTTGCTAGTGCAATTCTGCTGCTATCCGGAGATATTGCCACATCTAATACCGATTCGGGCCCTGGTACTACAGTTTGTTGCTCTTCCGTGCCTATGTCGCATAGTTTGATCGTTCCCTCAGATGACACTGAAACAAGCCTCTTGTCACCTGGAGAAAACGCCATAGCTGCTGTTCTGTGGGAGTGACCCGCAATCGTCTGGTAACCCGTTGTGTTTATACTGCATAGCCTAATGGTTTCGTTGCTAAGGGGTATGGCAATCTGTTTCCCGTCCCGGGAAAATGCTATTTGTCCTTTGAAAGCTGGCTGGGACGTCAGAGTTCGGTATTTGCCCGTGCTCAAATCCCATAGCCTGACAGTTTCGTCCTGGGATCCCGATGCTATATGCCTGGAATCGGGAGAATAGACGATCTGTGTTACCATCTTAGAATGGCCAATCAATTTCATGCGTTCCCCTGTGTTCCTATCCCACAGGGTGATATTTGCACCCCAGTCGCCCGAAGCGACTTGTCTTCCGTTTGGAGAGACCGCCACCACCGTCACCGAGCTGGAATGTCCAGCCAATGTTTGGATCAGAGACTCCCAGTTCATTTCCAAATTTGGGGCCCTCTTTAGCCAATTTGGGATCTTCTTAAGATTATGTTCCGCTCTGACTAGGCTCTGTTGAGGACTCAAGACAATCCCAGAGCTATATATCTGGTGTGGGCAAATCAAGATTGTCCGGTAATGGCGGAGTAAGAAGCGGACCGCGTCGAATATAGAAGCTTGTAATACAGTGCCCTTGTTTTCCGTTAGCCCTCTATTCTAGTTTGTGCAAAAGAAATAAATCATACCTCTGCAAGGGCTTCTAATATTCTGAGCACCCCCATAGCCCGAGAGATTCGACCCAGCAGGCTTATGCACTCTAACCACTCTAATAACTTTTCATTGATGAACTTTGATACCTGACCGTGCTCGCCAAGAGCTTCCTGGACAAGATCGCTTGGACTCGCTGCTTTAAGGTGTTCTGCCCATAAAGTGGCAGCGTAGTCTAGGGTATCCAAGATCACAGACTTTCCAAAGCTCATCTTCTCTCCTGAATATGCCGGGTGTCTACCTGAACTAGGCCGCGGCAAGTCGATCAGGTTGGGCTTTAGGACTGTTGACATGTAACGTAAACAACTTAAGGCAATGTCGACATGCCCATATTGGTCCCGTGAACTCAGTAGAGATGTCCCAACTAAGAAGTCTCTGGATGATTGATGAACAAATTCAACGGTAACGCCTCGTATTTTAATAAACGACGCACATCGGGCCACAATGTTTTCGCCTGCCAGGACCTCCCTCTCTGACATACCGGTCACCGTAGACACTTCTGCCCTATTCAGGGGCCTGTAGACTATAGTCATGACTCTAAGGAGTCGCAGACAGGCTCTGGTAGTTGTTGGCTTTCCTTGGAGTAGCTGTTCGAACATTCTTTCATACAGGGAGTGCAGGCCTGGTGGAAACTCCTGGATCGCTGATAATGCTTCGTCCGGGGGGACTCGTGCGCCGCTTCCATCGCTCTCGAGTCTTTTGCAGACCAGACTGACCCATAGAAAAGTTCCCTCTGCCCTTTCTAGGAGTTCAGTCTCTAGATTCTGCGGAACCTTCTGTCCATAACGGTGAACTGGGTAAAGTTCCCGAACCTTGTACCTAACATAGGTTTTTATGGCTGCCTCAAGATGATCAAAGTGCAGCTCCAAACCAATGCCAACTTCTTGGGTGGTATTTAAGAGTTCCCGATCAGCATCGTCTAAAGGCCGGCTGGTCAATAACCATCGAACATTTGGATTGTCAAGTCCAGTTCGAACAATTAGCTTCAGAAATTCACCCATTTCCCCATTCTGACACTCATCAAGAGCGTCTACAACCACATACACTCGCTGGCGGCGGCAATGGTTTATCATATCTAATAAAACGTCCCAGAGCCTACGCCAGGAAGACATGTTCTCTGTGAAAGAAGCTTCGGCTGGATCCCAACGGCATCGAAGAAACTCTATAAGGTCTTTTCGCTGCCTTATCAATTGTTTAATGAGCCCTTTTATTATACTTTCCATTGTGTTGAGCTGATAATCTGTCTCCTGGCAGAAGAAATATGTGATGATAGAAGAATCATCTTCTGAGAACTGCTCCACCAGGCCAATGGACATCATTGTCTTCCCTTTACCAGCACCGCCCCTGATCCAGAGAAGGCGAACATCATCTCCATTTTGCCAGCGGCAGTACTGGGGGTTTCGGAGAATCCACTCGATGGCCTTGAAAACTAATTTATCTTTAGTTTCTTTGAGTCTGTTTTTGACAACGAACGGATCTGGGCATTGCAAAGCTTGCAAGCAAGGAGGATTCGTGAAATCATCAGCAAAGCCAGCATTAGAGCGAACCGGGACCACTGATAGGAGCATCTTTGTATAAGCCGCTGCGGTGAGTGCTGCGTATCCTTGCCAGTCTTTGAGTTTATGGGAGTCACAGTAGTCGCATATTCCCCGGATGACAAGTGTTTGGAGCTGATTTGCAATCCCAGCCGCTTCCATTTCAAAACAAATGATCTCTAATTCTTTGGCTAGGCGGTCTCTTAGCTCAGGGTCTTTCATGACCTGATTTCCAGACGCGATTAAACCGTGGTGGATTTGGGGTGCTCTGGAATCGCGTGCCTGTCGTTCCACTAGTTGACCTTTATCACACTTCTCACAATTGCTTTCATTCTCGATATGGTGGTATGAGGACTGGAACAGGTAGTCCGTGTCCGGATTCGGGGCTGCGAATTTCCCCTTCATGTCTGGATTTTGCTCCAGTACATCCTGTACTATTCCTGCGAGACAACTGTCGGCTTGAGTCATCTCCCTCACCTGGAGGCCACTCATGTGCGTTAACAAAATCTGCGGCGGATAGTTCAACATCCCGGTTTGCTCGAATCGCCCGCCTCGAACTGCCTTCCCGTAATCATACTGAATAATACCGCTGTTTGGCCCGGCTGGCTTGCTGACGACTACATCGCCCAAGTGAATATGATTGGTACGATTCGGCACCCCTCCTCCAATCCCTACCATGAGTCCGTACTGAATATGACGAAAGGTTGAAATTAAATGGGACACGACGGTTGCAGCAGATACGGTCCCATAAACACCCCCTGGCAGACAGGCAATAACAACATGATGTCCGTTTAATGTACCAAGTACATAGGCGTTTGGGTCCGTGTGAGGCTGAGGAAGAGGTTCGTGGATATCATCCAGCATGGCCTCTGCCGCCGCCCTCTCCAGGGGTAAGGCACATATCCACGCAATCGTATAGTCACTATACATAAATCGCCTCATTGCTCCCTATCGTAACGAGGTCAGGGGCAAAGCACACGAATAGTGACTTATTCCCGCTAGTAAATCGCGTGGCAAACTGTACGAAGAGTGCGCGAACCTGATGAACACGGCCAGCAGGGTTCATCAGCTAAGAAACCTTCGGCAAAATGGGTTAGAGGGATCCCAGGGGATAAGCACTGACCGAATTGGCCGACCAAGTCTAACCTGGGAGATGATTCCAACGGCGTCTTCTCAATCTCACCCACGATTGTTGTTGTCAGGGGGTCACCCCGCGCGTGGAGGTTGGAGGCTGTGAAACCTCATCTGGCGCTAAACAACGATCCAATGAAATCTCCCCCTACAGGCGCCTGCGAGGCTGTATCCATGCCGTTAATCATCAAGCCTTGAGCAATGAACTCCGTTTCCCGCTTGCTGTTCAGATGAGGAATAGTAATTCTCCAGCGAGTGTACTATTAAGCAAGGAGCAAGAGTATCTAGAATTCTACCTGTTTACTAGAACTCGTCGTCAACACTAATTATCCGTGACTAACCAAGCATCATTACTGAAGTCTTTCTTGGCCTCTCGTATAGAAGTACCTTGTATACTTCGTCCCTCGGTTCAGGGACCGGACTCCATTCTGACGGCTCGGTCCGGCTCCGTCCTTCCCCTTGCCAACCAATCATGACTGGGTAAAACAGTTGAGGGCACAGTCGATGCCTCCAGTCGAATGAGTGATTGCCCCAAAGAGGTTAGAGGCTTTTGGGGTGTTGTTTAGTAGTGTCTAGCCGGTTCATTCTTTTCGGCTCTGTTCCTCTCGTTGCTCATCGACGGGTACTTGTAGGGATTCGATCCTTACACTTAACTCCTGTATCATAGAACAATTGTCAGTGTGCTGGGAGATGAATCACATTCAGCCAGCTGTGTTGTTTGCTCCTGGGGGAAGGTGCTGCCTGGTACCTTCCTCGCTTTCACCAGAGAACCATAGGCATTTCGTCATCTCTAAACATCGCAGACTGAGTCTCGGCATCACCCAAATACTGAGTGCTTTCCTTGTCACTCCAAGACGCGACATAAATCACAACAGGCAATTCTATTCCCGCCTCTCCTTCCAGGCCCATTATTGAGCAGGCCAACGGTTCTTCCGAGTTTCAGACCGAGAACAATGCCCGTAATCACCCTGTTGCCTCTCATCTCCGCTTGTCATATTTCACTCCTGATTCGTATTCTGGCCCTCATAATACAATCCCATGGGTTTCCTTTGCTCTGCGGCTGTTTCTGGTTACCGGAGGGCATAATCACCGCCGCCAGTGGGATAATTGACGAGAATGTTCCGCTCTTCATAAAGGTCTCTTACTGGGGGCTGTCGTTTGCTCAGATAGTTATCTCACTGATGGATAATCCACGCGATGATGGCATTGAGTGCCGACTCATCGATGATGTCTTGACAAAATACCGCCTCCACCGTTTGGCCGAACTGAATCGAATATTTGACCGGTTTCGTACACCCAGGCGAGATAGACGTGTTGTCGATGCGTTTGCGCGGTTATGGATACATGTACTAAAACATATACGCATGGTCTTCAAGTACGATATATACAATGAAACATATCGTCACTGTGGCAGGGATGATGCATCAAAAATTCCCACGTCAGACGCTCTTAGAGACTTCCGTCAAGAGATCCTTGAATATATCCAGAGCACTGACAGCTACTGCGAAGCCATTGATCTCTATCGCGAGGCCGTTGATCACTTCAGAACGCCTGCCGACAATCGCAGCGCCTCTAATGACAATCAATGCTGCGATGACCTCCACTTCCAAATAGAGGCCTTGGTTGAACGCGTTGAGGGACTACGGGATAGGTTCTCGAAGATGAGTGTTTGGAGGCGGGCCTGGTGTCGACCCCTCGTCGAGCATTTCAATGAGGGTCTGAAACCTCTGCTTATGGATGTCATTCTGGAGGAGCGTGACGGTCCAACCCTGGAACAGATGTTGAAATGGTCAGAGAAATAAACTCACATGTTACCTTGCTGTATAGCTCTTAAAAGGACCGACTAGTTATGCTCGGAGCCCATTGTATTACATTAGTTGTTATTTGGCGAATTCTGGTGTCCAGCAGTTAAACAGGTGTCATTCTTCCAAGAGTTTTAGCATTCGATGCTGTTCCTATACAGCTTAAAATAGCTTTGTATTCGAGTTTATTTTTTTGTTAGAGTACTGCTGTTTAGCGAGCATGGGCCATTATATATTTCGCTTTCGCAAGTTTGCTCACCAATACATCGGGTTCAACCGCTGAGATATGTTGTATGGTCTATGCGTTGGTTCTAGATTATGCAGTACTTCCTGTCTCAGTCTATCAGGCATCAGAGTCAAACACAATCAGGTACAAAGAGTCTCCGAGGTCGCCTGCGATGCTCTTGGAGTATGAGTGTGACATCATCGACATACCGCATTCGGCCATGCCTTCACCATAAGTGGGGGAACGGGGATTAGTAATAGAAACACCGCCAGTGAGTCAAAAGGAGGTGATCCGGTATCGGGGCCGACTATTGTTTCAACTTTACAGGTAAAACTCATTTAGCTGTTCTTTAATTGGTTCTGGATGCATTAAAATACAGATAGCGCAAGGGTTTGTGACAAAATAACAAGACAATACGCGATTTGTTTCTCCGCGGATCACGTGCGGCATGTTACCCCTCCAGTGCTGATTGATAAGAATTCGCTGACCAAGCGGCCGCCTGACACCTTCAATTGGAGATCTCTGATCCTGCATGATAATTATTACTGCTCCTCGTTATCTGCGTTTGAGATTCGTTTCTCCAACGATTTCATCTCCTCATCCATTGCCTCTCGCCTCGATTCCTCCCACCGCACCTAGTCGAAACGTCCTGACCAACCCTTCCCTGCCTTCGAGGCAGAAATTTGTCGATTGACCTCAATCCCACGTTCCTCCCTATCACTTTATACATAGAGCTGTTAGACACCATGGCTCCCTCTATCGTGAGCATCGATACAACGCCTGACTTCGACATGACGCCTGCTCCCTCAAAGCCGGTCAACGCTGGGAACCGCACACTGCTCCTCGCTCCTCCATCCATCGCCACCCAAGAGGATAAACTACGTGCGCTCTTCACAACCTACGACCGGAACACGACCGACCTTCAAATGCTCGACCGTGTCTCTGCCGGCTTTGTCTCCCTTCCGTCAAGCACATACGACCTCGTCCTCGTCCTCACAGACACAGATGGCACTCGCCGGTCCGAGGCCCTCCAGCTGCTCAAGCGGGAGGTTTATGCGGCCGTTATTCCAGCTATGAAGGGTGGTGCCAAGCTACAGACTCAAGACAACTTCTTTGGAGAGGCAGAAGAGCGGGAGGCTGTCCTGGCCGGACTCGTTAAGTCGCAGAGTGGATTCGAGAAGTTGGACGTGAGCACTGGTGTTGCAGTACCCTTGAAGCTGGGGCGGAAGAAGAAGACGGCTCCCGCCCCGACCCCGGCTCCGGCTCCGGCTCCGGCTCCCGTTGTGCAGCCGCCTCCGATCATCAGTTCTGAGGATAATGACCTGAATGATGATGACGATGAACTGATTGATGAGGATACTCTTCTGTCCGCGGATGATCTGAAGAGACCGATTGTACAACGTAAGTGACCGCCTAACCTCACTCTTGACGGTCAAACTAACCCGCTTTAGCCCCAGAATGCCGACCAAAGCCCGGCAAGAGACGCCGCGCTTGCAAGGATTGCACTTGTGGTCTAGCCGCTCAGATGGAGTCCGAAGACAAGGACCGCCGTGAGGCAGCTGACAAGGACCTGAACGTCATGAAGCTCGAGTCGGACGACTTGAACGAACTAGACTTCACCGTGCAAGGGAAGACAGGCTCCTGCGGTAGCTGTGCACTTGGTGATGCGTTCAGATGTGATGGCTGCCCGTTCATTGGTCTTCCGGCGTTCAAGCCAGGCCAGGAGGTCCAGATCCTGAACGATGTTGCCCAGCTATGATCTGTTTATGTTATGCTTGGATTGGTCAATGGAGCTCGGTTTTGCTTTGGAAGTTCCGTGGCGTTTAGCTGGATTTCGCTCTAGGTACCCTTAGATAAAATGGTTTATTGCTGGCATTGGGCGACTGGTCTCGGGTTTATATTTAGATAATGATACGATTTTTTCCATAACCATCCATCACTCTACTGTCAGTCGAGCAGGCTCTGTATCACCATCGCATTCGCAATAATGGAACATTGGTTTCAAAAATTGGTGATAATAACCGATATTATACTTCTCACCTTGGCGAATAGCCCCGAATGTTGTTGATGGGACCTCGGGCTGACTTGTGTGTTACTCCAGCTTGATCCCTTCCTCTTCACAACCATCGAGTCACCGGATCAAGGAATGAATTCACTCTTCGCTCTCCAGACTTCCTCTGTCTCGAATTTATTCTCTCCTCCCTTCTTCACTCACCACTCATAAGTTCTGGCGAGTCACAATTTCACTTGGTCCCCTCGCCCCTCGCCCCTCACCTCACACCAGCCCACCAACTCTTTACCTGGTCGACGCCGAGTCACCAGAATCGGCGCCATCGGATATGAGATGTCTCAGAACCCCGTGGCTGGCTTGACAACGCCCGACAAATTGGTCTGTGAAATTGCCGACGCCAAAAAACTTGTGGAACGGGACAGGCAGTTCCTCGAATCACGCACAGCTAGTGCATTCTAACTTGATTAGCCTCTAACAGTCCCTGAGAAAATACCGGCATACCAAGCCTTGATGTTCGCATGCATTTCCTGCACTGGATTAGCTTGGTTGCATACTTGGGCTCCTTCGCATCGGTGCCATTGACTTGTCCAGTATGTAACCAAACACCGCCCTGTAGCTCCGACTAGGGCTCAGACGGGTCCAGTAGATACGCGGTTCGTCGTGACTCGCGCTTACCAGTCGGAGTGGGCTCCCTGAAAACCTGGAAAAATGCATGGTATCCGGGAAGGCGAGCCTAACGTGCTGGCGGGATGATTGGCGTGTGCTCTGAACCACCGGAGTCAAATACACTGCTACTCTCCTTGGGCGTTTGAGGAATTCCTGGTTCTAGACCGCGCTGGCACACTTACACTCGTTTGGGCTGTGAATCCCTTTCTCTGTGAATCCCTCAGGCTGTAGATCTACCCGGCTGTGAATCTCCTAGGCTGTGAATGTCTATTGCTAGTACTTAATCCCCCCAAAGTCTCTACTTGATATCTGACTATCCATCTACAACGCATTTATCCCACGATGAGGTTTCAACCAACTCTCCTCCTCGCTGGCCTTGGGCTCATGACAACGGTCTTCGCCACGCCGACCAACTTTATCCGCGAGCGAACACTCGTTAAACGCGATGCTGCAGCAATCCAGAGCAACATTGCCAACATAAACAGCAAGACCATTGCGCTAGCAGACGACATCACAAGGTACACTGGCGGGGACACCTCAGCCATAGAAAAGACATCCACCGATCTTGTTGCTGCCATCAATGCTGGCACCGATGTTGTTCTTGGCGGGGATGACTTGACCTCAACAGATGCGTTGAGGCTGGTGGACTCTATTCAGACGTTGACAAAGAACGTCGACACTACCATCTCCGCCCTTATTGATAAGAAGGATCCGGTCGTCGATGCAGGCTCCGACCCATCGGTTTATGACCAGCTTCAGGGGCTGTTGGCCGCGGCCACTAGCTTTGCTGATGCTCTGACCAGCAAATTTCCGGAATCGCTCAAGGATACCGCCGATGAGTTGTCGTCTGGTATCAAAGCATCCATTCAGAAGGGCATCAATGCCTATGCTGCTGTTTCTACACCCACAACAACCGCGACCTCGACTACCTCGACTACCTCGAAAACAACGACTGGTACTCCTAGCCCAACCCAGACGACGACAACTCCGTCCCCTACTCGCACCCCGACCACGTCTGGGCCAGACGAGACAGGCACGTCCACTCCGTCCGAGACCGGTACAGAGACTCCTCCCTCATCAACCAGTGATCCCTGTGAAACCGGCACCGGGACTCTACCATCCACGTCGGAACCGTGTGACACTGATACTGACAATCCGCCTGAGTCAACAGACTCGGAAACGGTGAACCTCCCTGTACCTACTGGCGGCTCTGGCTCTGACTCTGGCTCTGGCTCTGATTCCGACAATGGATCTGGCTCTGACTCCGACGCTGGATCTGGCTCTGATTCCGATGCTGGCTCTGGCTCTGGCTCTGGCTCTTCTGGCTCTTCTGGCTCTGGCTCTGCTGGCTCTGGCTCTGCTGGCGCTGGCTCTGATTCCGACACTGGCTCTGCTGGCTCTGATTCCGTCACTGGATCTGGCTCTGGCTCTGGCGCTGGCTCTGATTCCGACACTGGCTCTGCTGGCTCTGGCTCTGATTCCGATACTGGCTCTGGCTCTGCTGGCGCTGGCTCTGATTCCGACACTGGCTCTGCTGGCTCTGATTCCGACACTGGATCTGGCTCTGACTCTGACACTGGATCTGGCTCTGGCTCTGACTCCGGCGCTGGCTCTGGCACTGGCTCTGATTCCGACACTGGCCCTGGCTCTGCTGGATCTGGCACTGGATCTGGTGCTGGCTCTGGTGCTGGCTCTGAGTCTGGATCTGAATCTGAGTCTGACTCCGGGACGGGTACAAGCCCTGAAACGTCCGAGTTTACTGGAGCTGCCGTTGTGAACACCCTCAAGCCTTCCCTGGCTGGTGCGATTGTCATTGCAGCCGTTATTGTCGGGCTCTGAACATAGTGTAACTGGTAGCAATTATTTGTTAATGTTTACTCATAATGTCGCTCCAGTGTCATCTATCATTAAAATATTTCTTTAGTCCGTTATGTCTTCCAAACTTTATGATTATAAACCATACACAGTCCAACCTTAGACCGTTCAGTAGATACCTACGATTAGATATACCTGCCTATCTCCAAACATGCCTACTACCTCCAATCCGGGCCTAGAGTCTCACAGCCCTCCGTATCCCCTTACCCATATCGACACCAACAGGACTTCCACCAATACTCCTGGCAAACTCAATATCTGCCTTTGTATCCCCAACAACAACAATGCCCTCACCCGTCTCAAGCCAAGGTGCCACATGTCCTATCCTCCCGTAGCCTCGGTCACAGAACATTCGGAAAACTCGCCGGGGCCGGCTTTCGCTCAGCTCCTGGTACCTGTCTTATCACTGATAATCAGGCTTTCAGGAATATGCCCATCCAGCCCATTATTTGCCAGCGCAGTCTGAACGGCAGCGACGCCCTTGTTGCTTACAATGGCTATGGGTATATCACTTTCCTTGGTTTCGTGTAAGAGCGATCGGGCATCGGGGTAAGCGGTTATCAGGCCCTGACCGGCTGATGCATGGATATTTCGGTACGTAGCTATCCAGACTTCAATTTCATGTTCAGATAGGGTGTCAGGGCTTGAATGGAACGGGCGAAATGTATCGGCTAGACCGATTCCAGAGGAAATCTGGGACTCGATAGCTGATCCTGGTGGTTAGTGTTGGAAAGGGTTCCGTCAAAGTCGAGAATCATGGGAGCTGGTTGGGGCATTGTGGGTGGACTGGAGAGGTCGACACTACGGACTACTCCGTACGGAGACAAGGCAGGTGATATTAAGGGTCCTCGGCACGTGCGCGAACAAGCTATATTCTGCCGCCTAGCGCATGCCTACACCGCCCTCCGGCATCACATTCACCTCCAAGCGTCCCATTCCTCAACACCCCACATTCTCCCGACCAGCTCTCTCTCTCTCGTCCACCAAAATGGCCACATCCACGGAAACGAAGATCGTCTACATCGGCGTAAGCTCTGCATTGCCTGAAGTCTCGCTTTTACTGACCCTTTTAGATTCTCCGAAACGCACAACCCGACCCGATCGAGCTATGTTGCGAGCGGGAGCTGAGCAGCTACTCCCGTTTCACCCGCGGGAGCATCTCAGAATTCACAACCATGTTTAGCAAGATCCTGACGGGGCACGTTCAGAATAACAGTCGAAAGGAAGTTCAT
The DNA here is from genome assembly GCA_025768905.1 of Aspergillus sp. MA 6041. Lineage (NCBI taxonomy): Eukaryota > Fungi > Ascomycota > Eurotiomycetes > Eurotiales > Aspergillaceae > Aspergillus > Aspergillus sp. MA 6041. The sequence continues at coordinate 475,840 of JAMFNV010000013.1, read as the reverse complement.
GAAAAGGGTATGTTTTGATTCCGGCATGATTCCTGGAGTATTCAAGCGCCTTTTTTCTGTTTGAGCCTGTTTAGGGGCCAGGGAGCGTCTCTAACGACATTCAACTTAGAATTTGTCTTCCACGTTTACTCTAACAATGATGGCATCACCGGTGTTGCTATCACCAACGAGGGATACCCCTCCAGAATTGCTGCTGGGCTCATCGGCAAGATCGTCAACGAATTCTGCGTCGATAACCGCAACGCAAAAACTGCGACCGGACCTGTCCCTTTCCCGGCCCTCAAAGAGTACATCGATAAATACCAAAGACCCCAAAATGTGGATAACATCACCCAAATCACCGAGCAGCTTGAGGATACAAAGGTTACTTTACATAAAACCATCGAGAGTGTAAGTCTTGCCTTCTCTTATCTCCATCCTACGCTTCCACTGTGGACACTTTCCCTAACAGTGATTTGCCCAGCTCCTGGAACGTGGTGAGAAACTCGACGATCTAGTCCAGAAGAGTGAGGGTCTCAGCTCTCAAAGCAAAATGTTCTACACGAGCGCGAAGAAGCAGAACTCCTGCTGCATCATCATGTGAATCACGAACCAGCGTCCATTTATGCCACATTACGATCTCTCGCTCTCTCTATATTTACAGGACTTTATTTCTGGCGACCTCGTTACATCCTTGAGCTTACTATCCTTTCGCTTACTTGGCCTACTATGTCTGAATTATGCATGATGAAGAGATTTTCGCGCTACAACTCCTTGATATCCTGAGTCTCTGTTGGTGTTTGAAGATGACCACAATAATGATGATAATTATATAAGTAGCTCCGCTTCTTCGCTTCTCTCCACTCTGGCAGGAATCTGCAGGTGCTTTTTAAATAACGTCCTCTTCGGCATCATATGTCGTGTATGCTAGATAGAAAGCACATGGATGAACAATTGGCAATTTTTTTTTTTATCAGATCTGTCCGAAAAAGAATTACTATCTATTAAAACTGAGTGTTGTGTATCAAATTAACAACTCCCGCAATGCAGTCCATCGATCTGTCTAGTCAACGTCGCAAATTCAAATGCAGTGGAAGGTTCAGAGGGGAGATCGAGAGGGCGGGGGTAATCATCAAAAAAGGAAGAAACCAGATAGAAACAAAGTAAAGATTATCTATACAGCGCTCAACATCGCTCATATAAAACGAATCAATCGGCTAGGAATGTAAGCAGAGCTCAGCTAGCTTACTTCATTTACTCCTCCGCCTTCTTCGAAGCCTTTGTCCTCAACTTCATGAGCCCATACACCAACGCGTAACTGCTGATGACGAAGAGCCCGACGAGCGCCGTGTCCCGCCATCCGTAGTAGTAGTCCTTCAAGTTCAGACTATACAGGTAGTCGCTTCCACGTGTGTACTGGCAGACCTGGCATTGGGCGGTAGCATCTGGGTTAACCAGGTTGGCGCGGGCACCCATGCCCTGCATGAAACCCGAGAGGTACTCGCGACAAGTCGAGCCGTTGGGTGGGTCGAATGTAGCGAACTCTGCTTCGCGGCACTTGATGTCCGTGTCAAAGACGGTGAATGTAAGGAGACTGCCCATGAGGTAGTTGAAGGGGTTGAGGTAGTAGATCCAGTAGCGCCAGAAGGCTTGGATCTGGGCGTAGGGGACAAGGACACCGCAGAAGGAGACGAGGGTTCCGATGACGAGGGGGTTTGTGAGGGTTGCGAAAACGGCGTTGGGCGCGTAGGCGGAGATGAACTGGCCAATTCCGGTGTAGAGACCCTCGTAGAGAAGCATGACGAAGAAGACAGCACCGGCTTTGTCAGAGCTTGTGGGGAGGCCGGTTTGGTAGTAGAAGCAAACGAAGTAGAGGACTGCGCATAGAACAAGGTAGGGAAGTTCGGAGATGATGAGACCTGTTACAAAGGCAATCCAGGAGTACATTCTGGATTTCTTTTCACGGGCGTCGTAAATGTCGCGGCGTTCAATGAACATTGGCTGGAGTTGAGCGATGGCGCCTGGAGCAACGAAGATGAAGTTGAACAGGGAGAAGAGCTTCAGTTGTAGCTCAGTAACAGATTCACCCATCTTCCAGAACGAGAAACCGTTGAACAGAGCAGAACCAACGTGCAGCGCGAGCTTATTGTTGACATAGTCAGTATTTCGGTAGACAGCAAGACAAGTCCTCTTGGTGACGATCACAGTCTGTTGCCAGAGCGGCATAGCGAACTCATGTCCATCATCAACAGTTCCCGCTGGCTTCGAAGATGCGTCACTAACAATCCGATCGAGTTCCTGTTTTGCGTTTGTGTGCTCGGGAGACGCCTTCCAAATCTCATGCCAATCGCGGCCCTGTGAGAGAGTCCCAGAGACGACGTCGATCATGTGTTCAGCAGGGTTGGCATTGGGAGGGCAGGGAGCGCCATGACGAGCAAAGTAGTCCTTCACAGTGGAGCCGTTATCACCAATGTCACCGAAGTAAACCATCTTTCCACCCTTGGCAAGGAGTAACAAGCTGTCGAATTCGGCGAAAAGCTGAGCAGAAGGCTGGTGAATTGTCACGAGCACAGCCTGGCCGACATCAGCCAATTTTCGGAGGAAACGAACAGTGTTGTAGGCAGATTGGCCGTCAAGGCCGGATGTAGGCTCGTCAAGGAAGATCAGAATACTGGGCTTAGACACTAGTTCGACACCAATGGTGACTCTCTTGCGCTGTTCAACGCTCAGTCCAGCGCCGATGCGACCAATAAGGGTGTCAGCGATATCGTGCAGTTCCAAAAGATCAATAATAACATTAACGTATTTCAGTTTTTCCTCGCGGGGTGTTGTGCGTGGCTGTCGTAGAAGCGCAGAGAATTCCAAAGCCTCACGGACAGTAGCATAAGGTTCGTGGACATCGAGTTGTTCACAGTAACCTGCCGAGCGCTGGAAAGAGATGGGAAGCGGGCGTCCGTCGACTAAAACCGATCCGTGGATTGTACCAGCAGTCTTGCGTTGAGCAAGGACATCGAGCAAGGTTGTCTTCCCAGCACCAGATGACCCCTATACACTTGTTAGCTGTTATTCAAAATTCGAGATAAGGTCACATACCATAAGAGCGCCCAGCATGCCTGGCTTCACCCATCCGTACACCTCGTTGAGCAACTGACGATCCCCAGACGGGGTCTTGACGGTATAACTCAGATCCTTCCAGGTAAACACAGAGGTATTGCGGACAAGCTGGTTGTCAATTTCGCTCGAATCCTGTACGCCGCCCTCCTGGGTCTTCTTGGAGGACTTCTCGTTTGGCTGGGATTCTTCATCCTTGCGAACGTTCTGGCGGTTTCGCTCCACACTTTCACGGGGGATCAAAAGGGATGGGCCGTCCTCGGAGGAACCCTTCCAGCGAGTGGTAGCGACAATGGTAACAAAGACGAAAAGAGCCCACCAGGCCCAGAGGATTCCAAAGTTACGCCAAATGTGGGAGCGGCTGTACGAAAGCGATGCCAGGTAGTTGTCACCAGTAACATAATTCATGCCAGGGATAGCACCTCCAACACCAGTGCAAGACTGAGTGGTAGCGTTTTCGTAGCCCGGCCCGCTGGGGACAAGGTTGGTGCCCACACATGGAATAATCTTGCCCTTAAACTCGTTGGAAAGCAAGGCGTCAAAGCCATAGGCGAGCGGATCAATCCAGTAAATCCAAACAAACCAAGGGTGCATTTCCGGCTTCCGAATCATATAACCAGTGTACATAATCAGAGCCGAAATAAGGAAACCCGAGACCTTGGACGCATCATCAAATGTCTTGAAGGCGGCTCCACAAGCTCGGAAAACCGCAGTCATCGCCTATTAGACATAAGTATATGGGTTTGATCGGGTTATGTTGTGTCGAGCTTACCATTGTAGTTGCGAATACCAAAACCCAGTAGGTAAAGAATGTTCCCGCGTCCATTTCAAGACCGACCATGAAATAAACAGGGAGCGCGAAAATAGTGACTTGGAATATCAAAACAGGTATATCCGCGGCGATCTGCGCAAGACAAAAGGCTGCGGGGTGGAAAAATGCGAAGGATTTGTGTTTTATCAGCACCGGTCGTCCTTGGAATGAATCCGTCACTTCAGACATAGCCAGGAGGGAATTATAGAGCAGAGAGAAGAACAGAGCACCAGATTTGACAAAGAGACCACCCGAGTTGTTGGGGGCGTCGTAGAAAAGAGAACCTGCAATCAGAGCCTGAATGAAAGTCGACACCTGCTTGATGATGAACGTGGCTTTGTCACCCCACAGGATTTGGTATTGTCGCATGATACAAATCTTGACTTGGTTGATAAAGTCAACTGTAAACGGGCTGCTCCTGGGAAGCTGCTTCGCTTTTTCCTCGGAAACAGCCTGCTTGAAATCTTCTGTCCTTTGCTTGGCGAATTCGCTGTCAGGGTAGTCGTATTGGCTGATCATGTCTGATTTCACCACAGACTTGTCGTACTCCTCGAGCATGGCGTTGGCATTCCGGGGAAAGCGCGCCTCGAACCCGGAGCGGATTTTACGCTCAGTTGGAACGGTAACACCGGTCAAGAAGTCAGCGACATTGGAACCATCGCGGCAGATGAATCCGAGAGCCTCCATATAGGGCTTAGCTTGGGTCATTGGTCCGTAGTAGATCTGCTTTCCCTCATCCAAAACCAAAACCTTGTCGAAAAGATCATATATGCCGTTGCCAGCTTGATATAACGTGACGATGGTGGACAAGCCCAAGACATCGGTCATGGCGCGGACAGCCCTAGTCCACTCAAGGGCGGTGCTGGCGTCGAGACCTCGAGTGCTGTTATCCCAGCAGAAGACAGATGCGCGAGTAGCCAGGCACTCGATGATTGAAACACGTTTGCGCTCACCACCGGAAACACCCCGGATGAATTCATTACCGACCTGCATCTTTTAGCTCGGCTGGACCAAAAGAGGGAAATTGGGAATTACCTTTGTATCAACAGTGTGTGAGATGCCCATTGACTCGAGCAAGAACTTGCGGGTTTCCTCACGCTGGGCCTCCGCCGACTCAACCCCGCTCGGTAGCCGGTACGGGACCTTCAGTCGCGTTGCAAAGTCCATGGTCTCGCCCACGGTCAAACTCGGAAAGAACAGCTCCTCCTCGGTGTTCATGACAATCTGGCCACGATACTGAGTGGCTTCTTTTGCCGTCATGGACCCGTACCGAACGTCTCCTTCGACAGACTTGTAGCCGAGTCGTTGGTTGGCGAGCATTTTCAGCAGAGTCGTGCAACCTGAGCCTGGGCGACCCAGGACCAGGAGCATCTCGCCTGGTTTCACGCAGCCGTGACTGTTGTCGAGAATAGTTCGCAGCGGAGGCTTGTTGCGGGATTCTCCGATCAACTTCGGGACGTTGAACTGAGAGAGGAAGTTTTCTTGGACAGCGGCCTCTGCGCTGACAACCTCAACGCTGAGGTTATTCCATGTGACACCTAATTCCCGACGCTTGAACCCGGACTGTACTTCGCGTTCATGCTGCTCCTTCACTTGAGGCATCAAAGTCCATCCGTCGGCGCGGCTGACATTTTGGCCCGGAGTCGGGGAGGAGGAATCCTCACCCAAGACAGTGGTTGCACTATCTGAATCCCTGCTCACCATAGTCTCCCTAGACTCATGGGGCCCGGTCGTGTCTTCGACCTTGAGGGAAGACATGGTGGCGTAGTAATCGCAGGCGGATGCGTCGTGAAAAGGAAATTCTCAACGATCAGCAACCGTGCCGGGGGATTGCCTCAGAAGTATATAAACACCCGCCTGGGATGTGGGTCAGAAGCCATGACCCAGAGCACCTGAAAAGACAGCAAACGGGACATGAATCTGCCCGAGCCCGGGCCCTGGGGGTCCACATGGCTCTCCTATTTCCGATATTGTTGGTCGATAAGGCAAACACATCCGCTGAGTCAAAGGTGGAAACCGCAGACGTTCTCGCACGAAGCGAGGAAGGGCAGTGGAGCACAGCCATCTTACAGTCAGATGGAGCAATCCGGAATTGGTTTGTCAGTCGACGCAGCAGAGACTTTTTTTCTGACCATTTTCTTGACTGCGCCGAGTCGAGAGAAAGAGAGATTGTGGGTCAGCGTCGGCGGTCGGAGCTGGAGCTCCGAGTGAGAGTCCGACTCTAAGCCGCTGAGTAAGCGGCTTTCAAATGCCGCAGCCAATCGGACGGGTCTGTTAGCCCGGTATGTCCGACTCCGATGAGTCAGCGGAGGCTGCAATCTGCCAATCTTGGCAGTTTATGGCAGTTTGACCTGAAAGGCTGAAACCACAACCACGCCTGAGGCGTCCTCGACTGCTCGTATCAGAGTTATCTGATCAACATCATCGCACCCGAAGGGCAGGGATGTTCCCGGCATCTGCTCTTCCTTAGCTCACTCATACTCGGCTTTTGACGTCTCGCCGATTAACGCCGGATTGACGCTGGAAATTTTGAGCAGAAGGCTATCAGTTCTATCAGTTCGCCGACAACTGGCGTCATCGTTCGCCTTCTGAGCTTGTCCTGCATGTTACCTAATTCTGCAGTCTGTACATACAGTGCACTGATCATATGCACGACTATCGAAAACCACGTGTTATTTCGTAACCGGGCTCCTCCACGTTGGGCTGGAACTGCCATGAACTCCTTGCTCTTTGCAGCTCCTGGCCATGTGGTGAGTCACGGAATTCTGTCTAACATGTCTCGTTCTCGCATTGACTAAGGTTTCGGACTCGTGAACAATTCCAAGGTTGGTATCCCTGGCAGTGATCCAGCCTCTGTCAACCACCCGGATTCGATATCCAGCTCAATGGCACTGTGGAGACCCGCCAAGCATGAGAATTCATCCGTCAGCCCTTTGCGTGTGGAGGTTTCCCGCGAGGTTTCCCGTTTGATCTTTTGGCCAGTTCGAGATCTTCATTGGCGTGCTCGGACATGGATTTTGCAACGTCGCTGGTCCGATCTCCGACTGCTGATCTGACTGCGTGCTGGTTACTCAATCAACAATATGTCAGGAAGCTGGAACAGCCTCGGAAAGCTCAAAGGCGTCAGCATTTGCGCTTGCCGCTTACCAATCGCTACTCTCGAACCTGAGATGAGGTTCTTGTATTACCAGATCGGAAAGAAAATCGTAGCCTAAAATGATATTTGTGAAGGACTGAAGGCTACGGACGGACGGATACCCTGGTCCGCAGACACTATGGGGGATGACTTGACCCTATCCTTAGTTCCTTATTCCTGAGACCTGGACCCTACACTAAGTATCAGTCTCTTCAATCGTCGGAAATTACTTCACGGTACTGGCCCGCAATCGGCTTCCCGTCGTTATCTCCGAGTCCGAGCCTGACTGGCCTGGGTGTTTGGGAGTGGCAGCCTAGCAGGGTTCCTGACATGCCGTTCCCGCCGAACCCTGTGTTGGTGTTTTCTATTATTATTTATTAATGATTTAAAATATAATAACGCCATCATTATAGCAGTGATCTCAGGCCCCGAGTATCATCGCCACAGCTGAACAGGTTCGTTCTAAAAACAGCTATCGTAACCCAGAGTATGGCCCAGCCCTTGTCTCCATCTCTATATATCTCAGCCTCAACGTTTGTTACGCAGTAATAGGATAGGGATTCCCCAACCGCGATGGTTTAACACCATTGATTCATCTATTTTCGATAACCTTGCAATTTCTTTGTTGCTGAGCCCACTCAAAGAAAAACGCGTCCCGCCGTAATTCTGGGATTAATCCTCGCCTGTGTAACCCATCAATAAATAACCAAAACATCCCCTCCCTATGCGCAAAACACGGCCACAATGCTGACTGCAGCTATCCACGTGGCTTAGCAAGAGAATCCGGAAAATACGCTTTCATCAACCCTGCTTCTCTGAAACGCGATCTAAGTAACGCCATCAAACTTTGCCGTAGTACACCCAAAATCTCACAGCTTGGCCATAGAGTCGGGGCGTTGGCATTGACCCAGCATCAAGCCAGCCTGCGTCCTTGTGGAATATCAACGTCATTTGACCAACATCTGGCGGGATTTTCTTACAAAGGGCGTTTAGTTGCACAAGCACCAAACAAATAGCGGTGGCCCGCTCCATCGCGCAGTGGAATATTGTCAACCGAGGCCCCGACAGTGGAATATCCAGACAAGATAGATTTATACTACCTACAGTCTAATATATTCGTAGCGTCGACTCGAAAGACTAAAAAAAAAGCCACAAGATAACATCACGGACAGCACAGTACACGTTTCCAACATAGAAGAACCTTCATTCCGATCGACGATATCGCCATCTCCAATCACTCACTGGCGAGCAGCTAGATATTTCCCACTCATACCCCAGTAAACCGACTCCGCTCACGCAGTCTCGCCCCGAAGAAGTAAAGCAAATATATACCTACGATGCAGAGGACACTCAAACTCGCAAGCAACGTTGCACCGCCCGAAACCTTGATTGCATCAAACATCGGCCGGGAGAAAAGGATCCAAGTTCCCGCCAGGAGACTGCGCGCGAAGCCATTGGCGGCGAAGAGGGAGCCTGCGTACCGGGGGTATGTAAATGGGAGGTAGATGAACATGCACTGGGTGATGATGAACACGCCGCACATGCTGATTGCGATGCCGAGAAGGCCGGGTATCCAGTGAATTTTGGGATTGGCGGTCCATGCTGGGGATACTGGTTAGCTTCAAGCTTATAGCTATAGTGGTAAATGGATTAGAGCGTACCGAATATGTATAGACCAATAGGAATCAGCCATGTCGCGAAGAGACCCGGCCAGATGCGTGCCTCTGGAGGAATGGGATCGAGATGGCCTAGTTGTTCGGGGGCGATGAAATAGAAGTAGCAGCATAACAGGACTACTGCCACGCTCAGACCAGACAATACTGAGAGAAAGGCTAGGCCCTGCTCGCCCAGATTGAAACCGTATATATCACCATAAACGAGCGGGAAGGACTCAAAGGAGTAGGAAATGCCGTATGTTAGGGCTGTGTAGAACGTGGAGAAGAGTGCTGCGGGATCAAGAGCATTGATTTCCCACGGCTTGATGAGAGCATTGAAGATAACTTCTCGAGGGCTCATCGTAGACTGGCGTATCTCCGACTCCGAGTTGATATCTGTACGGCCTGTTTGGGTGCCCAAGCGTTGGGCCCGACGGAGCAGTATATTATCGGACGATGTCTCGGGCATGGCCAAGAACATTATGACCATTGTTGGAGCGGATAGCCAGAGTAGTTCCCAAGAGCTCCAGCGCCAGTCCATCCTTTCGACTGCAAATCCAGCGACGAGTGGACCGAGAGCCTGGTGTACACTGTCAGTAACCACGTAGACTGTTCGGGGTCTTGAAACATACTGGCCCTAGAGTTGCTCCGCCACCCCATAGAGCAATTACATAGGGCATTTCGGATGCACCATAAAAATCACCATAGCTTGCTCAAGCTGTAGCAAGGCAAGGCGAGCCAAAGAAGCCGAGGAGAAAACGTAGAATGAGAATGCCGGCGACATCATCCACCAGAGCCATTGGGATACAAAGAACGACAAAGATAAAATAAGTTGTGGTGTGTGGCACTGTCCGCCCGATAGTCGGAATTTCAGACAGAGGCGAGAAGAGCATAGGGCCTAGTCCGTAAGCGAGTACATACATGGTCAGTCCAAGCGAGGCGACGATATTACTGACACGTAGATCTCCATGATGTCCGGTGTACTAGCAGTGTATAGTGATGAGCCAATGTAGACCGAGAAAGTGTAGACGAACAACAACACCGCAACCCAGAGCTTCTTTCCAGATGACCAGTTGTGAGGGTTATCTTGGTCATGCTCGCCGTACCAGCCGATCACCGCAACATTGACTTCCTTGTTGGCCCGCTCGATATCGCCGTTTGACCCATCGTTCGAAGAGGATGAATCGTGTATCCGGATTGGTTCGAGATATCCAGCTGGGACTTGGAAACTGGGCTGCTCCTCAGGGTATCTAGCCAACTTCGTGCCACCAGCTAAACGTAGAAGTTGTCCAAAGGTAGAGTCTCGGATGATATCCCACATTATAAAAACGAGAAGCTTGCAACAATCAAAGGAAGCATAGGTAGAGGCTTGGAGGTGGACATGGCCGACCTCTGCATGGGCCAGCAATTATATACTCAAGACATCATCATTCCGCTCCTCCAGCTATTCATTGCATACTTTCCGTTGATATGGGAGGCGCGCAAAGCTAGATGGAAGTGGTTAGCTTTGCGCGATAACAACCAATAAACACACGAAAAACCTCGCATTCCTGCTATGGATCCACCTTTCTTGTACCGAAGTTTGAAGGCAGCGAAGACAGACAGAATAATAATCCCAGTTCGGCATCTGAGCCAACGCGCAGAAAATCATGAACGGGCGCTTTATACCTTCCGTAAGCAGCCTCCTTTCAAATTGGAAAAGAGAGGAAGAGCAGAAAAACAATAAGAAAGTGCAAAACTTTGATGGGGTCACCCGGGATTGAACCAGGGACCTTTCGATTAAGGATGAGTGAAGTTAAACTTCAGTCGAACGCTACTCCCGCTGAGCTATAACCCCATGACTTATTAATAATTTTGCAAAATTGCCAACACTTTCCAGGTGACTGCTGGCGAGGCCTTTGGCATCACTTTCTACCAGAACTTAGGTTGCTAGATGAGTTTTGAGCAAGGACGGGGCTTTCGCTGGGTGCGACTGGTGGGGTTAAGCCAAGTGGATAGTGCCAAACTTGTTATAGGTAGGGCTAGAGTAGCTTGTCTGAGTAAAGGCGTGCAGTCTTTTGGACAGGTCCACCAGTATGCGCGGGGGCGTTACCATTAGCCAGTCAATTGTGAGTGCATTTCTTTTCTGCTTTTGTTTTTAGCAAGAGACTCTTGGCTGGTCGAGGACTCCTAAGTGCTAGCTGGCATTCGCAGACGGTATCCTATCGGCAACGCTATAGGATCGCAGCATCCCCACAGCCGTTACAGCAGTTTGTCGGATATATTCAGGGACATCATTATGCCTGGACTCGCTATTGGCTTTGTAGTTCCCTCTGTCTGTCAACGGGATGGAGTAACATGCCCGCCCAGATGAGGATATGTCCTTCCGCCATTCCCTGGAATGGCAAGCTGGTATGCCCCTGAACAGAAGAATATGTCAGACACTTGACATAGGGATATCTATGAAGGTGAAATTACCTTTGACATAAGCGTTGCTTGTCCAATGCCCATAGCTTTCCCAATCCAGGCAAGACACTTTGTCATGTAGGTATGAATTGGCGAAGGCACAATCGAGCAAGTAGCCAGCACGAATAGAGGGTGCAACAGTAGTAAGTATCCGACAGCGCGGCCAATGCGTGGAGAACTATTAGACCACAGAATGGTTCGCTCGTAATCATGCACATTATCGGCAAGGTGGTATGGAATCGACGCAATTATATCGTTGATTAGAGTATGCGCCTGCCGTTCCCATCTTGTCACAGCGTCTGTCTGAACGGTGCCTTTTATCCGCGATGTTAGGCGGATCAAGATGTCCAATAACATCAAGTATGTTTTCCGATATGTGTTCACGGCCGCTGCGACGTATATATCGAAATAGGAATGTACTGCACCAGCGCGAGCAAAGGGGCATGAAGAAGATTCGGCATCCTTCTGGGTGATATGGCCCACTATATTAGGCTTCCATGAAGCGTCTTGGTTGGTACTCCAATGCGAGAATGCAACGTCTATGGCAAGTGCATCATAAAGAGTCCCCTGCAGCTCATGAAGCGTGGTTTCTGGATTCTGTAGCTGCGTGTCCGCACGTTCAAAAAGTGGGTGGCATTTTATGAGAATGGAATCTAAATTCCGCACATTGTTATTCCGCGCGGGTGCACAGAGAACGCCAGGGTTATCATCATTCTATCATTAGATTAGCACAGAAGAAAACCCGACGAGGGAATAGTAGGTACGAACCTGGAGGGTGCGTTTAATGAGCAAAGGGTTGGCCACCTGAAACCATTGTGTGCTTGACAGCAGATCAAAAGGGGAATTAGGACTCAGAAGCAGAGCGCAGACCCCTCGGACATGGGCAACATGTTTGTGCTGCCCAGGAAGGGGCTCACCGCTGCTGACTATCTCATACAGACCTAGTAGAATAGCAATCACCAGTGCTTCCACGGTGGGTTCGCCCATCTGGCAGCCCTTTAGTCAGGTTTGGAAGGAATTGAGTATGCTGACATACTGTTTCCTCGCATTCATTAGAAGATCAGGTCGATCTAATCGATTACCTACAGTCGCCCAAGCGACAATCTCAACCGCTTGGACAAGGGGGATGGGCTTTGGCAAGGAGGGATGGTAAGCCACCAAGGAATCCGCGGGACACTCAGGTATCTGCAGAGCAGCTAACATATTGGTCAAGGAAAAAGCCAACTGGATCCTCTGTGATTGATATCTCGCGGGCTGGCAGAGAGGAAGATTGGACGGCACAGTCATAGGAGCAGCATAGTGGCGGAAGCGTAAGTCGTCATAGCTCCTATACCCGAGGCAGTCTTTCCCTGCCTTTATACAACGTCTGCATGCCTACCCATTGGAAGAATTCAATATCAGGCTGTGTTCTGTTAAGAGTAACGGCGCACCGAGGGGTCTTACAGGGCGACCCTCTTAATACTAAGAGGGTTAACTTAACAATACACTTGTAAAGATCAAAGAACAATTTACCTTCTTTCGCCGTTTCCTACAGGTCTCGCAAGCATGAGAAACGCCGTAATTCATCATTCCGGATTTGGTACTTTGATTAAGGTGGATGAAGGATGGAGGAAGTCGACGCTCGACGGACAAAGGGTGAATCAAATGACGTCAGCTGATGTATGTATCTATGTACACTGTTCTGTGAAAGCCGTCATTAAGAGCACCAATGTTCCTATTAGAGACATTTTCAGTTCTTGAGTCAATATTTGTCGTTGGTCTCGAATAAATCTTGTCTCCGATCCCGGCCACCCACAATACCCACGTAGCCACCTCTACGCATTTATGCCCGCATAGGGAACCTCACCTCGCAAGGAATCTACTTTACTCCAGTCACATCGGAGTAATCAAGTCCATATTAGACTAGGCGAAGCTCAAATGAGATTGCCGAATAGAGCTCAAGCAACTTGGGGACAGGATATATATTCTTGACAGATGTGACCGAAAGCAGAAATATAAAAAGTCCATTAACTCCAGGAAATGAAACAGGCGCAGAAACCTAGCAGCAGATGGGCTACATTGCATTTCGTGCGAAGAACGAGCAGCATATGAAGAAGCACTAGATTAGGTATAAATGCCGTGCATAGTTAAATAGGCTGGAGGTCCTCAGAAACTTCAACAAGTTTATGTTGTTGTTGCGGGATAGAAAAGACATAACCGAAAAGGAAAGACATTTATCGAATGTACTCTAGTGCAGAAGAACAAAGTAGGTATCCATGTACACGCGTATATCGTTAGCTTCGTAAAATTTGAGTAGCAAAGTAAACCCTAGAAAGTGATGAGCATCGGAGTCAGACAAATAACGGACTGAATGGCGGATTCTCAATGGTATCCATGACCTCAAAGATGTTTTGTTCAAGATCATCGGTCCAGCCGTATGTATCGTCGTCACTATCTGTGGATAGGTGTCTAGTTTTGTTGTTGCCTTTTGACGGCGTTTTGGGTTCATCGGGCTCCGGCGGAGGGCTAGAAGATCGAGCGTGTGCTCCAGCATGATGGGTGAATAGACCGGCTCTACCACTATTTAAGGCCCGGGATATTGCTGGGTTATCTGTCCGTGGAGGATTCATACATCGATACTTGCCGGTCGTCGATGATACTGCCGGCGGTTGTTTACCGGGAGGGGTGATTGGTTTCGTTGGCGAAGGCGAATTACGTTGTAACTGTCGAGCAGGTGGTGCCATAGAAGAGCTGAAGCTGCTTCTATTACTATCAAGGGCATTTGACGCGAATGGATCAAAATCTGTAGCAGGCTTGTTTTTTGGAGCCGGTAAAACATCATCGAACAGTCGTCTCCTCGGCATGGCTCTCGGAGCAGAGCGAACAGCTGGAGCTGGAAGAGCAGTATTGCCAGTCTGAGTCGCCGCATCGACATACCCCTGCCTCGGCTTCTTCGCAGACCTTGAGATAGACGAAGGAGTCGGTTCTATCATAAGATGTTAGAGCAGTCCTATGGCGTGAACGCCGCGGGGGGTACCATTGTCCGCCAAATCTCCAACACCACTATCAAACGACTGCATGCCCGCCTTTCGCTTCAATGTAGTCGGAGGGGTGTACTGCCCAAATATCCGGATATCGACCTGCTTGCGTGGTGTTCGAGGAGATTTCATTGTTGGTGGCATTAAGCTTCGCACACATTCTTGCTCGTCGAACCATATCTTTGTTTGGCAGCGGGTGGGATCTTGGGAGAATTTCGAGCAAGCGTAGACTAAGTGAAGTCAGCATCGCTTGGCTAGGGCTTGGGTATACAGCAGAGTTTATTACACCGGGTTCCGTAGTAAGGACTTGTTTTCTTCTGAACGAGAAAGTCTTTCATCCGAAAGCCGCAATCGCAAATGAACTCGTCTTCTTCGTCAACCCGGACATTGTTAAATGTGGATCGGAGGGCATTAGTCGGCATGACAGACGAGTAGAAGCCGGATGTGAAGTGGAACTATGAAGCTGAACATAAGGTCGGAGTAGGATATGCTCAACTGGGGGGAAAGTGGTGTTGAGTTGGAGACAAAAGCAAGCATGCAATGTTGGCGGGGTTACTTGCAGCTGCAGGATCTCCCAGCCACCTCGTTAGCAGCATCTTTCTCTATTGTCTTGGACTAAACCTTGGGTAGGAGTCTCAGTACTATATTTTAGAACTTCGGAAGCCTAATGGAAATAAACTCAAAAAAAATGCCATGGGTTCTCCTTTTACTTTCTTGTTGGTGGTGGCCAGGAGGTTCTGTACTCGGTTGATTCTGTCTTCTTGCACACAATTAGTTACTACTTGCTGAGTAATTGGAAATCAAAGACAACTGTAGGATGAGCAGCACAAGACAAAGATGTACCACTGGTATGCTGGTTGTAAGTCTTATAACATGAACAAGAAGGCCTGAATGTACTTTGTGTTGACGGGGCGGAGCGGATCTAAACCCAATACGGAAGCACCACGCGGATAAGGCTGCTAGTCGATCCAGGAAGGCGGTATATATTCTGCCGACGATATAGCTTTTTTCAACTTTTTTCTCCGATCTGAATATCCTCGACATCCAAATTGCTGCACAACTGTCAAAATGCGCGCCCTCACAGAACAAGAGACCCAGACGCTTTTCACAAAGCTTGCGGAGTACACCGGCTCTTCGCTCAAGAACCTCATCGCGCCGCTGGACAACTCACCCAACGCCGACCGCTATGTTTTCCGTCTCTCTCATAACCGTTGCTACTACGTGAGACTCAGTTTAGCCAATCTGGCGACCTCAATTCCTCGTGATAACCTTCTCTCGCTCGGAATCTGCATGGGTATGTATATCCAACGTAACCTCGCAATGAGATTTTCTAACCTTCGCAGGAAAATTCACCAAAACTGGCAAATTCCGTCTGCACATAACCGCCCTCCCCATCATCGCCGAACACGCCCGCAACAAGATCTGGATTCGCCCGAACGGTGTTATGCCCTTCCTCTACGGCTCGAACGTCGCCAAGGCTCACATCGCCAAGTTCCCCGACGACGCAGTCGAACACTCCGGCGTAATTGTTTGCACGCAAGATGACGTTCCCCTCGGGTTTGGAATCACGGCCAGGAGTACTGCGGAGGCTAGACGGTTAGATCCTACAGGGATAGTCTGTTTCCGACAGGCAGACTGTGGCGAGTATCTGCGTGACGAGGATACACTGTTTGCTGGTTAAAGGATAAGACAAGGGAGTGGGCGCATGATAGAGTGAAGTCTGCATTGCGCGTGATGCCGATCTGGCGTCTAACGACGTTACGAATCATAAAAGCTTCATCTGGTTGATAGGATAGGATCTGCTTTTGGTCCGATGTGATGGGGACGAAAGGCTGCAGCAAGGCTGATGTGGAGGAACAGGGTCGTATTCATTTTACGGAGTATTGGCGCAAGTTGCATCAAAGTGCATAACCTCGTTCGGCCAGTGGGATATTCCAATCTCGCGGATTGCGTGCGCTTTGGGACGCCGAGTCGAGAGACACCCGCGTCCGCGCGAACAAATACCGAGTCTGTTTCGATGTACTAGTAATCTATCTATATGGGTCAAGATATCACATTCGCATCTGTTCACCAATCAAATCCCAATTAATCGCATAATCATTATTAAAAGGCTGATCTACCTCTAAAGTAAACCCAAAGAGATAATCAACAATTACCACCCGATATTCCCATCTAATTAAATGGCTTCCTAGCCACAACCCTAGACATATAATAATCCAAAACAACCCCACGCTCCAACTCCTCCAAGCATTCTGCATAAACCTTCTCAATCTCCTCATCACTCCTCCCCTTTGCCTTCAAACACATCCTGGGAACGCCGGTATGGAAAGACAAAAGCATGGTAAGCCGGTGGTCTTCATTGAATGGTAATCCCCGGGTGGTGAACTGTTTCTTTTCCAGGATCTCGAGACCAGCAGCGGCGACCTCGTCCCGCACTTTGTCGGAGAATGTCAGGCTGTACCGCTCGCCGACCCAGTTTAGGATCGTTACCCAGGTTTTTGTCAGTTTGCAGGGGTGGCAGTTGTCTAGTTGGTCTTGGAAGTCGTATTCTTCCCATTGGAGGTAGCCGCCGGGTTCTGGGGGATTGTTTAGTAGGGAGATGTCGTTTGTAGACGGGGTAGGGACGTACTTAAGAGAGAGGTAATATGTTTCGTGGCGGGTATCAAGTCTGCACCTTCTACCGCGAGGATGAGATGCCTGGCGTGTACGAGGTCGTATTTCCCGATATGTTCCTCGGGGAAAGGTTTGTAGAAGTCGTGCGCAGTGAAGTCGATATCAGCGACTTTTCGGGGTGAGTTCGGCTTGGGAAACAGCTCAGGGGTGAGGTCAAAGCCGTGGTATTTAGTGCTAATAGCACTCGATTTTGGCTCCTTTTTACGAGCTTCCTTTATGTCGTACAACCATGTTCTGGAGATTTAGTTAGGCTTCGCTTGGATATCAGGGGTGCAATCGGTATGTCCGCAGCACATACCCATTCCCAGTCGCGATATCTGCCACCCGTTCAAGCTTTTTAGGAATAGAAGGGTGGAGGATGTCCTCCTGAAGCATATGCATACACATGCGATGTTGGATATTGAGCCTGTTGGAAGTGTGAGTGGTCGCCCGGTTGTTTTACTAATGGATGCATGGCTTACCGCTCATTTTCATCCGTATCGACGGCCTTCAAGAGATACGACGAATTGTTCCGTTTACTCTGCGTCACCATAGCGAAACGAGAAGCGGTACTATTCCTGAGGAACGAACCCAAGAATCGGCGACTCAGCATTGTGGCGGACGGGACGCATGGGCTTTGAAGTACGTATATGCAGTGAGGGAGGAAAGGTCTTCGTTTAGTTTAACCACCTTGGGGAATATGGAGGGGACGAGATAGGAGGTCAAAGTCAAGTTGACACCGGCTCTCGACCCCAGGCCGACATCCGAGCCGAGCAACACCATGGATAGCGTATGGGCTAACTGTTACGAGGATGTGGAGCAAACCGACTCAGACCGACCTTGATACCCTCAAAAGGAAGGGGCCAGCATTGGCCAGGTATAAGTAGTACATCCCGCTCCCGGCAGCGCGAATGTTGTGGTTCCACGAGTCCAGCAAAATGGCCCATGAGGGGACCAGGGTCCCCATGGAGGAAGCGTGGCGGATTCGCTGGTGCAGCACTAATATATTTTGACAGCGCCACGGGAAGGCCTCTCGTTAGCACATACGACGTCGCATGAAATATCCACAATTTGCATGCCGGCAGCATAACAGTGGTGCATCCAAGTTGCAACTAACTTTATTCGGGCTAAACCGTACGAGAGTCGAATGTTTGGTCGTCAACCTTGTCATTGGTCCGAGGTCCTACTGGATTGGGAGGTTTATGCGGAGAACGCATTACTAAGCAGCGGCTTGATTCGGCAATTTCTCCGCATAATCTACATCTAGAGGAGCACCTAGCAGGAATATATCATTTACCTCATTGTTCGCGATCGATCGAAATGGTCATTGCAAAGTAAGCTCCTTTTAGCCCCACTCGTCCGAACTACTCGCCAGTTAGTACAATCGTGTAATAGTTAATCGTGCTATGCTCAGTGAACAAATCACAAAGCCGTTGCGCATTGAATATCTGCTCCTTGTGCACCGTTGATCTCGACAGTCTTCTCCGGAATTGCCTGGGCACCCTTCGTCCGGATCGTCTTCCACGGCGTACGTGGGGATCTCACGGCAGTTGTCGACGCGCTCGCAAAAGGCGCCACTGCACAGACACCCGAGATCTTGTTGAGGCCCTTGTCCTTGAGTAAGGGGCACGTCACCAAGCGGTTCCATGTTATATAAGCCCATCGAACAGGTTACCAGGGTCTGTGGTTTTCGCCTGGAAAGCATGGACGTGGTGAATTGTAACCACGATATACGGTGTACGATCAATTGGTTGTTTAGAACGATTCCCCTGGATGATGATCCAGTACACTTGCCACCTCGGCAGTAATACCGGATTTTGTACCAGGTTGCGACATCGCCTATGTCAGCATCAGACAATCGCCCGTCCTCTCAACAATATCCCGCCAAGAGCACTGCATCTGACGCTGGGAATTCACCGGCCCAGATCTCCAAACCTCCTGCACCACCTGAATCCCCGTCCTCACGCTCGCAATCCCATAGACCTGCACGCGGTCATACCAGGCCCGAAACCGCTCCTGCTGGAGGGGCTCAAACGCCTCAGTGGCAGCAATAAACGCAGGCCAGAACAACGGCGCCGCAATGATCTTCGTCTCGGCTTTGATCTCCTCGATGGCTTCGATGCTCTCGAGAACAGCCTGCACGTACTGCCGCAGATACCGGAACCCGAGCAGCCGGATGCTCTGTGAGAAGTAGATGATTAGGGCGTTGAGGAAAGCCCGGGTCTGGTGGTAGATGATATTTGCGTTGCTGGTTGCAGCACTCTGGGGTTCGCGGTCTTCGAGGGGCCAATCGAGGATTTCGCTCTCGAGGTCGTCGCAGAGACGGTTAAGGGGCTCTGGGATGTTGAGGGTTCCGGCTTTTGTGCGTTCGTCGTCCACCTCGTCTATGAGCTCGATGCACGCCTTTAGTAAGAGGAGGAGGCTCTGCGGGACCCCGTAGATGCATTCGTACGACGATAGTTCTGTTGAGGTTGCAGGCCGTGGTGCCAGACGCTTGGTTATTGAAGGCGATGACAGGTTGTCGTCATCCGCAAGGAGAATATGCTCTCGTGCGATCACCGGCCGGGGACCGACTGTCCGCCGTGAGCCAAACGAGGGTGAGAAGCGCGAGCTGTCTGTCCTGTGTCGCCGCACTGCCGTGCTCTCGTATATGACCCGGAGATACAGGTATATGCGGTGCAAGGACCGAGCCTTGTTTGAGAATCGGGTCTTGCGGGCACTCATGTAGCTGATGAGTTGTTCGGCGCCGTCAAGGTGCATCCCACAGGTGCTTGTGTCGCCGGACATGACCTGAGACGAACGAGATTAGCAATCACAGATTGTACAAAGTGGGTGGTCCTGTCCAGGTTCATATAGATACCTACATTGATTGTAATCATCGACAGCGTCGTCGCAACAAACTCTTTATACTTCGGCCGTCCTTCCTGATGAAGATGGCTCTGAACCGCGTCCTTGAGCAATCCAATAGCATCACACCGATAGCGCGATGCAATGGTCTCCCATTTTCGAGCGTCTTCGAGCCGCCGGCCCGCTCGGTGGTCATTCGAGAGGCAGAACGCACTAATCGCCAACAAGGCGTTTCTCAACGCGTTACGAATCGTCGTAGTGCTGCCCCCGAAACTCAGTTCCCCGGCACACTGGAGGACGCGGGTGAGGTGGATGGTCTTCCATGGGCTTTTGGCGTTATCGATGACACAGAAGAGATTTACTACCCGGTTTCGATAGTGTTCCATGAGGAGTTGTTCGTGCGCAGGAACAACAAGGGCTTTAGGTGATTCAATAATGGGTGATTGACGTTGAATCTGGGTTTCGTTTGCCTTGTCGGTCTGTTCAGGGCCTATGCCTTCGGTAGGGATTGCTGCACCTTCGAGTATGTGGGAGTCTTCGCCGATCGGTGGACTCGGCACCGTGTATTCAGGCAAACTGTAGGCAAGCTCCGAGAAAACTGTCGAAGCATCTAACTCCTCCGGACGGGTAAAGTCTACACAGAAGTCAAGGTTGTCGTGAAGACGGCACAAGCCCCAAGCGGCATCGGCCTCAGAATAATAGGGGTTTGTATAGTCTGCCGGCGACTCGGTCGGTAGGGAGAAAGATGCACCAGGGTCCACGACACCCGGCCAAACGACCTGGTCATCTTCCTCAGATTGCGGCAGAGTCTGGGGTTCAGTAAGTGCTGCAGAGGGCGAGGATGACAGCGATCGCCGTTGCTGCTGAATGCTAAAGACGCCGAAATGGTGGACGTGAGCATCGCCATCTGCTGGGATGAGCGACGCGAGCGAGTCAATATAGCACAGAATGTCATCAATTTGACTCCACCCCAGGACGGTCGCCAGAGGTTCTAGAGCCAAGTCAGACACAGTTGTTCCGTTATTATAAGGAGAAATACTTACCAATTGGAACATGCCGCCTCAGCGACCGCGCACCAGCAACCGCCGCAGGGAGTTCAGCATGGAGGCTGTCCGCATCTGTAGCAGGCGGCAACCACTGCAAGCGCACCCCATAACCCTCACAATCTAGACCTTTCGCACTACACTGACTGCATCTCGGCCTGGTCTCGTCGCACTTGATCTTGCGGGAGCGGCAGGTCCAGCAGCCCGTGAAGGTCTTGGTGCGTTTCCGGGGCTGCTGGGGCCGGGGATGTCGGGGTGGGAAGGGCATGGAGAGGGAGAAATCAACGGCGCCATTACACGTAGATAGATGTCGTGGATACGAATGGGACGCAGGGCAGTTTTGAATCCGGAAGGTCACCGCGGTCTCCATAATGAATAATGCAGTCTGGAGCGAGTGCGGGGGCTGGTGGGGCACAACTTCGGTTCCGAACATGAAGATAAACTCACGATAAACTCATGCAGAGATACTACTCCGTACTGATAGCACTTACTTACCAGATGTCAGGACTGCTCGTTCTGCAAGCCCCCGGTAGCAGTGACACGCCCTGAGAAATGGCTCCAAGGACGCTCTCAAATGTATGCCCTGGCTCGCTTCAATCAGCTTCGACAAGAACGCGCATAGCTCATTAAGTAGCTGCAGGTCGCCGCACGCGCTCGACGCCGTCGGGGCATCAACAAGATGCATGGCGAGAACCACAAACGATGTGAAGACATAATTGAGAAGACTCCTATGCAGGGCCAGTCAGTCAGCAAGGACGCACCAAAAATAAACGGAAAAGGGAAACGAACCGGGCGCCCAGAGAAACATTCAGAGGGTAATATCGGATCAACTGCGCTGTTTTGCGAGCTGAGTTGATGCAGGCCGCGACCTGAATTGCTTGCATCGTTGCCCCTGGACCAGAAGAGAGATTGTGGTACACCGGCTTGTACAGCATCATGATGGAATGATAGTACGACAGGAGAATTAGCACCGTAACCAGTCGATCCGACGAAGTTGCTTTCATCGCTTCGAGGTCAGCCTCACGCCGGGAGCAGGAGTAGATCAACCCTCCACAGTCGCTCAACTCCTTCTCCAGCTCTTCCAGTGAGGGTACTTGGTCGATACAGTGATGGTGTCCGCCTTCCCTGCCGGTTTCTTCAGTCGCGTACACGGAGCTGAATATGCGAGCCTTAATAGTGGAGAGCCGGCAGATGAGCTGAAAGTTGGGTGGCTGCTGGATGTTCGGTAGGCCCTGTGGTTCCTGGGTATTGCTTTCGAAATCTGGAGGCGCGATATCATTATTCGTGTAATCGTCAAGTGGACTGAGACCTTGAATCGAGCACGACCTGGTTTTTAATTAGCAGTGACCCTGCGATTGTGTCCGGCAATCTGGTAAATCACATTTTGTCCATGATATAGCCCATCCAAAAGACCCGGGCCCGCCTTTCAGAGTCGGTATTCTGCATCTGATCGACGCGGTGAATGCCTAATGTGTGGGCTTGTCGGATTGCAACCGCCAGAATAGCATGAGTGGAAGGTAGCTCAAGTCTACCGTTGAGTAAAGCGACCTAGTGTACACGTTACTTATTGTGTATAGATGGAACGCTGCGGAAGCCTTACCATGCCTAAAAGTGCCTGTACACCAGTTAAATTGGGATCACCAAGAAGAAGACATGGGAGCGTTGCCAGGGCATTTTGGAGATGTCGCTTGCATTTAACGCTGTCTTCATGAGAGCTCGGATGTTGCAGGAGGTGGAACGAGTACCCCATTGACAGGCTGACGTTCAAGGCCGCCCAGGTAGCTGGATTCTCAGGCAGACGGGGATGCAGATACGTCTTTTCCGCAAGCCATTCATCTATCTCCTCGCGGAATAGAGGGAAGAGCGAGGTGGTGCATTCCGAGAATGTAAGGAGAATCCGTAGCAACTCTGCCTCAGCGGGAAGAGGAAAAAGTACGTTGGCTGATTGTGGTGACTTCATTGAGGCCTTCGAAATATCTGCGTGGTCCTCGAGAAGTGCGATACGAGACAAGGCGTAGGACAGATTCCGGCGACAGGCCCCTGGGACAACTTGCTTCCAAAGGTCCCCATAGTTGAGCAGATCGCTAGTCGGTGCTTCACAAGTCAGCAGCCTACAGGATATATGGGATTATGACATACTATTCCCGTAGATCCAATCATACAGAACGGCTTTTGACCTCTGCTTGAATGAAATGAACCTGGCCGGCGAACCATGCTGAAGACGGAGCGGCGAGGGGCCATCCGCGCTGGACGTTATAATACAGGCAGTGCTGTTCCGCTCGCAGGCGACGCAGGAAGGCGAGCCCTCGTTCTTTTCGCATTTCACCTTGGACTTGCGACAGTAATCACAGGCCTGCAAAAGTCAATAAACGCGCAGGATGCTACATTCCAGGGGTGAACGTGGACAGACCTTGCGCAGCCGAGCCCTCGACCGCGTGGCAGAGTTGAAATGCCGATGTGCGTCCATATTATCGTTGACAGGGCTGAACACGGACGGAAGAAACAACTAAAAATCGGATCGCAGTCTTTGAGATCGGACAAGCTCATGAATTATGCGCAGTGGGTCTGCATTGCACCAGATTCATTCGGCAATGATGGGCAGCCCCAGAGCGGCACCGGTGGACCACAAACCAGCCAGCCAATGATACCGCTGCATTCCAGGCATAAGTTATGCGTTGCGTCTCGGTGATATCGGGTGCTGGGCCTCCCACCGGGCCGGATCTCCTTGCATCTATAGCTCTCGACATAACACAAGAATCAGTGCCATTTATAGCATTTGCCTTCTCCATGTCTCTCTCCCTGCATCCACGCTTACTTTCGGGTTGTCATCCTTTCTTTTTTTTTTTTTTCTTCTCCCGAAGGCTAGATTTTGGTTCTTGGTCACCTCGCCGCTCTAGCACCCTCGACCATGACAGCACCACAACACAGTCCGAACAGGAGCGAATCAACGGTGGTTGAGCCTGCGCGACACGATATTGAAAAGCAAGAAACCGTAGATGCTACCAACCCGAATCCCACTGCCCAAGAGGCCTTCCCCGAAACCGATCTCAGCCGTGGAATCGTGGGATGGGACAGTCAGGACGATCCAGCAAACCCGCAGAATTTTGCAGAGGCCCGGAAATGGGGTCTTCTTCTTCTTATTAGCGGGTTCACTCTCATTTCACCTCTTGCGTCAAGCATGTTCTCTCCGGCGATCAGCTATATGGCTGCCGATTTCCGTGAGACCAATGAAACCATCCTGTCCTTCACGGTCAGCGTCTTCTTACTAGGATATGCGGTATGTTTAAGGCGAAACTATTCCACACTGTGTTTCTGTAGTTCTGACGCAGTCTTGCTAACGAACAAATGCATTTATCTAGTTCGGTCCCTGCCTCCTTGCACCACTCAGCGAGATATATGGCCGCCGAATCGTGTTCAGCTGCGCCAACTGGTTCTTCGTGATATGGCAGATTGGGTGCGCGCTGGCCCAAAATACTGCAACCGAGGTCGTATGTCGCTTTTTCGCAGGCGTTGGAGGATCGGGCTGTCTCACTCTTGGTGCAGGAGTAATTGCAGACCTGTTCCCAGTCCACCAGCGCGGTAAAGCCACGGCAATCTGGGCTCTAGGACCGCTCCTAGGCCCTGTTGTTGGCCCCATTGCTGGTGGATTTGTTGGCGAGGAAATTGGCTGGCGCTGGGCTTTCTGGATTGTAATGATTGCGGGTGGGGTTATGGCCATAGCGATTGAGCTGCTCAACCAGGAGACCTGTGGCCCTGTCATAATCAAGCGCAAAACTGTGCGACTGTCTAAGGAGTTAGGGCGCAGTGATCTCCGCAGCGCATATGAGACCAGCACTGACAGTGCCTCTGTCGGGACGGCCTTGAAGCACGGTCTTATGCGACCTATCCTGCTCTTCTGCAAGTCGCCTATTGTCTTTCTCCTCTCTACTTACATGGTACGTTTCCATACCCTTTCCTAGTAACTTTCGTCCATGGAAAGCTAACTGCAGGGTGGTTTGTTGTCAGGCTCTCGTCTACGGACTTCTTTACCTATTCTTCACCACTATCTCATCAGTGTTCACCAGCCAATATGGCTTTTCCACAGGACTGTCAGGACTGGCATACCTAGGCATCGGCATCGGCTTTATCTGCGGGCTGATATTCATCGGCCTAACCAACGACAGAATGCTCGTCAGGTCAACCGCGAAGAATAACGGCGTGTTTGAGCCCGAGATGCGCCTCCCTCTAATGATTATCTTCGCTTGCATCTTGCCTATAACCTTCTTCTGGTACGGCTGGACCGCAGAGAAACACGTGCACTGGATCGTGCCTATTATCGGAATGTTCCCATTCGGAGTCGGCATGATGGGCGTCTATATGCCTATCCAGACTTATATTATTGACTGCTACCCCCGGTATGCAGCATCTGCAAATGCGTGCCTTACTGCGACGCGGTCTTTGGTCGGCGCGCTGCTTCCTCTAGCGGGCCCGGCTATGTTTGAAGACTTGGGTCTGGGATGGGGTAATTCACTACTTGGGTTCGTCGCGCTGGCATTTGTGCCTATTCCCATTGTCTTCATTAAGTACGGCAAGGCGATCAGAGAAAAGTGGCCTGTCAATCTGGATGGAAAGCAGGTTTGAGTCTGGAGCTGGTATCTTCTAGTCTCTCGCCCTATGAAGGGGCTGCAGATAGATAAATATTGGCATATAGAGCGGCGTGATAATTTGCATATAATGTATCATAATTCATATAGATTAATCCAGCTGTCAACTGTATTCAAACAACTGGTGCGGAGTGTAAGACTACTCTGATAGATTCGGAGACGGCCCGACCTGATATGGAAGCCGACGCCGAGAGCTGCATCAGCCCCTGCGAGATAAGACGTGGTCGCCGATCAAAGGACCAGCACTCCAAATCGATCGGTCGGCCATTTCACCGATGTCAGTGATTCTTCTTAGAAGGGCTATTGACCGGTGCATAATTCAGCGGCACCGAGGGCTATACCTGCAGAAACCAAGCAACCTTGAACAACCCGGACAGCATGGACCTCTTTAGTATCAATTGGAATATAAGATGAATCTGCAGAGCTATCGCAATGCCACATTAAATATCCTTCAAGCACTGACTGCCTCTCTAACCAAGCTGTTCTATCTATTTCGGTGTTGGAGTAACTTAAGTTCAATGTGGGGAACGCACAACAGGCAGGCGACGCCGACAGACCATATCAGCCATCAAAAGGGCCAACTCAGGACTTGGAAGTTGCTGACCAGCAGGAATCACACAGACCCAGCTATTACCTCCCTCATACATCTCAATAATGGCCAACCGCGGCAAAAGCCATGACTCCAAGGTGTATTCCATCGAGGATCTCGAGCGCGTCGGGTCCGAGAGGATGCACAAGGCGTACAGAGGTAGATAGCTTCCCTTCCATAAGGATAGTCTTAAAAAAACTGACAAAAGCAGAGTACTACAACGAAGGCGCAATGGATCTCATCACGTATACCTCTCCCGTCTCAGGTCTCTTCCATTCCATTCATCACTAAGGCAATGCCATGCTCAGACTGCGAGAAAACAAATCCGCATACGACAGATACCTAATACGCCCCCGTGTGCTTCGCAACGTCTCAACTCTCGATACATCGACGGCAATTCTCGGAACGAAAGTCAAGTTCCCGTTTGGACTGTCCCCGACGGCCATGCAGGCCCTAGCACACCGGGAGGGAGAAGTAGCCACGTCCAAGGCAGCGGCAGCGAATGGGATTCTGATGGGTTTGTCGAACTATTCAACCATCGCGTTAGAGAACGTCATTGCACAGGGGAAGGGGAATCCGTATGCGATGCAGATCAGTTTGCTTAAGAATAAGGATGCGATGGTGCGGATGATTAAGAGGGCGGAGGGTGAGGTGCCCTGTTCATTCAATTCTGGGGGACACAACGCAGATAATAAAATATGAAAAGGAAAAGTGCTAACTGTAAGCAGCTGCAGGATTCAAGGCCCTCCTCGTTACGCTGGATGCGCCCTACCTCGGCCGGCGACTGAACGAGTATAGGAACAGTTTCGGTGTGCCCAAGGGCATGGAGTACCCTAACTTGTTTCCCGGGGTGGACGTCAGTAACCTCGAAGACGGCGACGAATCAATGGCTTATGGTATGCTCATTATCAAGAGTAATATCGAACAGTTTAGATGCTAACGCTAGTCGCAGACACCGCGATGGAATGGCCCCAGCTCCTCCCCTTCTTCCGCCAACACACCAAGATGCAAATATGGGGAAAAGGCAGTACGTCTATAAAACACACCATTCACTCACTGACACCGAAACAAATACTAAGATTTAAAATGCTCTAGTCTACACCGCTGCCGACGCTGAACTAGCCATCAAACACGGCCTCGACGGCATCATCATTTCCAACCACGGTGGTCGCCAACTCGACTCGGTTCCCTCATCACTCGACGTCCTTCGCGAAGTCGTACCCGTGGCGAAGGGCAAAATAACCATTGCTGCTGACGGCGGGATCCGACGCGGTACAGACATTTTCAAGGCTCTCGCCCTGGGTGCCGATTTCTGTCTTGCTGGGAGGCCTGCTATCTGGGGGTTAGCGGTGAGTTTATAAATCTATTCTATATCAACAATAGCTAACAGTATTGTAACCCAGTACAATGGACAAGCGGGGGTAGATCTTGCCATCAACCTTCTCTATGACGAGTTCAAGACTTGCATGGCGCTTTCTGGGTATGTCCGCTAACTTTGAGTTCTTTCTATTGGGATTACGGTGCTAACTATGGAGTTCCAACAGATGTAAGGATATCTCTGAGATTAGCCGCGAGCATATCTCTCTTCTACAACAGGATGGGCGGTTGTTGAAGCTGTAGTTGTCTCTATGACTAGTTAAACCAAGTAATACAACTGCTAAGCAAGGTCTTGACTGGGAAGCTTTTTTTGTAGTTGAATAGTAGCCCTGGGTGTTAACCTGCGAAGTTCTTATATTATACTCTGGTTGGTGAGCTACACCGGTTGTGATGCCAGATTACCGGTAAAATCTGCTATACTTAAAGATATCGAGTG
Source organism: Aspergillus sp. MA 6041 (assembly GCA_025768905.1). Taxonomy (NCBI): domain Eukaryota; kingdom Fungi; phylum Ascomycota; class Eurotiomycetes; order Eurotiales; family Aspergillaceae; genus Aspergillus; species Aspergillus sp. MA 6041. The sequence continues at coordinate 448,099 of JAMFNV010000013.1, read as the reverse complement.
ATTCGTGATAATGTAACTAATTAGTCCCTTTAATATAGACCCGAAGATCATGCAAATGCAGAGCCATCACATAGTAATTATGGCCAAGGAGGGTTTAAGGAACGAAATAATTAATGGTTCTTCGAGTGCCGGAAATCTGTGGTTATAAAATCTGTAAGGGGGTTCGCATAATCCGTTGTCCGTGTCGAAATATGTTATACCATCAATGGATCCAACTCCGGCCAGCTATTAATCGGGTACGGAGATAGAGGGTCCAGCGAGAAGTACCACTCAAGATCCAGATTTCCCTAGAATTGAGTTAGAGGCGACGACATAAGCAGTATAATATATATCACTTACAGGATTAATATCTTGGTTATTGCCTGGTGGTACTGGCTGCATGCCCTGCTGTACTAATGTCCCGTCATGGTCCAGTGCCATAGTATCTTGGTTCTATTCAGGTGTATCAGCCATTAATCGCGAGGATAATTGTAGGTAGTCAAGGGGTCTTACGAGATTAACGTCTCCCTGGTCAGCCCCTGAATGGTTCAAAGGCTTATCTGCCAGTAATAACTCTCGACAGCGACGAGACGCCGCTGGGCAAGCATCATCTATAGTTAACACCGTCCCATTGGATTGCCCATCCAAGCTATGGGACGGCTCGGCGGCGAGGATCTGACTCTTTATTGAAGTAAATAGCATAGTCAAGATATTAAACACCTTAGTAGCCCTTTTCTCGTTATATACCTTGAGCTCGAAATACTTAATTGCCCTCTCCACGCTCTCAAAAAGGGCCATGCGCTGGTAATGTGCGCTTTGGTCTATATAGACCGATATAGTGCCCGGGAACGGGTCCATCACTTTATCTTTAGCTTGCAGCCGAAGCTCATAGCAGACAGTTATGGCAGCGTGGAAGATATCGTCCCGGAACATTCCTCCCTTGAGTTGCAAGATGTGCGGACAGGCGGTGTCGCTGTTGACGAGCTGGTCATTTGGGTTGCTCCTTGGGGTATACTCTAGTTGAGCAAGTAACGCGAGACTAATCTGCACACAGGCTCTGCGTGAAAACACGAAAGGCTCGTCTCGGGTTTCTGCGGGCCTCAGGAAAAATGGCCTATGCAAGGCCAGTAGGCAGCGATAGTTGAGGAAGAGAAAGAATGATCGCTGGAATTCGGGACAGCTGCCATCGGGTCCAGCAGGGGGTCCGTCAGTACTGATGCTGCGAAGCTCAGGTGGTGCATCTGCAAGCCCCTTTGAGAGGCTCTCGCTCATGCTCATCACTTCCTCGTAGGGTACAGTTAATCGCACCCGGTTTATGGTTCGGGAAACCTCCATTCGGGCCTGTAATGTTTGAGAGAGTGCAATAAGAAAAGTCATCCTTGTCGCAGTAGTAGACGGCTTGGGCGACGGCAGGTGTGCAGAGTTAATGGTGAGATCCTCATCTTCAATATTGGATGGGGGAGGACAGTCAAACTCATCCCAGGATATCGCAAGCGGTGCCCCATTATACAGGGATGCCTGAAGCTCCAACTCTAGTATCGTAAGCCAGAGCCGTTTCCGCATTTCGGCCCAGTATGGAGAAAGATGGGAGAAGTTGGATGGATCTCGATGGAGGCCCATCAAGATGGCTTCTCTGATCAGGGAGCCTGCGGCAAGGCTTGCTAGGTCTCCCTCCCATGCTGTCCCTTGTTTTGCAAGAACTAGCAGGCATTTTATTTGGATTAAGTCGAGGTTGAGTTGAGTATGGCCCGCCATTGCCCCTAACCAAGTTGTCACTGCTTCAATCCACTCGTGGCACATCTGCATAAATGATTGCTCATTGAGTCCAACCGACGCCAGCTTTCCTCTAGTGGCAAAGCACGCAGAACATGCCATCACCACAAGAAGCTTTGCAAGGAAAATATCACTTGAACATGGCCTATCAGGTTGGGTTTCCATCTGATTCCAAAACGCATTCCATTCATCGAGGAAGGAAGGAACATGTAATATTCGAAGGGTGTACTCAAAGGTTGAGAAGTACAGCTGCATCAGATATTCCGCAAAACTACGGTCCGGTAATAGTTCTTTCATTCTCGAGGAGTGCTGGTTTTGATGATCGCATTGCTGTAGTCTATCAGGGCCCTTCATATCGTGCTTCAGCCGCTTGAGGGACAAGTATTCGGCGAAGTCTGTGTTTGTTGGGTTTTGTTTATCTTGATAGTATGCATGCAAGTGCGAGTTGAGGTCAGGGAACTGTAATTGGCCGTGTTAATTAAAGAGGTTAAGTGAGCAGAGTTGGCTTCTCACCATGCCCAGGGTCGTGGCCCAGTGACTCCGTCCGAAAAACCTGGTTCTCTTCTGCTTTCCCCTAAATGAGAGAGGGGCAACAAATTGGACAAAACTGTCGGTGGATATAGAGTGTTCTGGGTGCTTGGCCTCGTTCGGACATGTCTGAGTTGTCGAAAACACCGACTCATGACTGGTGCCGTGGTCCGGGCCATGACCTGGCAACTCCCCGCCCAGCGTTGACGATGCAGAAACGGGGCGTGTGTTACTGGGGCATGGTGTGGAATCAGCATTAGGCGCATCCTCCGCCGGGCGAGACCTGACAGAGCGGGCGGGCGAGGATTCGGGTACAGAAGGAGTTCTTGGAGCCGGAGGATAAGTACAGGTATTTCCGATTTTCAACCGCACGCACTGAGTACAAGGCGTCGAACGATCACATTTGAGTTTGCGTTTGCGACACGATGTGCAGGAAAGGACAGCCCTATGTTTCCGAGAGGCGCCATGCTTCTGGGGGTTCACTTTCATGATGCTCCGCTTCGCCGCGCTTAGCGGCTGCGGCTGTGACCCACCCATTTTTATTAGTAGCAACCCCGCGGTAGTCAAAGATATGAAGGTTAAGTGCAGTAGTGGGAGGTATGGTTGTCGGAGGGAGGTGTCTAGACCGAGAGTGGTAGGAACGACCAGTGACGACGGAGAAAAATCAGTCTGGAAAAGGAATTTTTATCTCCGGGCCTAGTCTAACCCAATTTGGTAATAGTTCAGCCGGCACAGCCTGCCTAAGACCGAAATCCGAAATTCATAACGCCATACTCCGTATAATATAGTGAATTATTGAATATTTGGAATTTATCGCACGAGGACAAGGGGAACCTGTTTTTACTTGACATTATATTCGCTATCTTGGTGCTTAAAGCTCAGCCAGAAAGTGCTGATGGGCAAGGGCTCCTTCAAACTGCGTCACAAGCACCCACAAGCTCTAATATGTTACCGGATATCCGAGAATGATGTCGTAGCGGTACTGCTGCATGGAACGGATTGTCGGAGATAGCTGGAAGGTTCACTGGCGATTGGGGTTTACAGATGGTGCCATATCGCGCAATTATCACACTTGCGCGGGATGGTTCCAAATCAACGACAATGTCTCCAACTGCGTATAAAAGAGGATGTCTGTGCCGTGGGGATTTGTTTGCACTGCCTGATATCCCGTATTATCGCAACAACCGCACCGATGGCCGATTTCCAGGCGCGTAACCACATTTCGCCAGACTCTGGGTTCCCGATTACTCTTCACCCAAACTATAACCCCAGGATCAGGGACCATGTCCCGCCGGAGTCTGCGCGTGAACCGCTGACCCCGCCTCCCGATCGAGCCCTCTTCGCTGATCCAGACAAGAAGAGTCTTTTCTCGGTTGCCAACCGCGTTGACCTGACCGAGTCCATTGGCACCGTCCTGGAAAATGTCCAGCTTTCGCAGTTGACGGACCAGCAGCTCGACGAATTGGCCCTTTTGGTCAGCGAGAGAGGGGTCGTCTTTTTCAGGAAGCAGGACCTCACAACTGAGAAGCAGGTGGAGCTATTCCAGCATTACGGTATGCCAGGTGGAGAATGGCTGCGTTGCTATTGCTGATGTATATCCCAGGTATCTTGGACAGGCACCCAGCGCAGAAGGTAAGCAGGTCGGCCAGAATCTTCTTTTAACTGTGCTAACAGATTGCAGGATCAAAAGGTTCTCAATTAAACCACTCCTCATAGTACTTCTGACCATGTCTGACTTGCCAACACGCAGTTTGTGATTATCAAAGGGAGCCGAGAGGACCACCGCGAGCTCCTAAAGTACACCCCCTGGGTAAGCCATTCTCACTAGCCTAAAGAATTAGGGCTAAATGATCTCAGCCTCAGGCAGATTTCCATGCAGACACTTCATTCGAGATCAATCGTAAGTATTCGTCATGGAGGAAGGGAAACAAAAAAGAAAACCTCTAACGTAGCTAGCCCCATCATACTCTCTCTTGAGAATGGAAGAGCACCCTCCAGTTGGCGGGGACACTGCCTGGGTATACATTACCACCCCCGTTGGATGAGAGCGTGCTTCTGACCAGCAAATATAGGTCTCGCAATATGGCCTCTATGATGTCCTAAGCGGAGCAATGAAGAAGTTCGCCGAAGGCCTTCACGCCGTCCATACGTCCCGGTTGCAATGTTTGTGTCATCAAAGCTACTTGAAAGTAAGATCTAACATGGATATTAGATGACACTATCCTCGATTACTGGCAAGCGAAAACAAATCGAGCACCCATCGACACCCACCACCCTGCGGTGCGAACCCACCCTGTTACCGGGCTGAAAGCACTCAATGTCAATCCAGGCTTTGTTACGGGATTCGCTGAGCTCAAAAAACCCGAGTCCGATAAAATACTTGATTTCTTTGCATATCATATCCACTCGGGTGACGACCATGCTGTTCGTTGGAAGTGGGATGTTGGCAGCGTGGCCATGTGGGATAACCGGTCAGTTCAGTCGACATACATCGCGATCACGACAGTATGTATAATTATTTTACTGACTTGCGTCCTGTAGTTGCACTCTCCATCGCGTTATCCCAGGTTCATTCGAGGGACCTCGCCGGGGAATTAGAACAACTGTTTTTGGCGAGAAACGTAAGTGCTCGACATCTGAATCATTTGTAATAGTACTGATAATCATCATAGCATACTTTGACGCGAATAGCAAGGGCCGGCAGGAATAACCCTAGCAATACTATGGCAGTTCGCCGTCCAGCATGAATGGCAGGTTAGTAGTTGAAGCAACCTTTATAAGGGTGGTACAGTAAATATATTTCACAATATAAGCATTATTGCCATGTTTATTTACGCCGTACGACCTCCAAGCACATGTTGGGCCGTACATTCTACTGTAAGGAGGCAATAAAGCAGTGGGTCCTCGAACCCCACGCAAATATAAAAATATAAGAGTCGCCGCCCGGACTTAATAGCTTCCTATTTCGGAAATGGAAATATCCGACATCGCCGACATATAAAGACCACTTAAAACGCCTGCCAGGTAAGTGGTCGTCTTTTTTCTACACCCAATAATTTGCTACTGTGACCATACGTATACAAAAATGGAGTTAAGGATATCACGGATTCAGCGCCTCAGTGCTGTGATAGGGATCTCCATGTCCTTCTTCGTTGCCGAGATAGCTGGTATGTACTCGCCTGAGTTGAAAAATCAGGGATATTGCTAATAGCTTTTTACAGTTGGCTTCTATACTGGCTCGCTTGCTCTTATCGCGGATGCATTTCACTATGTTTGTTGCCAGCCGCTCTGAATATATTTCACCAACTAACCTATATATAGCTCAGTGATATCATTGGATTCATGGTTGCACTTGTCGCTGCTGTGGTAAGTGTCCAAACGTTTAGGACAGGCATTTTGAATCCTAATAATTATCAGGTTGAGGAAAGACACTCCCCACCGCAGTCTCTCACATTCGGGTGGCAACGATCGCAACTAGTAGGCGCATTCTTCAATGGGGTCTTGCTATTTGGACTCGGGATTAGCATCTTCTTACAGTCCCTTGAGCGGTTCATCACGTTGGAGAGTAAGTCAGCCCTGTCTTCCTATCTTTGAAAACCCCGTTACTAATTACTTATACGATGCAGTCGTGGATGATCCAAAACTGGTCATGATTGTTGGATGCGTGGGCTTTGGTCTCAACATTATCAGTGTTCTGTTTTTACACGGTAAGCATCTTTGATACCTTTATTTGAAGTTATTAACTCGGTTGCTCCAGAACACGACCACGGAGATGGCCATGGCCATGACCATGGACATTCGAGCGCAGAACATGAGACTGGCAACGAAATCAACCCCGAGTCCGGTTTCCCAGTCGATGAGAAGGTATGTCTTGCCACATGGTCACACTGACTAGCCAGCTACTTACCGCAGCAGCACATCCGCCATAAGCACTCTCTAAATGCCAAACCCAAGCCGAAGAGGAACTTCGATCTCGCTTTAATGGGCGTGTTCATCCACGTTATGGGCGATTGTGCAAACAATCTCGGAGTCATTATCGCCGGTCTCGTTATCTGGCTGGCCGATTACCACGGACGCTACTACGCAGACCCTGCAGTAAGCATGGCCATTGCTGTCATGATATTCTTCTCGTCTCTACCTCTGAGTAGGTTACTATCAGTACTCGAAATTTAACGCCATATAACTAACAGTCTAAGTAAAACGAAGCGGTCTTATCCTCCTTCAAAGCGCTCCTGATGGCGTTGAGCATGAGGATGTGAAGCATGATTTACTTCAGGTATGCAAAGAATGCTCAATGATTCTATTCATCTAACTGACGGAAACAAAAAGATCCCAGGTATCCGCGCTGTCCATGAGCTCCACATATGGCGCCTGAATCAGAAGAAATCCCTTGCCTCCGCACATATTATCCTCGAGGATGATAGAGCAGCGGACTTTCCCGCGCTTGCAATGACCGTAAAGGAGTGTTTCCATGCATACGGTATTCATTCTGTGACGCTTCAACCAGAAACAGCGGTGGTGCAGGAGGGCGCTGTCACAGTCATCCCCGGGGGTGGAATGGCAAGGGTAGAACATAGTGAATCTCACGACCAGGGTGATAAATATGCCGGGGATCAGTGTCATCTTTTGTGTGGGAAGATGTGTGCAGATTTGTCGTGCTGCGAGTAGACCCACGTCTACTGAGATGTGGGCTGGTAATCGTCGATTGATGGAGGTTTCTAGAAGGCGCGAGTGTATAATAAAAGGCATAGCGGGGCGAAGGTATCTCTTGGATTTTACTGTTCTATATTGATATAGTTGCCACTATTAAATGCTTAAAAACATCACAACTTCAAACAGGGGTACCGTCGACGTAGGAGGCTAGGATGTTAACATATCTCTTTACTTTTATCATCGATGCTGGGCGTCATGAATATATGAAATGTGTATGATTTATATGACTTGCCTCATGCGGTAATACACGGCTCTTTAGGCCACGGTGATCCGGTATATTGCCATGCCATTCTACATTTCAATAAACAAAACCTTCCAGGGCCTAATGTTTCCAGCTGCTTCCTTGCTACCTCTCATATGTATTTTCGCGTTGAAGGGGCCGAGAGATATGTTAGATGTTTGTTACCGGCGTATAATCCGACGAGTAGGCAGAGGCCGTTGGCTGCTGTTATATAGGGTTAAAAAGGGTATATCTTACTTTCGGGTTGATTTATTTTTAGAATTGTTTCTTGACTTGGTTTCGCTTCTTTATGTTATTGGTATCGGACTTGCCTGGTTTCAGAAGCACTTCAAGGTATCTCATTCATCTACTCACTTTCTGAAACAGAATGAACAAAGACCCGGTTCTGTATGGCAGTATCATGGTTTCAAGGCAGTGGGAGCACAAGAAAGGCACACTGATATAAACCACTACTAGTACCACACCAGAATATCGATGCCAACCATCTCCCGCAAAATATCATCCACATAACCCACCACGCCAAACCACATGAAGCAATTCCTGGCCTCCCTCCGCCACAAAAAGCCCAAGGAGGACCCTCCCCTTCTCCAGCTCCGCATCGTAATGTCCACTAATGAATACTGGCCTGTGCACTTGATATTCATGCTCTGTACACCAGAGTCAGGGTCACCTACATGGTACCAAGTCGTAGGCAACATCGCACCATCCATCTATCGCCCCGAAATCGAGTCCGAGTTATCATTCAGGCATCCTCAGTTTATTCAGCACACAATATGCACTATCCGGGCCGCGGATGAAAAGCAAGTCCGGAAGACTGCGGTGGCCGTTCCACCTCAGCGCTGTCGGGATTACCTCATTGCGCTCCTGGAAGCATTAGAGGACAAGGGGGTGGTTCCTGTTGGTACCGCTGCTACACATTTTCCGCGGGCGCCGCTGGGTTCTTTGTTGGAGGTAGCTGGCTAGCCACCAGCAAGGCCGTTATCCTTCTTATGGTCCTGTAAATAGTATATAAAGTTTCTCGCTAATTAATATATCACTCCTTGCTAGCACCATTTAAGAATAGGCCGCTTATAAAAGGTAAGAACTTAAAGTATTGTCTGTATTGAGAACTTTCAAACTTCCTACATAGTAAATATTATGTCCGCTGTTTAGGCAGATCTAACCGTCATCGCTCCACTCAACAGCTGCATTCCCTGTTCTGAATACATCTATGAGCATTGTCAACGTATGCGGTTGTCCATCGTCGGTCAACCTTCCACGAATAAAACAGGTTTCCCGGCCGAGTGATTCGGGACCGTCGGAACCAACTTCCAAGGTGGATGCAATGGTAAGTCTTCCGAGTCATCACTCTTCAATGCTACGCCGTTATTCCAAGGAACCAAGTAAATATGTAATTCGTGATTCATTCAGAAAGCTATGTAGGGGGGTATGAACGCAAATCTTCTCTCATAGTGAATAAAATCAAACGGGAGTCCGAACAGTCGATCGATCGCAGATCACACCAATTTGCAGCGGAACTCATGCAAGTGAACCAAAAATATATGAGCTTGAGAATGGTGATCCTCCAGAGAATCAATAGAATCAAAATATAGCAATGCAATAAAAGACAATTGCCGCTGCGCCGTAACTGAGTCAATCATTCAATGCAATTGCAGTCTAAAGCCTCCTCTCGCCAGCGATAAGCTCGGAACTATTCTATCAATCAGTGCCATGTCTTTTAATACTAAAGCAGAAGAAGCTGGTTAGACTTACATCGTCCCCTGTAGAACGTCAATCTTCCGCTTTTGGTCAGCGGCCTGGCGGCGCAGCATGGTGACTTCGGACGCTGATGAGGCAGCTGTGCTCCGTGAGATCACCTCCTCGTATGACGTCGCCCGCTCTTGGAATGGGAATGATCCCTTTCTGCATTTGGGTTAGTTGTGTGTTTTCAGGTGGTTCAGGAGAAGGAGCAAGTGTAGCGAGGCGAGGTATGATGACGTCATGCATAGACTACACGTGGGGGCGTTGAGGGAGAAAGACGTACTCTGCGAGATAACCTCGTGGAGTTTGTGACCGAAACTCAGTTGCGAGCCGGGCTGGGATCGAGAGAGAAAAGGGCCTGGCTTGGCTAGAAGCTGTGGCTTGCTGGAGGGCAGGGCGCGATGCTTTGAGGAGTGGCATGATGATCGGCGGGTAGGCGATGTATATGCTGTTGAGATGCTTTCTTCGGGAGTGGGCTGATGGACAGGGTGCGCCAACAGTCAAATAAAATAATGCAGCAGAGATAGTTCGGATCAGGAGGTTCCTGAGGCTTATGCGAAAGCATCGGATGGAGCAGGAGGCGAGGTAGTTATATAGCGAGGGCGGCGAATTTCACGTGATCGCGTATCCTTCCGGAACAGGCAGCGATGATGTCGTTAGTTTCCGTCTAGTGCGGACCAGAGTCCTCCGTCGTCCTCTGCTGTCACTTCCCCGGTTTCTCCCCGCATTCTCCCGTGGATCATGCCAGTGGATCTGAAAGGAACTGGATTTCGGCCGCCTCCGTCTGGCTCTGTGGGTACTGGATCTCGCATTTGTGTTGTGTTGTTGATATTTTTTGATGGTGTTGATGTTGTTGTTGACAATAAACAGACCACAGCTTCAAGAGGTCGAATCAACACGGCCTCGCCGGCAAACAAACAATGTCGCATCATCAGGTCACTCCGAGTATGCAAGATGATGCCATAACGCGAGAAATAAACATGCCAGTCGACAAAATCAGCTCATCCCCACCACAAAGTCAAACCGGCTCTCGCTCTCCTCCCCTGAAAGCCTGCGCCCCCCTTCATCAAACAGGGTCCGCGCAATCAACCGCACCCTCCCATCATGCCCGATCAGCATCACTGTCTGTGTCTGTGTGCCATAGAGCCCATCCATGTACGACGGGATTAGCACGGTCGCTCCCTTATCTTTTCGATGCTGCACTGCCTTCCCAATGACTGGAATATAGATACTCTCCCGCAGCAACCCCAAATACGCCTCTGCGCTCTCCTCGAAGCCCCCTGGAAGACAGGGCAAGGTATCCGTCGATAGGACATCAAACAGCCTTTCAATGAGGACTTCTTCCTCGTCGCCTGCTCGCAAACTTGCGCCGACTGCTTCGGCCGTGAGTTTCTCTCCCAAGGCGACCTTCTTCCATTTCGACTGGTGATCGTCGTCTCCCAACGTCATATTGCTCAGCGCGATCGTCTCCCCAGTTCCACTCTCAATGCCACCCCAGTCAACCCACCTCACCTGCAGCTGCTCCCTTGCTTCCCCAGATGGAGCACAGTTGCCCGACAACGACGCCGAGTCCGACGCCAAGGCACCACCGGCCCTGCGATTCGAAATTATCGCCAAACCCCGGCCATGGTCGGCTTCTCTCACGTCGCCAATCAACAGGTTAAACCCGCCCACATCTCCTAGGTCGGCCAATGAGCTCACGAACTCTTCAATACTTCCTTGTTCCTTCCCATTGGCATCCCTGGCGTGGCCTCCCATTCGTTCTCCAGAGGGACAAGAAGTTAACCAGTCCTTGATAACGCTTCCGCGACTCCTGCCCCCGACAGCCCTCGCACAGTCCGTCTCAAGACAGTTTGTCAACACACCTACCCGCCCAACCTTGTTGATCCCGAGCCAGGTGCCGTGTGCTGGACGCGCGAGGTCGCGGGCCGATAGGACCGGTGGAGATGTAATCGCCGTATTCGTAGAACTGCCAGGGGAACGGGATGACCACCAGCTTGCAGGGGCAGTTGGGCGACTGAGAAATTCCTATATGTTCGCTTAGCCTGGTTCAAATATAACGGTAAGATAGTCGCATATATCTACACCGGACTTACATCGCGGTTATTAAGAATGATGAACCGGTAGGTCGGATGTGTTGTTGTTAGAATTGCAATACACATTTTTTTTTTCCTTCCCTTCAAGTTGTTTAGTTGCTTGTTTGTTCAATTTGCGTAGTGGTGCTTGCTGTTCTAAAAAACAAAATCTCCACTAGAACGGATATTTACTCTTTATATATTCTCCATTCTATCCTAAGAATTGGGCTGCTTCGTGGGGTGATTTATGCTACAGGGTAGGCCCGGGTACGGCCGCGCATGATGTATTTACCGCTTTATTTAGAAGAATACTACTCGGTAATCTCGTACGATGATGTAGTGAGGCACCCAGTCAGGCGATGTAGATATACAAGGTCCCATCAACAACGGATCACCAGACATGAAGCAACCCCGAATATGAGCAGAAAGATCGCACGGTCTTTAATATCTCCCCATCAGTTCTACAACGCCATCACCCACTACCACTTACTATCCAATGAGTCAGTGAGTCAGTGAGAATATCATACGAGGCCTTGTCTTCAAGAAAGAATATCATCCACCATTCAGATGTATCATCGTTATTTCAACTAATATATAAGATAATAATTATAATCTACATCAACCTCCTTAAAGCACATAACGGAACCCACTCTGCAGGAGGCGCGCAGCAGGAACATCAATACCCTCGCGGTCCGCAATCTTCTGCAACGTGTTGACCTCCTTATCTGTAAGGATGGCAGAGACATCCTCGAAGCGCTCCTGGCGCTTATTCAGGGACTTGAGGTGGAAGTACATGAACACAGCCATGACGGCGCCGAGGATCTGGAGGGCAATACAGACGCCCATGGCCGGGCGGTAGTAGGGCTCGTCTACTTCGCGGTAGGTATACGGGGTCCAGATGGAGGCGGAGTTACCGATACTGTTGATGAAGGCATAGGCTGCGGCGCGCTTTGCGGGCGGACGGGGGATAGCACCCGCGACCCAGGAGTAAACGGTGCCGTTTTGGGCGAAGACGAAGATCATGAGGAAGAAGGAGAAGTAGCGGGGTCCGAATCCGTCTGTGGTCATGAAAATGACGAAGCCGACGATTGTGATGGGGATTGGGTAGACGAAGAACCAGAAGCGGTTTTGGAAGCGGTCGGAGAGGTAGGAGTGGGTCATGGAGTAGAAGACCATGAAGATGTAGGGGGGTGCGACGAGGAGGAGGGAGATGGTTTCGCCGTATCCGAGAGTTTCGGTGAGGGTTGGGAAGAAGTTTTGGAAACCGCTGGCTCCAGTGATGGCCATGTAAGCGATGGCAAGGGCGTAGGTTTTGATGTCGCTGAAAGCCATTTTCAGACCTTTAACTTGGCTCATGCCGCCGCCGGAGTCGATGTCTGCTTGGGCGGCTTCGATGGCGAGACGCTTCGTTGCGACGTGCTTCATTTCTTCGGGGAGCAAGCGCCAGTTCTCAGGGAAGTCTGGGAGGACGACGCACACGACTAGGCCGATAAAGACGGTGATGGCACCTTCGATGATGTACAGCCATTGCCAGGCGGATATGCCACGTTCGCCCGCCAAACCGTTAAGGATACCAGCCGCGATGAGGTTTCCAAAGGCACCGCTAAGTAGGGAGCCAGAGTAGAAAATACTCATTCGGAGGGCCAACTCCTTCTTGGTGTACCACTTAGACAGGTAAAACAGCACGCCGGCGAAGAAGGGTGCTTCGACCAACCCGAGAATAAAACGACAAGCGACGACTCCGCCATAGTTGGTGACCTGGCTGGTCAGGGCTGATACGAGGCCCCAGGCAACGATAAAGAAACCGAGATAAAGCGACGGACGGCCCATATAGTTGAGGAGCAGGTTGGAAGGGACCTGCATGAGAATATAACCCACAAAGAGAATCGAGAGGCCGGTTTGGTACTGGTCGCCGACCAGGCCGACGTCCTCTGGCATTCCCTGGAGCTTTGCTGCCGCATAATTGTTTCTAAGAGATTAGCTGGGTCTGGAAACGTGGATGATGGACCGTACCGATCAATATAATTCATCAGGTAGACGAGAATAACCAACGGCATAACGATGCCGTCAATGCGCCGGCGCAACTTCTTCTCGATCGCCAACTCCTCCGACGACAGCGTCCCGACATAATTCAACTCCTCATCGTGGGCAAGCTCCCCCTTTTCAGCGGCGACGTCGGCCATTGCAAAGGGTATAATGGCAGGAAGAAGGAAATATGAGGATGAAGGAAAGCAATAGTGGTGACAGATGGCGCATAAAAAGCTCCGGGGTATCGGCGATTTATATAGCCGGCGCAGCACACGCCCATGGCCCGTATGCAACACCAGCAAGATCGCCTCTTCCTCCCCGATTAGGATTCATAATCAAGCTCCTTTGGCAGACTCTGGGGAGGGAATCCAACAGCGTGCGCCACGAGGAGCCCAAACGCAGCTGCAGGCGACGGTGATTGGATGGGGCTGGATCGAATGTCGTCTTTGAAAACATGGGTGGGGACCTCTGCATTGGAATATGCGGAGAAAGACCGGGGAAGAGGACGAGGGAACCACGGATGGGAAGTCTCCCAGCCAATCCAGGGCCGGTCTGGAGGCTGCTCAAGCATCCACCAGGCCCTTTGAACCCTATTCATCCATTCTGGCAAAAAGCAACCCAGAGCCCGTGTTCCGTGGGGGTCGGAGTATTTCCGTTGAAGGGGGAGCGAGGTCTGGTCATTTGATGAGACCGGGGGATCGTCGAGTCCCACCAGAATTGGTTCAAATATGAAACTTGTATTCAATTCCCCGCACTTCCCCCGATTCTGGTGCTTGCTGCTCTCATTGGGATTGGAATAAAGAAAAGTGGTCCATGGTTGGGCCCCTGGAGGTTAACTGTGTTGCAGTTCCGACCACCCAGGTAACAGGCCTGCACATCGACGGGATCCAAGCATTTGCCCGTTGAGCTTCCAACATCGCAGACGTCAGAAATATCCGAGGCACAGCTGCAGAGTCACCGATCAGGCCATGGTGATGTCTTCTTGGCTCGCAACATCTCCGGTCGCATGGGCTTGCGTCGGCTTCCAGGTCGGCACGTCTCAACCTCCATCCTCGTTAGCTAAAAACCTTAATACTTGAAGATTCTTCGGTTGAGAAATTTCGATCGAACTAACGGTGTCATCCTGTCATCGCCTGCTTCCAAGCGGGTAAACTCGACGATTCCTCCACTGTATGTACCAGGCGAGCTTGTATCGTGAGACAGCAGCACCTCGAACTCGGTGCCAGAGTTGTTGCCAAGGTTATTGACGCCGCGGAGAACTTGAAGTCTAGATGAAGCTCGCCTAGTCTGGACCCATCGCGGAGAAGGTCCGTTGTTGAGATTAAGATTCATCATGCGGTATAGAATTGAGGTTGTAGAATGTATTGTTGGGAGCCCGGGGCAACACCCTGTAGAGGATTCACCGCCGAGGCCTCCTGCATAGACCACAAGGGGAGGGTCCCATAAAGTGCCGGGGAGCATCTCCTCGGGGTACTTCGGTCAGTGAACCCCAAGTGCCCGTGCGTTCAAGTGACAAACATGGTGGATGACCCTGGTGCACTGGAGAGGGGATGTTAGTTTCTTCTCTGGAAAGTTCACATCATACGCCAGAACAGCGAGTACAGATGGGGCCATTGCCCTTGCAAGTAAAAACCGAATGTCATTCCATATGCCAGCTCGGTGCCATAATATTATTATATACAACACTATATAGGATACAGCTCCTATAACTGCCCACTCCAATAAAGGGTAGCCTCATTCATGCCAGATATATCATTACTCATAGCCAGGTTTTGTTGTAGAGCTAGGCATCTGTTCTCGGAGGCGAGTTAGCCTTTGGAGGGGACCCGTGTCTCGGAGACAGCTCCTCCATGTCACTTCCCCACAAACCCAAGGAGTGACGTTTCTCTACCAACTTCAACACATCGTAGAGGAACCTGCGCTCGGGGCCACCGCTCGGGAACGCCTCCCACGCGACACGAACGGGGAATGCGAGGCGATTTATCATGTTTCCGGGAGCCTTCAAAATGTACCACTCAAGGCTGCGGCAGATGCCGCACGCGAGATCGTACTGCTCTAGCGGCCCGACGCGATCTGCAGGCCGCGTGTCGACGGACGACAATATCAAACGAACGGTGAAATATATACACATCGTTTGGCTAAGAAGGAGGTCGGGGTATTCGAATTTTGTGGGTGTGACGACTGCGCCCGTGCGGAGGTCACGACAGTGAAACACGGGGAACTGGCTGCCGTCACCGGCTTCAACCTCCCGCGGTGGGCCATCCGGATAACCATCCACCCAGTTGATCTTCCACAAGGCGAATCGGTTTGTGAGATCACCGAGTTCGTTCCATAACGCCGCCTGCTTAACCGCCTTTTCATGATTACTGAGTATACCTGTGTTTATTCCGGCTTCGAGTTCATCGGATTGCGATAGCATGGTTGGGATTTCGACTGCCAAGTCTAGTAGGTAGTGGAGGATGTTCTTTTGAGTGGTGCCAGCGGCCCAAGGTATTGTTTTCCACTCTTCTCGGGCAAGGAAGGAGGGGGCGCGGCGGTTGAAAGATGCAGATACCTGCAGCTTGTCAGATTTTATTTTTATCTCGTTAATTCGGCGGATTATGACATACCCAGTATGGACGAAGCTCGGTGAATAGAAGGTGCTCGACGCCATACATATGGTTTTCCGGGCCGCGGTGCTCGATCAAACGCACGGCGCCATTTACGTGTGCGATTACTGATGCGTGAGAAGTACGCTCGACACTCTGTCGACGTATTAGATGAGTCTACTAATGAACAGTCTCGGGGAAGTACCTCGAACGCCATCAGCAATATGACAGTAGCCAGTGTCGACTCCGCCTTGCTTCGTTCAGAGTCTAACAAAGCCTCCTGCAAGCTTCGTAGGACACGAGGATAATACGAGAAACCCTGTACTTCAATCGACTTGTTTTGTACAGACCGTCCGAAGAAGACTTGACTGACCGAGTCGAAGGCATCGCTCAGGATGGGCGAAAACATGCGGATCTCGGCAGCCCTTCGTATCGCCCCGGCTTGCCCAGACTTGATGTCAACCTCGGGACTAAAGGCGTCAACGAATCGCTCAATAAAAACATCAAGCATGGATTTGCTCGCGTCCATCCGACAGATAGACCCGTAGGCAGAGTCATCGCTTGTCGAGGAAGAATCGCGGGAAAAGCTGCGTTGGATCATCAGGCGCGACAAATCGTCATCTGTAGCCTCCGGGGATTCGCCGTCGTCGTCAGGGCCTCTGATATCACTATATTCTGATGATTGTAATCTATTAGCCCACGCATCGCAGAATGTCTTTCTAGACGTACCTTCGGTGCCTTGCCAAGGTTCAGGGGCTGCAACCAGCCGATGCGGCTCTCTGTGAGAGCCTCTGATTTCTGTAAGAAGACGGTCTACCACATTTTCAGGGGCGGATCGGACGGTCTTAAACAGAGTGTGCAGCTGTTTTGAGCGTCGATTTGACCGACTCGAGCCTGACAAATTAGGAACTGCATCACTAGCGATGGGGGCGGTATTTGGAATAGGCCAAACTCACTGCCATCGAGTCTCGACGTCAATTCCCTGATTTCAGCACGCAAGTTGCGAATCTCATCGAGCTGGGAAATCGGCTTGAAATCTTCGCCTGGAGCGATTTCGTACACGCATTTGGACGGGTAGCCGTGAGTACAACATGCGTGGCAGGGTCTCACGCGATCGCACTATACTAAATTAGACGGAGCGAGGATCTGGGAGGCGAGGCTCCTGAAAAGAAAGCATCTGAAACAAAGAAAAGAGTTGTCAACGCACCTTGACCTTGCGAGCGCGGCAAACTTTACAAGACCTGGACTGACGCGGTCCCTGGTTGGCGCTGGCGGCAAGCTTTCTGGAAAAGGTCTCCGACATGAGCACCGCCCGTGAGTGGAAGCCCTTGGAGGGATCGGGATCGAGGAGCAATTGTCGAGGAGAGAGAAGAGCTTCATTCGAGATGGACCAACAGCACGGCGAATTGAGGCATTTGAGATCTGAGCGAGCACGGCCGAGATCGCCTGAGGGGCGTCGGTGTGCTTACACCAACGACAAGAGCCGTGGCTGCGCGCACGGGCTGGGGTGGCACTGGCTCTTGGAGCAGTGGGTTCACGACCGTTGAAGTGGGGAGCTGTCGCTGCAGGCGCTGCTTGCGGTATGCGAGTCAAATCGGGGGGGTATGCTGCTTGGGGTTATGCAGCATGCAGCAACTTGAAGCACCGGACGAGAGTACCGAGTGACGAGATTTTTCTCTCGAGTCAAAGACGCTGAGGCTGGGGAGGATGAATAATTGGGAGTGTGATCCTGTGTGTGTGTGCGTCCACCAGAGCGTTCGAGCGTGGGAGGTGGTGCCCGCATTGGGCCTAGCTCGGCGAGAGGGCCAATTCGGGGCGGTTGCTGCCTGAGGTTCGGCTCCACTTGTACTCCACGCTCAGCCAGCCATCAGACGATCCTCAATTCCTGTCATGCCTTCATTCCCTTTCCAGCTCCTGTCGGAGGTCTCGGTCCGCCCCAATTGCCGAGTGCTGCACAGCCAAGGCTCAATAGTGAAGCTCCCCTGCTCCCGCGAAGATTATTCATGTGGCTTTCGGTGAGGGAAATCGGACGGGTGTCCCTGTGTTGACATCGTCCCTTCGAAACTGCGGATCGATGGTTTGTTTTGATTCCGAGATATCCGGTTTGAACTCTGAGGTTATTTGTGCATGGACCAGCGAACCAGCGGGCCAGCAGGAGCAGCATGGACCAGGTATCGTTGCTATTATACGCGAAATATAGGTGGTGGCGAGAGGCGGAAAGACCACAACAGGCTGGCACGAACACAATCCGGTGTATTTGTGTAAAGGTCTAACTCTTGTTTTGGCTAGATTACTCCAAATATTCCTGCCCAATAAGCTAGGAGAATATTATTACAGCTGTGGACTATCTTCCCAGTCGCCCAACGGTTTTTGACTTTTTGTACGCCACTATTATAATTGTGAAGAGCATGCCGTTACAAAATCAGACAACCAGTCTGGCCTTCAATTATTGCGCGTCAAAAAGGCCATCAGGTACCCAGGTTGCAAAACCCCGTGCACCCAAGAAGAATCTCAAACTCATATCGCATTGTGCTAACAAAGTAGGCAACATATGGCAATCTGTATCTCAGACAGAAAATACAGGTTCTTCCAGGCTCTACATTGTACAGGTCAGACGAATTCAGCTGCACCCTTACACGCCTGATTTTCTGTATTCAAGGTGGCGACAATTGTCGAATCGCCGTGTCTTACCAGAACGTAACTGCTTCATTCCTCTTCTCTCGTCTTCATCCACGGCCAATTAGAGATCTGAGGATGGTTCGGGACTCAAAAGCCAGGTATGAGAAGACAGGGATATCAAAAAAGGACTGCAGGAGCCGGCGACGCCAATTGCTCCTATCAAATCCTTTCTTGGGCGTTTAATTTCAGTATTGACTCTGTATATTTCTACTTCTCCATATCATTTTATTAACTCCACTAACATGATTCAGTGGTGGCAGTCCAAAACGCTGCGTGGTAAATATATATCCAACATCACCTACCTAAACTTCGATATATCGATAACAATTAATATGCAAAAATCCTTAAAAATCAGATTAGTTGACAATTTGGCTTCCTGTTAGTTAATCTGACAAACTCTGGTAACCTCGAGTGGACCAGTGAATCCGTTGGTTCCGCAGAGAATCATTAAATGGATCTGACTGGGACTGTACCTTGGTGGGCATCTCCATATAGCCAATAACAAGTTTTTTTGCACAATTACCAAGCTACCTTCATATATTTTCAGGATTCTGGAGCTGAAAACCTCCAAATCTCACCGATATCCCTGTCTTCTCGTCGTCTGACAGAAGCAAAAGTAACCGCACCTCCAATTCCAGGCATTTGATTCAGTTGTCATGTCCCTGCACAGAACAGGGGACCCTGGTCTCAAGCATAGCATCGTTGCCAATCTGTAAACATCATCGACAATCTGCAGCTGTCAGCTGAACCAGCACCCCGGGGCAATAGCCTCGGAAGTATTAGAGGAATCATGCACCGAACACGAGCCTGGCGGACCTGTCAATTTGGCGCAGGCGAATGGGAGATGACGATTCGGAGGTTCCGGAGTTGCGGAATCAATAGTGCGACCTGTCAGAGTCCCAGCGTGGTTTTTTGTGTTACAATTTACGATTTTACAGGGGGAGTTGTCAATTGGCGATGAGAGATCGGCGAGTTGGCCTCCACATGAAAGATCGGACTCTGCTTTCCTTTCCTTTAACTCATTTTTCCTTCTTTTTCGCTGACGGAATGTTCTTCTTTTGTTCTTTTCCTTGACGCTTTTGCTACTCCTGTCTCTCTCTATCACCAGTTCATTTTTTTGTTTTTGTTGATATCATATTCACTCTTTTATACACATTCATTCCACTGTCACTCGTTCAGCCTTTTTTTTTTGTTCTTTCTTTCTTTCTATCGCTACAGGACTTAATCGCATTTATACCATAATCATATAATAAAAGAGCCAGTCACCAAGATGCGTCTCCAATTCCTCGCCTTGGCCCTCACCTCCATCGTGGGCAGTGCCAGCGCCAGCGAAATAAACGACTATTCCTGCCACAACTCAAACAACAGCAACCCCATCGTCTTCCTGCACGGGCTCGGCGCAACCTTCTACGAAGACCTCAACTTCATGCAAGCCTGGCTCCAGACGCAAGGCTACTGCACCTACGCCAAAACCTACGGCGACTACACCGGTTTTCCCTTCGTCGGCGGCTTAAAGCCCATCGCGGAGTCGGCGTCCGAGATCGCCGCGTACATCAAGGAGGTCAAGGAGGAGACGGGCGCCGAGAAGGTAGATCTGGTCGGACACTCCGAGGGCGCATTCCAGTCGCTGTATGTGCCGAAGTTTGAGGACGGGATTGCGGAGATCGTTGAGCGCGTTGTGGCACTTGCGCCGCCGACGAGGGGGACGACTTTTATTGGACTTTATAACTTGGCGTATATCCTTGGTGATGCTTCGAGGGAGCTTGTTGGGAAGGTGCTGAAGCTTTTTGGATGTCCGGCTTGTGATGAGTTGGGGCCTGATGTTGACGCTGTGGATAAGTTGAATGATGGGGAGCCCATTGTGCAGAAGGGAATTAAGGTGACTGTTATTGCGTCAAAGTGTGATGAGATGGTGACGCCGACTACAACGTCGTTTGTGCATGAGGAGGGCGTGAATAATGTCTGGGTGCAGGATGTTTGTCCTGCGGATCCGGTTGGACATATTGGGGAGGCGTACGATTTGAATGTCTGGAACTTGGTTAAGAATGCGCTGGATGATCAGCCGGATAGAGAGTTTTTTTGTGTGATCGGATCCCCGGGGAAGTAGAACTGGATATATAGAAGTAATGTATGGTCATAATCGTTTCAATTCATGATAGTGTGATAACTATGTATATCGTCACTGTTTGCAAAAGCATCAGGCTTCCGATTTTTCGGTATCAAGCGAGTCCGATCGAGAACTATCTGAGGGCCCCTGCACGAGATTATGCCCGTCGCTGGAGGTGGTTAGTGGTGACTCTATATGTCCTTGGATAGACTTACCCAAGCTTCTTGTTAGGAAGGAAAAGAGATAGGATAACGATTGGGACGGCAAATGCCAGGGCCGCAATGGTGATATATCTGAAATTATTAGCAACTGTCAATATGCTTGATTTTACAAGAATGCCACGAACCCCATGACATCGGAATACTGGAACGGTAGGTTAGCAGACGCCCAGCTTTAAGTTGGATATGACTTACTGCTTGATTAACGGCGGTGCGCTCATCAGTTCCCCAGTCCGGCAGACGATCAGTAATCGAGTTATACAGCGTAGCGAGCTGGCCCTCGGCGGCACCTGGCCCAAGGTGTATCTCCAAGCGATCGCGGAGCTGATTTGTATAAATTGCCCCGGCTACAGCAGACCCGATTCCATTTCCTAAGAACGTACCAAGCATTACGAGGGACGTGACTTGGGCTAATTCTGCGTGGGGAACTGATATCTGCGCCGCGACAATAATTATAGTTTCGATGATGCCGCTACCGATTCCCTGAACGAGCTGCACAATGAAGAGTTCCGCAATGGAGCTTTCATTTGTGCGCAGGCGAACCATCACTCCGTATCCGACCAACCGGATAATTGCGCCTGCAACGCCAATCCATTTGTAGGTACGATACCGATACATGAGAAGACCAGTCCCCATTCCCATCAGCGCCTGGGATACTCCATTGGTGTAGGTGAGGAATTGAGCATCTCTGGGAGAAAAGTTGCGCGCAACCATGGACCAGACAAAAAGGTAAGTGTGCGTAGCGCCATATCCGATATTGTCAATGCAGCCGAGCAGAAAAGAGATGACAACAGAGAGTGTCCGCAGATACCGCACGGGGACAACTGGATGGCGCGAAACGTACTTCTCATATGGGACAAGGGACACCAGAACCAGTGCGCCTAGCACGATCAGAGCGTCCACCCAGGGTGTTGACCATCGGTCGGACGCGGTAGCTGCGAGAGTAATTGGAATCAAGACCAGCGCAAAGCCACCACTGAGAAGAAGAATGCCTCCAAGGTCAATCCGCGAGCAAAAGCTATACATGGTGAGCTGCTCATTAAGAATGAGGCCTTGGCGTCTGGCTCGCCGCTGGAAGATAAGCAGCGTGATGATGATGAAGCTCGCGCAAAACGGCATTAAAATACCGAACATGCCAACTCCCCAGCGCCAGCCAATTCCGCCGACTACGCTGTCAACGATGAAAGCAGATACCCACGGCGTGACCAGAAATGGTATATACAGAATGTTGTAAGCAAAGCCTCTCCAGCGCATCGAAGACAGATCTGACACGATTATCGAGTTGAGAATGGCCATCCCAGCCTGGCCAATGGAGTATAAGACATAGCCACCGGCGTAAGTATTGAATGACTTTGACGAGGCGCAGAGAATGTACGAGAGTATGTAGAACGTCAGGGCGATGATGTATGCCTCGCCTCGCCCGAGCACGTCCGACAATTTAGCGATAGGCGGCTTGAAGATTGCCGTGATAATGCTTGCCGCGGTGTTCAGGGTGGCCAGCATCCCAAGTTGATGGAAATCGGAAGTCGCAAAGTTTCGATATGTCCCAACCGTTGAATTGTCCAGTTCACTGAATTGTTAGTACGGCTAGTTCGTCAGAGAACAGGGCGCACCACGACTCACTAGATGACCATGACCATCGCCAGTCTGGACCTTGTTAGCACAGGCTGATAGAAACTCTGGGGGCGATACATACCCAGCATACATGATGTATTTCCCCGTCTTTCCCCCCACAGCCTCCACGGCTTTGATCTTCGTTACACCCGCGACCTCCGCAGTATCATTCTGGGGCATTTTCTCGTTGATTTCGAGATCCATCTCCTTCGCAGCGCAGTGCGGCCAGGCCCTATGAAACCCGGTCGTCATGTCTTTCCTGACAGACATGCCGTCGCTCGACAGGGAGCATGTGGAGCTCCCAGACCATACGTCATCCGGCATGAGAAAAAAGTCGTGCGATGCAACATGCGCACAATACGAGAAGCCAAAACAACAGTTAACTGGCTTGAATCCGTCTTCGAAAAAGAGATGCGAGGGGGAAGAGCGGATGGAGCAACTAGCGAATATTTGGAGAGCAACGATCGCCCTGAGTCAGGAAAAGACTGCGGGACCGGAATCGCCTTGAATCCCTCGATCGCCGGCTCAGACTCCACCAGCCAAATTCGTCAGCCACTGTTAGCACGTCAATTCAGCGCAAAGGCCGGCTGCTTTACTCCAAAGTCCAAACAGCTCGTGCCACCATCTCATTGTCAATGTCCACGCCTGGCAGCCGCAGAAATTAGACCGCTTGCAGCAGGATCGACGCTGGTAATTCGGCGAGGCACGCGCAGTCTCATTGAGGCGGTGCGAGCTGGGGAGGGAACCCCTCATTATACGTCCAATTGCACTGGGGTTGGCACGCTTGGCGATTCTTGTGAAGAATCATGCGTTCTGGGCAGTGTCTGCTTTGTTGGCTAGTCCTGCCGATTAGACCAGGTGTTGATAGTAGTTGGTTCTATCTAGGAAGGTTTGCCTACTACCATGGAAACTGGCCGCCGCCTGTTTGTTTCCTGTGCAAAGTTTGCCAGTTTCTTACGTTGTTTCGCTCCCTGGACCTTGGACGGCAAACTGACACGCGAGTTTCACAGGTTTATCTAACAATGACACACTAGCCTGGCCGGTGGCGCCCCTCTCACGGAGCCCTCCTTCTCCCCCGGCCTCGTCTTCTCCGCGGCCGTCCTCCCCGTTTCGTCATTGTCACAGACCTGCCTGCGGCACATAACTCAGAGATACCTGTGTGAAAAGAAGCTGGAAAACCACTTCGTGATGCATTTCGAATTTCCGGAAGGACTCCTTCCCAGAGTCGCTCACACCGTTCATAGTCGGTCACGAGCCGCGGCAAATTTGCCTCGAGCGAGCCCAACAGCGCGGCATACCTGCTTACTGGCTGGTTCGGTCGTTGACGGACAGTTTGGTATCTCCTCTCTGCGACATCGGGGTTGACGAAGTTGCGAATATTTGAACTCAACCAGACGCAGAAATCTGACCATGTCCGCCTGTCGTCGTCTGGGGACAGTCGAACCAACGCCCATTTTGTGGCAATGCCTTCAGACAAATGCCGGCATGCCTCGGCTATCTTGTTGTCGTCGAGGGTATAGTAATGCGCCCATTCTGTGAAGTGTGCCTCCAAGCGACGCATCAGGAGCAGGAACTCCTTTCGGTTGACGCCATGGTATACTTTGGTTACTGGAAGCATGGGGATGTGCTCAGGAAACATGAGCAACCCATCTTCTTCAGACAGTGTCAATTCCGAGTCCGATCGCTTCAATACCGGTTGTGCCTCTTGTTCGAAGGGAAGGACGGGGTAGCGACCGAGGAAATCCGTGGGTTCGGCGGCGCGGTGAATGGTATGAGAGGTCGGTTGGGCATTGTGAGAATTCGCCAGCAGCCGCTGCTCCTCCGCCAGCTGGTTCTGCAACTCGACCAAGGCGCGTTCCTTTCGCAGTCTCGTCAGTTCCTCCTCGGCCTGCCGGATCCTGAGATCAACATCGTCTACTAGGGGGGTGAGGACTTCCATTGTGCGCGCATTGCAAAGTAAACAGCAAAGAAAAATATGCAAGGGAAGAGAAGGAAATGGAGTAAACAACAACTCAAAAAAAAGCCTCCTGATATTACAATGGCCGAAATGACACTCCTTTTTTTGGATCTGTCAAATTGATCCTCACTCCACGCGTCACGCGCAAATCACGTGGATTTTACCATTACAACCGTAGGCAGTAGGCGGTGTATATACCATTGCGGCAGAATATCATTACCAGATCTCCCCATGTGTGCATTTGTGGTTAGCCGCTCCTCAACCAAGGATCCCACATTGAAAGAGCCCCTAGCTCCATTCAAAGCTGTACAGAGTCCATCGACGCAAGGTGTCCCCTCATATTACAAATCTGAGCAGGATGGCTGGTGCAGAGAGTATTGCTTTTGTGGTCATCCGCTGAGGACGTGCTGCTGTTGGATGAGGGTCAGTCCATTCTGAATTCAGCCACACTATCGCGCGAGTGACGGTTCGCGGCGGACTCCACCCAGATCAGACGGGCATCACCCACCTCTTCGGACACCGACCCGACCGAACTCTCTCTCGATCCAATAGCGCTGCATTCATCTCCTTGCTCTTCCCTGTCTTGTCCTGTGATTGCATATCATTCCTTTTTAATTCGTCGGTGCGACAGACTCTCGGACAGTGCGTGATCTTCTATCAGCAGCCGCCCAATAATGCTCAGATAAGGCGCACAAATCGTCGCACTTAAAGACCCTGTCTTCTCCCGGTCGGCCTTGGTGCGGCGCATGTCTCTGCAACAAGGAACAACAGACTCAAGACATATGGAAGACTATAAAGATTCCAGTCTTTCCGGCGGCCGGAATCCAAATGGCGGTTCTCCACGGCGAGGCGGGCCCTCCCGCGGATATACTGCCGGTCCCGCGGTTTTGGTACTGACGGTTCTCGCAGGGTTGTCGTGGTGGTTACTCCCAGTATCGATGGAACGAGAGATCAACCTATCGCATGACTTACTAGAGCCTCAATTTGCTTGGAATCAGGTCTGACCGTCTGACCCTCATTGTTCCCTAAAAGCAATTTAACACGGAGCAGATCACACCGTCTGAAGCGCTGGAGTACCATGACTGCTTTGGTGAATTTCAATGCGCGCGCCTTGACGTCCCGATGGATTGGCATCGATCAGATGGCCAAGGAGCTCGTGTGGCTATTGCTGTCACTCGGCTGCCGGCCAAGGTTCCCGTAACGGACGCTCGATACGGTGGGGCAATAGTAGTCAACCCTGGTATGTTCTTAGACCTGTTCCTGGCCGCCCTATTCTAACCGATTCTAGGCGGCCCTGGTGGCTCCGGAGTCACCCAGGTCCTTCTCAGCGGCCACAACCTACAGACAATTGCAGATGCAAGCGTTCTGCCGTCGACGGATGTCGGAGATGATCCGAAGTACTTTGATATCATCGGGTTCGACCCTCGCGGCGTCAACAACACTACACCGGGGTTTAGTTGCTTTCCCAATCTCTTCTCCCAAAGAAACTGGGAACTTCAAGCCGAGGCGGACGGGATGCTCGGTGGCTCGGCAGACTCGTTTATGCGAAACTGGCAGCGCGCCATTGCTCTCAACATTGGATGTTCGCAGGGTCTCTCCACTCCATCTGCCGAAGGCGATATCCTGGGAGAGCATCTTAACACTCCTCCAGTGGCCCGGGATGTGCTTGAAATCGTTGAGCGACATGGCGAGTGGCGGGAGAAACAGGCCCAACACCAGTATGACAACTGCCACCACGGCTCCGACGAATTTATGCTTACTCGAACGAAATGGCGCCGCGGACAAGAGAAGCTTATCTACTGGGGCCGGTCCTACGGGACCGTCATTGGCGCAACATTTGCAGCCCTGTATCCAGACCGTGTTGAGCGGATGGTATTGGACGGCGTGGTTGATGCGCAGAAGTACTATTCAGGGGTTGGCCCGGAGCCTATTGCCGATGCAGACAACGTATTTGATAAACTTACGGTTTACTGCGACAAGATGGGAGAAGGCTGTCCTTTCTATGTAGGAGGGGGCCCTGCCGCCATTAAAGAGGCCTACAAGGACATAGAGAACAATCTCTTCAATACATCCCTGGCAGTTCAGCCATCTACGACGCGCGGACCGGAAGTGGTGACATGGACGGACTTGAAGACTATCCAGCGGATTGCTATATATCAGCCTTTGATGGCATTCTCGTATCTTGCAGGGGCCGCCAGCGATCTTGTCAAAGGAGATGGTTCGGCCCTGGCTGACTTTAAACACGGCAGACGGGCACCCGTTTGCCCATCTGCCGAGTGTTTGATCTCTGGCCCCTGGTCACCCGATTGCCAAGGAACTGGGCAGAATGAACTGTATGCGATGTCCGCCATTCTCTGCGGTGACGCGGACTACATGCAGGGTGTGGATGAGGAGGGTTTCATCCAGCATTGGCGGAGCCTCCGCGAGCTTAGCAGTACCTTTGGCGATTACTGGGCCCATACGCATCTGAATTGTGTCGGGTGGAAGGCGAAGCCCAAATGGAGGATGCCCGGTATGTTAATTGGACGCATTATTTGTTGCACCACTGACTTTCTGCAGTTCCTGTCACTGGGAACACTTCTCACCCGATACTCTTAGTAAATAACATCCTCGACCCAGTTACGCCCCTGCAAAGGTAAGAATCAGACACCCATTCGAATCACCATTATTAACCCCAGCAGTGCGAAGACGATGTCGGCAGCTTTTCCCGGGTCGGTTTTACTGCGGCAAGATTCGGAGGGGGTAAGTCACTTTACGGTGGAGCTACGTAGCTTAGTACTAACTATCGCAGCATTGCACCCTCGCAGCACCCTCGACGTGCATAGCCCAATCCATCCGCAAGTATTTCCAGAACGGCAAGCTCCCGGTGCCGGGGACAGTCTGCGACGCAGATCTGAAACCACTGCTCGGCGCACCGAACAAGATGGACAACGAAGACAAGACCCTCGACGAAATCGCCCTGGACAAGGCGCTGCTGGAAGAAGCGCTGCGACCGAGGACGCAATTCCCATTATAGACGCTCGTAGATCTAGATACGATTTAGCATATTTACTTCTGAGTTATAGCGACGACAAACAATGCAATGTAGCAACGAAGTCCAGTCTGTAATCACCGCCCAAGCAGCGTCATAGGGTACTTAGTAATGATGTGGGGTTGCTGAGCTTTAAGACCAACCCCTCATTCATTCCAACTCAAGCTGTATACACATTACAGACCTCAGTCACTGAAGCCGAGTAAACAAACCACCATGTCCACCAAAACCCTAAACGGCTCGTGCCTCTGCGGCAAAATCACATACGCGCTCGACCTGCCAGCGTCCGAGCCAAACCCCAAGGTCCCCGCCCCACCCATCCCCCAAACACTACACACCAACCAACCATTCAATCCATAACCTAGTACGGAGTACTAACTGATGTCATTGTTATCGATACAGATCGTAGCCTGCCACTGCACCAGCTGCAAAAAATACACGGGCTCCGCCTTCTCCTCGAACCTCATGCTCTCGCCCTCCTCGATCCGGTACACGAGCAGCACCCAGCCGAGCATCTTCACAGACAAGTCCGCGGACAGCGGCAACCCGCTCGCGCGCGCGCTGTGCAGCGAGTGCGGGTCGCATTTCACGTCGTCGCCGGAGGGTGCGTCCTGGACGGCGCTGAAGTGGGGGACGCTGGATGAGGAGGCGAGAGCGCAGTGTGGGGAGTTCGGAGGGGAGATTTATTGTAAGAGGAGGGATGGGTGGGTTGATGGTTTGGTTAAAGCTAAGGAGGGGCTTATTAAGGCTGAGGGGATGCCGTGAGGGGCTGTTCTAGATGAGGCATATATATATCTATACGGGTTGGGCTGGGTTGTTTGGTGTTTTGTTGTGGTTACATGGAGTGGGTGTACTAGTAATGGATTGTGACTGCAGGCTATACTGATGCTCTCCTAGGATATCACCTTCGGCAGATGGAGGAAGCCCTTCGCCACTGCGCGAGTTGGAAGTCGTGGAAGATATACGCCTACTACGATGTCCCTCAGTCTGGCCTGGGTTGTAAAGCAGAAGCAGGTCCATCATAAAGCGTACTTACATATAAACAAAAAGCTACTAGCAAAGCAGTCTTGTCATTATGCAATTTCCCTACTATGATATGAATAACAACCTATCCATCAACGCCACATCCTTTGCAAACCAACCATCCCACCCAACCTCTCTTAAACTGAACTAAACTACTCCAAATACTTCCCCCCCGTCTCCTCATGAATAACATCAAAAAGCGGCTTCGCACTGAAATACCCCGCCAAACTCGACCCCACAGTCTTATACGTAAACGCCGCATCCGCATCATCAATCTTAACCGTGGCGCCGCCTCTGCCTGCCGCCGCGGCGTCAGCCAGCAGCTGCGCGTGGCAGCATTTCTCCAGCGACACGAACCAGAAGACCGTCTCCTCAATGGTCTTGCCGACAGTCAGCAGGCCGTGGTTCTGGAGTAAGGCTGCTTTCTTGGTGCCTAGGGCGGCTGCGATGTTATGTCCTTCTTCTTCGGCGAGGACGACGCCGTTGAATTGTTTGTAGAGGACGTGGTCCTACATCAATATTAGCCCATTCACTTTAGCCGTACAGAAAAAAAGGATGGACAGTAGGCAGTGGGGGAGAAAGAGAGAGAGAGAGAGGTACATTATAAAAAGCACACGAATCCTGCGTCGTAATATCCAATTCCCTACCGAGGGAACAAAACGAGCGTCCGTAGAGCGAATGGCTATGCGCCGCACAGAGCACATCGGGTCTCGCGGAGTGAATGGCCGAATGGATCATGAAAGCCGCCGCATTCAGCATTCTGCACGGGCCGCCGTCAATCACGGCGCCGGAGTGGTCGACCTGGATGAGATCCGAGGCTTTGATTTGCGAGAATGCGACGCCGAAGGGGTTGACCCAGAAGGTTGTGGGGTCGACGGGGTCGCGGAGGGTGATGTGGCCGGCGACGCCTGTATCAGTTAGTTATTATTATGTTAGACAAGAACTTGGCTGGTTGTGGATGGGATACCCTCGTCATAGCCGTTCTTGCCGAAGATGCGGAAGGCCGCGGCGAGCCGGCCCTTGAGGTACTCGCGCTCCTTGAGCTTGTCCTCGAAGACCGGGGGGCGGGGGATGGGCATCTTGATTTTGGCGTTGGCGGCTCCGGCTTCCTGGCTGGAGACCTTGGGGCTGGTTAGGCCATCGGCGGCTGCGTCTGTGGCGGAGGGAGGCATGATGAACTGATAGACTGAGTATTGGTAATTGAAAAGTGAAGAGAAGAGTGAGATTACATTCTTGTATCCCTTAAGTCGAGCGGGGTTGATGCTCTGGTGCACAACCGAGGCTGATCTGCGAATCAGACAGCGGGCATTACTCCAACCTCATTACTCCAACTTGGTTGCGTTATGCAAGCCGTTCTTACGTGTTCAATATTATTGGAGATGCTCGGTGATGCAAGAGTGCTTGTTGAGGTGCTCATACAAACCAGATCCACCTTGGTATAGAATTTAACATAACCAGAAGTTGGAAGTATTCGAGATAGTATTAAAGAGATTGACGCCATGGCCATATAGTATCTAGATGCAAATCTATCCAATGACCCGCTTCGCTAGTAACAATTAACAATCCCAAATCCAGCGCTTGCTAAACACACAAATTCTATTCCCAAACGCCATATAGTGAAACAACAAATGAAACAGGAGATCTCAAAGACAGTTTAGAAGTTGAAAAGTCCACTCCTCCTCTTCCCAAACGGATAAACCACCAGGGCCGAAACAAACAACCCGACGGTAATCCCAATGGCAATCTGCACCATGCCGAAACCAAGACTTGCAATCGACGTGTCCTGGCTCGCGATGTTCTCGGACGTGCCGTTCTTCAGGTTCTCGCGCACCGAGTCGGCGTAGTTCAGACCAGCGATGAGGGAGCCGCTCGACGCAAGGCCCGACGGGACAAGGACGAAGATAGCAGGTAGAATCGCAGCAGCTGCGTGACCGCGCCAGACACGACTGTACAGGTTCCCCAGGAGTCCGATCGTGAAGGCCCCGACAGTATTAGCGACCTCGGAGTTGGAACCCAGCTTGGTCGTGCTGAAATAGTTTGTGATGTATCCGCAGAGAGCGATGAAGATCATAACGGGCAGCTGCTTCCATTTGGCCTGGTTGATGATAGCGACGAAGACGACGAAGAGGGGCACGAAGCAGAAGCGCTGGATGTATTTCGAGCCGTAGATGTCGAGGTTTGCGCAGGACTTGTCGGACGTTGCGGCCCCGTCGATCAGGCCGTAGATGGTTGTTCCGACTGTGACGCCGTAGCCGAGGAAGAGGGAGTAGATGATTGCGTAGACCATGCGGATGGAGCCGGCAATGATCTGGTGGGATTGTAGTTCGAGGGAGGAGCAGAGGACCATGAAGCCGGGGAGGATGAGGGCGATGGAGGACTGGGAGAGGGCAGAGAAGCAGAAGAGATGTTGTTCGCCGTTGATACCTGGGACAGAGCCAAAGGCGCGGGCGAGGAACGAGGTCAGGACAGCAGCAGTGACTTCGAAAACGTTCGAATAGAGGACTGATTTGGGAGCCAGGACGTGCTGCATGAGGCCGACAATAGAGCCCAGGAGGAAGATAATAGGCATGTCGATAGGCCGAGCCTCAAACGCAAAAGGACCAACGGCGGCACTCGCAAAGCCATAGGCTGGGACCAGAAGCCATTTATTAAAGCGAGGCTTGCGCGACATGATCTGGTCGAGTTCGGAGATGGCTTCTTCGACGCCGATGAGGTCGTGGACGACGTTCTTGTAGACGTTGTGCGTGTCTGCGAGACGACCAAGGTCGACACCCTGAACAACGCGAACGAGCTTGACTTCAGCAGTACGCGTGGTAGGATCGTCAAACGACATGATCATGCACCCAGGCAGATACAGAAACTGACCCTCCACCTCCAGCACCCGCGCCGTCATCTTCATATACTCCTCCATGCGATGCGTCGGAGCCCCATACCGCATCAACGCCCGACAGAGCTGCATGATATACCGCTGGCGCGCCAGAATCTCCGCAATATGCACCGTCACTCGAATCTCATCCTCCAGCCTCGTCTTCTTATACGCCTTCCTCTTCCCCCGCTTCGGGGTCAAAAACGCATCCGGCGGCGCCGGCAGCGTCGTACTACTCAGATTCATCCCTGCCCCGACCAGCGAGGTTGTAGAATGCTGATTCTGATGACTCGACTTCTTGTACCACTTCAGCTTCTCCTTCCTGGGCGTCGCAGCCCCCGAAGACACCGGCGACTCCGTATCCGACTCGGCGTCGCTCACAGGCGCACTCGACGTCCCGGATCCCCCCTGCGCCGCCTGCAACCGAAGCAGCTGCGCCAGAATCCCACCTCCCCCAAACTTCCCACTCCCATACCACGACTCCGGCCGCAGTGCCCCCTCAGGCGTACTCTGGCCGGACCGCGCATACGCCGACCGCGGCTTCCTCCGCCGCACAGGGTTCTGGGTGACACTGCGCACGAGCCGATGCGCCTCCGCACTTGGAAGCGGCTGGGCCGCGGGCTCCTCAAGCCCGCCTTTCTCTTCATCCCGATGCGAGGGCTGATGATGATGCTGCTGCTGCTGAAGGGCCTCATCGAAATCATCCGGCAGCAAGGACGCGCCCAGATCACCTCCATCGTCAAACGTATCCCGGCCGAGCCGCTCGCCAAATAACTCAGTGCGCCTGCGGATCAGCTCGCCCGCGTGCCGGAAGCGCTCGCGCACACTCGACGACACTGGCGCGGCGCGGCGCG
The DNA here is from genome assembly GCA_025768905.1 of Aspergillus sp. MA 6041. Taxonomy (NCBI): domain Eukaryota; kingdom Fungi; phylum Ascomycota; class Eurotiomycetes; order Eurotiales; family Aspergillaceae; genus Aspergillus; species Aspergillus sp. MA 6041. The sequence continues at coordinate 416,085 of JAMFNV010000013.1, read as the reverse complement.
GCGGCGTCACTTCGGTAGCAGTGCCTGCCTGCTGTCCTAGCTCGGCAACTGTGATATCGTGGGACTCTGAGCCCTGGCGGGAGTCCGGGGGTGTGCGGGAGAGCAGGTCGGCGGCGGAAGCCTCGGAGACGTTGGCGGAGATGTCGTTGCCGTCGTAGCCCATCATGGAGTGGTAGGAGCGCACGGAGTAGTCGGAGTCATTGCGGATGATGGGAGGGCGCTGCGGTGGCCGGTCGTCTGCCTCGCGGAAGCTGCTGAAGGAGCGGAAGCGTACGCGGTTTCGGGGCTCTTCTACGCGGGCGCCGACGGGTGGTGGGACTTCTACAGCGGCAGCTGGGGGTGGTGTTGGTGGTGTTGGTGGTGCTGCTGATTCTGTATGTTCCGCAGGTTCCGCAGGCTCTGTTACAGCTGGACCTGATGTCTCAGCTTGCCTGTCAGATGGCGTACCATCGTCAAGGGCAGCGTTGTCGAGTTCAGGGAAAGGCTGGGTTAATTCGTAGGAATGGCCCTCTGGAGCGGACATTGGAGCCAGCAGGGTAACGAAAGCAAATGTAAATGTACAGAGTAAGAGTCAAATGAAGGCGAGAACGGTGGGGAGAAGAGTCGGAGGGGCAGGAATTTAAGCAGAGAGAGAGAGCAAGCAGCGTGTACAGGGAGTCTAGAAGGGCACGCAAACCATGGATGGGCCGGTGGGGGTGTCTGGCGGCAAAGGCATGGCGAACCAGAAAAAGAACAGAAAAGAATAGAAAAGGATCAGAAAAGAATCTAGAACGAGAAGATAAGAACAAGAGTCAGTCACCGGATGGACAGAGACTTCCAGAGTCGAGGCCTGGTGGGGAATGATAGCAGTGGACGCGAAGCCATGATATCACGCCTTCACGATTGGCATCGACTCTGACTCTCAGATTTGCAGATTTGCAGACTCAACTCCCAGACTCAATTGAGTGGATCACGCAATGACAGAGCACAAGCCTCCAGGAGCAGCCTGTATCACATTCCCATTGAGCCATGTGCTCCTTTGTTCGGTTTCAGGATTTGTTTCTTTCTTTCTTGTTTTTGCCTCAGTGGATCTTAAGCTTCTCGGGGGTTTCATCTCGGCCAATCAGGTGCATTACTTATCAACGAGATGCGAGAGACAGACAAACCTTGGAAGTGAGCTCTTGTTTCTCAGAATATTCTCCGTCTCCTCCTGTGAGTCTGTAATCATCAATAGTACAGCTTGCGACTTGCTGATTAGCCTGAATGCCCTGCTTCATTCTCCGATCGGCGAGGTCTGAGCTGAAGCTCCATCCTCCTTTTTGCCCAACGCTTGCGCCCAACCACAGTCTATTGCTCCTGCAAATTGCTTTTGTAGTTGTCGACCAAGGTACTACGACGTACGGAATGTGAAGCTGCTTGACACCCCTATCTTGCCGCTCTGGGTCCGCCACGCCTCCGGTCTGTCATGGACTCATGGACTCATGGACCTCACGGACCAAGTGGAACCCACTCGATCGTCATGATTGTCACTCCTGCCAACTCATCCCCGTCAGATGCTGACATTGGCGCCCAGATGAGCGGCAGAGATTGTCTGGCCTGGTCCCTGATCTAACGCTGCCACTGTGATGATGTGCGGCGTCCCTGATATCAGCCAAGAAAGGCATTCATAATGCCAACCATTCCTTCTGTGATATTTTGTTACCGTGGATATCCGAATTCCGAAACGCTGTCGGAGAATGGTGGCAATCGTGATCGTCAGGAGATATTCTTAGAAATCGATTCTGATTCTGATATAGGGCTGTTCCTGCCAACTTTACGACTGCTCCGTACGTACTCACGGCATATCATCTTATTCAAAAACCAATTAGGGGCCGCGTATACTACTACCCACCAGGGAAACATCAAGTCCCTTCGGATGATGAGCACATGGCGTCGATGGTGTGCTAAATAACCCTTCCTGAATCCCGATCCGCTGCTTCCGACCTGGAACTTGCTTGAACTCACATTCTCTACTTAAACTTAACTCGTCAGCCTGTCTTCCAGTGGAATCCCGTAAGGTCCGTCAAGTAAGTCCGCATGTCCGCTCTTCAGGTCCAGATCCTGTTTCAAGCTGGTTCACTGCCTTTATCATCTATCGCATGGAAGATCCAGTTAGGCCAAAATATTGACCGCATGACCATATCTTTATCCTTCGGCCATCTTACAAGTCACTAGCTGTGCTGCTGGATGTTATCACACATTTCAGCTTGTCGCCGCTGTGGATATCTCGTGCAAGTGCCGTGCAATGCTATTTGCACTGGGCGACAACCTCCTGGGCCGCAGATTAGATGGCGCGGATCAATTTTAGAGCTTTCAGTTGATAGATCAATTATTCAATCTCCTTCTAGCATGCTCTGGTTACCTGGTATATTCCGTCTTTCTTGATCTCATTGGATATGCTGGAGGTGCACGTCTCTGAACTGGGCCGACCAGGGGCCAGCCATGCTTTTTCTCATCGGACGGCTCGTCAATGCTTATCTGGCTATTGTCTTGACAAATTTCATCCACTTCTGTGACGGACCCTTGGGTAAAGGAGTAAACCAACACTATTTGAAGTAATGCTTTGACAGGGGTTTGGCCAAATTGGGGTATATATATATCCGGAGGTGCAGTAAAGTCTCTGAAATAATCAAGGAAATGTGGCACTTTTCCAAAAAAAAACTTTACTAAATCAATAGGGAATGATCATTCAATAAAAAATCGACGAAGGTCGATGTAGTCATGGTAAAAAAGCAAAACCACGCAGCCCAGGCACAACTACTTTGTGCGTCAAGCGGGCGTCAGTAAGCTTATTTGACAAGCCACACAGAATGCTGTTACGGTAGCACAGACTCGCCAAGGCCGGTATTATTGGTGTCTGCAGCTGTGGCTGAAGCGGCTGTAGCTGTAGCCGTCATCGTATGCGTATTCGAGATAAATATACTCCGTACAACAATTCGAATTATATAGCATAGCTTTTTGTTGTGATTATAACGCAATCGCAACGTTATACTACAACTATTCAACCGGTCCTTTTCTACACACGCAATAACCACTTCAGGAAGTCAACATGGCCTTCGATGACTCAATAGATTTCGAGCTGTCCTGGTATACACCAAGCCGAGCAGCAGCAGGAATTCGTCCTCTTCTTCCTCACAACCGGCTATCATATATACCAGCTCTCAAAGCCCCGAGCATGGTACTTCATCCCCTTTGCCATTGGCGGAATCTGTACGTCCCCTAATCCCCTCTATACAAACTGACTTTGATACATCCACACTGATACATGCATAGTCCAGATAGTTGACTACATCGTCCAAATCCCACCATCCACAAACCAAACCTCCATCCCCTTCTTCGACATCCAAGCAATCTTCATCCTGCTGGCTCCCCCGCTGTACGCAGCCTCAATCTACATGGTGCTCGGTCGTTTAATCACCACCCTTGACGCCGCAACGCTCAGCCCTCTCCCCGTGAACTGGATGACCAAGATCTTTGTGTCCAGAGACATCATCGCCTTCCTGATGCAAGCTCCGGGCGCCGGAATCATGTCCACCGGTACAGTCGAGAAATATAATCTTGGCGGCGATGTTTTTGGCGATGGTTGTGTTGAATGTCCTCAATCCGGCTATGGTGTTGGGTGGGAGGGTCGTTGATGCCGAGATGAGCGTTTCATCGTGATTCATCTCCCCATGCGCCGATATTTCTGTTTGCTCGTTTTGGGATTTGATTTGTGTTATAGAATAGTTTGCTGCTTTTTGCATATTAGCGATTGGTTTAGTTTACCGTGGTATCTGTATCTTACCATTTATGTCTCTCCGTATATAGAAGTTAAGTTCGGCCTTGGATTTATTGTTATATCCCAGACACTGCTGCCTCACATACCGAGTTTCTGTCATATCATCAGCTATGTTTTCAAGGCATGTAATCAAGATACAACTAACATTTGTTCGGTGAAGCGTCATTCGCAGGGGATTTTGATTTTTTGGGACGACTGAGCTCGAGATTGGCAGTGCAGCAGAATACGAGAGCCGCTATGGCTTCGAACAGACATTCCATCTTCCTAGTTTACAGCTGACGGTGATTTGAGTGTTTTGATTGTTGAACAGTGAAAAAAAGTGTGCAGTATCGGCTTTTTAATAGTCGGTGTTGAATGACGTAGCCAGGGGAACCAGTTTATCTGACCCACCGCAAAGGCTTAGACGGTGGCAGTGTATCTTTATCGGATTCTAACTAGATAAATATCGACCATCAAAGGTTCTAGAAGAGGAAAAAAAAAAAAAAAAAAAAAAAAAGAAAAGGCCAGGACCAGCTGACCTGTAAACACAGTAAACACAGTAAACACAGTAAACACAGTAAACACAGTAAACACAGTAAACACAGCAACCCAAAACTAAGCCCAAATATCCGCATACGGATCCCAAGAACTATCCTGATGCCACTCATACTCCATATAATCACTAATAACCGACGCATTCCGCTGGCCATAAAACTGCGCAATAAACGCCAGCGTCGCATCAACGCCCGCCGAAATCCCCGACGACGACCAGACATTCCCATCAACGACCCAGCGCGCCTGGCGCACCCAAGTCGTATTCGGCCCGTTGCCGATAACAGAGGCCCAGGACGCTTTATTCGTGGTCGCGCGCTTCCCGTCGAGAATGCCGGTGCGCGCGACCAGCGTCGAGCCCGTGCAGATTGTGATCAGGTACTGGAGGCCGGGGTAGGTTGTTTTGATGTAGTTGAGGAGAGGGGCGAGGGTGGAGTCGGGGGCGCGCGTGCCTAGGCCGCCTGGGACGATGAGGACGTCGAGCTCTGGGGCGGACTCGAGGGTGTGGGTTGGGTTTATGGTGGGGAAGAAGGAGGCGTTGAAGGGGTTCATTGCGGGTGTGTAGGGCGCTGTTGTGACGGGGTCGAGGGATTGGGAGATTAGCGAGAGCGAGATGTTGTCGTGGCGGCGGGCGACCCAGGAGAGGGTCTCGAGGGGCCCGAAGACGTCGAGGATTTCGAAGCCGCGGAAGAGCAGCATGCCGTAGTTCTTGGGGGTTGCTGTTGTGTTTGTGGTGGTGGACTGGGAGCTGGGCTGGGAGAGGGCCAGGAGCCCTATGCTCAGGTTGAGGGCGGAGGTGAGTTTCATGGTGAGGGTTGGATGTTAGAGAAAATAACACAGTAACACAGGAAGTCGGCTGAATAAATATCTTCCATGGATAAAAGCTATAAAGGATCTTTGTTACGCGCCGGAGAAGGAGCTGCCAAGCGCCACTGAGCACATTTGCGCTCTTTGACCGTTTCAGATGTCAGATTGTCCCTGAACGAGAGCCATTCTATGCTAAAGTAGACCACATTTGCCGGCCGAGTCGAGACAGCCAAGCAGCCACTGTTCCTGCAATCATATACTCAAGGCGCCAGTGTGAAGCTAATAACCCAAGGAGTGAAAACAACATATTCTGTTCTATCCATCGTGGCAAGCTCCCTCATGCGATATTCCAGACTGTCGCATATACCGACCCAGAACTGTCTCTCCAACGACGATTCCTGCTAGAATTGCAAAAAAGACTCCTGTATTAAATGTCATGACTGCGAGCATCCTGTTTGATATTAGACCACGTTTTAGTCCTGTAGTCAAGGCATAGAAACTCACAAAATATATCCAATAAACGCCCGCACCCCTTCCAGCAGCGCCAGACTACCATCGCGCCAGCTCCATGGTGAACTTGGGGTCCACTGGGGAAGAAGTGTAAATAAGTAGTTCCACATTCGACAGCACCGGAATTTCCTTTCATTATCTGGAGCTAGCGTACTGCTCTCGGGTGTCTGGAAATGTTCCTCAGCATTATGGATGGCGGTATATTGTGGTAGTGGACTTAGCCGTGCTTTTGGGATGGTTCGGCGACGGAACTGAGGCGGAGGGAGGATCGAAATCGAGGTAGCAGATTGGTGATACTCGAGCTGGAATCGGAGAGCAGCAAGGAAGCGATTCAAGAAGGCGAGGGCGAAGAGGAAGAGCAGAGTGAAAATGTACGCTGGAACAGAGGTTGTTGTCCAAGCGCTGAAGAAGAGGGTGACCTTTGTGCTGTTTGAGAAAGTAGCAGGCATGTCCATGGTTGGATGAGACCACTCTGAGGGCCAAAGCTGTGATATATATTAAAAATACAGGGACTGGTGTTTATGCGCGCAAATGTGCTCAACTGCGCTCACTGACGCAAATACAGCCCTGCAGCCCACCAACTATTTGCGGGCCATGAACGGACCTTGCAGGGGAGTATTCTAATGCACCCTATAGAGTCGATTTATTTTATTATCCTGAGTTGCTAAGATTTGGTGCTGTAAACAGCATTGGGGACATGTCCGAGAATGACGAGCGCTACAAAGTCCAGTCATCTTTGGTAGGATTCAATCTCCCGGAATAACCAGTGTTACAATGTCCAATCGCTCTTGTCACTACGGTCCAGCGCCTCTTGATCGTAGAAGTATGTCGGTGGACAGTCGGCAAGCCCCCAGGACACCCACTTGATGTCCGTCCACTTGTCGTCTGGTTCCGCAGGACGTGAGCGACTGAATCCGGCGATGAAACTAATCACCAGCAAACTCATTAGCAGTTGCAAGTTAGAGAGCGTTTATACGTACATCTTAGATGATTCTGCATCCCAGAACAAGTGTGATGGGCTGCTCTGCGCAGCATATACCCCGGCCTGTAGACATTCTCTATTACCAACACGCCGTCAGCTCATCAAATAGGGAGCGTGCAGAGGAAATCGCATACTCCCATGCTATACGGAATGCCTCTCGGATTCTATCCCGCTCACCATAGTCAAGAGTCCAGAACGCCTCGTGTTCCAACTGGATGCCGGGTGCATGGTCCATCAGAATATAATAGAGAAAGCCACCAGGGACTAGTCCCTCATTATCCTGTGTCAGAACTTCAAACTCTCGGATAACCGGCGTCACCTTGCTTTTGTTCTTGGTGAGGTTCTGGAGCGGCTCAACCTCGTGGCAGGCGTTATTAGGGAGGATGTCCGTGGCCTGCCTTGCTCGGTCAGCGAGAAGCCCGTATTCAGAGCCGGCGTAGGGGATTCTATAGAGATTGGCAGGGTTAGTTTATATTAAGTCCTTAAGCGAACGCATACACGAACTGCATGATGATCTTCAGTACAGCGACATCACCTGGGTTCTTAACGCTGCGACAGCGGAAGGTGCCATACGCTGCACTGGGCTTTCTGTAGTTGACTGCATCAATGTTATAGTCTTCGGCCGTCAGCTGGTCGTTCTTGTCGCTGTATTTTGCTTCCAGCCTCCATCCGGAAATGTCCGCCGAGTGCCTGAACCTGATGACCTTGCCGAGCCAGACCAAGTTGTTGAAAAACTCCTTGTGCGTCATATCGGAGAATCCTGGTTGTTGAAGGTTAGATGGTGAAGAGGGAGATTGGGAAGTGGTCAGTGTTACAAACAAACTCTGAACGGACCATGGTCCATTCACTAATCCACAAGTTTCTGGTATCTATGCCGACCATCAGTTAGATTTGGTCTGCGACCGAGCCTGCTACCAGCCCTTGGAGTATATCCAACTCGCCCCCACGCTACGTTGATATTAGCTTGATATTAGCTTGATATGGCGAGTGTCGTATCGTGATTGTGACTCATAACGGGTTCTTAAGAAGGACGGTGTTTGGCATAAAACACCTTTAAATCATCCTACACCATTTAATACTATATATACCCTCTTTACATCACGACCGCAATGGCCGGCACCACCAACCCTCCGGCCCCAATCTATCCAACCCAGCCCGCCACTGTCATCCTCCCCAAACCAGCAGACCTCCAACCGATTCACACAGAGAATCTCATCCTCCAACCATTCAATTTAGACTCCGAAACAGCCCTAAACTCAGACGCCGCAAGGCTCTTCCTCTTCCGCTCAAGACCCGATGTCGCAGCCTGGCTGTACTTATTCCCCTCCAATCCCAACTCCAACTCCAATTCAAAGCATAAAGTTCTAACAGCAGCCCAGCCGATCCAAAGCCCCAGACACCACGCCATCAGAAACAAAATCCTGGATGAAAGCCAAAATATTCAACACGCCCGACGGCAGCGGCGCCACAAACAGTCGACATTTCTTCTTCAGCATCGTGCCCAGGTCCTCACCGGGGACTATCATCGGCGGGGTCGGAATCAACTCACTCTCCCCTGCCCCTTCTGTTGGATATGCGCTGCATCCGGACTTCTGGGGGAAGGGGTATGCGACGGAGGCTGTGAGGGGAGTTGTTGAGGCATGGTGGGGGCTACCTAGAGTTCCTGTCGAAGATGCAAATGGGGAAGAGAAGTTATTTGCAGCAACGCAGCGTGAGAATATCGGGAGTCGCAAGGTGCTTAGCAAAGTTGGGTTCGAGGTCTATGAGTTTGCGGAGTTCCAGGGGGTGACTATTGCTGTTATGTGTATTAGTAAGAAGGGTTTATAGGATCATGAAATAGGTTAGGAGTTGCCTGCAGGTTATAGATAAAATAGGAAGGAAGCCCTAAGTAGCGAAGTTTGTCGTAAGGAAGGAGCGACTGTTGGCAGCGATGGTTGCTCCTGCTGTTACTGGGAAGACCTGAATATGGAAAGAACGCATTTACTGTCTCGAGGAAGGTGCGATGGGGTTAGGAGGCCAAACTGGCTTTATTCATTTAATGACACAACGGAAGGTCAACGAGCACTTGTGGCCTATACAAAGACTCCGGATCATTTATCGCCTGGAGGTTCACCGGATATCCATTAGCTGCCAAAGATGCAGCAACCGCCAGTGCGGTGGATGTTGCATCCAGGCCCCTGATCAGGATACTATCATACGCTACGTTCGCCTTGTCGAGCCTGTGATCCGCCTTCAAAATCTGTTTAATAGGACCGGCAAGTGCTGCATGAGGTCCTATCTCGATCAGGTTGGTGACTGCGACCTTTTTGAAGGTAGAGAATCGCGTTTGTTCGCTGGGATGTTTATTCGGGATTCCACTCGGATTCGTCTCGAAGCAGAGAGACTGCACCGCGTCGACTAGTTTTACCTGCTGTACCAGGTTTTGAACCCAATAGTGAGGGCCTAGCTCTGTGGCAGATATCTCGGTCCCAGTAACAGAGGAGAAAAATTGGGTCGATCCGGTAGACGGCTTGATTGTCTTCATTTCAGTTATCAATTTCAAGTATTCACCCGCAATCGGATCCATATGGTGAGAATGGTATGCCACGTCCACATTCAGCCGCCGAGTAAATACTTCTTTGTCCTGCAAGACCGTCTCAAGCTCCTCGATCGCGGCATAGTCACCCGAAACAGTAATGCTGCTGGGACTATTGATACAAGCGACATTGGCCCTTCCTGTCCGTAGAGCTGCAAGATATGGATCAATGTCACGCACAGACATGCCTACCGCCATCATTGATCCTCTTCTCCCTTTTGTGGAGAGTGAAGTTGCACATACACCACGAAAATAAGCAATGGCAATCGCGTCCTGCGTACTGAGCATCCCTGCGGCATAAGCGGCTGCAATTTCTCCACTGGAATGACCAGCCAACCCATTAGGGTATATCCCCCATGATGCGAGCAGGTCGACAAGAGCAATTTGCAAAGCGGTGCAGAGAGGCTGGCTGAGCAGTGCATGGCCTAGGGTTGAATGGTCACCCAAGTTTAATAACTCTATGCACAATTAGTTGTTGGATTTGAGCCACCGCGGCTTCAATTTATTATATCGCACCTATAATATCATAAGGAGCACCAAGCTGACCGATGTAGTCATTCATATTCTGCATTGATTGACGGAACATCGGGTAGGTTAGCAGCTCTTTGCCCATTCCAGTCCAATGTGCCCCCTGCCCGGTGAATATGAATCCAATAGTCGGTTTTATAGACGCCTTGCGTATTTGAGGTCGCGAGGATAATGAGGTCTTCAGAGTGCTAATCGACTCGGCAACAACCATTGCTCGACACGTATGCTGTTCATATTGTTCGCTGAGGGTAAAAGCGAGGTTACCAACCCACTCGTCGCTCGCATCGTCCCCGCGATCGTGAAGGAATAACTGGATCTGCCCAATAAAGTGTTCGAGGGACGACTCATCAGAAGCTGACAGTAGGAATAGTCTGCGCCGTGCGACTACCGATTGACCAGTCTTGCCTAGGTGATCACCCTGGGATTTGGGTGGGCGACGGTTTAGAGAACTGATTCTACGGACAGGAATGCCCGAATTGACAGCCATAATCTTGCAAGCACAGGTCTCTATTGTCACTCTAATAAGATACTCCAGTTCATAGTCGGACATGCAGCATTCTGAAGCCAGAGTGAGAATACTCCGTGACATGCTCGAGTTTAAATCACCGATGACAGTCCCAGTTTGCGTCGGAGAATATACCTAATGTTCCGACGCTTAGCAGTCAACAGCGAAGAAGTCACCTGCTAGTTAGCCAAGATAAAGGGGAATTGCTCTGGAAATCACCGCCAAACATATCAATGCGCGGTTTGGCGAGAGCGAGAGCGACTGTGCATCCAGCCTTCCAGCACAGGGTGTGATATCGGGATGCAGTCCAAATGAATACAACAACCATCGGATTATTCTGACAATGGTTGGCCCATGGTGTTGACAGTTTCACCCAGGGTCGCGGTAAAGTGGCTGAGACCGCGCTACGCTTGTAATTGGCAGACAGGCATAAAGGGATGTCAAAGTCGTTGTTGTTGAAAATTTCAGTCAAGTCATCGGGTATAGAATATACCTAATGGTACCCGGGGTTTCATGGCCTAATACAAAAACTCCCATGGTCGATTGAATGATAAGCTGTAAATGAGCAGATTCCTGAAAGAGTTAGAGGAGCAGTGGAGAGTGTGTCAACAATAGTGATATTCCCAATTCTCTCTATTGAGGACTCGCAAGCTACAATATGTCGTCGGTATTGTACAGTGGAAGCACATCGTAGTCGCACTCTAGAAGGCTTCTGGATATAGTCACTACCGTCATCTTGGCCATTTCCTCCCAGATGTAAATCCCGCCCTTATTCTGCTCCCAGGTGATAGCTTCGATTGTTGCACCCCTGCTGCCCCCATCGCTCGGCCTTATAAACAATATGTAGTGCGGAATGCCTGTTGCGGTTCGAGAAAAGTGGACGGAAATGATGCCATTCTCGCCCAGAGGCGAGACCACGACGCGCCACTTGTCGTCCTGATCTTGCGGTTCCAAACCGGCTGTGAGCTTTTCAAAGTCGGTTTCGCTAATGCTTAGACCCCACGGTGCCGTAGCAGGTTTTTGCATTTCGAGATCCTTTCTGGCGTTCCTTTTCATTGTGTTCTGATCTGTGGTTGTGAGCATGCAATCGCCTGAGTGCGAGTGGTCTGACACGTACTCTAAAGGTGCAGATGGGCCCTTGGAATGATTGAAATACCGTCAAGGGAGGACACCGTATGTAAAATGTTGTATGAAATATTGTTTCCACGGAGCGGGGTATATATGATGGATATATATATTGTCTGATTTCAGACCATGATGTAATTGGGCGGGCGAAGCTATAATCATAGCCTACAGGATTGCAGATCTGCCGTAAGCCATCTTCTCGTTGCCTCCGGGTCTGGACAGCGATGCTTTCTTCCTCCACGTATCGGGTGTTTCCTGGCCTTCGCTATGACCCCCTGTGGTGCCATCCTAGGAGCAATATTGCATTCTGTGGGAGAATGGCTACACCGAGGCCCCAAAGACGGCCACAGTTCATGTAGGTAGAGGTGTCTTCATATTTTCGAAACAGTATCTCCGCGGTGCTCAACATTCCGGGCCTGCAAGGAACACCGTTTCCAATTTCCTGTGTAGCGCAATGCCTTCATGCAGCAGCGGAGAGAGCTCAGCGAGCTTATACCTTCGATCCGATATTCGGACATCTCGATCGCGTGTAGCCGTGAATCGTATAAGAAAGAAATTAATCCGAATGCACCTTGTTTAATGATATGCTAACATTATGGACGTCGAAAAATATGTAACTTGTACCTGCTAGGGCTTACCTAGACCTGCACCAATATGCCACTTAGATATCTTTACCCTTCACTATTTCTTGTCCCAAAACAAATCAACATCCCTGCCCTCAAGCCAGTCCGCCATCGCATCATACATCTTGAAAAATCCCTCATTGCAAGCATCCGGCAAATTCTCCAAGACCTCATGCCCCAGAGCATGCTGTGCAGCAGCCAAATACTGATATCCAGGCGTATACTTAGCCAAAACATCCTTCGGAAACTCGGGAACAGCCTTTCCATCCACAGGCACAACTTTGTCCTTCTCGTAGAATACCCTGACATACTGTACCTTCCAACCCCCGTCCTCCAGCCTACAGAAGAAGATAAAGCGACAGTCACAGTCAATATCGACGGGGATATCCTGGATAGTAAACCTCTGCGTGACCGTCGCCTTCATCTTCCCGATCCCCCGGCCCTTGCTGAGATTAACGTTGGCGAGAGTACCAGTCTCCCTGTGCGCGATGAAGTCACCATGCGCGCGGCCTTGAATGGACGCGGAGATGAATTCATCGATCGGAAGAGGGCCGGACCAGGCTTGTTTTAGATTAGCCGATAATGCAGAAGATTGTACTTAATGTTCAGTGGATATTCTGGGGGTTACATACCAGTCCAGACATACGCAGCGCCTCTAGTAAAAAGGCTGCGGAAATTATGCCATTCCGAAAAGTCTCTATATACTGGCCAGCCCTTGCAGAGCTCGGTGATGCACTGTCTCGCTAGGATCTCCTCGGTGGTGCCGTTGATGTAGTTTCCGTGGACCCGCTCGGGGTCTTGGGCGGGAACATTGTAGGTATTTCTGCGCGCGTTCGAAGCCATAGTGATGATAGTAGGACTTGGATATTTAGTAATTCCAATATCACATATAATATCTGAAGGTCTGGGTATTTTTATCGGCCATGGGGATTGCAAATCGATCGGCCGAAAGGTTCCGAGTACATTCCGAGACCCGGGGTTGGGCTTTTATATAAAAACCGCCCATCGTAATGATGATGTCGACAACCTGGAACACAACCACGCGACTATTTTTTATTCGGGTTGAACAGAATAGTAACGTATTGCCGTTCATAATGCCTTTTATGAGTGGATGGTCTTCAATAATGGCCATCTGTTGCCTCATTGTCTATGACGTACAGCTGTTGTCGGCTAATGGCGGAGGAACAAACAGCACATAATTATGGGTTTATATTATGAAAAATCAAGGAAGACAGGAGATACTTTATAACCGATACTTAGTAAAGTGTACCCCGACGTCTCTCTACTGGGTATTGGCTATAATCCACGGGCTACGTCTCCTAATTCGTAGCTGAATATTGTGAGCCCAATATTCATATTCATGAGTAAGGATATTCATTTAGGCCTGAAGTCAACACTGCCAATACATAATTACTACAGTTAAAGGACTACAGTTGAAGGATCAATGGAAAATGTGATTATATTAAATTTGACATCAGAATTCTGTAAATCCTCCATAACCGTACAACAACAGCGGGATAAATGACACTGTGCTTCGTGAAACCGAAAGGAAAATGGCAACTTGGCTGGTCGGAGCTCCCTTTTTGTCTACCTATACCAGGCAGTCGATGACAGGCTGAACTGCACAGAGCTGAATCACTTTTTGGGCATTTCGCGAGAGAGCTGCTGGTTAACAGCAGCCTGATCAGGGAACCGGGGTCCATTACAGGTGTCATTAAGACATTCGCAACCAACAATATCTCGCTCTTCCTTTTCCCACATATAGCAGGCGAGGACATAGAAGCTGGCGACAACGTTGAATATGCGCAAGGCTTTCATGTCATCTTCATTTCCGTTGGAATAGAAATAGGGGAAGACCATGTTGATGACGGGGAGTGACCATAGAAAGAAGGAGAAGACCATAGCGAAAAGGATATCTGCGAAGTTGCCCATCTTATAGGTGGTTTTGGAATGAACTGGGAGTATCTTCGTTTGATGTTGTTTGACAGGTTCTTGAAGTTTGTCTGGAGGTGTCTGGATAACAGAGATGCAGGGGTGTTTGGCCGGTATTTATGTTCAGCTCAAACGGTAGATTTGTGTCATTGCGACAAGACTCACATAGAGATATCACAGAATAAAGAATGTTCATAGCTTGAGTCAGAGAAACCAAGGGCTATTCATAACTGGTATTGCCTAATAATACACAATAAAGGGTTCTCTTTCACACGGGGAATCTACCACCTGTGAAGTCAGACAGGAGACATGCACAGCTATCATCAGAGTCAGTTACTCGTCAGTTCGTCAACTGAAGAGTATGTAGATCCAGATAGTATACAGATCTGCCCAAAATAGTAGGTCCTGCCGGAGATCTACGCAGCCAATGGCGTCACTCGCTGGTGGGGCGTTAAGGTTGCATTTGACTGATATAAAATGGCCTTCTCCCAGGAATTGGAAAATCTAACAATACGATTCAACTTGACTTCCTAACACCTCGCAATTTCACCCGACATGGCCAGCGCCGGTCGATTCTTCTACCCTGCGGGATTTTCCCGCCACATTGCGACCATCCTTGGGTTCCCATCGAAACAATCAATCGCCCGGGAATACTACAAGCTCGCTTGTACTGAGATCGCGGCTCTGGCTGGTGCGATTTCTGCCTTCGAGCCAGTCCGTTTATACGCTCGGCCTGAAGACGTCACCCATGCAGAGACGTTGGTCCGCCAATCCCTTACCGGCGCCTCCGGCAACATGTCCAATGTCTCGGTCATTCCACTCCCGACGAACCACCTCTGGGTCCGCGACACCGGCCCTGTTTATGTGCGCGGCGTGGAGGAATCAGACCGACACCGCCGATTTGCAATCAATTTTCACTTTTGTGAATGGGGGAGAAAGGACGAAGTCGCGGACGCGCACCAAGCAGCCGACGGACGCGACTGGCCGGAAATGACAGCAGCAGAACTTCAAGAGAACTCAGATTTCGCAAAACGCGTTATCGCCGCAGATGATTCTCCATCTCCTGTAACACTTGTCGAATCGAAGATTTGCTTGGAGGGAGGGGCCCTGGTTGTCGATGGCGAGGGAACCCTCTTGGCTACGGAAAGCAGCATCATCAACGAAAACCGCAACCCGGGTCTCTCGCGCGATGACATCGAAGCGGAGCTCAAACGCCTTCTAGGGGTCGAGAAGATCATCTGGTTCCCTGGTCGGAAGGGCCTTGATGTTACTGATGTTCATGCGGACGCGGAGGTCAACTTTGTGCGGCCGGGTGTTCTGGTTCTTTCGTGCCCACACCCGACGGCGCCGAAGCCATGGATTGAGATCTATGAAGAGATTAGGGATATCTTAAGTCAGTCGGTCGATGCGAAGGGCCGCTCCTTTGAGGTGCACACCATCGACGAGCCTGATCCCAAAGCACTCGGCCCCTTGACTTATGACGAGCCTGCGACCAACTATGTTAACTTTTACTTTGTCAATGGAGGCTTGATCGTTCCGCAGTTTGGGGATGCGACGCGCGACAAGGAGGCCGTGGACACTTTGCAATCTCTATGCCCAGAGCGTACAATACGTCCAGTTCTGGTACAGGCGGTCCCGCTGGCTGGTGGCGTGCTCCATTGCTCCACGCAGGGTGTTTTCGCCTTGGAGGACTAGCAACTTACTGGAATAGGATAAAACGGCGCAAAATGACACCATTGGCCAGATAGAGTTATATTGAGATTTACTAGTTACTGCAATGTAGATAAAGTAGATATGCTATTGTGGAGCGATGTTATATTGGTTGGACTAGTTAAATCGCCCAGGATAGACCTTCCTTTATCGGAAAAGCGTCCAATCAATATCTCCAAATTAAAACCCCCCAAAGTATCGCAATGACAAAGCTGTACTTGGAAACTGCTCTGTAGATTCTGGGGCAATGCCCTCATCCCCGAAGTTATATCGTCGCCCTCGTCGGCCGCCTGCACGGTTGAGGACTAAAACGGGTTGTTTGACATGTATCCACCCATTGGTTACCCCCACCGGCCATAAACGATACGCTAATGCATCGCAGGCCGCAGGAGGAGAAAGAAATGTGATGAACAGGCGGAGACATGCCAGAATTGCGCCCGCAGATGGCTGGAATGTATATGGCCCTCGTCGGGGTCAACTGCAGTCTCTGATGACCTTCCATCTGAATCTCCCTTGCAGGTGCCTCCATACAACAGCCTAGCGGTATCACCATCTGCGAGGGGTACCTGCTTGGACGAACCCTCTGACACAGAGCTGTCAGCTCCACTATTGTATCCAGAGCCCACCACACTGCCATTCTATGCCGGGGTAATCCCCGCAGCAAGCAGTCCGCTCTTTGACCTATTACGAACGAAATGGCTCCGCCAGCTGATTCGGCCTCTGGCCTATGACTCGCTGATCGAATTATACCACCAGGAGTCAATGGCCATGGCGATGTACACGCCATTCTACATGCATGCTCTGCTGGCTTGTTGTGCAGCTGAGTATCCAGTTGACGATGCTAATGGCAGGGCTAGGGATGAATTCTCACGATTATCCAGGAAGCATTATATTAGTGCCATTACGGGTCTTCGGGAGGCTCTTAGAACTGCTGAGCCTAATATCCATAGAGAAGGGATTATTCGTACGGTTCTTATACTTTGTATATTCGAAGTAAGTACGCCTACGATGTCCTATACTGCGAACGAGGCATAACTAACCTGGGAGATAGAGAGCTAAACCTTGGCCATCCAGTGGAGTTGGTGCGCATCTTTCTGGACTCGCTCAGTTGATACAAGCCGAGTCCGCATGGGGAACAGTGGACTGTCCAGTATCTGCCGTTGGAGCCGCTCAACGTCGCGTAATACTAGAGGGCTTCATATTCCACGCGGCAACCAGCGTTCCCTTCCAGCCTCTCTCGGATCAGCAGTCCAACTTGGACTGGACCATGCGGTTTGCGCAGAGCAAGCTCGAAAATATGGTTAGTGAAAGAAGTGCGGCGAATCCTGATTCTCCAGTATTGGGCGTTGAACCGAAGCTGTTTGGACTCGTTCGTGAACTCTCTTTGATGCATCGAGAATATGAACTGTCCCACGTGGAGTGCAATAATCTTCGTCTTCAACAAGCCCAAACCCTCAGCGCAATACAAGAGCAGCTCTCAGTATGTCGCCGTCTTTACTCGACAGCCCCATGTCATTCATCAAATATTTTGGCACCGCGAACCCAGGCTTCTTCATCGTCAGTTTATACAGATGCCGGTGGTGACAACCCACTCTTAATTGGACCACTCTTATACATCACCGCGGCCGAGATCTTACTTTCCGACATCCTAGGGAATGCAACCTCTCGAGATGATTTTTTACCTGCGTTGAGCATCCCAGAACTAGTCCTAGAAGGAGTCGAACTCGTTCGCCAACTCGACCCGACGAAGGACTACTACGCGGAATATTACGGATGGCCTATCTACGTTCTAGCGAAGTTTGTTTCACGCGAGCAAGACCGAAAGTGTCTTTTCTCTCAGGTGAACGCGTTTTGGCAGGAGACGAGAAGCGGCACAATGGCTAGATTAGCGGATATACTGGGTAATGGTGATAGGATATCTACGTAATGAACTAATGATAATATTTGACATGAGTTCTTGTGACATTTTGATCTCCACTGCACAAGCCTATTACGTGGAATTTATTTCTATCTATCCCGACTTCCTTCGGTAGCACCAGCGTATTGAAATTAAACGAGGGTGTGGAGTTTCGTGGAAATATACTTACAACCTAGTCAATCACCCGATTAGGAAAGAATGGCGCAAAGTGACGCTATTGGTCAGATAGTCTCGACTCCAACTGCCGGTATATCAGAGTTGATCTAGATGATACACGATATCACTTAATTTACGTCAATAAAACTTAGTTGAGTTTGACGGTATTGGATATCAAAGATAAGACTTCATGATTACTACCCAGTCATTACTCCTAAACTAGGCTTCTTATATTGACACCTCTTGCGAAAATCGCCTATACCTCCCCGCCAACTTAACTCGGAACGTTTTCCCAAAATAAATAAAGCCTAGATTCCCCATCATGGTCAGCATTGTTATCAATCCGAAAGTGACGTAAAACCAATCCAGGCCGACGCGGTCAACCCACGGCTGGAGGGCAAAGACAAAGATAGTGGAAATGACGTTTCGGGTGAACGTCAGTGCGACGATCGAGTCGGCGATTATCTATTGCATACAGAAGACGATTCAGTTATATCCGTATGCTGGGGGCACAGCAGACAGAGGAAACTTACATCTGTATACGCATCCGTAAGGTAGGTGAGTGCCGCACTGCTAGCAGGGACAATCCCAAACGCGCTAATCCCCAGCCCAAAAGCCGGTAAAAGCCAGTGCGAGCCACGATCGAGGCCAATTCCAAACATGAAGAGGCCCGCGGGGACGAACGGGACAAACACCAAGCAAAGCCAAAGCCGCATTTCCGGCTCAAAGATACCACCGTTTCGCCTTGCGAGAAAGAGGACAATCACGTCGCTAAGTGGGCCGCAGGTAATGGCTGATAAGCAGGCACCAATGAATGGCGGTATCCCCATTAGGCCGATTTGGGCAGAGCCGAAATTATAGGGTGGCAGTGTCATGACGGATGAGAGCGTCGTTACGGGGACTGTCGTGCAGGCGGTCATGATTCCGTATTCGACCGCCATGTAGAAGACGGCTGGGATGCTGAACATGATAAGGAATGGCTGATAGGTGTGCTTTGCCAGTTGGCCGAATGATACTGGTGAGTTGGCCCACAGGGCCAGTTTCCGCCAGTATGTTTTCTTCGGGATGGAGTAGTCGATCTGGACGGGGTCGTATGGCACTGTCTCGTCCTTGGCAGCGTTGATGTCTTGGGGAACTGGGGCCCCGGACTCCTTTTTCGAAGAACCTTGTTCCGGAACTGTCTCATTAATGACTGGAACGCCATCAATAAGCGAGGCACTGAACATCGTTTCTTCATACAGGAAGAAAAAGGCCACAAGTCCAGCGGCAAACAAAATAGCCATCCACCACCACACCCAGCGCCAGCCCTGGGAAAGAGTAATATACCCGCCAGCTAGGGGGGCCAGGGTGGTGCCGACAGTCATGAACCAGTAATAGATGGTGTTCATCAGGCCTCGCTCGTGAACAAAATAGACATCGGCGACTGTCATTTGCACCATCACCTCGGCGAGCGCGCCCACGATACAGCTGAGAATGTTAACCAGCATAAGGTCTACCACATTTTGCATGCGGGCAGACCAGACGCTGATTCCGCACTGGATCGCCGTGCTCAAGACATAGACTGGCCGTCTGCCGAATTTCAGGGCGAATGGTATCAGGATTATCCCGCCGACGGCCAACGCTCCACAGCCGGCCGCGTAGCTATCATTAAGCAGGGCGAAGGTGAAGTTGAGTTCGAGATTCAGAGGGCCCCAGGTCACTGTTGCAACATTGATCCTAGGGATTTGAGCGTTGATGGAGAAACGAGCGGGTGTGGTACTCACAGTGCCATCACCATTACAACATAATATGAAACAAGTCCAAAGTTGAGATGTTTCCTCCATTGTGGCCAGTTCTAGTACATAAAGCCTTGTCAATATCGTAATTCGGATGGCGGACCTGGGACACCGACCAAGGGGTCATTTGGGTCTCTGCTTGGTCTCGGCTCTAGGATAACCTCAGCCTGTGAGAGGTCTTTTCCAGCGTCGAGTTAGTCTAGCTTGGAACGACACGCATGGTTGAAGGTACTTTTACTCACCCTCGAGCCGAACAGTTCCCGGTGGCCAGGCAGGATTAACATTTTGGGTAGACGACATAGATGCACTTGAAGACTAGAATATGGGGATAGAAGATAAAAGAGCTGGGTCAGATTTAGGGATGTTCGCGAGAATGGTTGAATGTCTTTATATTGTTGAAGCAGACAAGCTGTCACTGTCCAACTGACTATCTACGGCCATTCACCGTCTAGCTAGGATGAGGAGACTAGAATGTATCTATGCTGAAAGGGGAAGGTGTAGGCAGCCGCCAGTAATACAGAAGGCTCAGAACAAGCTTATCAGGGGCTTGACTGTTTGTAATGCGGGGAAGTAAATAACAAGCAGTGGACACTAGCCCTACAAAGTGCGAACAGGACGCCGTCTCCACTGCAGCTGGACCAGAATTCCGTCATTCTCCGTTCCAACCCCAGTCCTTCCATATATTGCAATTTCAAAAGGGAAACTTCAGGAGACCTGTAATTTTGCTTGATCTCGCTTAAACTTCGAGTTCAATAAATACCCCGTGAGGCGCAGCTTTCGTGCACTTTCGTCAAGAATAACTTTATACCCTGACAATGACGTCTGTCTTCCGAAACGGCCGCATTTTTGCCCCATCTCGATCCTCCTCTGGGGATCGATGCGAATTCGCCGATGGCATGGTCATTAAAAATGACCGGATTTCATATATCGGATTGCTAGATTCCACCACCGTCCCCGATAATGCGACAGTCATTGACTTGGACAACCGCATTGTGCTTCCCGGGTTCATTGACGCCCATGTGCACATACTGCAATACGGACATTCCCTGCGCAAAGTGAACCTCATTGAATGCACTTCACTCGAGCAAATTCGGGACACAATCTCGACATACGCAAAGGCGAATCCATCTGTGCCTCGCATCCTTTGCCGGGGTTGGATCCAGTCCTCCACCAAAGGCATCGCCCTAGCCAGCATGTTAGATGACCTTGACCCGCGTCCAATTTTTATCGACTCATTTGATCTCCATTCGATGTGGTGCAATTCCGCTGCTCTCGATGAGATGAAGGTCCACTCTGCCCCTGATCCTCCTGGTGGTACTATCCATCGGGATGAAAACGGGAGAGCGTCTGGTCTGTTGGATGAGTCTGCGTTGGTGAACCTCGCTTGGCCATACCTGGAAAGCACCTACTCGACACAAGATAGAATCAGTGCTCTGGACGTGGCGGTGTCTTCATATACAGCGGCTGGCTATACCGGAGTCGTGGACATGGCCATGGACCAAGATACATGGGACCTTCTCGACCAGTACCGCAGGGAAAAGCCCTTTCCTTTCCATATTGCAGCGCACTGGCTCGTCCCGTTCTCACACGACCAGGACGCCAACTTCAAGCATGTTGATCGAGCCATCGAGCTCAGGAAGACCTTCAAAGACCCTACTTTCTGCATTGCTGGGATTAAGCTCATCTGCGACGGTGTTGTTGACGGATGCACTGCTGCTCTGTTCCAGCCGTACACCGGCAAGTCAGAACCAGAAGATCCTATTTGGCCAGCCGATATGTTGAAGGAAGTTGTCCAACGAGCAGATGAAGCAGGCCTGCAATGCGCCATTCACGCGATTGGAGATAAAGCCATTAACCAAGCCATCAATGTTCTATCAGAAGTCGGCACCCCAGGACGCAGGCACAGAATCGAGCATCTCGAATTAACCTCCTCTGAAGACGCAAAGCGTCTTGGCCAACTAGGCATTACTGCATCCGTTCAACCAGTTCACTCGGATCCAGCTCTGTTCAAGGCATGGCCGGATCTGATCGGCCGGGGCAGGTGCAAACGCGCGTTTGCTTATAAGGAGTTCATGGACGGGGGAGCCCCTCTAGCCATTGGGACTGATGCTCCTACCGCAGCCCATTTTCCGTTCCCGAATCTCTATAACGCAACAACCAGACGCTCAGCGCTTGAACCTGAGTCCACCAACACTGTGAATCCTCATTTCGGCCTTGGTTTAGCTGAGGCGACAGCGGCTGCGACTACAGGCGCGGCCTATGCGCGGTTTGC
Source organism: Aspergillus sp. MA 6041 (assembly GCA_025768905.1). Taxonomy (NCBI): domain Eukaryota; kingdom Fungi; phylum Ascomycota; class Eurotiomycetes; order Eurotiales; family Aspergillaceae; genus Aspergillus; species Aspergillus sp. MA 6041. The sequence continues at coordinate 394,340 of JAMFNV010000013.1, read as the reverse complement.
CGATTCTTGGACTGGCTCGTTAAAGGTAGGGTTGAGTGCGGATTTTCTGGTGGTGGATATGCAGTGGGCCCCGGACAGGCTTCTTGAGGCAAAGGTAGCCCAGACGTGGTATAAGGGGAAGAAAGTGTATGACGTGGATGCTCCAGAGGTTTAGACTATTTCGTTCTTCACGTGCTATGGTCAAGGCACAATGAGTCAGTGTGATAGTAGGAAACCAAACTATGTTAATCGCTTTTACACGAGTGGGATCGCACGTTCAAGATAAGCAACCCCTCCCAACTAAGGATATATTGGTGAACCGGTGAGTCGGCATGCCGCGTTTCTGTTTAGACCATTTGCGGCTCCCCGACGGCGAAGTTTATAGTCTAAAGGTAGAAAGAAAGCAGTGATGACACCCAAGGCGGAGGCAATCGCCAGAGTACCGCGGCCTTGTACCAAATTGAGGACTCATTTACCAAACTATGAAATCCGCAGGTGGTTAAGGCTTCCGAAGTTCTCCCAGAGACGGTCGGTATAACCGCCATATGATTTAAATACGGACAGCCAAAAGAACAAAGTCCTGATATGCTGGCGGCGAGGTTGCCCCGATTGGGTAGTCACTCCAGCAGGGTCGTGGCGGGAAAATCCAATCGGGAAGGAGGCGGCACGGTTACCACTCTGGGAATGTATGCCAACCCCCATGAACAATGTGGACGCGCCAGTATAAAATATGAAGAACAGGACTCGCCATCGACGTGTTGATATTTCTCTCATCTGCTCTTCTTTCTCTCGTTAATCCCATTCAGCGATCTTTCTTTTCCTCAACAATCCCGTTGAAACAGGCGTTGTTCCGCATTGCTACCATGCTCGGCAAGGAGATTGCAAGCTACGATCTGCAGTATGTGATCATTGGACGCCCTTTCTCTGTAACATGGTCATGTAAACTAATCCTGCGGTTTAGGCTTTCTAGTCCATGCATATACCTCCCAATCCGCCAACAGAATGAGTCGTCGGAATGCCTTACCGGGCAGTTCTGCCTCTCCCTCGCCCGAGCCGCCCATTTCAAAGGCATCAAAGTACAACTAGTTGGCAAAATGAAGACGTGCGTACCTACGATACACCGTACATAGGCAACCACTAATTGATCTTCATTGCAGGCCCCGGTATGGTGTTTTTGTGGCCCAGGACCGCGAGGAAATCACCTTCGAGCGCAGCCAAGCCCTAGCATTCTCGAAAACGCGTAACGCGTTCACAATGCCTGCTGGCAACTATGAATTCCCATTTGAGATCCCCCTATCGGGTCTGCGCTTTGACACCCTCGTCGGTCCGAAACATGAATACTATACCTACCACGTCGAGGTTACAGTCGAGCGCTGGATGTGGCGGGATCTTGTTGCGTCCCAGCCTGTGAGGATATATAGATACCCTAAGCTTGACATCGGCCGCGGTATGCCGAAGGTAAAGACAGTTCTCTCTTTTGTTTTATTTTGGAGTGGATTCCCTAACGCCATATTGTACAGTCTGTCGCCGGACACTCAAACCAAGACCTCGCATACCACTTCTCGATCCCCGACACGCTCATCCCACACGGCGGTACATTCCCAGTCGACTGTTGGTTCGTACCACTTTCAAAAACCCTAACGGTGACCGGCATCACTGTGCGCATTATTGAAAATCACGAGCTCTCGTTCCCCGCAACGGCCGCCGAATCCGTACAGTATAGTACGTACTTCATCACGTCTAGCGAGAGCCATGTCATCTTCGAAGAGAAACATGATTTCACCGTGCTCGGCGGCGCTCTATCTTCAGGCAAAGACGCAGATGTGCAGCAGATAAGCATGCCCGTGCGATTGCCGGGTGATCCAGGCGCTTGCTCGCAGAGTTACTCGTCCCGGAAAATCAAGATCAATCATGTTCTTCTTGTGACGGTTGAGTGTATAGACGGAGCTGGAGAATGTGTAAAAATGGTATGCACCTTCTACCCATTTTATACATATTTGATTTCGTCAGGACTAACAGAGATTTAGTTAGCGGAAGCAATCCCCCTCCACATCTATATGAGACCAACAGGAAAAGACAAGGATAGCCAGGGCCCTACGTCCAGCGTGAAAAATGACAACTGCCCTCCGGTTTACGGGGAACATCAGCTGGATCTGATGATTCTGGATCCGAAGGAGGTGGAAGGGGATGACCAGGTGCCGAGTATAGCTCTGTGTCCGGGGTACGCGGGTGTGCAGTCTAGTGAAGCTGTTTTATGACACGATCTACGGACACTACGAATTGAATATATTTTGGTAGTTTAATGGTAATCTTGGTGTTGGTTGAATGTACTCCGCACAGCAGAATAAGGTCTTTTGATTTTAGGCAGCAAATCCACTGTGCAATGTTTATTTCTTCGAACATTCCATGAAGAATCCTTTAGAATGGGCATGAAAACGACAATAATGCAATGGACATGAATCTTAAAAGCGCCTTGGACAAGTCGTTTATGTATGTAAACAATGTTCATTAACCTGACTAATCATTTTATGAACCAGACACGGGATCCATTTGTTTGTTGTGGTGAGCAACCTGGATTCCTTCATCTACGCCTTCTTCTTCCCTGCAGGAGCAGCCCTCTTCAATCCCCCCGTCTCATTGATAATCAGTTCATCCCGCTCCCACATCAACTCAACAGCAGCCCCAACCGGTCCACTCAACGCCGACAACGCAGCAACCTTGACGAAAAGCCCGACGCACCCCGCGCGACCATACACAACGCGGTGAGCAGCGCGGTACAAGCTCACAGCCCAGATCAACACACCCGCCGAGCCGATGATATAATCCCAGCGCAGGAACGCGTGAACGCCAGCACCGACAGTGTCAACGACAGCGCCAGCCTCCCACGGCTTGGGGATTGCGAAGACAGTGCAGGGGTGCAGGGCGGCGAGATACTCCTCCTTGAAGAAGCGGGGCTCTGCGAGGGTCGCGAGGGGGATGATCCATGAGATCAGGTGGTTGAGGGTTGTGTTTGCGAAGGCGAAGGCGTAGACCCAGCGGAGGGCGCGGAGGGTCGCGCGGCCGCCTTCGACGGTGTGGTCGTTGCTTGTGAATGGGGAGAAGAAGATGTGGGCGACCGTGAGGAGGATCGAGACGTAGGCGGGCCACGGCTGCCAGATGGCAATGAAGATCTGCTTGAGGTCTGTGGTGACGTGCTCGGATTCCGGGGCGAGCAGGAGGAAGGACGGGACCATGTACCCGATGAAGAAGACGAATGGGATGGCGCGGAGGACTGCGCGTGGAACGCGGATGTTCTCGGCTGTTGGCTTGGTGGCTGTGACGGAGGTGAAGAGCTGGATTGCGCCGTAGAGAGGCGCGGCGAAGGCGAAAGTCAGGACCTGTGCGGCGAGACCGAGAACGACGGGGAACGCAGACAGGGTCCAGGCGTTTCCTCTTCTCCAGGCCTCGAGGCACACGAGCACCCAGGCGGAGCCGAAGGTGCCTGAGAATCCGATGGAGTGCACCAGTAGAGACACGTCGCTTCCGTCGGTGGTTGGCCAGAAGAAGACGGTCAAGAGAGTAAGCAGCTCATCGAGAGGAGCGACGCCGGTGTAGACCTTGCGCAGGGGAGCGTCGACGGTGGGGAGCTTCCCGGCGGCGATGGACGCCTTGACTAGCTTGTTGGCGCCATTGATTTCGGCGAAGTAGAAAATGGCGTAGAAGACAGACAGGCTGAGCAGCGGGAGGATGAGTTTGGCAGCCATGACGAGAATGTGCGAGGTTGTGTGCGAGATTGCGGACTGCAGGGTTGACGGGGGCCCAGCAGCAACTTTATATCGACAGCGGAATGCGACAGGATCAACAGCGCTGTTCCCGCATTGGGTATTCCTTGCGATGGCCGAGGCCGAGGTCTGTCTGTCTGACTCTGCAGTCTGCACTCTGCGCACATGGATCATGTCTCTTCAGATTATCATCCCTGCTACGGCGTATGATTATCATCATGGATACATGAATGGCAACGGCAGTCAGCACGGCCGCAGTGAGAGTAAGCAGTAACCGGCTCACCCGTGGATTTTGGTGTATTTAGCCATGCCGGCTATTGACATTGCGCAGTCATAAATCAACAAACCCCACATTCCGCACAAAATGGATTCTTCCGTGCATCTGCCTGCAAAAAATGGACGCCATTGCCGACCCAAATCCCACCGCGGCCGTGACGGTATTCGATATCGGCCAGACCAGCTTGACTCTGTGCTTTCGGCTGCCATGGGTCATTGGCACAACTCTTTTCCGCCACTGGTGGCCCTGGAACCGCACGTATAAGCCTCCGCCTCTCCGCGAGCATCTCTTTCGGCATGTGATGACCTGGTAACCGTGCTGGATTTTCTTCGTAGTACAGATCGTGCACTAACATCTGTGAGAGCCTTGGAAACCACGTCCCGCTATCGGTTTGGCAGTGGTACACAGCCTCGGATACAAGTGGATCCAACCTGAAGACGTCCACACGATACGGCCACATTCCGCATCTCTTCGCGCCCGTCCGCACCCCCGAGTTCTGCGGCTACTGGATATGCCGCGGGCTGGCCCAGCAGCCTGTCGAACCCCGCGATGCGGATCTCGTCCTGCTCCACGCCCACGGCGGTGGGTACGTCTCCGGCCATCCTAGTGTCGGCGCCCCGGAACACGTCTTCCTCGCGGAGATCCTGCAGCAGAGCGACGTTACGACGGCGATATTCTCACTGGACTACACGCTAGCACCAAGAGCGACATTCCCGAAACAGCGCGATGAGGCTATAGCCGCATATAACTGGCTTCGTGGAGAGATGGGCGTCGACCGGTCGAAGATCATCGTCATTGGCGATTCCGCGGGCGGACATGTTATCATGTCGCTTCTCGTAGGGCTGAATGAGAATAAGAGACGCAGCCAGAGCCCAGACTCCAGCGGTAACGAAAATGACTCGCGCCCAGCAGCCGCCGTGCTGGTAAGTCCCTGGATGAACCTGCACACATCGCACCCGCGCGCCCTAGAACTACACTGGGAAGAGCGCCTATTCAAGCGCTCGCTGGACACATACTGCAAATGGATCCTGCGCGGCGCAAGCCTCGAATTGGACCTGCTGTATGGTAATTTCGCCCTCGGCCGGGAAACCCGCGGGCCATGGGTGGATATCCTGCCGGCCCGGACTTGGGTCACGGCGGGCGCGGAGGAGTTTGTTTTTCTCTACGATATTGAGGACTTTGTTGCGCAGGCTAAGAAGGATGGTTCTCAAGTTGTGCTTGATGTGGCGTCTGGGAAGAATCATACTTGGCAGTGTGCGGAAGCGTTTGGGCAGCAGAGTCGCTTGTTGGCGGTGCCTTTGGATGGGGAGCTGCCTGATGATCTTATGAGTGGATATAGAGAGCTGGCGATGGGGATTTTGCAGCTTCTCTCTGGACAGTGATTCATCCGTTCTAGAATATTTATGACATGGCATTTTATCCGTGTATGGGTTAACACAGATGATATTAGGACTAACTTTATCAAATCATTATTTACTTCTGCTTGACACGACTATCCAAATCCACTGCACAAGAGAGGAGACCATATTAGAAACAGCAATAAAATGCACCTCGTCAGAGGGTTAGATCAAATCTTCTCCTCATCAATATCATAAACAGCATACGTCTGCCCAAACATCTTCCCCCCAAGGCCCAGCCCCCAAGGCATAGAAAACTGAGCCCAGATAATATTTTCCTTCAACCACTGACCCCAAGGCCCAGTCTTCTTCCTGGCTTTACCATTCTCCGCCGCCGTTCGGTATATCTCTTCCACACGGGGCTTCCTGATCCGATGCAGCGACTCGCACGCATCCGCAACAGACCGGCTAGAATCAGCCAACAGTCTCGAAACCAGAAACGCATCCTCAAGAGCCATGGATACACCCTGTCCAGCATGCGGCTGCATAGCATGCGCAGCGTCTCCAATCAAAACACATCGCCCTCTCGACCATCGTCCGCCAAGCGGCAAGCGGTATACCGGGTAGAACTTTATAGTATCGGTCTGGTCGATGAGTTGTCTCAATGTATCGATCCATTCCCCTTTCCCGTCTTTCAGAACATCATGCAGGGTATCCTTGAACCCGCTAACCTCTTGCCGCCGCTGGACCTCCCACCCGTCCCGACTATCGTTTCCAGCAGGCACCGCAACCTCCCGCGAAAAAGCCCAGAATACCTCGTCTCTGTCTGCCGTGCACGGCGCAGATAGAAACATCCCTTCTCCTGTCATAGTAGCAGTCAGACCCTTGATCTGGGCCGCGGATGCAGCTGGGATCCTGGATTCAGGCATGCTAGAGAATACCGCCGATATTCCCGAGTACTCCGGTTTCAGGTCTGGGTCGACGTAGAGATTCCGAACTGCCGAATGAATCCCATCGCATGCCAGTAAGATATCGGCACTATCCGTCGCGCCATCGGCAAAGACGACATTAATGCTTTCCCCCGCCTCTGTAATCCCGGTAATTCTCTTGCCGAAGTGCACCGGGATCTGAGCCTCCTTTACAGCCTGAAGCAAGACATCAACAACATCAACCCGTTTCACACGCATATAGCCATACCCAGTCTCAGCCCGAGAATGCGAGACGAAATCATCCATCTGGCCAAGCATACCTCCTTGCCCTGAGTGCAGCACGAAATCGCTCTGGCTGCTGCCCCGTTGCAGGAGGGAGTGGTAGACGCCGAGACGGTCGAGCAGACGGAGCCCGTTAGAAGGGATTCCGATGGCTCCGCCTAGAGTTGTGGGTTCGGGGCGGAGTTCGTAGATTGTGCATTTTGTGTTGGTGGTTTGGTGGAGGCGGAGCGCGGCGGAGAGGCCTGCTGGGCCGGCGCCGATTATGATTGCCTATTAAGTGTTAGAGGGTTTCTGGTAGATTATTTGGGGAGAGGGAGTGGACCTTTCGTGATTGAGTCATTGTTGGTTTTATTCTGTATGATGGATATTGTTTCTGGGGGTTGTAACCTGGCCTGCTCTTATACTTTGGGTGCGGGAAAGCTCCGCGGTCGCATTCCCAATTGGGAAGTCAAACCGCGGGATTGTGTCTTTATATAGTAACTATTCCAACAAACGATTCATAGTGTAAGATGCAGCCTGTAGTTCGAATGCAGGGCTACTGATTCTCGATATCTACGTATCTGGTCCATCCAGCAACTGATCCCACTGCGAAAAATCCAGATCCGGCGCAACGGCCAGGAACTCCGACCACAGCTGGTCCCAGTTCTCATCCCACGGCGCAGACCCGCCTGTCTGGTCTCCGGTAGTTGCATAGATGGAATCCGTAGTTGGGAATGCCGAAGAGCCGTTCACCATCAACTGTGATTGATTGCCGTCCGCCTGCTGCCCTTTATTCAACGTCGACATCAATGTCCTCAAGTTATTCTTAATCGCCTCCCTGAATTCACACGGCTCTTCCGTCGACCGTTCCAGCGTCTCATACGCCGCTAGCACCTTGGCCTTCCTAACCTCTGCATCAGGCGCAGCGCCATCAAACGAGACGTCCGTTGCAAGCGTCAATGCCGCAAGAGCAACATGCTGCACAGTAACCCAGAACCGCGACGGTCTCAGCCCAACGGGGACGGTATCCCGGGACTCATCCATTGATCTGCGCAGGTCAAGCACGATCTGCGCGGAGCGGACACATACCCGTCGAGAATATTCGTATTTCGGATCTGTCATCCCCTTCAGGTGGTATGGGCGGTGGAGACGGCAGAGCCGGGTATGGATTGATATATGGCCCATTGTGCGCTGCCATGCGACGTACGGGCGTTCCTTGCATAATGCCTCGCTTTGTTGGATACTCTCCGGGTCGAGGTGGAAGAAGGCAGGGAGGTGCTCGAGGAAGTCTTGGAACTTTGCGTCGAGGCCTAGGATGACGTCGTAGCAGACTTCTTGACCGTCTTGGGATACGGGTCGCATTGCATCAACGGCCTCCCGGCAGAGATTTGCTAGTTTGGAGCGGTAGACCAGGTACCCTGTGGGAGTCGGGGCGGGCGAGGGCTGAAGGTGCGGTGGTTCTGTTGTGCTGAGGTCGTCGTCCATGTAGGTCGGATAGTCGACGCACATGTGGTTCGGGTGATATGTGTACGCGCCTTCTTGGATGCCACCAGAGAAGGATGATAGCCTACAGGAATCAGTAGACCATAGGACAACAGATAAGTATGTAGGCATACCAGTCAGACGCAACCAAGCTCCACCAGACGCGCCGTTGTACTTCGACCTCTACCATATCGAATCCATTTGTCTTCCGTTCTTCGCGGCGTCTCGGCGTGTCGAGCTTGTGTATTTCCATTGTGCGTGCCATCCAGTAACAACGCGCTCTGATTAAATGTCCTTCCATGGAATACCCATCGTCATTATTAACAAAATGTGACAAATTTGCCATCGCTGCCAGAGCAGTCGTTGACGCGGGAATTGGCTCGAGACCCTGAAGTAGTGATACAGAAAGCCGCATGTACGTTTTATATGCTGATGTTGCTTGGGTTTGGCTTGAGTTGAGCTCCTGTAATAGCTTTGGAGTGGACGACAGTGCTGAGCCAGCAAACACGCCGAACAGCAGGATCAAACAAGCCCGGTCTGGCGTTCCACCAGATGTAATTCCCTGATACGCTTCCTCCATTAGGTCTCGAGTAGAAGGTATATGCAGGATGCCTATGGTCGGCTGCATAGTCAAGGCGAAGTGGTCGAACAGCATTCGTGCTTCACCTATTGGAGGAAGGTGTCGAGAGGCCTCGTCTGCTGAAATGAATGGAGTGGAAACAGAGGGTGGATGTGATGAAAATGATACAAATCGCGAAGCAACAGGTCCCTCGCTCTAATCAAAGAGTTAGTAACCTGGAGTGACCAGGCGGGCTGTGGATTACTTGCAGTATGATCCATCTCTACGCCGTCAAGTTGAGGGTCTGTAGTCCCTCCTTCAAGCGCTCGACTGGCCTGGCTGAATACCGCAGCCTCCAGTCTTTGAATCCGATCCAGCATCTGGACGTTCCTATCTTTGGTCAGCGTTGTGATCTTTCGCTCTTTCGCCGGGAAAGCTGCTAACCTGGTTGATCCCTCGGACAGAGGCGCAGTGCCCACGGCTGCGTGACTTATATTGACATTATTCGATTCAAGTGGGACAGTTCGCTCATGTCGCCCATCACCATTTCCCTCAGGATATTCACATGAGATGCCCCTCTGGGCGCAGTTCCAGCAGGGTTGGTTACGGTCGCAGCGACGCTTCTTTCGCCGGCATGGGAGGCATGACAGGGGTGGCTTGCCCCAGTTATGGGTCATATCGACCGGGACTCCGCCATAGTTTCTTTTCATGATGGAAATTGGCTGGAAGAGAGCAAGACCACATGGTTCCCACTGATGGAGTGGAGGAAAGACCTGAGACGGCGGGCGCAGACGGTGATGCACCGTCGCCTCAGGCAGACATGCTCATAACGGGTTTAGCGTTGTGCTCGATTGAAGTGCCAGATGGATGAATGTATACATGTCAAGCACGATAGCCACTTTGATACAAAACATGTTTTTTACTTTTCAATTAAACAATCGGGTTCTTTTCGGTCCTATCTGTGGGATAAGACAATCCCCCGACACCTCGCGTGAGCAGTACAGTACCACTCAGTACATCCGATGGTGTGGTCTTCATGACCGCATTACCTTCTCAGATGAACCGGTAACGGTAGATACAAGAAGGATATAGCTGGCTAATAACCGACCGTGCATAAATTCTGTCGCTGTGGCATGTCTTATCAGCAGTGCCAGCACACTGACGAGCATTTAGGGCATGGTCCCCTTTAGTTTGAGGATGACACTGCACTGATAGCAGCGCTACAATCACCAGCAATTGGAATGCTTATAGCGGTGAGTACGGTAGCATTGTTGGTGTCTCCGAATCCAAAATACGTTCTGAACTGTCATAGGCATGCATATAAACGACTCCGAGCCCTAACAAGGCACCCGCCATCATCCTAACAGAACCTTGAGGTCAATACATATTGGTTATGCGTGCGCCGATCTAACTCTGCACTTTGTGCCATCCAGAACGCCCTAAATCGGGTGTTTTCCATTCCATGAATTCTTGGGCTACAATGTTGAATATATTTACAGTGTTTCCAATTGGCATCTTATTGACCAAATGATTCCCTGAATCAGCCGAACTCTACCAGCTCCACATGTCTCTCTTTCAAAAAAGGTGTGCTGGGTCTGTCGAAACCTGCTACCTTCAATGCAAGGAGCTACCACGCGTGCGCCATCTACTTGGCGTGGTTTTCCAACTGGAGAAGGTTCTCCGCGTTCCCATAATAGATCATTTCACGAAGCCTGTGTGCCATATGGAACGCATCCAAGTCTTCTCTGAACCCGGCAATCTTGTCTGAGTCGGCGTATGGAAAGTCAGAACCTGAGATTAATATATTAGCATGATAGCCAGCCCTTAATGTGCTAATAGGGGCACACACCATAGGTAATATGGTGATGAGGGACCAGATCAAGCACCATATTCAAGACAGCGGGTGAGCTAGAGAGGGCCAGATCATAGTAGAAGGACCCGAAATCGTCCATGATATCTTTACTGGTTTTGCCGTATATCAGTTTCGTAGGCTCTGTAGCTCGCGATGTAGTTGCAATCCGGGAAATCAGATACGGGAGCGACCCTCCCGCATGGGAGAGAATCTTTCGGCAGTTAGGGTATTTCTGCGTCACGTTGGCAATAATCAAATCAACAGCCGTGCGAGTAGTTTCATGGGGATAATCAATGGCTGGTTGTGGAAGGATTGGGTTTGTCCAAGTGGTGTTCACTGGGTGCGTGGGATGCACAAAGACCACTGCCTTTCGCGCGTCGAGTTCTTCCCAGATAGGAGTGAAGAGACTGTGGCCTAGGTAGTTGTTCCCATCCCCGTACCTCGTAAATAAAGTGACACCGTCGGCCTTCAGGACATCCAGTGCGTATTCAATCTCAGCTAGGGCTCCAGGTATATCTGTAAGTGAAGGGAGAGTCGCAAAGAAACCAAATGAGTTCGGGTGCTGCTGGCGGAGACCGGCAGCGTACTCATTTACCTGCCTGGCTAGAACCCGTGCTGATTTTGTATCAGGAGCAATGGACGCGCCAGGCGCTGTTAGTGACAGGATTGCCTTCTGGATTCCATTGCTTGCCATGTTCTGCAAGGATGCTTCAGGGCTCCAATCTGGGGTTGCCCAGCCGGATGGGTCGCCACCAGCTTCTTCCAATGCTACGCTCAGTCAACATAGGTCTTTCCAATGCAATGACAGCGGACGAACCATCTTTGTATACCCGAGGCAGGAAATGATGATGCGTGTCGATTTTATACGGTAAATGTGGCTGGACACTGGCTAGTCCAATACCGGCCAACACATGTATACAGACAGGGACGGTAATGAATCTCATATTAAGAAACTTTGGTGTGTGCTTAGAGGGTTTGGTTTGGTAAGACTACAGAAAGCCCGTGCCAGCAAGAGCCTGGACCCTTTTTATATTATCTGACACCGTCCTGCCGGCTAGGAGAACAGCCGAGGACAGTCGCAACAATTCATCACAATTGGCTGATGCATTCCGGTTTCTCATATTTCGGAGTAGATTCCGACATGATTTCCCCAACATCCCCACGGTCTTCGTCTTCCCCATAATTCCCCGCTTTCTCGGAAAAGGAACCTAAAAATGGACAAATAGCCTTCCTGTTGGTACGCTTGGTGGACAGGATTCTTGATTTCCCCTTTCCTTTCGGGTCGCATTCCGGGATGGGGAATGGTTTGTTCTGGTTTTAAGAGCATATCCAATATCTGTCACAGGTTCTAATACTACTCTACTGCTATCAGACGCCGATGTTGATGAGACGGTTATCGATATGCTGCTCGCACAACGCGAGTGCTTGTTCCATTCTTCCACCTAAACATTTCCTGTCATCACTACTGCAACCGGATAGCCGCAGACAGGTAGGAAGCAGCACTTGATACCAGCAAGCAACAATCGCCGGAGACCTGCATGTTAAATGACCAAAGTTAAAGGTTTGGTGCGGCAATGCGGCAAGGCTGTGTATTCCCTGTCTTCTTTTCTGCAAAAGACTCTTGCAGGAAAAACAGCTGTATTCTACACATGCCACAAGGTCGGCGAGTAACATAACCTACCATACGCATTCTTCAGATTTTACTACACTACAACAATGCAGCACTGCTGGCAGTCCGCACAGTTTCAGTCTCTCTATATCTGGTAATCAAAGCTCCTGGGCTGAACTTGTAACACCCCCATGAGAGCTCTCACAGACCTTAGAAGCCACCACCTGCCGTATCAAAGAGCTGTGCGGATAACGAGCATTATTCTGGTCAGTTTCACCTCATCAAGGGCGACAAGCTGCCTTTAATCATGGAACGGGCCGCAAATATTAATTACTCTTGAGGCTTCCCGATGTGCTGTTCAATGCCTCTCTCCATCAGTACATATGAATTCCTTTGCCAATCAAACTTTCGTCACTTTCCTGGGGATCTTCATGCTTATCCATGGCATGGATGATGCTCTGCCCACGTGCTAGCGGTATTGGCAACATTCCTTTTCTGCGCCGATCTATCCACCATCAACGTCATCATAGCCGGCTCTGACAAGGCTGAGTCTCCAGCACTACGAATCAGCCAATAGAAAGAACTTGCCGAACTAACTATCTGTCATCTCTTTAGAGGACTTAGCAAGGAATAAGCATGATGAATGGGGCGGTGGCTGAGACTCACGCCCGCTGGGCTGTGGAATGGCCCCATGGGGCCGAAATGGAACCAATTAGGGCTGGCCTGATCCATAGTGCAGGAAAGCAGGCACTCCATCGCATTATTTAAGAGTGAAAGACCCTGATTATTTTCGTTAATAATCGTACAACTATCTAAATCCATAATATACAACCATCATGTCCGATATCCTTCAAACATACAACACCCTCCAACCCGAAAAGCCCGGAAACCAGCATGGCAAGCCACGCATCCTCGAAGTGAAATTCACCAGCTGGAGCAAGCGACACCTCCGCATAACAGAAGGCTCCATCGAGGGCCCCCTCGTCTACGCCGCAGACCTCCACAAACGCAAGCCCAACATCGTCTTCCAAGCCACCGGCACCTCGCAACTCCCCGCAACAGTCTCGTTCCACACCTGGTCCAGCGCCATCGACATCAGCATCGACGGCGACAAGACCACCTCGCGCACAACGCGTATGCTGAAAAGCGACCGTGAATTCGCGTCGCGCGGGCTGGCGGGGCGCACGCTGACATGGAAACGCAAGTCGTACCTGTCGTTCTCGAGTGACTTTGAGTGTGTGGATCCGGCCGGGAAGGTTTTGGCTACGTTCTACTCGCATAAGGGGATTTCGATGACGAGGACGGGGAGGTTTCAGATTGTTGGGCCTGAGGTGTTGCAGAGTAAAAGGGCTATGGATGAGGTTATTGTTAGCGGGATTGCGCATGTCTACCTGGAGTATATTGCGCGTTCTTCTGCGGCTGGGGCTGGTGCGGCTGGTGGTGGAGCTGCTGGTGGTGGAGGTGGTGGTGGTGGTGGTTGTTAGTGGGCTGGAGTACAGTATAGCAATTGGCTATTTGCACTTCAGGCTCTTGTTTGCTTGTTTTATGCTTTTGTATTTATAGCTTTATATCCGACGCAGATTACGATTTGAATGAACATTATCCTTTCCAGTCCGAAGAGAGTCGAAGGCTTGAGGGTGGATGATCTTCTTTGGCCTCAATATGAACACTTATATTAAACAATACATACCGGTATAATCCTCCACCATATTACAACATCATCTCCTCGGCACAGCCGTCCTCAGGCCTTTACACACTCTGCCTAAGCCCCCTGACGAGCCCCAGGCCCATCCTCAACCAACTCATCACTCACACCAGCCTCGTCAGCCTTGAGCTCAGGCGCAGCCTTCTCCTTCGGCGTCTCCTCGCCATTCAAAAGCGCGTGTAGACCAATGTCCCGCTCGATCTTCTCCCTGCGGTCGGCATCCTCCTGCGCAAACCCGGCCTCGCCGAACAGCTCATCCATTTCCTCGAGGGTTCGGCCCTTTGTTTCAGGGACACAGAAATACACCCAGATCGTGCCGATTGTTGTGATTGCGCCGAAGAATATCTGCACGTCATTAGTACACCGCTTCCTCTAGATATAGTTAAAAAGCGGGAGGGACTCACAAAAGCACCGAACTGGCTGGTCGAGATAAACGGGGAGGTCGCCATCGCAACAGCAAACTATCAAAATCAGCACTCCATCTCAAGGATCTCAGTTTTTGGTGGTTGAACTCACATTGTTAAGCCAGTTCGACTGTCCCCCAAGACTAACCCCCTTAGCCCTCATGCCCAGCGGGAAAACCTCACTGATAATAATCCAAGCCACAGGGCCCCACGAGAATCCAAACGAGATCGCATAGATCCAGACAAACACGACGGCCGCCCAGCCCGCCGCGCGATGTGTCTCCCACTGCCCGCTGAATGAGCCCGTGATGCCGGCGACAATGAAATGCGACGCCGCCATCCCGATCCCGCCGGCGATGAGGATCGTCTTGCGTCCGAAGTTGTCGACCCAGAGCACGGCGGGGATTGTCGCGAGGAACATGACGATTCCGACGACGCCGGTGGCGAGCAGCGAGACGGTATTGCCGTCTAGGCCGAGGCCTTGGAAGATGAAGGGGGCGTAGTAGAGGATTGCGTTTACCTACGTTATCGTTATCATTAGCATAACATTGACAGAATGAGTAAAGGAGACGTACACCATTCCATTGCTGAAACACCATCGTCAAGACAGCAACAACAGTCCTCCGAAACAGCGCCTTATTCGTAACGAGCGACAGGTAATCATTATACTGAATCATAAACCCACTCTTCAACGACCCATCCTGGTACTGCGGGAACTTCTCCTGGACACGGATCCGCTCAAAGTCGCGCAGGGCCTTGATTTCAAGGAACTCGATGCGCACCCGGATATCGTCCACGGAGGTACTGCGCAGCCGCGCGAGCGTCTGGAGACATTCTTCCTCGCGGTCGCGGTTCATCAGGTGTCGCGGGCTCTGTGGCATGAAGGCGACCATGCCTACGGCGAGGATTGTAGAGGGGAGTAGTTGGATGCAGATGGGGACCAGCCAGGCTGCGTCGGATTGGCCTTCTCCTGTGCCGCCGATGAAGTTTGTGCCGTAGCCGATCCCTATACTTGTTAATAGTGTTCTTGAAGAGGTGGTAGTGATATACTTACAGTAGGACACCATGATTCCGAATGTAATCGCCAGCTGCTGCAGGGCAACAAGGGCACCGCGGACTTCAGGCGGTGCGAGCTCAGCATTGTACCTGCATCAGTCAGTCGTGTGCTACAATAAGTAGAAGAGAAGAGAAGACTCACAAAGGCACCAGCATACTAAACGCGCCAACCCCAATACCAGTAACAAAGCGACCACCGAGGACATAGTCCTTATTCAACGTGCAAGCCTGGACAATGACACCGACCGTGAAAATCACACACGCAATAACAACAGTGATGCGCCGTCCGACAGCATCAGCCAGGTATCCGTTGACCATTGCGCCAATCCACGCGCCCAGCTCCAGAATTGCGGTCAATAACGCCTGACGTGTTCCGGTCGTACCGCTGTACCAGGGCTCCATCTGTGCGACGTTTAGCATAACAAACCATAACAAACTCGAGAGGTGCTGCTCACCCGTGCAGTAAAGGAGGTCATGGTCAGGATCTGGCCGAACATTCCCTGGTTATCTGCCAACACCCACATCAGCTAAGTTTAAACCAAGATTATGTAGAGAGAGACGCACATCCATAAACAAACCCACCCAGCGCCGCAAAAGTCGCAATCAGCGTCGTCTTCCCATTATGGATGATCCCCTTCACACCAGCAGGACCAGCAAACTGGGCGCGCTTGGCCGACAGGGCTCCAGCGTCGGTTGGGGCCATATTAGCAAGTATTTACTGGCAGATGCAGAATCAGGATCAAGGCGGACGGTAGTAATGCGATCGGACGACGCGACCTTTTATAACCGGACGGCAGGCCGGCACACGCGGATGGTGCTAGCCTCCATCTAGGTCACTAGCCAGGTCTTAGCAGGCGTGGCATCCCTGTTGACTCTGTTCAGTGGCGGACGAAGCATCACTTAACCCGCATTTAGCCTGAATGCTGCGGGGAGAAGCAATTAGCCTGAGCTGCAGTGGGTGTTTCCCCGGGCGGGGGCCACTACAGCCTTAATGCTGGGGAAAAGGTGTCGGTTCCAGTTTTGGACTACCAGTGGCACTGAGCTGGAGCCTTTTCTTTTGCTTGAATTGCTGGCCTGGATAAACTGCAGGAATTGATGCCTGAGGCTGGAATCTGGGGTCGCCGCATACGGTTAGCCTGCTTTCTCGTGCTTTCTCACATGTTAAACTCAGTTTTAATCATAAAGGAATGTGAGTTAGGGGAATCTGTAAGGATCCAGGTGGGAGAGATTCAGGAAGCAATAATTCGTGTTTGACATTTCTTTCCGGTTGTGCTTGTCGTGGGGGATATACGGAGTATATATCTTGCTTCGCGTGCTCGGCATTAGCCCAGTTTTAAAAGCCAAATAGCAACTCTCACCTCATATTTAACCGCACAAATCCTGGTGCTCGGCTTTCAGAATATATGCAGACTTCTAACCAATCATTTAAGCCGAGTTCTGGATACGGCAGTCGGGGATAACGGGAATCACCGAAGCATCCGCCACCCGTAGGTTCTTAATACCATGGACCTTCAGTTTAGGGTCAATAACGCTGTGCTCAATCAAATTAGACAATCGACAGGTTCTAGTGAATGGCAAGCTGTTTGCATTGGTCCAAAACAGCTGGTATCATTTCTTCATTTGATTCAAGCGGCATCGAGCGGCGCGAAATCTTGGACGAAGGAAGCCCTGGGGATCTTTTATTACACCAGACTGTCTTCTACTACATCAAGGATAAAAAGAAAAAAACATACAACAGCTGGGATTCGCATGTGGTCACCCACCATACTACTAACCAGCCGGCGTGTGGCTTAAGTACGGCTGAGCGGACGGGAAGCCCTGTTTTCCACACCCTGTGGTCGTATGTGCTTTAGGTATCTGAGAACAGACTTAGATTACATAAATGACAGTCAAGTACCTTCGTGGTCGCTCAAGGCGGGATTTTTTTCGATATATACTAGTAGCAGTGATTCTATTTTAGAGAAGAAGCTTAAGCTTTTTAAGGCTATAAGTAGTACCCTAGACTCTGTAGTTATGCAAGGAGATAAGAGACTTAGCCCAGAGCGAGGCGAATACGGCTAAGCTACCAAGGATGAGAACGTTTAGCATTTTGGGTAGGAGGTGATGTGTGATATGCAGCCCTATTTTCTGTCAGTGCAGGGTCAGAATGAAGATGCGTAACTGTCGTGATCTCCAGGAGACTGATTGTTACTGTGGGCCACCATGGGCTGGGACTCTGTCAGCTACTGAGATAAAATATCATGTATGGGCTGATAGTTCTAATAATAAATATATTGGAATAAGAATTGCCCTAAACTGCACCTATCTACACCATGTCACCTCCAAGACCATATATGTTAGGGCGTATAGTCTCATAGCATATAGTTCTTCCACTGCATCTCCTTATCACGTTTAATATAACCATGGCCCTAGTGGTAGTCAATACGAGTCCAATTCAGATAAAACGTTAAAAAACCCCCACCTTTAATAAAAGTATTTTCCTGTTCAATATGAGTTGGAATCTGCAGTGCCCGTGCATGAATAACATTCATTGCCTGTATGGCATCTTCGGCCTTCACAACAAGTCTATTTATATCAGCCTTGGCCAGTCAATGGGTACTAGGTACTAGGTAAAGCGAGAAGCACATACGAAATGTTTATCTCGCTTGCCCCCTGGCTAATCAAGTAAATGTTGATTTTGGCTGATGCGAGCGCCTCAAATATCTCGTCTTCATTTTTATTCTTGTCAGTTGATTTATTTCCCACGGATTATCCCAGCTTTTGTAGACAAGACTCACTTGCAGTGCCGACCATATTCCGCATTCTCTGGCCAATGACCGAAATAATATTCATGTTTTCCAAGATCGTGATCTGCTTTCAACAATGAGCTACGTCAACTTACTAGGAAGTGGACCGGCTACTCACGGATCCAAATTTCTGCAATTCCAGTACTAATCTGCTGCGAGCAAAAATGCCATTCGATGTCTGTATTGCAAGACTGACATTTCGCTCACTCGTCGTGACCAAATCTGGAACCAGACTATTCTGTTCAAGCTGTAAAAAGACAGAGGCCAAAAATCCCTGTGACTTGGTGGACCGGCTTGATATAACGTTGATAAGAATGAGGCCTTCTTTGCTGGTAATGGCAGTTGGACGTCGTCTGCTCCGAGATTGGCCATGGTATCCGTTGGAAAGCATAAAACCAACGCCTGCTGGCTTTTCCTGTCCTCTGTTCTTCAGCTGGTGGTCCGCCTCTGGAGCGGATGGGTAGATCACGGTCCCTGACCCGCAGGGATTGAGTACGTTTTTCAATTGCAAGACAGTCCTAGACTCGTATAGCTGTTCCACTGTTAGGGGATGAATCACCTGCAAGGATGGAAAGTGTATAAAGTTAGATCTCTCGTCGTGAGCTTGTTGATGCTTCGCAAACTTACCTCGCTACCGAAAAAAGTCAGCTCTGAAGCCTCCTCCGCAGTAACGGTTGCCAACACTCGTGCTGATGGCACTTTTGAGGGGTCCGCAGTAAATATTCCATCAACTTCCTTCCAAATCTGGTATTCTTCGGCCGCCAAACCTGCTGCACACATGGCGCCACAGAGGTCGGAATACCCTCGACCAACACACCGGAGGAGCGAGCTGGGCATGAGGCCAAAAAAGCCTGAACCCCGTTTGTTACAATTAGTACTATACAGTTTTCTTGAGAGCATGTCCATACCGGTGATGACAGGCACCGCTCCCGTAGATCCGGATACTATCGACGCTATGCGCCGCGCGAGCCTATAATAGAATCCGGTTCCAAGGCGTTCGAACTGGGCATTCTGTTCTGGCAGAGATCCACCAAACTCTTCTGCAACAATGTCGTCGAGATTGATGACTTGGGCGGAAATGCCGACCTATGAATCAACATTGATAACCAGTAATTTTGGAATCTTTTGTGATGGATCTTACCTTGATGTTCAAGGAGGCTGCAACCACTCTACACGCCAGCTTTTCGCCTAACAAGAGCACGCGATCTTTGGAGCGCTCGGACAGATCCCCCACAATCTGGTGAAGGACGCAGGAAACAATCAGTATGGGACACAAAAAAAAAAAAAAAAAAAAAAAAAAAAAAAAGGGACTGTTAATATTATTTCAAAGGCAGACTCACCTGTGCTGCTAGAAGGAATTTGCGAACTTGCTCGCAGTCACTGACTACACTTGCTATGGTCTCGCTGAGCAACAGGTTGTTAACATCATTGTAATATACCCGGAGCGACTGCAGTTTATCTAGATGTGCATCTCGGATGCTATCAATAGTCGCGTCTATGCGGCTGGCTGATTCCAAACCAACCATCTCTGCATATTGGATACATTCGAGTAGCAAACTTGTCGTGCCCTTGACCTTGGTGGTGCCGGACAATGCAGAGCAGATAACAGCGACATTGTACTTTTCAAGATACGAGGGGATGATTGTCCCGCACACCTTGTCCAGCAGTTTCCCGAGACTTGTGCCTCCATATTTCTGCACTATCCATTTCTTTGGAGCAGGAGGAATGGTCATTTTGCTTCAGTAGACGGTACTGTTATCGATAGTGGGACGAGGTTTTGGAGTGATCATAGTTAACAAGATGGCTCTAATTAGTGCTCCCTAGTTATAGGTGTCCAACGAAGCGAAAAGAGGGAAGGGGGAAAGAAAAGAAAAGAAAAGAAATTCTTTTTTTCCCGCAAACGCCAACGCCGTTTGATACTCCCCGAGCTGCAAAGGCCGAATGCGGATCGGTCTTTGCATCAGGGGATTGCCATGCAAGCTCGAGAATCGGCCATGGCGACAAGCTTATCAGTGATCGACAACAAGAGGACATTGCTTTGACGATCTCGAATGCTGGGAGTTTTCATGGACTGATAAGCTGGAACGAGAGAGGGATGCTATATAGAAAGGGTCGGCTCCCAGCTTGTTTGCCCTTAAAAAACAAGGAACACAGCCAGCTTTGGGTTCATACAGCATTCGATTAACATGTGCAAGTCCACCCCCTCTGGAAGCCCAGCGCAGCCGCTGGAGATCACGTACAACTTGAGCAAATCCTTTGCCAACCCAACACCAATGTGAGAGGGTCCACTGCCCTGGCATGGAAATCTGACCAGCCCTACTGACAGTTTTACAAGTGCGGTACTGGGCCTAGCGATTAGTGTCTCAACCCTGGGCTGCGATCTCATGGGATGGAGAGGAGCTGGCGGTAATGGCGCTGCGTCGACGTAAGTTTGTCTCCTTATAGCGACACCACCCCCTTGGTGATTTCGGAACTGACATATCCTTGTAACTAGTGGTACTTATTTCTTCATGGGCGGACTGCTCATGATCCTTGGTGGGTTTCTCGAGTTTATTTTGGGGAATACATTTCCATTTATTCTGTTCTGCGGGTACGGTAGGTGGTAAATTATGCACCCCATATGGCGTATGAACCGACTGACTGTTTCAACGTGAGTAGGGGGGTGGTGGTTATCCTACGGTGCGACGCTCCAACCATTCTATGGGGCGTACGGAGCCTACTCTGTTGATGTCTCTGACCCTTCAAAGGGACTTGAATCGGCCGGGTTTAATGCGAGTTTTGGTAAGGAGCCGTACCTGATTTTCTCTTCCAGACTCTTCTCGGTATTCGGGGGAGAGGGCCTATAGCCCCAGGGCTGATAATTCAATCCCTAGCATTCTTGCTCCTGTTCATGGGCCTCTTCTCTCTCATTTGCTTCTTGGGCTCCTTAAAAGTGCATATTGCGCTTGCCGTGGTGGAGTTCAGTCTCACCATATGCTTTGTGGTCCTGGCAGGTGCCTTTTGGGAGCTGACCCTGGAAAACACCCGTATTGCCTCCAATCTCCAGACGGTACGTAGCTTACGATCAACTGATCGATGCTGAATCGAGTCTAATTTCGTTCCCCTTTACCATTAGGCCGGAGGGGCTTTTCTTTTCGTCGCAGGCGTTGCGGCTTGGTATATCCTCCTGGCTATCACCCTGGGTTCAGTTGGATTTCCGTTTTCACTTCCCTTGGGCGATCTCAGCGGCATTCTCACGAAGAAAGAAAAAGCTAGCTCTGATACTTCAGCCTGAAGAAATCCTATCTCGGGACAGGGGATACAGTACTAGATTGAGACGGAAAAGACAGTCTAAGGCTAGAAGTGGAGGGTGGACTAAATACGATAAGCAGAATGGATTGAGTATATCTAGGTATATGCTATCCAGTGCATACTTGGCAAGTTATTATGGTTCTATTTTTACTAGCTATCCATAGCCATTATAATTATTGATAATGTTTAGTATTCAAGAGGTTCTTATTCTCTCTGTCTGTGTGTGTGTGGCATTACATTATACCCCATTACGGAGAGCACTCTCCAGCCTAGGGCCATGAATGCTCTGCCTAGCACTCCTAGTGGCAGGCTTTAGTTTCAGGCATATAAGACGGGCTTAGTATCCGAAATAATAGGTATCACCATTTGCTCGCACCAGGGTTAAAAATAGTATCGAAGTAGAGAGCATATTTGGTTAAACTCTAGCAAGGATAGACAGTTGTGTACGACACTTGGAGTGCCCAACCTCAATAGTTTTACTAGAGATGAGTCCATCAGAACAGTGCGATAAACCAACACGTTCCAGGGTACCAGGCGTAGTAGATGCACGCCATCGGAAGAAAGGAAGGTAAAATTATACCAAAGACATCCACAAAGATGGATGAAAGACGCCGTAAAATACTAGATATGCGCGAGATTTCGAATCTCATGAACTTCGAATAGATTATCCCCCCTCATGCTATTCACAGGTATCCCTTAATTGCGGCGATTTCAGCATTCAGGATAGATGAACCTGCGGCACCAATAACCGTATTGTGTGACAGACAGCCAAAACGGATATCAAAGTGACTGCCCTGGGCACCAGCTCGCACTCGGCCTACACAAACTGCGTAGCCGTTGGAGAGGTTGCGGTCCAGTCTCGGCTGTGGCCGATCAGGCTCATCGAAGACTACAATTGCGTGCTCTGGCGCCGAGTGAGCACCCAGAATCTGAGCCTCGGATTGGTACTCTTGTAGCGCCATCTTGAATTGCTCAGGTGTTGGCGGTGGTCTGTTCTTAAAGCGTAGCGACATAAATGCCATATGGCCATCTGTCACTCCAACTCGGGTGCAGGTGGCACTAACCCGGAGGTTACTCTGCTCCTGAAATGCAGTAGCATCATCATTTATAGAGCCCAGGATCTTCCGCGCCTCATTCTCAACCTTGTCTTCCTCGCCATCGATAAATGGAACGATGTTGTCTATCATATCCATAGAGGGGATACCGGGGTAACCAGCTCCCGAGATGGCCTGCTCAGTGAAGACCTCGACTTCGTCAACAGGGCCAAACTTGGATTGCAAAGCAGAAAACGGAATAACAATCCCAATAGTCGCGCAGTTTGAGTTGCACACCAAGAATCCTTTTTGTAAGCCAAGCTTCTTGCGCTGGTGGGGGATTATGTCCAAGTGCGACGGATTAACAGTAGGAACCACCAGCGGAACAAGCGGGTGCTTGCGGTAGTTCTTTGCGTTTGAGAACACCGGGATTTCAGCCTTTACAAATTCCATCTCTAGGTAGTAATAAGCAACTAAACCTTCTATGGCTGGTGAAAAAAAAGGAAAATGGTAAACATACCGACCTCGCTGGCAACCTCGCTGTCCAAACCGGAGAAGACCAGGTCACAGTCACTGAAAGCCTTGGCTGTACAGGCTTGGACAACAAGGTCACCCAGTCCCTTCGACATGGGTGTCGCTTGCTTCCATCTAGCCGCATCTTTGTACCTTTTGCCAGAGGAGCGCGCTGAAGCTCCGACCTTGTGCAGCACGAGGAATGGGTGGTCTGCGAGCAGCAGTATAAATCGCTGGCCCACAGAACCAGTCGCTCCAAGAACACCTTGTATAGTTAGCCATGGGCTCAAGCCAGAATTCCACGAGAAGTCCAACCTACCGCACTTCCGTTTCGCGACTGGGCGTGACATGACGTGGATTGTTGGGACTTCTAGCAAGACAACAGTGGTGTAGACAGAGCAACCACTGTAAATGAGGCAAAGCAAGTCAAACCGAATATGGGGGGTTCTTCTCTGTTATTGGCTGCATTCAAATCTGAAGCTTATCAGTTCTGCAGCAGTGGATGCAGCCACCGAACCCCGGAACCTTGATAAGCCGGAGTCGGGATTTGGTGTCGGCGACCTTGCCCCAGAACAAGAACCGCTGCATCCCCGCCTGAATCCGCAGCAGCGACATCTCTCTGGATCGAACCACGGTAAGCGCCAGACCGGAAGCCCGATGGACGAACAACGGACCCACGCGGGAAAAAGACAGATTGCACGGCCGGTCAAGCTGGCCTGCCTCGCCTGGTACGCTGTGGCTAGCAGATATGGATGGATGCGAGGAGGCTGACTTCCTGGTGAAGTAGACACTCACGAACACGCTGCGATGGCAAGGAAGTATGCACAAATGTACGCTGCCCTGAACTATCACATAAAGTGCCCTTGTTGATCGGTTGGGTCTAATTTCCAGTGCCGAAGAAAGGGCCAAGAATGTGCATATATCCCCAGTAGACGTGGGGGTGCCCGAACAGGCAACCGTTATGCACAAGAATCCTTGCTGAGGAATAGCGAGAAAAGGCAGACTCGACCTCGTGAGTCCCTACTCTGACTGGAGAGGATCTCTGCGGCTAACGATTTCCGTAGTCACAGTGGACCAATATGTTCAACCAGGAGCCGGGCTGCGCACGCTCGAGGAGAGTGTCCCAGACACCGACTCTATCTTTGATAGCATCTTCCAGCACGGGGAAGATACTACCATGTCCGACTGTCAAACACCGTCTCGACCTGCCTCACCGATAGCGCGGGCGTATCAAAGCGACTTTGACGTGTAAGTTTATACCATCATAGGCCATGCGTCCAACAAAGACTGGAATCTTTTCTTACCCCCTCAGACTGGAAGCATACTATATCTACATTCATCCATACTTTCCAATACTTCCTGCGCCAGAGACAACACCAACTGATCGACCCATTGTCGTTTCTCAAGACGAGCAACATGCAGTCGGCTCAGATTACGAGCCTTCTTCGTCTCTCAGCCTTAGCATTTTGGCCATCTTGTCGCTGATACCCCACCCAGAAGACAGGACGTCCCTCAGCGACGATGCCATTATTTTCCGCCGGAGGTACGCAGAGTGCTTGGCCCAGTCAGCATTGGAAAGCGTCAACATTGAAACTGAATCACCGATCTCCTCAACGTCGCCTGCGCAGGTCCTTTCTGAGGCCTCAGATGCATATCGACGCACCCCTTTCCACCCGCATGTTCCCGTCGAGCTGGAGAGCATAATAGCTCTCTGTATCTTGAGCGTATATGAGTACGCGCAACGAGGGAATATCAGAAGAATGCGCCAGCGAGCCGGCCAGGCCCTCATGGCAGCCATGGATATGTCTCTCCATAGGGAACCGGAAACGGAGGAATTGGATGAATTCACGGAAGCACGACGGCGTGCTTGGTGGATGACAGTAGGTTTTATTTTTAAACCTGGTAATATCTGCTACTGCTAACACCAGACGATAGTACGTCTGTGTATGTCAGGGGTCGATTGTCAGTGTCACTGTACGTCGCCAGCTCTCCCTCCGTGTCTCTTTATTCGGCTTCAATTTTTTTGCGGCTAATCATGATGGTCAAGGAATTAACCATATCTATGGAAGATCCGAGATTTACTACTAAATATCCTACTATTCGTGTAGACTCGAATGTAAGCATAACCACGATCGAAACTACCTTCGGTTACTTGACACTTACTGACGCTCTAAATCTCAGGCATGGCCCTTCTTTATCGATTCCCAACGGGCAATCATGTCCGCAACAATGGCTGTGATTGAACTGAACAAGGCCCTGAAATCTGGAAATGGCCTGCAGGCCAAGTTGGAGCGTAACCGCGAGCTGGACAATGAGATACGGTTGCTAGCTGCGAAGGCCGATGCATATTTTCCAGCACATCCCGCCACGAGTGTGCCCGACTCAGAGGAGTCCGTGGTTGCAGACTGCTTGAAAGTGATTGGGCGAATCAAGGTAAACAGGTCGGTTGCCACCATTTATGTATTTTCTTTTTTTCTTTTTTTTTGGGAGGAAAGGATCGTTTCCATGCTGACAACCAGCCCTTCAGCGCGAGGATCAAGCTGCATCGATACTCTGCCTTCTTCGACCTCCCACTGTTCTCGCAGAAGCACTGCGACCTAATGCCATCGCCTCAGAATGTGAATGGTGCAGGGCCAGAGAAAGCTCTGCCATGCTTATGTTCCACGTCAATGGCCTCCACCCCATCCGTAGGCTCGCCCCCTCAAGACCTGCGCTTGCTGCGCCGCACATCAAATGCGTTATCGCCACGGTCATCGGATGACAGCTCAGTCATTAGGAAGATTCTCGAACGCGGCAACCAGGAGTCGGCCAAGATCTGTCTCAAGTCCGCATTGAATATCGCGAAGTGCTTTGATCAACTCCCGTATCCCAATACCCCCTCTGGCTTGATCGATGCATCAAACGATCCATCATTCAGGGGGTCTCCAACGGGGAAGAAGGCTGTGCCTCGCACCATGCCGTCCTTTGCATGCTGTGCAATGCAGAGTAGCTATTCGATGCTGATGGTCCGTCACAGAGCAGAAATCATGTATCCGAAGCACTCTACAACTAACCCCATGGTCGAAAAACTATACAGCGAGCTGCAACAGGGTCTACAATCTGTCCTTGCATCTCTCGAGAACTACTCGAATGCGTTTGAAGCGCTCGTGGGTATGAGAGGTACGTGAATACCCGGGCACACCCACAAAATACCCCCCATAGAAAAGAAACTTACTGGATTTCAGACCAGATAAAACTGATGATTGAGTCTACCAGTTCAACTAGTGAGCGATGAAAGAGGAGTGCTTTTGTTTATACCATTTTGTAACCGTTTTTACCGTCTTAGCAAATGAATTTAACCTTTATTCACATTCCAGTCTTGCTCCGCATACCTGTTTCGCTACCAGAGCGAGGCTGCCAGTAGGCGGCAATCGAGGTGCATTAAATCCAACTGTAGCTGCTGCAGGAAGCCCCGTTAAATAGTATGTAGATAATAATGTCGGTGGGCATTTAATTAGGTCGCTGTCCACATATGTAGCGCATGAAACGCAAATCGGCTAGGTATAGATAAGTCCTTGTTTTTTCGATCCAACGAAAGAACCATCTGCAGCTCCGTTTGACTAAAGGGTACGGTGTTTGAAGGCGGTGTTTATTGTTTAATGGTGTTTGGAAATGATATGCCACATACATGCTTGGGCAGACGCCGATCAAGTCTAAGATACCGTTGCTGAGATAGGGGAGATAACCCTGCGGGCAAGCAACATATATCATCGCAAGTGCAAGTGCAAAGAGACCGCATTCAACACAATCAATAGCCGTCTTCCTTCTTGCGACATCAGCTCATTTGTTATTCTCGATCTTCCTCTTCTCTCTAGCAACAACGATCTCCGCCTCAATGCCTGTCTCAGGATCACTCAAGAACGTCGAAAAGTCGGTTTTTTCCCTCTTTTTGAAGCCATATGAAACGACTCCATGCTGACCATTCGGAATAGAGCTCCTGGCTGGACGACCCTGTCGCTCCACGGTGGGCAGGAGCCAGACCCTATCAACGGCTCCCGCGCGGTGCCATTATACCAGACGGCGGCATACAACTTTTCTGACGCTGCCGACGGTGCCAGCAAGTTCGCTTGGTCCAAGGACGGATACGTGTATACCCGCATGGGAAACCCTACGAATTCTGTTTTCGAACAGAGAATGTCGATGTTGGAAGGTGGTGTGGGCGCCGTTGCCACTGCCTCTGGCCACGCTGCGCAGGTACATTTTCTGATCCCACCCCCCTCTGTCTTAAAAGAAAGAAAGAAGCTAACCCGTTATAGTTCATGGCCATCACCAATTGCTGCTCGCCCGGCCAGAACTTTGTCAGCACTAGCTGGCTGTATGGCGGCACCTACAACCAGTTCCGGGTCTATATGAAGAAGTTCAACATCGATGTCAAGTGGGTGGAGGGCAACGACCCCGCCGACATTGACGAGGCAATTGACAAGAACACTCGGGCCGTGTACATCGAGACCATCTCAAACCCCAAGCACAGCGTGCCAGATATTGCGGCCATTAGCGCTGTCGCGCACAAGCACGGTATCCCGTTGATTATTGATAACACGTTCGGCATGGGTGGCTACCTGGCCAGACCCCTTGTATTGGGTGCCGACATTGTCACTCATAGTTGCACTAAATGGATTGGCGGCCATGGCACCAGCATGGGTGGCATCGTCATTGACGGCGGCCACTTTGACTGGTCTGCGTCTGGCAAATTCCCTGGCTTCACGGAACCCGCAGATGGCTACCACGGGTTGCGCTTCTGGGACGCATACGGCTACAAAGCCTTGTCCGCCAAGCTGCGGATGGACAGTATGCGTGATTTGGGTCCATGTATGAGTCCATTCAATGCGTGGTTGTTTCTGCAGGGCCTGGAAACGATTGCCCTACGTGGGAAACGCCACTGCGAAACCACACTGGCTTTGGCAGAGTGGCTTGAAGCTCATCCCTCCGTCAATTGGGTCCTTTACCCCGGGCTGAAATCACATCCGGACCACGACTATGTCCGGAAGACCATGCCTAACGGCGGCGGAGGTGTCTTAACCTTCGGTGTGGTACGTTCTCGCCTTTCTGCAGTACTTGAATCGCGAGGGCGCGGGCAGCTAGCTAACCGACTAACCTTGCAGGCTGGAACCATCGATGAAGTCCGCGCAGTAGTCAACAATCTAAGGCTCTGTAGCCACTTGGCCAATGTCGGCGATGCCAAAACGCTCATCATCCACCCCTGGGTCACGACGCACCAGCAGCTGCCTGACGCGGAAAAGATCAAGGGAGGGGTGACCCCCGATTTGATCCGTGTTAGTACCGGCCTCGAGGATTTCGAAGATATCAAGCATGACTTTGAGCAAGCGTTTGTCGCGGCAGGGTTGAAGCCAGCTGCCAAGCTGAATGGGGACCCTTTCAACCAGGCACTGTCCCTGTTCAAGGATGGATTCATGAAGGATCTTGGTACCGCGGCACCCAAGCCGGCTGGCATTTGATGAAGCTCGTTACCACGCTATAGTTCAGTTATCATAGTGATCATAGTTATCATAGTTCATTTATACATCACAAACCCCCGTCTCTCCTCAGCCCATTCGCATGCTTTCTTCCTTACTCAATGCAAAAAGCCTCAGCCAGCCTTTGGGTGGATAACTTGTTAAAGCGATACAGCCTGGCCTCTCAATGCTATCAAAGGGGGCGCACTCGCAGTTTGAATTAACATGACAATGTTGCCGCTGTTTATGATTTATTCATTTTTTACTTTGCTTATTTCCATTCCACTCGGCGCTTTGACGTAGCAATCCTATGCCTCCTCGAACGCGACATTCTCGCCAGACTTCAAGCTCACAGTCAAAGAGCTATAGAAGACAAATTCATTAGCCTATAATCAAAATGCCGCCCACGAACGAGAGATCGCTTTCTCACAAGATATCCGGGCGCGAATAGCTGCCGACGGGGTCGAAGTCCATCTGCGCGAGGCAAACTGCGGTTAGTAGTCCAAACAGCCATTTCTGATCGTTTGGCGCTGGTGCTGGCGCTGACACTTACACGAGACTCTACAATATCGGACCTTTTCAACGTGGCGAGGATTATATCCTCTTTGTCCCACACAGGCTCTGAAATGAAGGTGCCAAGAGGCCCAACTACGCAAGAACCGCCGTGGCTTAAAATGTCTTCTGCCTCCCACCGAGACCCATCGGGCTTGCGGTCGTAGTGCTCTGGTGTGAATGGTGGGTAGTCGGGGGGGAAATCAGACACCTTGGAGAAAGAGTAAATGGATTAGCGAGCGACCGACACCCTCTCTCCGCCAGATTCTTAAAGGAAAAACTGGACGCCGCGTATATAGGACGTTGGTCGGCCTACCTTGCAGAATTGATTGACAGAGATGACAAAACAGCGCCCTTCCTTTGCAATGTGTTGCATTGATGCGATCCAGCTCGGCAAATCGTCGGCGTTTGGCGCAATGTAAATCCTGATCGTACCTTATATTACGACAACCGGTCTGGCTAAATCTAGGAGGGGCCTGACTCACTCAATCCCCAGTTGATACAATGCCAGGCGTGCAGCAGGCATGTAATTCTCCCAGCTAATGTACTGTTAGAACTGGCTGATCCAGCCATCGACGAAAAGGCAACGTGATTGGTTTCTTTTACCAGATGAGCCCTCCCACTTTGCCAATATCAGTATCAACGACATGCAACCCGTCGCCGGCGCCTCTACCCCAAACCAATCTCTCGGCTGCTGTTGGTATCAACTAGCACTCAGTTAGTCACTGTGAAGGAATGCATAGGGCTAGAGTTGTATACAGCACCTTGCGATGTCTTGACAGGACGGAACCATCGCGACCCAGGAGCAATGCCGTGCAGAAAAGAGTCCCGCGGTCTTTTTCTATGATTCCCAAGTGCAGATAGACGTCGTGGACCCTGGCGGTCTCGCGTAGTTTATCCAATTCTGGTGAAGGAATGGCAATAGCTGACTCACAGTACCGAGCATACCACTTGCGGCCTACTTTCTGCACTAAGCAGACAAGCTCGTGTATCCTAGAGAAAGGGGAGGAAGGGGAACAAACCTCGGGGCTCTCGGGTGCCAATGGTTGCATCGAAAGCGTACCTCCAAGGATATCCAGACAGGAACCCTTCTCTTAGATCCGTTAGCTGCCCAGCTTCGCGCACACTGACGGGGAGAAACATACGGGAAGACGATTAGTTCAGCTCCTGCTGCCGCGGCTTCCGAAGTGAGCTCGGCTACCTTTTGGAGGCTTCTTGGTAGATCGAATGACACAGGGGCAGCTTGAATAGCTGCCACCATGACGGTATCCTGCAGCTGAGGCATTCTTGTTCGGGGTTGATGCGGTATAGAGTTGCTGATGTCTTGTTAAATTGGCAAAGAAAAGCAAGCTTATTCAGTGCTATTCTAACGTGCCAGGCCCAAGAGTAGAAGAACAAGAAATAGAAGGAAAATGGTGATACTCGGGCATCCGGTGATTTATGCACTCAACAGGCTTATCGCAAGCAATAGCCAGACACCGAAGACGGGCTTTGTAAGGCTAATCAGCAAACGCCGAACAACTCCCTCGGTATTACGTATATCGCTATATCGCTGATTATTTGATTCCATCTCTGCTGAAGATAATGGGCAGATCTACCTCCTAATTCATACATTGAAATATGCCTGGGGAGACATTGTCTATCGTGCATGCAATCAATCCACACGTTGACTCCCAAAGGGCAAAAGAACTATTATGGCAGTCGGCAAGTCTCACCCCCACCCTCTGGTTGTAAACTGGACTAATGCAAACCTGGCAGTGCTTGACTACAAACCGAAGCTTCCCAATCCTTTTGCAGACCTCATCTCCGGTCAACATATCGCGCTGATCCCGTCTCTACTGCTTGGGTCGGGGCATGTACTAAAGTCATGCCAAGTGGCCTACAAAACATGGGGCCAGCTCAACGCAGCTAGCGACAACGTACTGGTCGTCTGCCATGCACTGTCCGGGAGCAGTGATGTTGCAGATTGGTGGGCGCCTCTCATGGGGGCTGGGAAAGCATTGGACTATACTCGATTCTTCATCTTCTGCGGAAATTCACTCGGGTCACCCTATGGAAGCTCATCGCCCCTGACAATAAATGCCCACACTGGACGGCCTTACGGCCCTGAATTCCCACCTACCTGTGTGAGGGATGATGTGATGTACGCAGGCCTTATACAATTATACCCGGGACTCTCCATGCTAACTGTATCCGCGGAAGGGCCCACAAGTTAGTCCTCGATGCACTGGGCGTTTCGTCCGTCGCTGCAGTGATCGGGGGGTCCATGGGAGGCATGACAGCTCTCGAGTGGCCTCTCTGTGCGCCGCCTGGCTTCGTGAAGCTAATTATCCCCATTGCAACCTCCGCTGCCCAGACTGCCTGGGGGATCGCATGGTCTGAGATCCAGAGGCAATGCATTTACTCTGATCCCTTGTTCCACGGCGGCTATTATGATCCCAATCAGCAGCCAACATCCGGCATTGCGACGGCACGTAAGGTGGCCATGTTAACCTATCGCTCAGGACACAGCTTCGAGAGGCGGTTCGGCAGGCAACCGTCTAAGCAGAGCAAATGCCTCGCACCGTCTGCAGCGGCACCAGCATGCACCAGCACGGGCAATCCAACGAGGAGATTATTTTCTGCACAAGATTATCTCGACTACCAAGGATCCAAGTTCGTGCGTCGCTTCGACGCGAACTGCTATCTCCACCTCACCCACAAAATGGATATGCATGATGTTCGGCGTGGCCGGGTGTGCAAGGACCATGATCCCCATTCCAATGACGAGAGTACTCCTCCTCCTCCTCCTCCTTTAGCCACCGTACTCTCGGGTGTGCCACCGCATACCTTGGTTGTTGGTATTGAATCCGATGTCCTCTTCCTTCCTGCCCAACAACATGAGCTTGCTGCCGGCCTTCCGGATGCTACTTTAACGATGCTCAAGTCATTTGACGGACACGATGCTTTTCTTCTCGAGTTTGAACAACTGAATCATCTCATTATCGACAGGCTGAAACGGCGATTTCCAGGCATGTACGAAGGGTTTACCGAGAGGTTGGCTGAGTTTAACATGTTTCATTTAGCGACCGAAGTCAGTGTGAGTGGGATTGATTGATTATAAACGAGTTCACTGACTAGTTATGATTCTTCTTCTTTGGCTTAATCCTTTAGATATTATATACATGCATACCTTCTCATGTTATAGGTTTTTTTTTTTTTTTTTGCTTTCTGGGTGTTTTCTGTTTCCAGAAGCTTAGCACTTCTTATGAGAATAAAGTACAACGGGGTTGAAAGGGACAGGGCTCTGGCTGTCGGTCCCTTGCTCTTGGTCCTCCTGGCTACTGGGATTCCATTGCTTCTCGTGCTTCCCGCGGGTTCTCGCTCTTCAGGTTTTGTTTCCTCTGAATGTCATAGGTGGAACTCTCTCCGGTTCCAATCCTCAAGACCGATCAAGGTTCGCTGTCTCTAGAATCCTCGAATGATCCAATCCATGCATCGCCCCCCTGATCCATCTCAACTGCACTCACCCTAGGCTTATTATATCTCACCCCTAAAAGCACCAACGCACTCAGGGCTCGTTTTACCTCTAACCGCGTTTATAATGATGGCTTAAGTACGGCTGGGCGGACGGGAAGCCCTGTTTTCCACACCCTGTGGTCGTACGTACCATAAGTCAATGAAGAATGGAATACACGGGCGTCGAGCTACATGAAAACTGGTTCAAGAAATGCCTGTACTAAACTACAGGATTACCTATTCAAGCTACTCACAGGAAGATAAGAAACAGGGAGAAAAGCGATAGCATGAACAAGGCTTTATATTAACGAGGCCGACTAAACCGACCAGGATAGCCCCGTCTTGCCGGGATATTGAGCATAGTAAAGTAATGTTGCGCGAAGTAGGGGTCGGTGAAGACGGGATTTATATTGGGAGGGGGCTAGATTTGCAGCATTTACAATTATATACCAGACATCAGCGCCCTCGACTCCTCACCCTCCCCTTCTATCTGAGCATGGAAATCAAAAGACAGCTCCCCAACCAACTGCCTCACGTTCCTAAACATCATTTGTTAGCACAACCCATCAAACCAAACAGTAAGCAAGTTGGTCAAATAAACATACCCAAGCAAACCCTCCAGCTCAACACCCACAACAGATCTCAGCACCTCCAACAGCCCAAAAACGGCAAACCCGGGGTCGTCTACATGTCGAAGACTCATCATCTCCGCGTCAACATGTCGCACCCACCGCGCAAGCGGGAACAGCCCGCCCGCTGATAGATACGGCGGGAGCGGCTGCGCATTTGTGATCGCTGACCCGAGGTGGCAAAGCAGCGAGGTCGTTGCGTGGGATTTGAATTCGGTGGATTTCAGCGCGACGATTGCGAGGCGGGTGGACCAGGTCTTTTCACTTTCGCTTTCGGTGTTGGTGAGTTGGGGGTCTGGAGGTCGAGTTTCCTGTGGTGGTGGTTGTGTTTGCGGGCTCTGTGCCATCTGAGCCATCAGTGCCATGCTGATTAGTATGCGCTGGATTTGGTCTATGATTGCGTCGTATGTTGCTCTCGCGAATTTTCCCCCGATAGGAGGCTCAAAGGTACTGAAGTGGCTGAGGGTGCCGAGGCGAGCGAGGAGGGTCATTTCCTCTTTAAATATTGCCTTGCGCGCTTTCTGGAGCTCAGCCATCGGTGCTTGGGCGGGGTGGCCGTATTGTATTTGTGGGGTGTCATCCAGTTGGCCCCTAAGCCAAAGCTCGATGCTCGAGTGCATGCAGCTGTAGAACCTGGCGAGGAGGAACAGCCCGCTGCCCAGCGACTTGCGCAGTCGGCTCTTGGATGTTACGGGGTATGGCACGATCACCCAGATGAAGGAGATCGCGCAGCCGGCTGCCACGGCGAGGAGCTTGTAGGGCCCGAAGAGGTAGATTGGGTAGTAGGGCTGGCCGTTGGAGGTGCCGACTTCGAGGCCGAGTTTGCGCATCTAAATGTTATATTGTTAGAGGGGTTGGATATGGATGCTGGGACGGATGTACCTGTAGCTCGTATCCGACGATGACGTTGAGAGTGACGATGGCGATGATGGAGGGGCCGAAGACTTGGGGTTTGGTGACATAGAAATAGTACTACAGTCCTTGTGAGATATGAACTTGCCTTTGTAACCTTGAAAGTGGGAGTTGTACCTCGAAGACATTCGCCAGGTAGAGAAAGACGATCACGCCCGCAGTTTTCTGGTCAGGGATGTACCAAACCATCAAGCTCAACGCCAGCGAAACAACAGTAGCTGCAATGCGGGTGATGAATCCCAGCAGGGTCTGCCCGCTTGTCGGGCTCATCCCGATGACTATGACAATCATCGCCCAGATACATCGCTGACGGACGAAAAAGCCCTGCGTCTGGTGGAGGAATGCCAGTATTCCCACGCAGAAGGAAGCCGCCGCAACTCTGAAGCCGAATATGCTTTGTTCAGACTTGATCACAGATGATATAGAACGGAAGACGGTGCTTGCTCTCTCCCACTTGTTGGCCGGTGGCAGATGCTCGGGGTCTGGATACTGCGTTGGTTTGTTATCATGCTCGGGCACTGAACTGGTTGTGGATTTCGTGTCTTTCGATGATCCAGATAGCCATTTCCGAATTGAGCAGACTGGGAAGATTATCCTGTTTCGCTTCATAGTCCCGTCTGCGACCTTTGCATCTGCAAATCTCATAAATTCTAACGTTTCCTTGACGAGCTTGTCTTGAAGCTGTGACATAAACAGCACAATGAAGAACTCCTGCCGTATATCAATGTCGTTGACAGTCCCCTCGTCTGGTGCAGCGTTCGTTTTCTCCGTTATAAATGCTTCGCGTGAAGCCAGTGTCCGTGGAAGTTGCTTCTGTCTAGAGTAATACTCATTCATCCGCTTTTCGAACTGTGACATGAAGCCAGTCTGTGTTGGGTCCAAAGTGGTTCTCCCTGACTCTTCGTCCATATTCCCTCACTACGATTTAGATGAGTAGTACTACTAGATATTGACTATTAGCAGGGACTAAACGGAAGTACGTATATATATGATGAGCATTTCTCTTCTGAGCCTACATTGAGACCTAAATGAACGACTGCGGATTCCCAAGTTCTCCGTTCCCTATGCCAGAACAGGCCCAGATAAACATGTTTACTGTGGTAGATCGATACCACCAGAATTGTCCTCTCTTCCCGGTATCTCAGCGTCAAGCACGACAGCGAGCATTCTAGCCCACTCCGTGGTGCTTCCGTTCTGCCACGCGTGCGAAGTGCCTCGCTGTACACTGACATCACCCACCTTCATTGTCCGTCGAGGACCGTTATCAAAATCCTCCAGTATCAATATAACCTCCCCTTGAATCACAACAACATAGTCAACGCTATTGGTGGCATGCATGGGCGACTGCCCGCCCGGCGCCAAATCAACCATCCGCAGCACCGATCCATTCCGGAGCGCGATCGGAATGGGTGCTGGTTGCTCGTAGAACGCGGTTAGGTCTCCGTCGTTTGCGACTTGCACAGGGACGGAGTTGGTCGTATAGTGGACGTTGAAAGCGGCTTCGCCCACCCGTTGCGGGGTTACGAGCTCGGTGCCGGATGGAGGGTCGTGGAAGATGGCTTTACCGTCTGCGCTGTGTGTTGTGATGTAGCAGTGCACTGCGTTGAGAGACGATGAGCTGCCGTCATGGTACACTGCCGAGTCTGCCATGGTGGACAAAGTCAAGTAGGATGTGATGTTGGATAAGGGTAAAACAGAAAGTCATCAGTCAGACTGGATATCATGGATACAGACCCTTACTAATGGTAAGATTGGTTTACAATCAGGCTGTTTCCAAGTGAGAATAGCCACTGAGCAGACTTGGATTGGTGGAGGGTCCTACGCAGGAATTCCCGACCACAACTTGCATTGCAGTTACAGGATCTGCACCGCCACAGCAAAGAAAACTTAGTAATTAACTAGATGTTGCGTGCCTAAGTCAAGTTAATTCGGAACTGTTATAGTACTTCAATTCCAGACTGACCGTGATAAATAATTGGTAAGGGGGATGTCTAATTTAGCTTGCATGCTTCATGTATAACGCATGCAAGCTTGCAAATGAGCATAAATTGGTTGATAAGGTAAGCCTCTGATATTTCCCCCCTCAATGAGTTGGTTAAGCTGATGAATATACAGATAGTCAAACCTGACTTCACGCCTAATTAGCGCAAAATGGTAGCTGGTTTCAACAAGGACAAACTGTGTGGGAAATAAGAGCATACAAGTAGGTGAGTGCAGCTTGGATGGTGGAAGTCTCGGGGCCATTTTGTGAGGTAAATTGTGACATTCAAGAGAGATAGACGGGTGAAGATTGCTCTTATAGCAGAGAATTACCATTGCATGGGATTTTGAATTACAGGGCTGGATGCAAGCGTATCGATATCCAGAAAGGGGTAGCTGACGCTGCATTGGAGTGTGATGGTCAATCCAGCGGTTCCTTCGCTTTACAAACTAGAATCAAATCCCTCCCCTAATAGTAAGAAGGTCTACGTTAGAACATCATTCATCTGCTTTACACAAAACCTATGGCAACTAGTTTTAGGAAAATCTATCAAAGAATTGCCTTTCCATGTGAGCTCCGTCATCAGTTGTCGTTAACCTTCAATCCGCAGTCCTGTATAGGCCTGACTCTTCTAGCTAGCTATCTTATAATCTAAGTACAATATTGTGTATCCCAAGGTCATTGCATGTTGATCGCTCTTCAGAGATGTTATAACTGGTGCGCAAACACGATGACAGAACATATCTATCAGAATCAGGGAAACCGAATGACAATCTTATTCTCCAAATGGTCACTATAACGGCTGTAAAACCGCGGCGCATCCTCAATATCAATAACCGCGCTGACCACAAAGCTCGGCGTCGCGCGATCCGCAGCAACAAGGTCAACAAGCTCCTGCGCATGTTCTAGCGGCAGCACAATCCCACTACCCACGGTAAGCGCCTTCCCCCACAGCGACGCAACGGAGAAAGGAACCTGGGCCGGAATCTGATCCGCGAATGGTGCGCCCTGGGTACTATTCCCACCGCCGGTGTATACACCCGCAATGGCGATCCCGCCTTGCTGTGCTGCGACGGAGAGCAGGTTGCGCGGGACGATTCCGTCAGTGCGATGGCCTGTGGCGTTGACGGCCTCGAAGCCAACGCAGTCTAAAGCACGAGTGACGCCGTTAGGTTCAAGGGATAGGATCTGCTCCACGGGGTCGGAAGCGTTGAAGCTGATAGGTATAGCGCGGATCGAAGAAGCGAGTTGCAGACGGCTGGGCACTTGGTCAACTGAGTAAACGCGTGACGCACCGCGGAGCATGGCAGAGTATGCGGCCATGAGACCTACGGGGCCTGCGCCGAAGACGGCCACGGTGTCGCCGGGCTGGAAACCGCTGTAGGTTAGGGCTTGCCAGCCCGTGGAGAATATGTCCGAGATCATGAGGTAGTCGAGTTCCTTGGTTGCGTTTCCGGTGGCATTGTTGAAGGGGATTGGGATCAGGCTCATATCCGCGAATGGAACACGGGCATATTCGGCTAAAGGACTATATCAGCAACTGTAAAGGAGTTTATCGATCGGACGACGGGAGGAAAAGTACCTTGCAAACCACCATAGTCAGGGGACCCGCTTCCGAACGAAAGCGGGTGATCCTGACCATAATGCCCATCGTGTGCATTGTCCGGGATAATAACATAGTCTCCAACCTGCAGAGAGGACACATCATCGCCAATCTCGGAGATGTAGCCAACGGCCTCATGGCCGAGCCCCCAAGGCACATTGGCAGCCCCCGTGTAACCGTGGTAGAAATGGAGGTCAGAGCCGCAAATTGCTGAGGTGGTGATGCGGACAACCGCGTCTGTCTGGTTTATGATGCTCGGAACGGGCATATCAATCACGGACACGTTGTAGGGTTGGCCGAGCCAGGCGACGGCTCGCATTGTTGCTGTGAGGGTTGTATTGAGTGGCATCCTGAAGCCTATGCAACGGGACGGGAGAATGAGATGAGATGAATCTTTTTGCCGGCTGTGTACCTTGATGACTGCTGCTTAGAACGAATGGAAAGCGAATGTGGACGAGGGTGTTGCTCTTATATCACACTCCTGTAGTCCATATGGGTACGATAACCATTCAATTTCAGGCACCCTCCATTGCTTATCAAAATCGTCATAGGCCTGCGCGGCCTGTATAGAAAATTCTCCTTGGCCATATGCCCCACGGCAACTACATTTACTGCAGGCTGCCGAGACAAGAACTAAGTGGATATGCTAATGCGGATCATGTAGAGGCCGGAGGTCAAACATGTTTAGAGCTTAATGAATTTCCAGGAGTTGAGTACTGCAGGGTTGCTCTCCATGTAGAAGTTCTTCATTTACTTCTTAATCATCCTTCGGGGGCTGTGCCGCTGAGAAGGGGAAAAAGAAAGTGGAAATAGCTGCAGATGATTACGCACTAAGGGTGGGTAATTGGCTGGTATTCTCCAATCAAATTGCACTTTTACATTGTCAACGGATATCCATTCTAGAGCTAATAGTGGCTTGTTGGATGACAGTCTAACCGTGGGCTCTCCTGCTGACATTGGGACATCTCGGCAGATACGGTAATAACGTCTATCTCCGTCTCTGATAGGTGCCTGGTAGCTGCTTGACGCCAGCTTTTGCATGCTTTGATTAGTCTTTCCGACGCACAATTCCATACCTTTTGTTGTTCTAAAACAATAATGACCCGTCAAATCTGGTTATCAAGGCCGCTCTTCCACTTATGAGAGCACAACGCAGCGGCACCATCGTTAATCTTAGTAGCGTTGCTAGGTTCGTAGCGGGCCCATCTACTGCCGCATATCCATGTCCAAGTTTGCTGTTGAAGATATTCCCTTCCGGAACTGATTCAAACGGTGCTCAAGTGGCATTAAACTAACCCTGATAAACTCTTTTCAAATCTCTCTATATAGAACGTGTTTCCTTCCATATTCAAGTCCTTCTCGTCATGCCAGGTGCCTCCGTACTAGCTTTATAGGGTCTTATAGACTCCCGTTGGGAACGGATTGTTTTCCGAGATGGTGTGGAGTTGGATGCTGTAAGACAGAGCCTAGAGGAGATCAGGGAGGTTGCCATAAGTATTGCTGTAGATTCTGATCAAGTAGCCCATCCTCTGAAGCTTCCTGATCCTGGGCCCACTCTTAGCGGGTAAGCCTTTGGGTTCGACAAGGCATAAAGCAGCTGGACTGCCAGGGTGAACATCACATCTTTAACACCTTTACGTGAATTACCTTTCGATCAATAGTTGTGACGCTATATAGTATATACCTACCCAACATGAGAGCCATATTCGGAGCTATGAATATTGGCGAACCCGGTAAGGCACCCATATACCCATATACCCCATTAATCTAGTGCAATCCACACACTCACGGCCAGACAACCGTAATTAATCCTCGACTGTCAAGGCGACGGCCGCACGCGAGTCCACACGGTCGAAGAAGCCAAGCAGATGGTAGACGTATTCAAAAGCCACGGGCACACAGACATCGACACCGCGCGGATCTACGGCAACGGCTCGTCCGAGGCCTTCCTAGGCGAAATGGGCCTGGCACCGTCTTCATTCCTCATCGACACAAAGCTATTTCCCTCCGCCGCCAACCCCTCCGTCGCTCTCGCCACATCAGGCTACCACCACACGCCCACCGACCTCCGACGCGGGTTACTGGAAAGCCTCGCTGCACTGAAGGTGCCCAGGGTGCACGTCTGGTACCTACACAGTCCTGATAGAGCAGTTCCATTTGAGGCGACGCTGCGCGAAGTCAACAAGCTGTACCAGGAAGGATCCTTCGAGAAGCTAGGGATAAGCAACTACCAAGCGTGGGAGGTCGCGACACTATGCGAGATCTGTGATCGGAATGGCTGGGTGAAGCCCTCGGTCTGCCAAGGGATCTATAATGCGTTCCATAGAGCAGTGGAGCCAGAACTCCTGCGGTGTCTCCGTCATCATGGGATCTCGCTCTACTGTTTTAACCCACTCGCCGCGGGGATGTTGACGGGTCGTTACTCACGCGATAGTCCGGATGCTGTTGCGGCGGGCAGGTTTGATCCTAGGTCTGAGCCGGGGGCGCTTATGCGGAAGCGGTATTATCATGATGTATACTTTGATGCGCTTGAGCTACTGCGGCCACTTGCGGAGAGGCATGGGGTGAGCGAGGTAGAGTGTGCGCTGAGGTGGTTGGCCCATCACTCCGAGTTGAAGGAGGAGCTGGGGGACGGGGTGGTTATTGGATCCAGTAGTGTTCAGCAGCTGGATGAGAATCTGAAGGCTCTGGCTGGCGGGCCACTTCCGGCGGAGATTGTCGATGCGTTGAATAGAGGGTGGGAGATTATTCGTGGCAATCAGCTCATTTACTGGCATTAGTTTAGATTAACTGCCTTAATCTGCCCACCTATTGTTATCCACTTCATATAGCCCGGGAATGTGACCAGGCAAAGTGACTGTCGGTATAACTTAGTAGTAACCGAGTTTCCAGGCAACAGTTTATGATAATCAAGTTCAAGCCAACTAAGCAGGACTACGGAAAAGCGGCCTCTCATTCCTTCTCGCCCTCCAAGAATTCGTAGAACGGCCAAGGTCCCAACATCCCCCCAGCACCCACCCCCAGCCACGAGCAAACGACTCTGTAACCTCCCACCCCTCCGCATCCCACGGATCCCTCCAAACAATAATCCCTGTATGATCGGGATGAACGCGCCCATGCCCCTTCATATCCAGGCACAGCTGCATCTCGTCATACGACTCCCCCGCTAATATCAAGTTATCTCTCATCTGCGGACTAGGTAGCAAATCCAGCCATGGATGATGCGGCACCGTGCGCTGAATAACCGTAGCACGGAGGCTAGGGGGGAGAGAAGCCTCGAAGTCATTATTATAATCCTGCTCTGCCTGCCATGGCCCTAACACGTTGAACGGCGAAGTTGCATCATCATCGTCCATTTGCTCCGACGAAAGGCCTAGAACAGCCATGTTCTGGACCAGGGCTTTGATGAAGTTGAATTGGATTAAATGGAGGAGGAGGTCGGTTCGCGGGGAGGCAAGCGTGCGTTGCCTGTAGACAAAGGCTTCGAAATGGTGTAGCAGATGCTTTGTTTTTGTGGATTCAGGGCCTAGAATGTGTGCTTGGCCTATTGCAGCTAGGAGAGAGAGGTCGGCTATATGGTCCATGGTATTATTTGCCTGCATCCTTGTAAGCTGTTGGCTGGTCTCAACAAGAGGGGGTGCCGCTTGCGGGCCTTCTTCCATCTCAGGAGGCGAACGACTGCCGCTGCCGCTACTCTGCGAGTTAATGTTATGGTCAGAGGATTTGTCCAGTTTTCTCCGCAGGCCTGCTCGCAGATCTGTCAGCCACACTTGCCTTGCCTAACAAGGAATAAGGGACTGGTTGCAGTGTCCAGGTGTAGACAGAGACTTACGCAGAGCCCTCTGATTCAAACGATTCTGGACCTTTTTGCGCTGCTTGACATCACCCATCCCGGACCAGTCATCCTGCGGCAACCCCGTGAATCGCTCGGAAAACTGCTGCAATCGGATTTCAGGAGCCTCTGCTGCAGGTGGGCCATCTGAGGCATTCTGGTGAGCCATTGTATGTGGCTGGTCGGCTCGAGAGGGATACTTTGCAGTAATTGATGACCGACGTCTGCAGGCGGATGACAGGGGATTTGGAGAATATGAAGGGGTGGGACTTGCGAGGATGGATCTGCTGCCTGGTGGCGTTGAAGATGCAGGGACCACTGTGGACCAGGACAGCATCACAAGCAGGCCAATGGCGGAAGTTTGCATGGCCCACTTGTCATCCGCCTGCATGAAGCTAACTCTTCAAAGTTTAGAGCCTTTTACTGAGCTTGGCACAACAGTGATATCTGGGGAATCACCACCGCAGTGTATTCAGGGCGATGTGCCCGCCAAGAAGGGCTTGCGTAACATGGGATGATGGAGAAATCCCGAATTATGAGGGGGAGTCGATCGTTTCTGTAACAGTATTGACAACCAGACCATTGTCAGAAGCATGCAAAGTATATATATTAGGGCTATCGTCTGCAAAATGATATCGTCCAGCAACATCTTTCCACAGGACTCAAGATGCAATTGATGAGCTTCTTGACCTACATCCTGGCGGGATATAGTACCCTTGTTTACGGGTCTTATCCCATCCAGCGAACATCCCAGCCCAACAACACCGTGTCCGAAAACTGCCAACGAGCGGTAGGCCTATTTTCAATTGTTCATTAAAACTGAAGGCAGCCTAATGAGCAATACCATACATAGTGCGCATCGCTGTCCCATTTGTTCGGACCGACAGCCTTCCACTATCCCGATAACGACGATACCTTCGCCATCTGGGACGCAAAGCAACAAGAAGTCCGACCAGCATGTCGCGTCGAGCCATCTACTGCATCCGATGTCTCTCAGATAATCAACACCCTGGTGTCCAACTGGTGCCACTTTGCCGTCAAAGGCGGCGGCCACTCGCGGCATGCGGGGGACTCGAACTCCATCGGGGGTGTAACTGTGGATCTAGATCGCATAGCACAGGTTGAGATACTGGGTAATGGAACAAGGGCACGTGTAGGCGGCGGTGCGAATACCTACCAGGTATTCGCAGCCCTCGACGCGCATAACTTGTCGTTTGTCGGTGGACGGGTCGGCACAGTCGGCATGGGTGGGTTCACACTTGGCGGGGGGACATCCCCCTTCTCGAACAGATACGGCTGGGCATTGGATAATGTCTACGAGTATGAGGTTGTCTTGTCTAATGGAACGGTCGTCACCGCTAGCGAAGCCCATAACCCCGACTTATACCTCGCCTTGAGAGGGGGCGGAAATAACTTCGGCATTGTTACAGCCTTCACTGTTCGTACCTTTGCACAGGGCCCTGTTTCTACGACCTCCACTACCTATGCGGCCAATCAGACAACGCAGGCCATTGACAGGATCTATGACCTTTTCACGGATGAATCGCTGACGAGCGATGCCGACATGGGCTACGACTTGTACTATACGTACTCGGCCGATGATGACAGGTTTACATTGTCAGGGACACAGCGCTATGCAAAACCCATACAGAATCCGCCTGTGTTTAGAGCAATTAACCAGGTACCGGCTCTAACAAGGTCTAACACGATTTCGAATATGAGCAGCCAGACTCAAGCATCTGAGCCGCTGGGTATAACCAGGTGTGTTAACTATATTCTGTTTTTTGAATCCCTGTTGATAATCTCAGGCATCTATTCGCCACGCTCACTGTATCCCCCTCTCGCTCTCTCCTAACCCAAGCAGTAAACATCTTCGAGGAGGAGGTCCGTGCAATCAGTTCAGTGGAAGGGCTAGTCCCCAACCTCATCTCCTATGCACTCTCGCGCAACGCCATCGCAGCCATGAGACAGAGGGGGGGAAACTCCCTTGGTATTCAATCTGATGGGCCATTGCTTGGTAGGCCACCCAACCTAGCCTCTTCCCTTCCAAGGCGCTGCTGATATTGATCAATCATCTCTCTAGTCATTTTAATTTCCACCGCATGGTCCGACGCAAATGGGGATGAAGCCGTCGAAACGATGACGGAAAACACCATCTCCAGAATTCGAGAAGCTGCGGAAAGTCTCGGCGTAGCGAACCGTTACCTGTACATCAACTATGCGTCGAAGCGGCAGGCGGATGAAGTTTTCGCGGGATATGGAGAGGAAAATGTGCAGCGGTTGAAGCAAATCCAGCGCGCTGTTGATCCGCGAGGTGTTTATACCTCCAAGGGGCTGTGGAGGGGGTTTGTTAAGTTGCTGTGATGCTTTCAGTTTGTTGTCGTGATCTATCCCGACCCAGATTGGTCTGAGATCGTTCATCATTTGCAGTATCAATAACAATGAACATATTTTCAGTGCTCTTGAAATGTTAGCAGTTGGGAAGATAAACCTCGCAATTTGTAGACCAACAAAGAATAGCCCTTGCAAAGCGCGGTTGTTTCATCACCCAAGTCTCCGTGATGTGCGGGGGCGCAATCAGTCTCCTTGGGTTCGGCAAGAACTAGGTATCTGCCCAGCCTCGTAAGACCAGAGATTATTCACGGATATTGCATCTAGGTCA
This sequence comes from Aspergillus sp. MA 6041, assembly GCA_025768905.1. Lineage (NCBI taxonomy): Eukaryota > Fungi > Ascomycota > Eurotiomycetes > Eurotiales > Aspergillaceae > Aspergillus > Aspergillus sp. MA 6041. The sequence goes on along the minus strand of JAMFNV010000013.1, from coordinate 350,344 downwards.
AAGGTCTTCTGTCAGCCAACAGCGGCACCTAAACTATTCCCAGCCCCTACGCCCAGTGTAACTGAATTGTGCGCAGTTACGATATTGTTGTAGAACTATAATCCGGGAAGCAAATATTTCCGATCAGATACGTGTTTAATATACCTGGTATCATTATACACAATTAAATCTTGATATCCGGAGACGTGGCAGCAGCACTGCGAGCCCAGGACAAGTTCAAAAATTCCTTCACACTGACCGGCGTGATATCCGGAAATTCAGAGTTCAGTGTATATGTCGGGTTTAAATCAAGCTCCCTATTCACAAACCACATACCAGCCGGCGCGAGTACAGTCTGGATTTCAGCCTCAGGCAGTTGAAACATTTTCGGGTAACCAGGGAGGATTGTGATATTTCCCGCGTTCAGGTCTGCCTCGGAGTCATGCACGACATTGAATTTCGATCCTAATGTGAGATATTAAGCAGATGGATCCACGAGCGGGGAGCTTAATGTACCTTTAGCATCCTCCGCCAGACCGATAAATTCATGCCATGTCAGTTTCTCTCCGAGAATAAAACTCTCTTCCCGCCATTTCGTCAGATCCAAGCTTGCAACAACGAACTTGGCGATATCAGAACTGTGGGTGAAAACGACGGGAATGTCCCCTGAACCCGGGACGGCCGCTCTCTCGTTCAGGATATCAACGAACAGTGGCCAAGGCGATACATTAGATTTCAAGCCCGGTGCACCATAGTAATCGAGGAAAATACCATTGTAAAACGCAGTATATTCCAAAGACGTCTTTTTCACAGCTTTGAGAACTTCGGACTTAGCTTTCGCAACCGGGGTACTATCTGGATATCTAAGGTAAAGTGGTTAATGTCCACCTTGCCTTTCCCTGCGTAAGGGCATATTTACCTGACAGGATATGGGAAGCCAGCAAAGATACTCGGTATAAAGCGTCTCGTGGTTTGCGAGCTGTCCGCGGCGAGAATCAAATTGAGTTCCGGTTCCAAGTCAACTTGGGAGTTTATAGTGCAGATGACCGTTTCGACGTTATGGGCTTCGAGAGCTGATTTGATGGAGCTGGGGTTTTTATAGTCAATAACGGTAACAGGAACCCCGACAGCGGCTTCTAAATCCGGGCTTTTCTGCTCGACGTGAGTGACTAATATCATGATAGGGATGACAGGGTATCTAACCTTTCGGCCAAGTATCAACACTTCATGTTTCCCTTGGTTAATCAAATCTTCAACAATGGACCGGCCAAGACCACTCGTACCCCCTGCAACGGCTACGACAACCATGTCAAGGGTTTGTTGAAATAAAGAAGTCAAGTGAGTTTATAATCGGCATGGATGTTAGAGCTTTTTATAAAACCAGTAGGAACATATAGAGCAAGGAGCAGACAATAGATTTACTCAAAATATAGGATTAATAAGATAATAGTTGCAATTTAAAGTATTCCTTTCCCTACTGGCAACTGTTGTTTAAAGTCTCCGCTCGGGTCCGGCATTCATCCATTCGCGGCGAGTTCCAAAGGCAGTCACAATAAATATGGCCGATTGGTCTGTTACAAGGCGGCGCCTGCAAACTGATGACATCCCGTCGAGTCTCCACTCAGCGTATCCATTATGAAGCGTGTCGCATGGATGCTGTGGGCGGAGCACGTTGCTCATCCATGAAATGCCTCTCGGTTAATGGAAAGGAGAACGCAACCAGTCATGCACGTAATTTGCAATTGGGCTATTTACTGTAAGGAAAATAGGAATAACTTGTTTAGGCATTGGACCTGGAAGCCCTTTCTATTCCTCCTACATGGCGCCCATGTCCTCACGCTTTATTGGCCGCACCGAGGGAGGGCAGATCCATAAGATGCTCATACACTCTGCGCCCCTTTCCCTCAAGAACATCCCTGGCATAAGCCTCCAGTGTAACCCCCTCAATGTCAGGGTATAGATCCTTCGTTAGGAGATATCCCAGGTACTGAGCATTCTCAGGCGTATTATCTCCACGAACACCACAAGAGTGCCAGTATTGTAGCTGGGCTAGCCCAATGAACTCAACGGACTCTGGGGCAGGATCTGTAATCCTCACGGAGTCGATACGAGCTTCAATTTCTGCTGCTGTGACCTGGGGATCTGGTCAGTTTCTAAACCCATGAGATGTATAGGGTACGATCACTCACGTATTTTCGTTCAAGCTTCTCTCCGCTGAGCCGTTCCATTAAATCGTACATTTGATTATGCGTCACAACCTCATTGTATGCGAATACCATGCGGTTGAGAGTCCGAGGATCCAGGATGATACGTCTTACATATGTCCCAACATCGCGTAGGTCTGTCAATGCGAATGGAACATTGCCATCAGTAGCGATTCCGTCAGATGTTTCCATTACGGCGTAGTCGATGCGGCCCGACGGAAGGCGAGGTAGGTTGACCTGAAACCACCATCCGACATCAACCACGGTATACGGCAACCTGATGTTCTTGATGTGGTTCAGAACCTCCTCTTTCTATGCACTATCGTTAGTGCACTACCCCAGCCATAGGAGATGTTCATATTACCATTTCCCTCAGGAGAAGAGCACCCTTGGGAGGCGCGACGGTGCCGAAGAAACAGGGCAGATACCGTTTCACACCGGCGGCTTTGGCGGCGTTGATAAGAGGGATCTCGTCCATGACGTTTCCGCCGTAGATCGTGGATATAACAACGTCTTGCCCAAGGAGTACTTTGGCTATTTCGACCTCACTACTGGTAAGGTGAAGTGCGACGATTCCTGCACCTTTCTTCTGCAACTCTAGAACCGCAGGCTTGTGGAGGGATGACTCCCTGACGAGAGCCGTGACCTCCTACACGATATCAGCTTTCACGTGTTGTGCAGTGGTCGGAATATATCGAAGAACGAGTCCTTACAAAGTTTGAAGTATCCGAGAGGAGCGCTTCGACAATGACTGAGCCAGTTTGGCCAGTTGCACCAATAATCGCAACCTTCATATTGTCAGCAGCACTTTAGAATGAAGCATTGTCGGCCATATGATGGAGCCTTTGCTCCCAGGATTTATATAAGTTTATTTAATGTCCTATATAATTGGCAATCTATTATCAATCAGGTTCTCATCTGAGTACAACCATTCATTAAGTCTTAGCATCCCCAAACTTTCCCAACCCTCCGATCCTGTGTCTATCTCTACAACTTGCGTAACGCGCGTCCCCGGAGACATCTTCGGCCGGGGACGGGAAAGTAGATATCCGTAAAACATTCCGAGCCGGAGTCGAGTCGCTCCGCACTTGAAGCCAAAGTCGCCGATGTCTGGATTCGACCAGATACCGCAGGGGAGGAATGTATAATTTCAGGATTCTTCCGATCAGCAGCAATAGATAGATGGGGGTATATTCAAACAGATCTTGTCAACACCGTCGAAATGCCGTCCCCCAACAAATACATCTCCAAGCTCTCTGGGGCTAACATTCTCATCATCGGTGGAACTGCTGGAGTTGGCTATGCCGTCGCAGAGGCTGCTATCGAACACGGCGCTGCTTTGGTCATTCTCTCCAGCTCGAACCCCGATCGAGTATCCGCCTCTACCCTGGGGCTCCGCGCCTCTTATCCTTCCTCCAGCTGCCAGATTGATGGCTTCGCGTGCGATTTAAAGCAAGAACACCTCCTTGAAGCCAACATCGAAGCTCTCTTCAGCGCTGCTACCCTGAACGGGACGCGGGTGCTGAACCATATCGTCTTCACAGCAGGAGACCATCCCATGCCAAAACCCCTGCCTGAGATCGACTTCAAATTCATCAAGAACACCGGACTCGTGCGATTCTTCGCGCCACTGTTGATCGCCAAACATGCAGTCAGTCACATGGCGCCAGGCCTGGCATCCAGCATCTCGTTCACGTCTGGAGTAAGCGCGTATCGTCCGTACCCTAATTGGAACGCGCTGGTTGCCTATAATGGTTCATTGGAGGGTATGGTTCGAAGTCTGGCGGTGGAAATGAGGCCAGTGCGCGTCAATTTGGTTACCCTTGGGCCTGTTGATACGGATCTCGTTTCTCGGTGGTTCTCCACTCCAGGGGCGCGCAGGGAAGGGTTAGACTCTATCGGACATACTTTGATAACGGGGAGAATCGGCCAGGCTGAAGATGTCGCAGAGGCTTATGTTTACTGTATGAAGGACTGTAACTTGACAGGATCGGTGATTAATTCCAACGGAGGAGTGCTGATGGTTTGAGACGGATTACCAGACTTAACGGAGCAATGGTTTAACGGAGGAGTAAAGGCTTAACGAGCGGAGTCTGTTATGAAATCAAAGTGGAGACATTCCGTTTCGAGTTAGACGCCCTGCAGGTGTATGACAGTATGACAGCGGATCCATGGAAGAAAGATGTTATGCCATTCCAGCATATATAGCCCTGTCGCCAGCAATAAAACCCACAAAACACACCTTTCCTGCAATCAACACTTCAGAAACCCATCATGGTCAAGACACTTCCGTTTGGCGACCTGCAGGTCCCTGTTTCCGGCTTTGGCGCCATGGGCCTCAATTCTGCCATGGGAACAGATCTTAATCTTGAGCAGTCTGAGCCTGTTCTTCTAAAAGCCATTGAGCTTGGCTGTACGTTCTGGGATACTGCGGTAAGTCGTCCTCCCATGATCGAAGGAATGTTGGCCTCTCATTATGCTCCGCGTCAAGGTCGCGTACAAGAACGGCGAAAATGAGAAGCTTCTGGGAGAGTTTATAAAGAACCACAATGTACGCGATAAGCTTTTTGGTGAGCACAGTATCCCTCCATTTCCTGTATTCAGTATCTCTTACGTTGTGCCGATGCGCAGTTGCCTCAAAGTGTGGATTCGACGTCTTCGGACCTCAGCGGAAAGTAGACAATTCCGCCTCTCACATAAAAGAGTACATTGAGGGGACGATCGAAAGACTCGGTTTCACTCCTGATCTTTACTATCTGCACCGAATCGACCCGAGTACGTTTTGAGTACGCCCAATATTAACATATCCAGGCCATGGTATCCTAACCTGGTAGTCTAGACACCCCCTTCGAAGAGTCCATCACTGCCCTGGACGGACTTCGCCGTGCAGGAAAGACCAAGTACATTGGTCTATCTGAATGCTCTGCTGAAACCCTGCGCAAGGCAAATGCAAGTTCGTATCCCCTGCAATTTCACAAGTACGGTCAAACATGCTGATGTATTGTATCGCAGTCGCCAAAATCGACGCCGTTCAAGCCGAGTACTCGGCTTTCGAGACCTTGCACGAGACAAGCGGTCTGATTGATACAGCGAAGGAGCTGGGCGTGGCATTTGTGGCATTCAGCCCTCTTGGTCACGGCTGGCTTGTAGATGACTTCCAATTCAAGTCGCCGGATGATTTCGCCGCTACTGATTTCCGCCGCACTGGTACGTTAAACCTATTCCTGATTAAAAGTTCGGCTATTGACTCTTTAACCTAGTCCCCAAATTCCAAGGCGAGAATTTCTATAAGAACAAGGCTATCGTCGACGAGATCAAGAAGTTGGCTACTCGGAAGGGGTGCTCGGTGGCGCAGATCGCGTTGGCTTGGGTTGCTGCGCAGGGGTTGATTACAATTCCCGGAACGACCAAGGCATCACGCTTAACTGAGAACTGGGCATCTCGTGAGATCGAACTGACAGCAGAAGAGCTGGGGGAGATGCGGACGATCGTGGATGCTGCGAAGCCGGTTGGTGAGCGGTTTGCTCCTATCTTTCAGTCGATGGTTGGCCATTAGGTCGAGTCTATCTATCCTATCTATTAGAGTAGTTGACCCTGGACAGGTTACTGTTGTAATAGAAGTATAATATAGTCAATCACTACCACTTAAATGAGACAGCTCGTACGACCAAGCGTTTCAATCATCATGGAGGGCCACACTTCCCCAATACACACCCAGGAATGGTGAACTGTTTTAATTATGCACATGTCTGGATTGCGGCGCCTTCTGTCCTGATTTAAACAGTGGCAATTACTATGTGTACCTAAGTTCAGGCCTCCGCGAGCGTATGGCTAACATTGACTCAGTAGGGCATGATATTACTGCAGCAGGCTGTGCTCGAAAGGGAATTTCGATAGAATTTCAATGCCTGTTTCTGTAACCAAAACCTGCTGCTCAAGCTTGACTCCTTGAGAGCCACCGTCCTCGCCGATATAGCTCTCTACACAGATGACCATCCCGGTCTCAATGACACCATCATAGCCAGCATCAGGAAAGTCTCCGCGGTGGTAAAGGTATGGATATTCCCCCGTCATTCCGCAACCGTGTGCCGAGAGATAATAGCGATTCGCATAGTACTTTTCCGGAATATCCCACGCAAGCTCCGCATACTCGCGAAATGTCAATCCAGGGCGCAGAATGCCCATATTGTGCCTCACCTGCTCGTAGGCGGCCTTGTAGAGCTCCCGCTGCGTCTCGGTTGGAGCATCAGGCCCGGAATGAAAGGTGCGCGAGAAGTCTGAATAGTAACCATGACAGCCGACAACGTCTGTGTCGAGGCCAATGAGCTCGTTCTTGCCAATCTCGTAGCTGGCCGTTTCTTGAAACCATGGGTTTGTGCGCTGGCCGGCACTTAGCAGTCGTGTCTCGCAATAGTCACCATTCTGGGCGATAACCGACTGATGGAGGACGGACCACAGCGCAGTCTCGGTGATCCCTGGGCGGATTGCACCGCGCAGTAGACCGACTGCTGTTTCGGTCGCACGCAATGATGCAACAATGCACTTGACCTCTTCAGCTGATTTGATTGCTCGGGCCATTTCGACGGGTCTTTGGGCGTCAACGATATTGAAACCGAGGCCATTTAACGCGATGGCCACATTAGCATTGAGGCGCTCCAAACCGAGCGTTGCTGACCTGCCGACAAGGGCAGTAATCAACTCTCCCATCTCCTTGGCCCACTGGAGTTCGCGTTCCTCGATCTTGGGACCAGCAGCCACAAAGCTCGCTGTTTTGGAAGAACGGACCTCGTCGATCGTCTCATAGCCTTGACCCAGGTGAAGACAGCCTGTGAATTCGAACAATATAGAGCGGTGTGCAGTGAGCAGTAAGTAGCGAGACGGTGCATTGCGCATGCTGAAAACTTGCATATTCCGGCTCCCAGTAGCGTAGCGAATGTTGATCGGATCGGAGAGGACGAGAGCGTCTATGCCATACTTTGCCATCTGGGTTCGGACACGGCCTAATCTATACAGACGGACTGCACGGAGGTCGATTCCTTCACTTTCAGGAGCGCGATCCAATAATGCTAGATTGGAGAGGTCGCTCCTCTCGGAATGCCAGTCGAATGTTGCCATGTTGTCACCGAAAGTAAGGAATTCGCCACAGACACAGAATTGGAATATCTTGAAGTTCAAATCCCTGTTGCTTGGGAGAGATCGTACAGTGGCCATTAGGGCGGGGGGCATACCCGGTCAGGTGACCGGATACGGCCCTACATTGCTTGGAAAATGCCTTGATGATAAAGGTAGAATTAATACGTATTATCCGGAGTTCTCAGAGGCCGTAGACATGTAACAACAGCACAGAGCAAAAAGGATGACAGGTCCAATGAGGTGCTGCGCTACAATGGTTTTGATTCCGGTTACCATCGAATATGTGTATGTGCATGTGCAGTTCAGTGCACAATCGTGGTTGACCCTTTGGTGCACGACCATCGAGCCAACTTCGTATTGGCTCCTTGAACGTATTATGTTCGTCAGAAAGGTGCAAATCCATCTGGGGCTGGCTGGGCTGGTATGACTCGCACGGATGTGGCAGTCGGTCTTGTTCCGCATCTTTATCGCCGCCCGATGCATTTTAGCGGCTGGCTGCCAATTTCGCAATGCGGAGATTTCATGTAATTGGAGTTGGACTATTGGAGGTAATCTGACGCGTGCCAAGTCTGACTTTCCCCAGAGCCTGCTTCGGTGCCACAACGTCGACTTGACTTCGAGACGCGGATGCAGGAATTCTTGGGCTCATTCTCTCCCTTTTCACTTACAACTCAGCTGCTCTCCCGAAGGCTACGACTCTGTCTGAATCCAGCTATACTCAAAAGTCGTTGCTAAGACGGAAAGCAACGTCAACGTGTTTCTCTCGCATCGCCATGCGCCGTGCCCCTAACCGCGAACGACTGCGTGCCCGTCAAGCCTGCCGCAACTGCAGGTCAGTGACTTTGTTGACGCATATCATATCTGGCACTGGCGCTGAATCTCGCATTGAACAGAAAGAAAAAAGCTCGATGTCCTTCTGAACGACCGACCTGTTCAACTTGTGTACGCCTCAACCAGTCCTGTGTCTATGATGATACACGCCGATCTGTATGGCAATCCCTACACCACTTTGCACCGGGGCATCTCTTGCTCAATATTGATGTGGGAATAGGATAGGTTGGCCGATCTGGAGAAAAAGGTAGATCTCATTTTGAACTGCAGAGGCCAGAGAAACGCCCCCGAGCATCCAGATGACGGGCACCCCCCTGAGCCACCCAGCGCTTCTACAAGACCGCATGAAGCCCTTTCTACGCATCATCCCTCAGGTGCTCCAGCACAGTCCACTAAGTATTCTGTCGCTCCCATACCCGAATTCCACGTCCCGAAGCCAGCCATCTCCGATTCTATCATCGCCCATGGCCTTGACGTTTACTTCGAGCAGTTTCACCGGCAGCCTATCTGGTGCTTTGATCGCCACGACTTTGAGAACAACACTGAGGTGTCTACAGAGCTTATCTGTAGCGTTTTAGCACTGACTGCGCGGCTCTCACGAGATCATGGCTCAAAGATTTATGATGAAACTGCAAGGTGGTCAATAATGTTGCGCATGGCGAATTCTACAGCTGATCTCGAAACCATTGAGAGCCTCTGCTTGCTTTCATACTCTGCTTTTATTGGTAACATTCTCGGAATCGGTTTTGCCTTGACTTCTTCTGTTCCGACAGGGATTGACTTTGAGCAGATGGCGATATGCACCTCGGCCAATTTTACCTGGGTCTCGGCCTTCAACTCTGCCGGTCTGCAAACATCGATCGTTTATCAACACCTCGCAACGAAAGCCCCACCGTTGAGCGCGAGAAGAGGGTCTTCTGGAGCCTTCAATCATTAGAGCAATTCTACGGTGACCAGCATGGCATTCTCAGAACAGCAACTGATGCCTGGCGTCCGTACTATCTTTCGGACAGTGCTGATACAGCTTTCCCCCACGACCTCGCTGGAGCTTCCTCGGCTTCGGACATTGGAATCTGGGCCCTTTCGGTACACTTTGGATGGATCTGGGGCAGAGTAAGAGAGTACGTCACCGAATGTTCTCGGGACATGTTAATAGAGCCCTGGCGTCTCGATTCCACCTACACCAAGGTACTTGCGGATATGACGGAAATCGAGAACAAGGCACCTTTGTGTCATCGATACCACATCGTCAGGTTCAATGAGCGCCGACCAGATGAAGTGCAGGCGGATAGGGATTACTGGATGCCGTGGCTGAAACTCCAGTTTACGTGGCATTCAATATTGACGATGATCAATCATCCCTTTCTGTATATCGTGGCCTCACAGCGTCATCCTAACCTTGCGATCCCTAATACTTTCTGGCGCAAATCCTCGGAGCTGGTCCTTTTGCACGCTACATGGATTGTTCGCACAATCGATATGATTCACGAGAAGAATGTCAGCCTACTTGATCCGTTCTTCGGACATGCAGCCGCCATCGCGGCTACGGTGCATCTTTACTTCTCTTGCGCGACCGACCCCCGACTCAGACAGAAGTCAAAGGCAGACTTTGCGAAATGCAGAAGATTCCTGAGAGGTTTCTCGTCATTTTCGCCTACCGCCGAATGCTTGGTCAGTCTCCTTCACCCTCTAAGCTGGTTCATTCAGACAGATTCCGACGTCAATACTGAGATAGTTACAGTCTCGCTTTCTTGACAAAATGACTCGAATAGCATTACCATCTGAAAATACTGACTCTGAATGGGCGCCGTCTTCAATACACCTCAGTGTCTCTTTGATGTGGGCGATTTTGCAGCTTGATGTCTCTAGCTTCAAAGTCGCGTCCTCTCCTGACGACACAAATCTACCTACATCTCCTGCTCTCACTGGTACAGCGGAGGAGACGGAACAGGCCCAACCCTTGAGATCAGCGTCACAGCAACGCCTCCAGCCGTCATAATAGACCCCTCCCTAGGGCATGATGCAAGCTTGCCCCCGTACAAGGCCAGTTCAACATCCCCGGGCTTGCCTCGCAGTGGTGATATGGCAGATACCGTTATCCCACCTGCTGAGAGCTTCATGTTCAACACTCCCTGGCTTTGGGCGGATTCTTGCGGATACGCCAACGTTGAGGACGTGGGCAATTTTCCGCCAGACCTCACCACCAGTAATGGCTCGGAAGGATTTTCTACTTGGTGGGACTTTGGTAATTTCTAAGTTTTATCCGGGGCTATCATTTGGCCCCCGCAGGACTCCGTTGTCATCTCTCTCTGTTGTGCTATGCGACAGCCGAAATGAATAACTCGCATGTTGATAGTTGACTCTGCTGTTCAAATGAAACGGTATGACCACCAAGAAATCAACAATTTGATGATCAAGGGTTTCGTGGAACTTATTATATATGGCACAGTAATTTCTTGCTTGTCAGGGTTATTACTCACATGGAATATTGAAACCAGTTGCAGCATCAGACCCCATCACCAGCTGAGAGTGTATGCCTTCGGAAGCCCACCATCTGAGCTATTTCCCCCCAGAATCCGACCGGCGGCTCAGTGATGGCGTCCTCATAGGCCTCAATCTGGGGTCGCTTCCAAACCAGGTCCACCTCATGAGGCCTAATGTACCGAGTTCTCTTGATCAGCTTCCACCCACAAAACAGCACGATGGCAATGATCTGCATGGTGTAGTTTTGGAAGAATTTCTCGACACTCCAGTTGGGTCGGAAGGCGTAGTATCCGTACGTAAGAAGGATAATGCTCTGAACAGCCAGGGAAATGATTGCACAATAGGGCTGGAAGTATCCGTAGTACGGTCGTTCTGCTTTTCGGTCCACACCCTGGGTCTGACAAGCCTTGTAGTAATTGAGGAAGGTAATGGACATGATCAGAAAGGTGATCAAGGCACCACCAGTGATAATGCTGGTAAGCCAAGCCAGAACCGTGGCTGAACCGTTAGAGACCTGTAGGAAAGAAAGGAAAGGGAAACACATGACCACACAGAAGCACCATATGGGGACGCCGTTCTTGTTGCAGTAGCGCAAGAACCTAGGCGCACGGCCTTCGAGAGCTAGTGAGTAGAGTGCTCGAGTGGCAGCGTAGGTGTAAGTGTTTCCGGCAGAGAGAATCGAGGTAAGGAGCAAGAAGTTTACTACGTGAGGTAGACCCGCGATACCGAGATTCTGCATCGCAATGACAAAGGGAGAAGCGGCGGCGCTGCCACTACTACCACTGCCAAACCAGATTTCGGTGAGCGTTGGGTCATTGCACGCGCAGACTATCCCAACTGCCAGGGCGCCGAAGACGAAGAAGATGCAGAATCGGTAGTAAACGGTTTTGAAGGCGGCTTTGATATAGATACTCGGGCGCTGCGCCTCGGCTGATATTATGGAAATATACTCGGGGCCGACGATAGTGAAGGCGGCGCTCCAAAGGCAGGCAAGGAAACCTTCGAATCGCCCCTTATCACCATCGCTGAGGTATGTGGCGAAGGATCCCGGATTCGAGAAGTGTCGAAATCCGTAGGCATCATGCTGGGGGTTCCCCCCACACATAGTGACGAGAGTGAATAGATACAGGATGAAAATCAGGACAAGCTTCCCACCAGATAACCAGAATTCAGCTTCGCCATAGAGTCTGACAACAAGAGCATTGAGAATGCTGGAACAAGAAAAGTCAACATATTATCTATGCGGGGACGGACTTATGAGGCTGGAAAAGACAGAGAATAATATCAATTTCCGAACGGGGGTCTTACCCATAGCAGATAATAGCACCGGCACAGACACCAGCAGTGGGACCAGGACTCGTGACATCTCCGTTCCAGAACGATATAACAAAGGTCAGGGCAGTTATCTCGAATGGGATGTTCAGGGCTTCGTATAGGAAAAAGTTCCAGCCGGCCAGGAAGCCTAGGGCATCATCGACCCAGTGTCCTGCAAGACGGACAAAGCCACCTTCAACGGGCATATAAGTATTCATTTCGGCTATCGAGTTGTTTACAAGAGCAAGAATCAGAGTATAGATAAAGTAGGCAATCAGGAGACTGCCAGGGCCACCCTTGGCGAGTGCACCACCGATGCTGATGAAGAGTGCCGTCCCAATGGAACCCCCAGCAGCGATAAGCTGAATCTGGCGGTTGTTGAGTCTTCGGCGGAGGTGGCCCATATTAGACGAGTCTTCGACATCTTCGAAATTTCCAATATTGGCGGATTCTGTCTTTTGCAAAGGGGCTGGGGCAGGTTTGTCCTTAGTCGTGGATAATTCCGATATCTCCATGGTAAGGGTTGGCGCAGAGCAAGGGCCTGCATGAGATACCGCCCCGTGCTGCAGGTTTTATAGGTAGCCTAATTATAGTTGTCGGATTCTGCGAAACCACAAACCCCGGACGTTCCCTCTGGTGTCTCTGGCAGTATGAATACGGCACCCGGCCCGGACTGTGAAGCAACCCGGCCATACAATCCTGGTCCAGGCGAACTTTTCTATTTTCCTTGTGGATAAAATCTAACTTATCCGACAAACCAGCTGTGATAATTGAGAAGGTACCTATGGGGACGATCCAAGGATGTCCAGACACAATGTGCGGGGGGATATGTGCAATGGAATGGAATTGGATGAACCCTAAACCTACAACACAGTAGCTCCCCAGAGATTGGAAACAAAGCAAGTGTCATAGGTGGTCACAGGCTATGTCTTAGGGAGAGAAATGTCCACAGTGAAAGTTGGGCATTCCAACATGAAGGTTCCTTGACCAATGGAAGAATGGCAAATAAACGGAGCACGGCCCGGATGGATCAAGAGCGCCCGGCCCGAGATGCCGTGTTTCTCGCTGTATACAGTAGATAGAGCGGCTCTACTGGAATTAGCTGTTTACATGACGAGTTAGCGGGATCATTATGATGCTGTTTGTTCTCTAACGTGAAGGCAGCTCGTGTATTACAAGTATCACTCATGTTGTCTTGAACCTAGCAGATCGATGCCCATGCCGCCGGGTTGGAAACGCGCAGTAAATGAATTAAAGGAACGGAAAGATATAATGATGAGAGCTCTATTCGTCTCCAGCTCAATACAAGCATTGCTGCCACCTTGACGTAAATAAACACAACCCGCCCCGGAATCCTATCCCTAATTCGCCCTGAGCCCGCATGGGCGTAGGTCTGGGTTAGCTTCTTCAGTCTATTATAAGATAATCTCGAACTATAATTATTAGATATATAGTTCTTATATAGCCATATTATTGTCTATTTATTACTATTAAGTTAAGAATAATAGCCGCAGGAGTAAGAAAGCACCAATGGAGTCTGAGGAGATGGTGGCTACTTTTGACAATAGACCTTACTAGCTGTACAAATTCACCATGGCACTTCCTGGCCGTCATACTGCAAGAACTTGCCCGAGTCATCATGCTTGAGTGATTCAATAACCTTGACCATCCCCGCCACACTCTCATCAACTGGTATGGCACCCTTGCCAAAAGCATTGCCCATATCCGTGGCCACCCAGCCTGGATGGATGGGAACAACAGTGAAGCCATCATCATTCAACTCATTGTCAAGCTGAACCGCCAGCATGTTGAGCGCAGCCTTGGTAACGGCATACGGACCTCGCTGACCCCATCGTGCACCTTTTTGTTTCGTCAAAGACCCTGAGTATGACGACAGTAGGATGATCTTCTTCGCGCTACCAGCGCGCAGGGCTGGTAAGAAGGCCTTAACCACACGGAGTGGACCCAAAATGTTGGTGTCTAGGTAGTCCTGGAAGCCTTCTTCAGACGTTGTAAGGAGAAACTCGTCTTTGCCGATGGCGGCGCTCACGATAAGGGTATCGACTCGTTCGACTTTCGTGGCGGCACCTTTGACTGATTCTGCAGCGTTGATATCTAGTTCGAGGGTTTCGACGTTGGGGATGCCGAATGATCGGGGACTACGGACTGTTGCGATGACCTTGTCCGATGGGTGTGATTGTGCAATCTGCCTAACAAATTCGGCGCCAATGCCGCGAGAGCCGCCGACAACCAGGGTAGTTTGTTGAGTTGACATATTAATGCAGACTTCGTCGCGAGTGCAGGATCCAAACGAGACTTGGCTACACAGACAAATATTCATGGGCGCCCTGGAACAGCTATATATCAGGAGTCTGTCATTGAAGATTCAGGTATTTGTGCGAATTTCTGGTACCGATATTTCCAAAATCCGAACCAGAATGTTGTTTAAACTCCGTGTCTTGTCAGCAGCCTGCATGAAACAACAATTACATCAGTTCCAGAGGTCGTTGGCAGGAATCTCGTTAAAATCAAACTGCCACTAAGTTGAGCTACGTGGCGCAATCACGGTGTTGCCGTGACTCTGATAGGCAACGATGGCTATCCTGGTGGACACAATGCCCCGGGAACGGGAGTGGGAGCCGTCGATATTCACGGGCATGACGACTATCCTCTCGGGTTTGACTGCATTAACCCTGCTATATACGCCAGCGGCGGTCTTCCTACCAATCCTATACTAGTTGCTAGCCAGAACTTGATGGACTACAAGCTAAAGGTGCCTACGAGTGTCGGTACTCTGATGATTCCCCAGCTTGGTGGACCCTTGACTCTTGGTGCCGTGACAGAAGATCCATATTATAGACGACAGTATAGCGGGTACTAACATTACCTACTCAACTGCTGAAGGCTTCAAGGGAAGAGTGCTTGTACGGCTCGGGTCAGCCGACGCCAGTTATCCTTGGGTCCTCCACTGTGACATCTATTCCAGTCTCCATCGGATACAGATCCCGGGCTCAGCCAGATAAAAACACCCTGTTTCTTTGGTTGAGACTTGAGACTCGATACGGAAATGAGGCGCGAAGACCCGATCCGGGACTTTGATAATTGGGCCTGCTGTTCGGTTGAATGACTACAAACCACCCTTTTCTTTCCATGCGTTTAAAATAAATAGTGTACTCCAAAGAAAAAGCATACTACATATCCATTCCAAGAATACCGGCACGACCATGTCCAGTCTCAAGATCACAAATATCGACGTCTTCCAAGTCGACCTGCCCTACTCCGGAGGCGTCTATCACCTCTCTGGTGGCCGCGCCATCACGCGATTCGATGCTACATTTGTTCGTATAACAACGGACAACGGCATCGAGGGCTGGGGCGAGAGTACTCCGTTTGATCAGTACATTGCGTCGCATGCTGGCGGCATCCGGGCTGCCATTGCCGAGATAGCCCCGAAGCTCATCGGCCTTGACCCTCGAAAAGTCGACCGCATCAACGACTCCATGGACGCAGCCCTCCTGGGAAACGAGTCGGCAAAGTCCGCAATCGACATCGCATGCTGGGACGTATTCGGTAAATGGGCCGGGATGCCCGTCTGCGACCTGCTGGGCGGGCGCACGGATACCCAGATGCCTGTTCTTGTATCACTCCCCATCGCAGACGCAGAAGGGACACGCAGATATGTTTCTGAGTCCAGAGCCGCCGGGTATACCGGGTTCTCTATCAAATTAGGGTCCGATCCAGTGGCCAATGCCGTCCAGATTCAGGCAGCGCTCGAGAACCAGAAATCTGGTAAGTACTTCTTAATTAATACTAATAGCGGTATGGTTGTTAAGTCTGCGGTCCGCATGCTAAAGCTGCTTCCTGATGGTCTGGACTTTATGCTTGAAGCCCCCTGTGCTATATATTAGGAGAGCATCTCTCTTCGCCGCCGGACCAATGTGTCTATCATCTTTGATGAGCTGGCTTCAAATAAAATAATAATTACTTAATTCATTGCCGACGACGCTATTGATGGGATAGGGCTCAAGATTTCCAATACTAGTGGCTTAACTAGGAGTCGTCGCGTGCGTGACATCTGCCTGGCAGCTGGTTATACCATGAGCCTCCAAGATACAAGTGGATCTGATATAGCATTTGCGGCTATTGTACATCTCAGTCAGACGATTCCGACCAAAAATCTGCGCTGTATATTGGAGTGTCGTGCCATGTGTGTGGGTAAAACTGCAGATGGGCCGTTTGATGTACATATCGGACTTTTAAGCGCGCCAACTGTCCCCGGCCTGGGTGTTACTCCACGGATGGATGTTCTAGGGGAGCCAGTTGCTAGGTACAATTAAGCGGGACTATTGCATCATGTGTTTGTAGCCAATCCTGGATAGGCCTGTCTCTCTTCTAGCTAGCCACCTTATAATCTAAGTACGATATTGCGTATCCCAAGGTTATTGCATGTTAATCACTCTTTACAGATGTTATAACTAGTGTATAAACATGATGGCAGCAAACCTATATATCAGAAGTCAGAGAAAATATACCACATCCTTGTTCTCTGAATGTTTACTATAACGCCCGTAAAACCCCGGCGCATCCTCAATGTCAATAACCAAGCTGACGACAATAATTAAGGATTTGTTAGCGGCCTCGACTTCCTTATAAACCATAATAATAACTATACAATTGGTGGAAAGGAGGGTAAGTCGAACTATCTCTAGAGCCTTTGAACTGGTGAATGGATTGGAGCTGAGGGCAGGGAACGATCTGAGCCTCGCAAACTCTGCAACAAGTTCCTGTCAAACCCACAGGCAACGGCCATCCAAGTTTGATCCCCGGTACAGAAGGAATGAACGTCGATCTCGATGCGTGCCCAGGCAGTGAGACATCAAAGCACAAGCTAATTGAGTCCACGGGCCCAGCCCACTCTCTCGCCAGTATTGGTTGCATTTGGAATTTTTCCTCACAGCATCTGTATCCAGACTTTTCCAACCCATAATTACAAAGTCCAAGTGGGCTTGTCCAAGTGCGACTCTTTCAAGATTGCGCGGTCAAAGTTGATCGGAGACCGAGCCAGCTTCCACGCAATCCAATTACGATCGGTCCAGTGATCGTCAGGCCCTGTCGAGGATGCATACCGGAACCCGGCAATGACTCTATCCGTGAGGAGGACAACGGTTAGCTAAGCTTCTTGGTGGTGTTGAGCCGACTCACATCTTCTGTGTGTCCGGATTCCAGAAAAGGTGGCTGAGACCCCACGGGCACGGTTTCATGCCTGCACGAAGACACTCCCTGCATTTAAAGTCAGTCTCTGCCACTAAAGTAGTTGAGACATGGTTCCAAGAAAACATACTCCCAAGCAACCCGAAACGCATCGCGGATCTGGTCCCGGATGACACGATTGAACCCCCAGAACAGATCGTACGATAGCTGCTGCCCGGGTGCTTTTTCCATAAGCACGTAGAGCAGGAATCCGCCAGGAACCATCCCATCTTTGCCCTGGACCTCTCTCTGGTATGCCTTGACACGCGGGGCAGCCGTGCACTTATTTACAGTAAGCACAAGAAGCGGCTTGATGTCTATCTTCGCGTGCCTGGTCAGGACCTGGCTCGCTTGCTTCCGGCGCTCCCGCGCGCTGACATATTCAGACCCTCTGTACGGGACCTGTATCACGATTTTGACGACTCCTATTTCGTTGGACTTTATGTTTCGACACTCGAAGGTGCCGTAGGCGCCTCCTGGTTTTCCCCGTCGAACGGCGTCTAAATGGTAGTCGTTCGCATCAATCTGGTCATTTTTGTCGGAGAGTTTCTTCTCTAAACGCCATGCGGAGTAGGTAGGGGTTGTGAAAGTGATGATTCGTCCGGGCCAGTCGTCAAAGAACTGTTTCTCAGTCATTTTGCATGCCTGAATGAGGAAAGAAGAATGAATGGGCGAGCTGTAGTTGACACAGGGTCAAGGAAGAAAGAGAAATATAGCGAGTACAGACAAGCTTTGGGAGTGTTACTGAGCCTCAGTCGAGTCATGTGACCGCATCGTCATCTATTTAACAGGACGCCTCTCCATTTAGACAGCGGTGCTTCAATGCAGTAACGGGGTCAGCGACTTTAACTCAAAAAGTCTTTGAACTTCAGGTGAAGGACTGAAGACAAAAACTTGACAAAAACATACGACAGCTGGGATTCGCATGTGGTCACTCACCATACTACTAACCAGCCGGCGACTACAGGAAGTGGAATAGAAAACTAGCTATGGCTTAACCCACGATCCACGTCCGCTTCTCTGCATCATCCCAGGTGCCTCTGATCGTGTAGCCAAACAATTTTGGATCGCGCATATCCAGAATTTGCGCGTGTATGTACCCCGATGAAACATACCGTGCGTGGTAGGCACCATCTTCAGTGGTCTGCAACGACACTACTGCACAGCGGCTGATCACATCCAGTTCGACCTCGACCATGATAATCCCATACGTTGCACCCCCGCCGAGGTCTAGCGGCACTGCTGTCTCCAAGTGGAAGACTTTCGTGCCTGTTGCAGACTGCGTCCGATCAAACTGAGAGTCATCAATCCACCTCTCCAAGTCCTTTCGCCTCTGGCACTGGTCAGAGGCGAAGAACTTGTTCATATCCCAGAACCTGCAAGACGGATAGACCAGCGAAGAATACAGAGAGACCTCGAGACCCCGAGGCGTGATTTTCCCGCCATCATGGTAGAGCGGAGAAAAGGAACCGGTAAATCGACAGACTCGCATTGCCCAGCCCATTCCCTCGTCTTCAAACCGGGGTCCCTCGAGAAATAACACGTCTTGGGGGAACCGTTCAAGCATACCATACAGTCTGCGCATGCGCTCTTCAGGTTCCTTTGCCTCGATGATTTTCTGAAGATCCAGGTCTAAAACACTGGCTAGGACGGTCGCTCGATCACGGTCCTTGCTGGATGCTCGTGCGGCCACGTTGAACCAGATCCCCCCGATTATCCGATCTGGGGTACTCCCGTAGAGCATGCGGCCGACGCCAGACTTCTGGCGCCGTGCCTCTTCAAAGTATATGTACCAGGCCCCTGCAGCCAGCGTAGCCATTCCTTCTTGAAGAATCGGGATTTCTCCTCTGTCGACCTTTGTCACTAGCTCCTCGTTGATTGAACTGACGTTGACTGGTTTATCTGCCAAAAGCACGTAGAGTCTCTCCTCGGAGGCAAGTGCTTCCTGAAGCGTCCATAACCGGCGAATCCAACCTGAGCAGTACAAAACTCTCAGACAAATCTCCAGCTTGGTGCATGAGCGGGACTCGACCATCATCATGCTTGAGTCAATTATCATCGTCCGATAGGCTAGGGTTGGTCGGGTTAGTGCTGTGCGGGTGAAGAAATGAACGACAGGACAGCTCGGACTGACCACCAATATAAACATCGCGAATGCGTTGGACTGCCAAGTTGCGAACATCATCTTGATGGGGAATACACAATGTGTCCATCCAGACAAGTACAGAATCGTCTCCGCGCCGGGTGGCAGTCGCTGCGAAATGCGCAATTCGAGAGGCACCGCTATGCAGTACTCCAAATGTCTTCTCTTTGTAATGAGGAATATATTCTTTCTTGTGAAGAAGGGGCCTTGCATGGTCATATAGAAATTCCAACTGGCAGTGCGGGAGGGAATTAGCATGGGGATTGCCTAGTCCATCAGCCCATACATGTGAGACAGCCACGTATGGCTGGCTGCTGTGGTTTTTGACCACCTTGATGTCAAACTTCCTGTTTCCGAACTCATCCTCGCCACATGGTGTTATCCTCACAACCGGGATGTTTCCGCCTTGAAGGATTGCATGTAACTGTTCAATATCTGAACCGACATGTAAACAGCTGCAATCCTGCTGGACGTGACGAGTGACATAAGTCCTCTCATCTATATTGTCCGCCACGCATTCCGTCGTCTGACAAGAGTCATGCGTTCGCTTGTACCAGCTGGGCTTGGAACGAGCCAGTTGCATTAGATACACCTGGGCGTCCAACTGCATACCGGCCTTCCTACATCTCGCTACATCGAACGGACACCATCCATCGTGGATGAGCTTCTCCTCTTCCTTTATATTGAGAAACAAGAACCCCGAATTGCGCGGAGTGGGCTGCTCGCCACCGCGCTTGACGGCAACGTTCCAGAGGGCCAGGGCAAGCAGCCGAATCGCCATAAACATGTCCTCGTCCATCCAGAGTTGATATCTGGGAAGGCTTAGGAGGACTTTGGGGATGATCCACAAGCATCGGGCCCCGCGATCATTATTCTCCCAGTCGTCGGCATTGCCAACATATTTCTCCAGTTGTCGAGTCGTGATGTACTGCTTCTCGCCTTCGTTAGCCTCGCGGAGAAGAAAGTCAGACTGGTCCAGCTGATCACCAAAGACATGGTGCAGCACGCCAAAGTAGAGCCAGCAATGCATCCGCGATCGATATTCCGGCGGAACAGCGTCGGAGGCAAACGTGACGCCGTTGGATTCGTCCAGCCACCCACTGCGGTAAGGGTAGGCTTCCCAGTCGCGTCCGTCGTATAGCGGGCCATCATATTCGAACCGGAGGGGCTTTTGAGGCACGTCAGGGGAAAACAAATGATCTGCCATGGCGACTGTCTATCTCTGCCGGAGGTGTGCAAAGGGTTGACTTTGACCCCGCTTCAGCTGAACGTTTGCTTGTGCGCTAGGTCCAGTACGAGGCTGAAGTGTGGGAAGCACTAGCGTCCTTCTATTGAGGCACTAGATTTATAAGTATCTTGTGATTTATTACTATACTACTTAGTAAGGAGACCTGTTACCCAACCCGTTGGGGCGGGTTTTGGGGTTGTGTGCCTGAGTCATGAACCACCCACGGATTAATATAATTAAAATAACCCAACCCAAATAATCTAAATAATCCAAACCCGCCGATCTATATGGGTATTTTGGGTATTTTGGGTATCTGTAAGTCAACCAATTAGAACCCAGAACCCACCGGTTTATTAGATAATCCGACCCAATCCGCCCCATAGCGGGTTGGGGCGGGTTGGGTTTAACAACTCTAAATTCTGGTCGAGGGACTTGCAGATAGTGAAGGTTTGGGACGATGTTGAGGTCATTGTTAACGTGCTTGTTCAGTTGGCTGGGAAGAGGAAGGGCTGGGTTCTTGAACGAATTGGTGAGGAGGCGAAGAGGAGGAAGTTGCAGTGATACTGCTATATATTTGTCCGTTTCTATATTTTGTATTTGCTCTGTATGTTCGCTACCATTCCTCAGAATTAAGCTATATACAGAGAAGAAAATTGGTCTCTTGTCTGGCTGCTTTAAGAAGGAGAATGAATATTAACGATTATTGTTATTACTGTGTATTATAGAATTATTAGTTTCGGTCTCGTCAAGCCCTATAGATATTAATAGGCAGTTGGGTGATATCTCGCTAGGGGTTTAATCTGCCTGATAATTGAACATACATCTCGCCCTATGTAGCAAGCACTGGAGGCGATTGTAGGACTTTATATAAGAAGCCTCAACTACATTAGATTACACGGAAATCAAGTAAATACAACAAAGAAAAAGTATACCAATACCACCCTTGCTAACAGCTTGAGCGTAAAACCCAGACATATAAATACTTTGACTCAGGCAGAATTCACCTCGGCCTGTCCTGTATGGCGCTTACCATTCAAGAACTGGCCTGCTTAAACCGCCGAGGGCCACTGCGGCAGTCTGCAGCATGTCGACGAGCTTGCGCGCCGTGTCGGGAGTCAGGAAGTGGCTGCTACCAGTGACCTTTAGCGTGAGATGGCCATCTTCTGCCGTGGAGAAGACTCCGACGTGCGAGGTTGTCGCTTCTGGATGCTTGAGGTGTTCAAGCTGCACAGATCCATCGATGGCATCGACTTTGGGGAGGCTCACGGCCCCGAAATGCTCGACCACTGAATCCAGCTGAGTGCCTGGAGCCCAGTCTGTGCAATTTGTGACGATCTTATCTAACCCAACTGCGTCGGCCGGTCCGAGGGATAGGAATTGACCTTGCACCGCGGCCAACAGATCGTGCGGCGAGTGGCTACGGTCGACGCGGACTCTCACTGGAATGATGTTGACACAGGGACCGATGGCTTCTTGAATGCGAGGCATGGCTGCATTGCGTCCGGCAACCACTTGGCCGTACACGACATCGGCGCGGCCGACGATTGCCGACACAACATGTGCCCACGCCGAGGAGACCAGGGCGGCAATGGTGATGCCGACCGGGAGGGTCGGTATCAGGATCGAGGATTGCGCCTCCACTGGCACTGATGTGGGCTCCAGTCCGTCGGTTGGATGCAGAATAGGTTGAACAGCACTCGCTCGGGCACCTTGCAGCAGCTGCTTCCAGTATCTCTGCGAGCTGTCTCGATGCCGCCTGACGTGTGCCAGATACGCAGAGAATGGAGTTTCGGTGGCGAGAGGCCTCCCATGGTATGCGTCGAAAAGTGTGTGCAGAATCAGAGGGAGACAGACACCGTCATACTGGGCGTGCGACAGTCGAATCATGAGATGGAATCCCAGGTCTCTGTGCCTGAACAGAGTGAATGCTGTGAATGGAGCCCCGGCGAGCAGAGGCTGCCGGCTGTCTTGGATGAAGTGCTCATGGATGGCTTTTGCTACGTCGCCTTCTATGTCAGCAATGCTCAGGAGAGGATCTAACTGCCGCAGCACCAGTTGCCAATAGTCTTCTTTGTAGCCGACAAACACCGAGCGAAGGATCGAGTGGGCATGCAGCAGATGAGAGCAGGCTGTCTTGAACCGGTCAACATCGAGGCTCGGTCCCAGGCCGAGGGAGAAGTAGTTGAGGGCAAGATGAGGCGCGCTATCACAGAGACGCAGACTGTGCTTCTGGAAGCCCACGGTGGGAAGAATATCAGCGATGTTCGCAGGATCAGGCCAACTGATCCCCTCCTGTCTGCCGGCAAGGAATGCCTGCGCGATACCAGGCGCCACCAAAGAAAACGGATCCGGAACCGTAGGAGCCTCTGGGAGCAAATTTTCTCGACGGGCGACGGCGGCCATGTTAACCAGCGATGGCTGACGGAAGATGTCTGCCATGGTGAGTTTGAGCTGGCTGTAGCGCGCCTCGACCACGAGCTTCATCGCGTGGATGGAGTCGCCCCCAAGCTGGAAGAAGTCATCATCGACTCCAATCGCCAGCGGCTCCATCTTCAACACACGCGCCCACAGCTCCTGGAGCTGTTTTACCTTGTCGGTCGACGGCATGCGCTTCGGTGTCGAAGGGGCATCGCGCAGGGCTGCCAGCCTCTGCGCCAGGAACGGGGCACCGATCTCGCGTAGATGCTTGCGGTCGAGCTTACCAGCAGTGGACATGGGAATCCTGGACAGCGTCACATAGGCGGTAGGAAGCATATACGCGGGGAGCCGCTTGCAAAGCTGGTCAGTGACAGCGGATGGGGGCTCCAGGAGGGCTGGTTCATCGGGCATAGCAATGTTGTCGAGTTCCACAAAGACGACAATCTTGCCATTTGTATCTTCTCTTGGTGGCAGGATCACTTCTGCAGCGACGTGCTTGGCTGCCTGGGCCTGTGGAACGGCTTCGCGCACATGGTGCTCTACCTCTCCCAGCTCAACTCGCTGTCCGTGGATCTTGACCTGCGTATCCTTGCGGCCGACGAAGCTGAGGCTGCCGTCTGCATTGTATTTGACTAGATCGCCGGTCTTGTAGAGACGCCCATGTCGTCCGGGTGCATATAGACTGCCGGAAACCAACCACGGCGGACTCTCGACGAATGCTGCGCTTGTCTTCTCCAGGTCGTTGAGATACCCGCGAGAAAGCCCGGGGCCCTCTACCAGCAGCTCACCAACTGCACCGAATGGAGCCAGGGTGCGGTGGTTGCTGGGCTGCACTACCCAGCAGCAGGCGCCTACGGCCTTTCCAAGGCTATTTGGCTGACGGTTGGCTCCTTGCTTGCACAGCCCCAGCGTACACACAACCGTTGTCTCAGTCGGGCCATATGCGTCCATGATTGCCGTATCGCGAACGGCTCGGTGGTAGTCAGCTTCTGGAACTGCCTCCCCCCCAAACAGGAGGACCTTGAAGCGGCGCAGGGCAGCAGAGTCAAGCAGCCGCACAACCGACGGCGTGAGCAGACCCATATTGGCGTCGAACTTCTGAATCTGGCCGCCCAGGTCGCTGAGACGGTCATCTGGGGACGGCACACAGACGCAGCCGCCATGAATCAACCCGGTAAAGATCTCGAAGACGCACGCATCAAATGTGTGGGCGGAGAACTGGATCATGCGAGAGCTATGGTCAACGCCAACTACTGCCCCGTGGTATGTGCAGCTCGAGGCAACGGCTCGATGCTCGGCCATGACTCCCTTGGGGGCGCCAGTGCTGCCGGAGGTAAAGAGTACATAGCACAGCGAGCTCGGGGACAGACGTCGAGAGGCCTTGTGGAGTGGCGCAGCGCTGATCCTATTTAGGGTTTCGTCGTCGACAGGCACCGCCGTTACCCCGGGGGTTAAGGGAATCTGCGCGTTAGCTGCAGAGGTCAAGACCATGGTGCAGCCTGTCTGTGCCAGGATCTGTTCACGCCGCGCGGCGCTTTGCGATATATCCAGCGGCACGAACGCAGCCCCCGTTTTTATGATCGCGAGCATTGCAATGATGGCCCACTTGGAGTGTTCAAAACATATGGGGATCATCGTATCTGGCCCAACCCCGAGACTGGCGAGATGATTCCCGAGTAGGGTCGAGACTTCGTCTAGTTCAGCATACGTCAGAGCACCGTCCCATGCAGCGATTGCTGGCGCACGGGGCCGCGTCTGGGCTTGGTCTTCGAATAGGTTGTGGATACAGCGCTCAATATACGGCGGTACCTCCTTGTTGAGCACCCACTGCTGGCGGCTGTCCTCCGGATCGGCCACGTCGAGCTCTGAAATCAAACTGTTAGGGCTCGCCACAAGAGTGTTGATGGCCCGGCTGAGGCAGGATGCGACACTGGTTGATTGGCTGGAGGATAGACAGGAGGATTTGACAGTCATTATAATGCGGAAGGTCGTGCTACTCTGCACTGCATTGAGTGTGATATCATACTGGAGACTGTCAGTCATCTGCTGTTTCACTATATTGGGGCACCGACTTACCTCAGAATCGTCAACGCCTTCATGAAGGGTAAAGGAAACAGCCGAGTTGTGGCTCTCGCGCTCGCCTTCGAGCTTCTGGAAAGATATGACTGTGTTGAACAGAGTGGAAGTCCGAAGCCCAAGGGATTTGTGGACGTCTGCAATGGGATACATATGGTGAGGAAGACCCTTGAGATAGTCAGACTGCGCTGCCTCTAATGCGTCCAGCACGGTGTGCTCTTCATCAAGCTGAAGTTTGCACGTCAGCATGCCAATGAGCGGACCAAAAATATCAGTGGCATTATCCAGAGGCAAATCTCTTCCAGATGAGAGGCTGCCAAAGCATGGGGCTGTCGAGCTAGTGTACCGCGACAAGACCAACCCCCATGCAACCTGGAGAACGATTGCAGAGGTCACTTCTGACTGGCGACAGAAACTGTCTATCGCTGCCCAGTCCAGGCCAGGAACTTCCAATGTCATGTATCGGCGATTTTTGCTGCTGTCCGGAGGTGCCAGACTTGGGAAGTGACACGGTTCTGCGTCAGCCAAATGCTCTGTCCAGTACTGACGAGCGACATAATACGAATGCTGCTCGATATTGGCAATGAAATCTCTGTAAGAGGGTGCTTCCGAATCCAGCTCTGCCGTATAAGCGGCTGCCAGATCGCGCCCCAGGAGCCCGGCTGAATGGGCATCAAGAATAGCGTGGTTCATTTCAAGTCCAAGCATAACTCGGCCGTTCTTCAGTTGGCAAATTGAGAGGTGATGTTCAAGAGGGCCGTGGTGATCATGAGATGGATCAAAATGGGCTCGGAATCCAGGGATGTCGATGGTGT
Source organism: Aspergillus sp. MA 6041 (assembly GCA_025768905.1). Classification (NCBI taxonomy): domain Eukaryota; kingdom Fungi; phylum Ascomycota; class Eurotiomycetes; order Eurotiales; family Aspergillaceae; genus Aspergillus; species Aspergillus sp. MA 6041. Next base: position 324,469 of record JAMFNV010000013.1, on the reverse strand, counting down.
CGTCTTCTGTTTGGAAGACGGAGACACTCGGTTTTGGATTCTTCAAGATAACATGGAAGACGCGAGTGCTGCCTGGTATATCGGCCATCAGCTGGGCGCGAAGCAGAGCATGGCGTCTGACTACCGCCTCCCATGCACGGTGGATGCGAGCGATGTCTATCTGCTGGCCCGCTGCAGGGACTGTTTCAAAGACGAAGCAGGTCCGATAGCTACTCGGGTCTTTGAACTGGCTGGCAATGATTCCCTCCTGCAAGGGAGAGCAAGGGAACACGTCGACGACGTCTTCGGCGGCCAGGTCCATTCGCGGGACTACCTTCTGCTGGAAATCAGAGAGGGCATCGTACGAGGTAAACGCCAGGGGGAAGTCGCTCAAGGTCCATTGTGGCGGCTGGTGTGCTAGAATTGTCGTCACTTGCAGTAGAATGGCCTGGTACTGGGAGATCCAGTCTGCAATTTGGTCCTGGTGTTGCATGGCCTTGTCATATGTCACAGAGCCTGCAGCAGATCCGTGGTTAACGCCGACGTTGATTTCGAAGAGCGCCAGTCGCTGACGGCCTCGAGGGTCGGGCTGGCTCTCTGTGGGGTTTTCAGCGACGTTAAATAGCGAGTCTTCACGCTCCAGCTGTTGATACATGCCCAGGAAGTTGAATAGGACTTCGACAGGGAACTCGGAGAGTGATGCATCTTTGGCCTCCTCACTGTAGACCCTGGATGGGAGATAGGCCCAGTGGTCTGCAGACCTGCGAAGGAAGTCCTTGGTTTTACGGACAACCTGGGATAGATCCCAATCGGCTGCGTCTTGCGCCACCCGTACGGGGAATATGTTGGTGAACCAGCCAACCGTGCGGGATAAGTCAATGTCTTCGTCCCAGGCTGTGCGCCCATGGGTTTCGTTATAGATTGGAGGCGGTATCCGATCTGGGAAAGCAACCGAGAAGGAATAGATGAGCCCTGCGATCAGGAGCTCGACTGGCCGTGTCCTGAAGGCGTTGTTGCAGCTTCCTAGGAGATGCGAGGTGGCCTCCTTACCAAGCGTGAACTCCTTCGTTACGAGCGTGCCGGCGGCGGTTGCGCTGGAGGAAATACCCCAGTACTGCAGCAGATTTGAACTGTTGTCGTAGGGCTGGGTATTCGTTGTATCGAAATGAGATGCCACGTATTCGGCTTGAGCGGCCTGCCAGGACTGGAAGCTCGAAGGGGGCGCTGCTGGGAGTGGTCGTCCCTGGAGGAGATCCTCTAGCTCCTCTAGCAATACACGCCAGGATACCGCATCGACTACGAGGTGGTGGATACTGAGAAACAGGCATTGATACAGCTCGTTGTCGACGAAAGCACCGCTGACAACCGGGCCATGCTCGATGTCCAGATCTGAGCGGCACTGCACCAGAGCAGCTGTTATCACCAGCGTCTCTCTGGACTCTACCAAGCGAAGAGATGACGATGGGCTCCTTGAATCGGCGCCCACAATGTACTGTTGCCAGTGGCCCTCTGCTGTTCTGGTGAAGCGGGCACGAAGCATGGCGTGACGACGAAGAAGGACACTGAGGGCCTCGCTCAGGGAAGAGAAATCAACACGCGTGCGGAACTGTAAATACACAGACTGGTCGAATAATGCCTGGTCGTCGGTCTGGAGGGAGAGATACATCTGCTGGATAGGGCTAAGACCAAATGGCTGATCGACAACTTCCTTGTTGCTCAGCTCTGCAGTGTCTGGTGCCCTCCCGGCGCGCGAGATATCTCGCGAGAGACGGCCGATGGTCTTTTTGCGCATGATATCGCCGGTGGTGATGGACAGATGCTGGGAGCGAGCGGCAGAAGCAATCTGCATGGCCGTGATTGAATCACCTCCCAAGCGGAAGAAGCTATCATCCAAGCCTATAGTGCTGGGCTCAATATTGAGCACTCGAGCCCAGAGTGCCTGCAGCTGTTTCTCAACAGGAGATGAGGGCATTCGCTTCTGGCCTTCGCTGCGCAAGTCGGCCAGTTGCTGCACCGAGAATGAGCCTGCCATTGCTCGGAGTTGCTTGCGGTCAGTTTTTCCTGTTGCTGTCATGGGCAGACTGGACAGCATGAAGTAAACGGCTGGCACCATGTATCCTGGTAGATGCTCGAGCATCTTCTCATCTATATCCGGGGAGATGGTGAGTACGCGCAGGGGCTGGTTTTGAGTGGTTCCAGAACCTGCTTGGGGCTCTTCTGTGATAAAGACAGCGATCAATGGATTCGCTTCCTGTCCTGATGGTATAATAACCTCTGCAGCCACCTGCTCGGCCTGCTGGGCGTCGGGTAAGCACTGGCGGACATAGTATTCAACCTCGCCCAGTTCAACCCGTTGGCCCCGAATCTTAACCTGTGTGTCTTTGCGTCCGATATAGACCAGACTGCCGCTTTCTGTATACCGGACCAGGTCACCAGTCTTGTATAATGTTCCACGGTGGCCAGGACGCTTGGCAATGCCCTGGATTAGCCACTGAGGGTCCTGAATAAAGGCTGCCTTGGTCTGATCTGGATTATTTAGATATCCTAAGCCAAGCAGTGGCCCCTCCAGCAACAGCTCGCCGATGGTTCCAACAGGCATTAGCTTATCATGATCATTTGGATCAACGACCCATGTTACCGCCCCGGCGCCTTTTCCAATCCATGTTGCCTCCCTGGGGTCCAATGTGGAGTTTACCACACTGTTTGTAGTACACTCTGATGGGCCGTATGCATTAATGACTGAAGTAAATGGCCACCATCTTTCAATGTCAGATTGCGTGGAAGCCTCGCCAACTAAGACGAGAGACTTCAATGTTGTTACTTCAATCGGATCAATGAGCCTGGAAATAGTAGGGGTGATCACAGCTAGACTGGCTTCCATGGCAGCCATTGTTGTTGCTAACCTGTTCTTTCGATCTGACTCTGCTGGTACACAGATACAGCCGCCGGTAGCAAGTGTAACAGCTGTATTGTACACGAAGACATCAAAGGTATACGAAGCAAAGTCGAATACTCTGGAATCAGCGTGGAATCCCAATACCTTTGCCTGGTAGTAGATGTTCGAGCAAAGTGCCCTGTGAGACACAACGACACCCTTAGGGAGTCCAGTGCTTCCAGAAGTGAACACGACGTACATTGGCCCTGAAGGGTCAGTCGTTGGAAGTGGGCTCGGTTGGCTGAGAGGTTCTGGTATACATCCTGGCCCGATTTCAATTGCCACATCAACCAAACCTGAGCTCAACCTATAGTGAGTGCTCGATGATAGCATCACCCTTGCACTCGTCTGGGATATGATAGACTGAAGTCGATTCTTGGGGTGATTGGGATCCAACATGAGGAATGCACCGCCAGCCTTAAGGGCTCCTAGGATGGCAACAGTTGTCCACAGTGATTTTTCAAAGCATAGCGGTACTATTGACCCAGGCGTGACTCCTAGATATACCAGTTGTTGTGCAACCAAATTCGACATACGATCTAATTCACCGTAGGTCAACTTTCCGTCCCATGCACTTACTGCCAGTGCATTGGGCCGTGCTAGAACCTGCTCCCGTACAAGGTCATGGATAACGCGGTCCACTGCAGCAGGAATAGTATGGTTCCAAGACCAGATATCTTCTTGATCTTCTGGTGTTAACTGCATCATGCTCTCAATGGTCTCGAAACCGCGGGATCTAGAAAGGCTCTGGATGGTAAAGCTGCACTGGTGGATAATCTTCTGCATCTCCCAGCGGCTGAGAACTTTAGAGTCAAAAGTCGCAACGATATTAATGCCCCCGGGCGCTAAGTAGGCGTTCAATGTAATGGCGTAGGTGCTAAAAGCTTCTTCATCGGAGTGCAGCTCCCATTCACCAAATTCCGACTCTCTTAAGGAATCCTGATCCGGAGGTTGCACAATCAGGAGTGTCTGGAACTGGCAAGCTCCATACGTGTTCGAGGTTACCTTGGCAATGGCCTGCAGACCAGTTTGTTCAAAGGGGATCATTTCAGTCGACTGATCTTGAATTGCCTGTAGGAAGGTGGAGATTGCGTCTTGAGGCTCTATATGAACTCTCACAGGGACTGTTGCAATTGTTGGCGCGATCATCGTCTCGATTCCGGGAACAGGAGCATTGCGGCCAGACACCGTGGCTCCAAACACCACGTCGTTGTCGTTGCTGCGATTGCACGCAACGATAGCCCATGCGGCTCGAACAAGCGTTCCAAGCGTGACATCAGAACGCTCCATAGGCGGAAGAACGCAGTGATGCTGGACTCTAGAGTCTGCGGCAACCTCCTGTATCTGTGGTGGGAGAGAGGGGAACGGCACAGAATGGTAGCCTGCCAGCTGTGCTTGCCAGTACGCGGCACTGCTTTCGCGACTTTGCTGAATGTGGTGTATGAAATATTTCATCTCCGTTGGAATGTCCGGCTGGAGGTCATTGTATAACTTCGCCACCAGGTCTAAGAGCAATGGGAGAGCCGCTCCGTCATAAACGGCGTGGTGGACGGTCAGCTCAAAGGAATACGAGCCTGGTTGAATATTGGAAGCAATGTAGAATCGTGCAAGAGGCTGGCAGAGCATGATTGGGATTGACCGGTAGTCTTCTGAATGGCTGGCATGTACCCAGTTATCTTGCTGCCGAAGAACAACCTGGAGCAGGCCGAGATCGGGGTGGTCGACAATTCGAGTGCGGAGAAGGGGGACGAGCTGTGTAGCCCCGTCCCAGGCGGCGCGATAACGCTCGACGTCTACCGTCGGTGACAGTTTGAGGGCCGACTGGAGAGTGTAGTCGCCTGGTCGCTTGGTGGTTAGGGCAAGGAGCCCTTCTTGCAGGGGAGTACAAGGATACGCATCCTCGATTTGGCTCGCGTCCACTCCACAGCGGGCTGCAATGGCCGAGAAATGCGCTGAGGAGAATTGACCCGGCAATAAGGCAAATGGCGAGATCTCTTTATTAACCACCGAGGTTTGGTTGGTAATCGATCGGGCTAGGGCTGTCAACTTTGGGTGGCGGAAAATGTCCATCACAGATACAGAAAGGCCGTCTCGCCGGGCGTTGTTGACGAGCTTCATGGCTGTGACGGAGTCGCCCCCAAGGCGGAAGAATGTGTCGTTACTACTGACACTCCCGGCATCAATCTGGAGCACCTGGGCCCAGAGCTGTTGTAATTGGCGCTCCACTGCTGTAGATGGCTTCGGCCTTTCAGCTTCAGCTTCAGCTCGCGCATCTGCAAGCTGCTGCCGTGAAAAGGTGCCGGCAATTTGACGCAGCTGCTTGCGATCTGTCTTGCCGGTTGCTGTCATTGGCATGCGGGACAAGGTAAAGAACGCAGACGGCACCATGTACTTTGGGAGGTGCTCTGCTAATCGATCTTCACTGTCTTCGGTCATCGTGAGAATGCGTATATCTATATTATCATCATTCGTACGGTTGTCCTCATGCTGGGTACCCCCAGCTACACACAGGAATACAGCCAGCAATGGTTGGGCTTGCTCCCCAGAGGGTACAATGACCTCTGCCACCACTTGGTCTGAACCACGCGCCTGCGGGATATGGGCCCGGACGTTATGTTCCACCTCTCCTAGTTCAACTCGCTGTCCTCGGATTTTGACCTGGGTGTCCTTGCGACCCATATAGCTGAGAGTGCCGTCTTTATTATAGCGGACCAGATCGCCTGTCTTGTACAGGATGCCGCGACGGCCTTCATGGTTGGCCGATCCTGCCACCAACCATGGAGGATTATGAATATATGCGGCGCTATTTGCCTGCGAATCATTCAAGTATCCTAGCCCAAGGAGTGGCCCCTCCAGGAGCAACTCGCCCACAGTGCCAATTGGCATTAATTTGTCGTGATCTGCAGGATTCACGACCCAGGTGAGCATACCAGCACCTCGTCCGAGACGGACTGCCTCAGCAGGCGACTGCGCATTGCAATTCATTAAACTAGATGTCGTGCACTCGGATGGCCCGTACACGTTCACTATTTCTGCTTTACCCCACCATCTGGTTGTATCCTCGAGAGTGAGGGCTTCTCCGCCAAATTTGAGTGTCTTGAGCGACAGCACTTCATCTGGATTTAGGAGGCGTGAAATAGACGGTGTCAGATCAACTAGTGTCGCCTTCATGCTGGAAAGCGATCCTGCCAGATTGTTCTTCCGATCCCACTCGGATGGGACACATAGGCAGCCACCAGTTGCTAGGGTGGCTATTGTACTATAGATAAACGCGTCAAAGATATGAGTTGCAAAGTCAAACACCCTGGTGTCGGAGTTGAATCCCAGGGCACTGGCTTGGTAGTGGATATTTGAGGCAAAGGCCTGATGCGAGACTAGAACTCCCTTTGGCTCCCCAGTACTGCCAGATGTGAATACAACATACATTGGGGACAATGGGCTGATTTGGGGAAGCGCACTTGCCCCAGGCTTGTCGGGAACCGGATTGGAGCAGAGTTCAATGACTTTGTTGACGAGACGTGAGCTCAGGGATAAACTCGAGGTCGAGGACACAATCACCCGGGCTGCTGTCCTGTTGACAATAGAGCGCAGACGGGATTCTGGATGCGATGGATCTAGCATCAGGAACACTGCTCCTGCTTTCAAAACAGCAAGAACAGCCACGGTCGTCCACATGGACTTCTCAAAGCAGAGAGGAACCATATCATGGGGCTTAATACCGGCTTCTACTAGGTGGTGAGCCAGCTGGGTGGACTTCTGATCAAGCTCGCCATATGTAAGTTGGCCATCCCAAGCACAGACTGCTGGAGCACTCGGCCGCAGTTCAACCTGATCGTAGATAACACTATGGACACATCGTTCGAGTGCGGATGGAACACTGCGGTTCCACGTCCAGAGTTGCTCTCGCTCTGGATCGGACAGCGCATCCAAAGCCTGCAATGGCAGGTGTGGACTTGTGGTAATCGTGTTGACAATTCTCCCTAAACAGTTGGCAATGTTGGCACTCTGCTCAGGGGTGAGATAGCTGCTCTGTACTGCGAGTGAGACATCTAGAGCCTCGGTGCCGTGGCTAACATTAACGGTTATCGCGTACTATTATCCAATCAGTGACTTAGAAAGACATCACTGGTACAAACCTACCTCAGTTGGGTCGCGTCCGTCCTGGGATTCAATGAGAAGGGCTGCTGTCCCCGTGCTTTGACTTGCCTCGAGTCGTTGGACGGACATGGCAGTGTTAAACAAGGCCGACTGGTCGAGTCCCAGGAGCTTGTGAGCCTCTACTAGGGGGAATTCCTGATACGGCTGGCTGCGCACATGGCTATCCTGGACAGATCGTACGGCTTCCAGGATGGTCTGAGAACTCTGAATGGGCACCCGACAGACGAACATGTTGACAAGCGGACCGACGATATCAACAACTTCGTCAATTGCAAGATCACGGCCGGATGTCAGATTGCCGAAACACGGCGCGAGAGATCCTGTATAGGCACTGAGTACTGAGGCCCACGCCACTTGGATGATGGTGGGAACTGTGACTTCCCACTCCTGACAGAATGAACGCATTGAACGAGCATCCAGACCAGGGACTGGGACCGTTCTTTCTCTACAGTCTTGGTCGGCCTGTTCGCTCAGGGAAGGGAACAGGCATGGCTCAGCGTCCTTGAGGAACTCTGCCCAGTAGCTGCGAGACTCTTCGGCTGGTTGCTGCTCGAAGTATGCAATGACGTTTCTAAACGATGGGCCGGACAGATCCAGATCTCCAGTGTACGCCCGCTGGAAGTCCTGGAAGATGAGGTTTCGGGCATGTGCATCCATGATTGCGTGGTTGATATTCAGGAAGATAGATACGCTGCCATCCCTCAGCTGACAGAGGGCAAGGTGGTGTTGCAAACGGCCGAGCTGTTGCTGGGCTGCTGGGTCGTAAAGTGTCTGGGAGCGTTGCAGACCGTCGCTCCCGTTTGCCGCCTGGAAGACAACGATGTCTGGCTGCGGGTCCCGTAGCACTATATGAGCAACTCCAGAGCTGCCTGGCATGTTATCAGTCAGGACGGCTCGCAATAGTGAATGATGTCGGACGACCTGCTTCCAAGCCTCCTGTAGCTGGGCACAATCGACTGGCCCCCTGTCGGCCGCGGTAACCCTCAGGTTGATAGACACACGATAGCTGGTTGGATCTCTGCTTTGACTGGCCAGGATTCCCTGTTGCATGGGGGAGCAGGGAAAGACGTCCTCCACGTCTGCTGGTTGGATACCCAGTCTTGGGAGTGTACTACTGGTGAACAAATCTAGCTCTGCATATGACTTGAACATGAGTGGGAAATCGCTGAGTGTCCACTCCGGTGCCCTATGGGTGAGAAACCCTGGCATGCTCGTCATAGTAGCCCTATACTTCCCGATCAAGGCAGTTACCTTCTCCTGATCCATGGCCCGGTCATACGTGACAGAGAAATGCGCACAGCCTTCTTCCACCACGACGCCAACCTCAAAAAGAGAGAACCGGTTTATCTGCGGCGCAGAAGCTGCGGAAAAATCGCCCCCTGGCATGGGGAGATTCTTGAAGAATGAATCAGTTCGTTCCAGCTGTTGATAGACACCCAAGTAGTTGAAGATAATCTCCGTAGGGAAGGCCGCCATGAACGACTCCGCGGCCTTCTCGTCCACAAATCGGGATGGAAAGTATGCCCAGCTCTGGTCCAAGAAGCGGCGAGCGCAGTCCTTGGTTTCTCGGATTATTTGAGACAGGCTTGTTGGTGTGCTGGAGGCCAGCTGTATTGGGAACATGCCTGTGAACCATCCCACGGTCTGCGACAAGTCGACCTCATCGCTCCACGTCTCACGACCGTGGGTTTCATTGAAGATTGGGGGACACAGTCTTTCTGGGAATGCTGTACAAAAGGCGGAGATCAGTCCCGCAATCATGAGCTCGAAGGGTCGGGTTTGAAAGGCGTCATTACAGCGCCCAAGAAGCACCGCAGTGGCTTCCTGCTCAAGGACAAACTCTTCGGTGATTGTATGACCGCTCAGGGAGGATGTAGAATCTACCCCCCAGTAGGAGAGCATGCTCGGGCGAAGATCGAACGAGATTGTTTTGCTTGGATCTACGTGTTCGGTCATATACCTGGCCTGAACCTCTCGCCACGCATAGAATGGTAGCGAAGCCTGAACAGGCAGTGGCTGAGACAGCAGCAAGGTTTCCAAGTCCTGTAGCAGGATACGCCATGAGACAAGGTCAATCACAAGATGATGGACTGTTATGAAGAGAGACTGTTGCTGTCCCGAGACCAGATATACACCAGCCACGGCGGGACCTGTGACGACGTTGACTTGAGCGCGGCATTGGGTCAGGACCTGAATTGTCTCTGCACTAGTCTGGGGCTCGGCCTGAATCAGGTCGAAAGATTCCTTGAGGTCTTCTGAGATGTATTGCTCCCATCTGCTGCGTGGACCTTTGCGGAAACGAGCTCGCAGCATGGGGTGCCGCTGCATAACAGTGGAAAAGGCTTTTAACAGGCCCTCGAAAGGCACGCGCTCACGGAGACGCAAGAAGAAGCATTGGTCAAAGGTTCCAGCAGTCTCGCCTTGAAGGTGAAGATAAAGGGCTTGAATAGGGGTCAGGCCAAAGGGTTTGTTGGGCGGGTCGTCCGTGATCCGTAAGCTGACAGGAGGCTGGAGGGATCGAGCATTGGAGGCGAGATGGGCAATAGTCTTCTTCCGCAGAATGTCGCCGGTTGAGATCCGGAGTTGCAGAGCGCGAGCTGCTGACGAGATCTGCATGGCCGTGATAGAGTCGCCGCCCAGGCGGAAGAAGCTGTCGTCGATCCCAACCGTGGCAGGGTCGATATTAAGAACCCGTGCCCATAAACCTTGCAGCTCCCTCTCAATGTCAGTCGAGGGCATGCGCTTTTGGCCCGCAAACTTCGTCTGCAAGTCGTTTAGATCTTGGGCAGTCAACGAGGCCACCAGCCCGCGCAGCATCCCTCGATCAGTTTTCCCCGTTGCGGTCATCGGTAAACGGAGAAGGGTAAAGTATATTGTCGGTACCATAAATATTGGCAGGCGGTCCGAGAGACGCTCTTCCACCTCACTGGCAAACGGGAGGGCTGCGAGGGTTAATTTGCCGTCATCCAAGCTGGAATCTTGACCGGTTGCCACGAACGCCGCCAGCAGTGCAGAAGACCCTGCTCCAGTAGGGACAACAACTTCAGCTACCACTTGCTGCACCTGGTATGAGGCTGGCAGGCAGTCGTAAACATGGTGTTCGACCTCTCCCAGCTCCACTCGCTGACCGCGGATCTTCACCTGGGTGTCCTTGCGCCCTAGGTAAGCAAGGGAGCCATCTGCATTGTACTTCACCAAGTCGCCCGTCTTATATATAACACCCTGTCGTCCCGGGTGCGACGCGATTCCTTCCCGTAGCCATTTGGGGGCTGGGACAAATGACTTTGACGTGAGTTCGGGGTCCTTGAGATATCCAAGTCCGACAAGTGGGCCTTCAAGAAGTAGCTCACCCACAGTCCCAATAGTTGCAAGGCGATTGTAGTCTTCTGGATCAACCACCCACGTCGTAATACCTGCTCCCCTGCCGATATAGGCCGCTTCTGTAGGGTTGCGGGCAGTGGAATTGACCACACTGAGGGTCGAGCATTCTGAAGGGCCGTATGCGTTAATTACAGAGACATATGGCCACCATCTCTCAGTATCTGATAGAGTACAGGCCTCGCCAACAAGAATCAGCGTTTTCAAGGACGGCACATTTACGGGATTGACCAGCCTCGCAACAGTTGGAGTAAGAATAACGAGTGTTGCCGCCATGGAAGATATCGCGCACTCCACATTGTTAGTCCGTTCAGACTCTTCTGGCACGCAAATGCAACCTCCAGTAGCAAGGGTCACTGTAGAATCACACATAAAAATGTCAAATACATAGGATGTGAAGTCAAAAACCTTGGAGTCTGATCGGAATCCAAGTTGTGCTGCCTGGTAATATATATTTGTCGCCATTGCCCGGTGAGAGACAACAACACCCTTGGGCACACCTGTGCTACCCGACGTAAAGACCACATACATCGGCGTTGTCGGTTCTAGTGACGGTAGCTCCCTCGATTTAATGTTATCTTCAGTAAGAGTAGTTGAAGGGCCCACGGCAATGGCTGTTTCCACCAGGCGGGAACTCAGGTGGTGATGGGTAACTGATGATAGCATCACTCGAGATCCAGCTCGGGATACAATAGAGCGAAGGCGACTCTCAGGATGGTTAGTAGCAAGCATTAAAACTGCACCACCAGCTTTCAGGACGCCCAGTAGTGCCACTATCGTCCAGAGTGACTTTTCAAAGGCCAAGGGGATTACTTCCCCGACTTTAATCGCCAAGCCGACGAGATGGTAAGCAATATTAGTAGACAGCTTATCAAGCTCACTGTAGGTTAGTTCACCATCCCAGGCACGCACAGCCAGGGCGTTAGGCTGCATTTTTGCTTGTTGATGTATAATATCGTGCACACATCGCTCTACTGCAGACGGAACATTGCCATTCCACTCCCACAGCTGCTCCTTATCTGTGCCTGACAGGACGTGGACATCGCCAACAAGTGTATGTGGGTCGTTGATTATAAGCTGCAGCGTTTTATCAAACATGTCCACAAGACTCTGGGCCTGCATGGGCATCAGGCAGCTGGGCTTGTAGGCAACCTCAGCATGGATAGCTGTAGGGCTGTGGCCCACGTTCACAATGATATCATACTAAAAAACGGTTAGATCTACCGCCAGAACATGAGCATAAACTTACCTCAGTGGGATCGCGTGATGCCGCGTCACGGATGGTCAGGTCATATTTTTGTGTTTCCTGCTCGGTATCGAGTCTCTGGAAGGAAAATGCGGTGTTGAACAGACCAGTCTTGTCAAGACCCAGGGCTCTGTTGACCTCAATAAGGGGGAAGGTCTGGTGCCGAAGGCTGCGCACATAGGTGTTCTGTATGGATCTTAGTGTGAAAAGCAGATCCCTATCTGGGACAAGATCCACTCGGTAAGTGAGCATGTTGATTAAAGGTCCAACTATACTGTTGACGTTATCTATAGGCAAGTCTCGGCCGGATGTGAGATTGCCGAAAGACACAGTCTTCAATCCGGTATAGCGAGCAAGGACCAGGGCCCAAGCGAACTGAAAGACTGTTGCCGGCGTGACCTCCCACTGCTGGCAGAACGCATGCATTGCACCTGCATCGAGATTGGGCACAGTGATTGTCTTTTCGTGGGCGTATTCGTGTGGTTTATCAGGCAGTGTCTCTGCCAGAGTTGGGAAGATACAAGGCTCAGCACCACGCAGAAGCTCGGTCCAGTAAGCGCGAGACTCGTCATGAGGTTGGTCCTTCAGGTATGCCACGAGGTTTTTGTACGGGGCACTCGGTGAACCCAGATCCTTGCTGTAGGCTGCGTGAAGATCGTGAAGGATAACATTTCGGGACTGCGCATCGAGGATGGTATGGTTGATATCGAGACGCACAAAGACCCGGCCATCCTCAAAAACACCAATCGTAAACTGATGCTCTAGTTGCGGTTGTTTGTGCGAATGCGCAGATCCTTTCTGGGCCTGCAGCTGCTCGATGGTGACATTGTCGGCACTTCTAGCCACTCGGACAATGTGGATACTTGGCTCGGGATCCTTCAGCACGATGTGACTGAATCCTGAGGAGCCAGGGATATTGTCAACAAGAAGGGATCGGAGGACCTGGTGTCGCCGGACGGTTGTCTTCCAGGCCTGGCACAACCGGTCAACGTGCACTAGGCCGCCGGATTTGAGGGTGACTTCGCAGAGAATCTCTACATGGTATGCGCTCGCATCTCTTGTCTGGCTGGCGAAGATTCCTTGCTGGATCGGCGAGCAGGGGAAGATATCCTCCACATCCTCAAGGCTGATATTCAACGCTGGGATGATACCATGCTGGCACTCATCAAGATCATTGTATGATGCGAAAGCAAGCGGGAAATCACTTAATGTCCATTGCATACTCCGGTCTACAAGTACGCCGCATGCCTTTATCAACGTCGCCTTGTATGATTGAACCCAGGCGGAGATTCGTTCCTGGTGTTTTAGAGCTTTGTCGTAGGACACTGAGACTTGAACACAGCCATTCTCTACCACAGCGGAGAAATCAAACAATGAGAATCGGACTCCACAGTCCTGTTCCTGGCCGCAGCCGTCTGGAAGTGGCTGGATGCTAAACATTGCATCCCGACGCTCAAGCTGTTGATATATACCCAGGTAGTTGAATAGTATCTCCACGGGGAACATGGAGATGAAATCCCGTGCTGCCGTCCGGCTTGCAAAGCGGGAGGCAAAGTATGCCCAGCCATTATCGGGGAACCGACGGATGCAGTCCTTGGTTTCGCGAATCGTTTGGAGCAAGTTGTTGGCTGGCGAGGTTTGAATTGGGAACATGCTGGTGAACCACCCCACGGTCCTAGAAAGGTCAATCGAGTCATCCCATGTAGCACGGCCATGGCTCTCATTGAACACAACAGGTGAGGCGCGATCAGAGAACACACTGGAGAAGGAGTGGATGAGCCCAGCAATCAATATATCCACAGGCCGTGTCTGGAATACTTCATTACATCTACCCATGAGGCAGTCCGTGATGCCCTTCTCAAGGACGAATATCTCAGTCTCGGTATGTCCACTCCAGTCGGCTGGTGACTCGATTCCCCAGTAGGAGAGATCGACTGGGGCCACATCAAAGGGGAGCGTTTTGGGCAATTCCAGCTGTTGGGCAGACTCGGCCTGGATCGCCTGCCAGCTTCGGAACGAAAGCGAGGAGCTTTCCGGCACAGGATCACCAAGAAGCCAGTTCTCCAGATCCTGCAGCAGCACACGCCATGAGACCAAGTCAGTGACAAGGTGGTGAGCGGCAAGGAATAGGCACTGGGGCTCGGCTGTATCAAAGAACGCGGCTGTTAAGTTGGGCCCATGTTCTGGATTGAGGGCAGTCCGACAGTCCGATATAACCTGGACGACAGACCTTTCGTTACCTTGCTCGATGTGATGCAAGATAAAGGACTGCTCAACATTACCACAAATATGTTGCTCCCACCGGCTGTTGCTGTCCTTGCGGAATCGCGCTCGGAGCATGGAATGGCGCTGGACAACGGCCGAAATGCCTGCCAATAACCATTGAAATGAGATCCTCTTGTTTATCCGCAGGAAGAAGCACTGATCTAAGCTTCCAAGGGTGCTACCTCGTAACCCTAAGTAGAGCTCCTGGATGGGGGTGAGGCCAAATCGCTGGTCTAACGTTTCTGGTGCTCTTGAGGCCAGGAATCCGGCGGGAGATGGATCTTTGACTGCCCCAGCAGCGAGACGGGCGATTGACTTCTTCTGGAGGATGTCTCCAGTGGAAACCCGAAGCTGAAGCTGACGAGCACCCGAGGATATTTGCATGGCAGTGATTGAATCACCACCCAACCGGAGAAAGCTGTCGTCCATGCCAATGCTAGTACCTTCAATGTTTAGGACACGGGCCCATAGCTGCTGCAGCTGCCTTTCCATCTCGGTAGATGGCTGCCTCTTCTCTGCCTTGTTTTGCGTGCGCGGCTCGGCGAGCTGTTCTGCAGAGAATACCGCAGCTAGAGCGCGTAGTTGCATGCGATCAGTCTTGCCAGTGCCGGTCATCGGCAGACGAGCGAGGCTGAAGTACGCCTTGGGGACCATGTAGCTGGGTAGACGCTCTGAAAGCTCATCGTCGACATCCGTAGGCACCTTGAGCACCTGAATGGGCTCATATCCAGGCTGGTCACCGACAGAGAGGAACACCGCCAGCAACGGAGTGGCAGACTCTCCAGAAGGGATGATCACCTCTGCCACTATCTGCTCTGCGTCTTTTGCCTCCTTGAGACATTCTCGAACCTGGTATTCGACTTCTCCTAGCTCTACCCGCTGCCCGCGAACTTTCACCTGTGTGTCCTTTCGGCCCATGTGGGTGAGATTGCCGTTTTCATTGTATCTGACAAGATCACCGGTCCTGTAAAGCGTCCCAGAACGCCCTGGATGACTGCCAAATCCCTCTGTAAGCCACTCGGGGTTGTGCATGAATACGGATGCTGTTTGCTCCGGCCGATTCAGATAGCCAAGGCCTAGGAGAGGCCCCTCGAGTAGCAGCTCACCAGTAGTTCCAAGAGGCATCAGCTTATTATGGTCATTGGGGTCAACAACCCAGGTTACTGTGCCTGCACCCTTTCCAATCTGTACTGCCTCCTTCGGGCTTGCAGGGGATGAGTTTATCAGACTGTTGGTAGTGCATTCTGACGGTCCATATGTATTGAAAACCGAAACATATGGCCACCATCTTTCAACGTCCGATACAGCAGATGCCTCACCACCAAAGATCAGGGTCTTGAGAGAAGGGATACTAGTAGGATCCAACAACCTTGCAACAGTGGGTGTAAGAAGAACAAGAGTGGTCCCCATAGACGACATTGCATTCGCCAGCTCCACGGGATTGTTGCGATCAGCGTCTGTTGGCACGCAGATGCAACCTCCTGTAGCCAAGGCCACAACGTGGTCATAGAGGAATACATCAAATATATAATTGGCAAAATCAAAAACCCTAGAGCCCGGCTCAAACCCTAGGGGGGCTGCTTGATATCGTATGTTTGACGACATTGCCCCGTGGGAAACAAGAACTCCTTTTGGCGTCCCAGTACTGCCTGAGGTAAACACGACATATAAAGGTGACTCTGGAGGAACATATGGCAGCACGTCAACCCTAGAAGTTTCAGATATCGAACCTGGACCAATCTCCAATACTTGCTCAATAAGCCGTGTGCCCAGGGAATGGCATGAGGACGAGCAGAGTAACAGTTTGCTATCAGCCTGTTGGATGATAGTGCGAAGACGGCTCTCTGGATGGCTAGGGTCAAGCATCAAGAAGGCAGCTCCAGCCTTAAGTACCCCCAGCATTGCAACCGTTGTCCACATCGATTTGTTGAAGCAGAGTGGCACTATCATCCCAACCTGAACACCCAGCTCAAGTAGGCGATAGGCAACATCAGTCGATAGCCGGTCCAGCTCGCTATATTTCAGGGTTCCATCCCACGCATACACTGCCTGTGCGTCTGGACTTGCTTTCACTTTCTCATCAATCAGTGCATGCACAGTGCAGTTCTTTGCTGGGGGGACAGTGCTATTCCACTTCCAGATAGTCTCCTTGTCGTCTGGCGTGATGGTCGCCACCTCTGCGAGTGTCCCCTGGTTTCCAGACTCAGCCAGGCGCTGCATAGTATAGCAGAATTGTTTGACGATCTGAATCATCTGCCAGTTGCTGACGATCCTGGAGTCAAAGGATGCAACGACCTTTACATTTTCCCGGCTTATGAAACAGCTCAGCGTAATGGCATAGGTGCTGAAGGCCCGCTCCGAGGATGAGACCTGCCAGTCACCCAGATAAGACCCTGATTCGGTTAATGTTTCTTCATCTGGTGGCTGCACCACTAATAGGGTCTGAAAGTCACAGGCCGCCTTTGTGCTGTCACTGAATCTTGAGATTTCCTGGAGACCGGTCTGCTCAAACGGAATCATCTCAGCTGCTTGATCTTGGATGTTCTGTAGATAGCTGGCAATCGTCTGTTTCAGATCGATGCCTACTCGGACTGGAACTGTTGCAATTGTCGGGGCTACAACGGTTTCAATATCTACTACAGGTGCACTTCGGCCGGAAACCGTGGCCCCAAATACAACGTCCGTCATACCGGTGTAGGTATGAGCCACAATTGCCCATGCACCACGAACCAGAGTTGCCAGGGTCGTACTTGAGCCTATGGTTTGCACTCGCTCCCACACATGCTCAATTGTTTGGTCTGCCATTGGCTGCTCAATCGTTGAAGGAGACGGGAAAGGTAGGGAGTTGTAGCTGGAAAGCTGTGACATCCAGTATGTCCGTGCGCGATCCCTATCCTGCTGGAGGAGAAACCGGATAAAAGGCCGAATGTCGGTGTGGGCAGCGCTTGGCCTTCCGGTATAGAATGTGCTTAGCAGGTTCAGAATCAATGGCAACGAACCTCCATCGTATATCGCATGGTGCAGAGTCCATACAAAATAGTTTTGTGCGCGCTCCGTGTCTTCAACCAAGGCATATCGTGCCAGTGGGTGGCCAAGCTCTATTGGACTTGATATATCCTCTTTGACGTAGCTTTCCAGGTCTTGCGCTCTAATCCATGATATGGGTTCTTTTACAATCACCTGAAGGAGACCGCATTCGTTATGTTGGATGACTCGTGTTCGCAGAATCGGAAGTGCTTGGACAGTTTGTTCCCAGGCTGTGCGGAAACGGTCGAGGTCGATATCACGAGCAAGCTTAAGCACAGACTGGAGCAGGTAACTGCCCTGCTGCTTGTTTGTGATGGCCAGGAGACCCTCTTGCAGAGGAGTACAAGCGTAAGCGTCTTCCACCGAGTCAACCATATGGCACCTGGCGAGGATTTCCGGGCCGTGTTTACCCCAGTCGAAGTTACTGCCTATGAGAGAGAACCGAGCAATCTGAGATTCGTCTGAGGGGTTGTAATTGGAGGCGAGGCGTGTCAGCGCCCCCAGCCTTGGGTGGCGGAAGATATCCATGACCGACAGGACCAGGTTCTTCGTGCGAGCTTGACTGGCAAGCTTCATTGCAGTTATTGAGTCTCCGCCAAGCCGAAAGAAGTTGTCATCCAGACCAATACTTGCAGTATTTATGTTGAGCACCCGTGCCCATAATTGCTGCATCTGCTCTTCTATCTCATTTGACGGCATGCTCTTGGGACCCTGCGTCTTGCTGCGCAAATCGGCTAGCTGTTGCACAGATAGTGAGGCTGCCATTGCGCGAAGCTGGGCACGGTCCGTTTTCCCGGAAACTGTTATGGGCAACGAGCGCAACGTGAAGTACACCGAAGGCACCATATAGCTTGCAAGGTGCTCTGCCAACCGGTCCTCTACCTCACCGGAGAGCGCGAGAACGTGCATCAAGACATCATTGGCGTCCCAGTTAACTGTTCCAGACTGCTCCCTAGGAGCAGACAAGAAGACAGCAAGTAACGGGCTGGCTTGTTCCTCTGATGGCAGAATAACCTCTGCCACTACCTGCTCTGCATTCTGGGCCTCCGGCACGTACTTTTGCACGTAATATTCCACTTCGCCTAGCTCTACTCGCTGTCCACGGATCTTAACTTGCGTATCCTTGCGTCCAATATAGCTAAGGCTACCATCCGTGTTATATCGAACCAAATCTCCTGTCTTATATAGAATACCATGCCGTCCTGGATGTGATGGTGTGCCCTCCGATAGCCACTTCGGACTTTTAATAAAGGCAGTAGCAGTCTGGTCAGGGTCATTCAAATACCCTAGGCCCACAAGTGGGCCTTCAAGTAGGAGCTCCCCTACTGTTCCAAGAGGTACCAGTTTGTTATGATCAGTTGGATCAGCTACCCAGGTCACTACACCAGCGCCTTTGCCAATCCTGATCTCGCCTGCAGGACTTGTCAAGTCCAGGCTAAGAACTGTTGTCGGCGTACACTCAGCCGGACCATAGGTGTTGATTACTCGAACATGAGCTGGGATTGTGCGCAGGTCATCAGGTCGGACGGCTTCGCCACCCAGAATGAGAGTGCGCAGGCCAGTAAGTCGACTCATGTCAAGGATATTGACCACTGAGGGCGTCAATTCCATGATGTTGGCATCCATCGCGCAGAAGGAGCTCTCCAGGTCGTTCTTCCGGGCTTGTTCCGACGGCACACACAGACACGCACCGTTTGCCAGTGTGTTGGTAATGTTGCTGACGGACACATCGTAGGCATAGGATGCGAAATCGTAAAGCCTCGACGTAGGGCCAAAGCCAAGCTGCCCAGACTGATACAGTGTTGCTGAGACCATCGCGCGGTGGGATATAACAGCGCCTTTGGGAACTCCAGTGCTTCCCGACGTGAAGACCACGTACATGGGTGATTCTGGATCAGCTTGTGGCAGAGTGGTTGGTTGGACGCTCTCCGGAAGGGACCCAGGACCGACTGTAATTACAGTGCCTACCAGGCGTGAGCTGAGCTGGTAGGAATCCTGGGAGGATAGTACAACTTCAGCACGAGCTTGTGTCACGACAGAGCTCAGTCGAGCTTCTGGTAGGGTGGGATCAAGCATCAAAAAAGCGCATCCTGCTTTGAGCACAGCCAATACGCCCACTGGCGTCCATACTGACTTATAAAAGCACAGTGGGACAGTTGTCTGCCGCTTGACACCAGATCGAATGAGGTGATAAGCCAGTTTGCTTGATAGTTCATCTATTTCTCGGTAGGTGAGCTTGCCATCCCAGGCGCAGATCGCCGGAGCATCAGGTCTTGTATTTACTTGCTTCCTGACAAGGTCCACGAAACAGGAGTCTACTGGCGGTGGAACGGTCGAGTTCCACACCCATATATCTTCCTTGTCCCTGGGAGTAAGGGTGGCGATATCCCGAATGGTTTGCCCTGCTGCGGCATCCGCGAGCTGGTGCATGACATGTCCGAATTGGCTGACGACATTCTCCATATCGTGGTGACTGATAACGTTTGCATCAAACGCTGCCACAACCTTGATACCGTCTCTACCTATAGAGCAGCTCATGGTGATAGCGTACGTACTGAATGCCTGTTCCTTGGAGTATATTCTCCACTGTCCGAACTCTGAATCACCGAACGAGTCTTCGTCAGGCGGCTGCACAACCAAAAGGGTTTGGAAACTGCAAGCTGCTCGCGTGTTGTTGCTGATATTTGAAATCGCTTGCAGCCCTGCTTGCTCAAAGGGGATCATCTCTGTTGCCTGGTCCTGAATTGCCTGCAGATAGTCTGCTACTAGTTGGTCAGGCTGAAGCTGGACCCGTACCGGAATAGTTGCAATTGTAGGAGCAGCTATGTCTTCAATGCCCAGCACTGGTGCACTCCGGCCTGATACGGTGGCACCAAATACAACGTCTGGTGTGCCAGTGTACATATAAGCAACGATCGCCCACGCGGCGCGGACAAGGGTTGCCAACGTGGTGTCTGAGCGTGAAGCCGGGCGCTTCCAAAGATATTCAATCGTGGAATCCGCACCTGATAGCTGTGTCTGTGCCGTTGCCAATGGGAAGGGCACGGAGTCATAGTCCCCGAGCTCCTTATGCCAGTAGCTAATTCCTTCATCGAGGTTCCGGGACCCGATAAACTTCACAAAGGCGCGGATATCCTTAGGCGGCTGGGGCATAGTTCCATGGTATATAGCACT
Source organism: Aspergillus sp. MA 6041 (assembly GCA_025768905.1). Classification (NCBI taxonomy): domain Eukaryota; kingdom Fungi; phylum Ascomycota; class Eurotiomycetes; order Eurotiales; family Aspergillaceae; genus Aspergillus; species Aspergillus sp. MA 6041. Next base: position 304,307 of record JAMFNV010000013.1, on the reverse strand, counting down.
GGCAAGCTTGAGGACTAACGGCAATGAAACGCCATCATACACAGCGTGATGGAGAGTCCATGCAAACCATTTGGTGATTGGTCCTTGTCCCACGGCATACCGCGTCAGAGGCTGCCCAAGGTTGATGGGCGTGGAGAGGTCTGACTTAATATAGTCGTCCAGACTGTTGGCCTGGGCCCATTCGATCCCAGTTTTCACCACGACCTGAACAAGCCCACGATCCTCCAATTGAATGATTCTGGTCCGTAAGATGGGGGTTTCGACGACAGCCCGTTCCCATGCTGCACAAAACCGGGCAAGGTCAACGCCTGGGGACAAATTCAAGACTGCCTGTAGTAAATAGTCGCCTTGCTGCTTGCTTGTGAGGGCAAGAAGACTCTGCTGTAGCGGGGTGCAGGGGTAGATATCTTCAATCTGATTGCTTTCAACCCGGCAACTGGAGGCAATCTCTAGTGCGTTGTCGGACAGCTTAAAGCCACTACCCATTAGGGAAAACGCCGGGATAGGAGTGTCCAGCTCAGCAGCAAAGGCGCCGTCAGACACATGCCTTGCCAAGGCAGCCAGTCTCGGATGCCTGAAAACCTCCATCACAGACAGCGAAAGGTCTACTTTTCGGGCTTCACCAACCAGATTCATGGCTAAAATCGAGTCTCCGCCAAGTTGGAAGAAGCTGTCATCGACACCAATCCCTGCTGAACTGATATGAAGGACCCGTGCCCATAGATCCTGCAACCGCTGTTCCATAGCTGTCGAGGGCATATGCTTCTCTCCTTCAGCCTGGCTACGCAAGTCAGCCAGCTCCTGCACGCTTAGGGAGGCCACAATCCCACGCAACCGCTTGCGGTCAGTCTTGCCCGTGATAGTCATCGGCATTCGGGCAAGGGTAAAGTAGACTGTTGGCACCATATACCTGGGCAGACGCTCAGCTAGTAAGTCTTCAACCCCACCCGTAACCGTGAGTATACTTAGTCGATCACTCTTCGTGGCCTTGTTGTCGCCCGACTGCGACATAAAAACAGCCAGAAGAGGATGTGCCCCGTCACCACTCGGTTCGACTATCTCCGCTGCGAGCTGCTCGGCACACTGGGCCTCGGAGACACACTCCCCAACGTGATGCTCGACCTCACCGAGTTCGACACGCTGCCCATGGAGTTTGACCTGAGTATCCTTGCGTCCTATATAAACAAGATTCCCGTCTGTGTTGTAGCGGACGAGATCGCCAGTTTTATATAAGACACCATATCGCCCAGGATGGTTGGCTGTACCGGCTACTAACCATGCAGGGTCGCGAATATATATACTAGCAGTCCTCTCTGGGTCTTTTAAATACCCAAGGCCTAGTAGTGGGCCTTCAAGCAGCAGTTCGCCAACTGCCCCAATAGGAACAAGCTTATCATGGTCTGCAGTGTCAACGACCCAAGTTACTGCACCAGCACCTTTGCCGAGACGCATTATCTCTTCTGCAGTCTGTGAATGAGCATTAACGACAGCATTGGGAGTGCATTCTGATGGACCATATGTATTGACCACGTCTACACAAGCTCTCCACTTCCGGGCAACATCCAGCGTCATAGCTTCCCCCCCGGACACGTACGTCTGCAGGCTGGGGAGCTCCCGTGGATCTAGAAGCCGAGCAACCGAGGGTGTGATGATGATGAGGGTAGCCTTCATGGCCCTGATAGCTCCTGCTAGATTACTCTCTCGGTCGTGCTCGGACGGTGTGCAGATACATCCACCTGTTGCCAGGGTCACACCCGTGTCATAAACGAAAACATCAAAGACGTTCGAAGCAAAATTGAAAACCCTCGTGCCTGCGTGGTATCCAAGTGGGCCCGCCTGATATTGAATGTTCGAGCAGAACGCCTGGTGGGAGACCAAGGCTCCTTTGGGAGCACCTGTACTCCCCGAGGTAAAGATGACATACATCGGCGACACTGGGCTGACAACCGGTAAATGACTCTGCTTGTCAGCCTTGGAAATCTGGTCTGGGCCTACTGCTATGGCCGGCAGAGCCATCCGAGAGATTCGAGGGAGACACGACACAGACGATAATATGAATTGGGCATCTGTCTGTTCAGCAATAGAACGCAGTCTGCTGTCTGGGTGTTTCGGATCTAACATGACAAACGCAGCGCCAGCCTTGAGCACCCCCAGGACGGCCACAGTTGCCCAAAGTGACTTTTCAAAACATAAAGGCACTATAGCCTCCGGCTGCAGGCCTTGCTTCACCAGGTGGTGGGCAAGCTGGGTGGAAACGCGGTCCAGTTCGCTGTATGTCAGCTCCCCATCCCAAGCGCAGACGGCGGGGGCATGAGGACGTGCTCGAGATTGCTCCTCGATCAAGTCGTGCAGGCAGCGCTCCATGGCAGAAGGCACCGTCCTGTTCCATGTCCAGAGTTGGTCCTGGTCCTCCGGACTGACCAGCGTGAGATCGCGGATGCGGTCTTCGTCACCACATCCACAGAGTTGCTCCATCACAAAGGTTGTCTGCACCAGCAGTGCCTTCACAGTTCTCTCTTCCAAGATCTCGGGATCATACTCGACGACCATCTTAGTCGAGTGTTCGTTCATCATGTAGAACTCCATGTTGTGGCTGTAGGACGAATTTGCCATGGTTTCCTTGCCTCTCTTCCATTCCCCCATGCTTGGATCATTATAAAGGAACTCGTCGCCTGCCTGGACCGTGATAATCGTGCCGAACCTGGATGCATTTTCGGTGCTGGCGTTAATTTTGGCGATATTGGCCAGCCCTAAGTACGAGAACTTCTCCCGTCGGGTGTTTTCCTGCTCGATAGAGGCCAGATATTCGGTGACCCGCTGATTTTGGTCAATATTTACCTGGACTGGTACCGATGCAACGGTCGGTCCGATAACATGCTTAACCTTGGGCATTGCAGCTCGCCGTCCAGACAAGACTGTGCCGAAGACGACTGCATCTGCTCCCGTGAGTGACTTGACCACCAGAGCCCAAGCCCCATAGAGCAGGGCCGATCGTTTGACTCGAAGGCCTTTCAATGAGACTCTTGTCGTTTGGTGTTCCAGCCGCACCAATTCAGTGGGCGTGCCGCCTGGGGTGACAGAGGCCGGGAATTGCACCGCGGATCCGTCTATGGCCTGTCTCCAGTAATCCTCCGCTTCCGGCGCGTTCTGCTGTTCGAGATATTCTATATAGCTCTTGATCTGGACCGGGGGCCCACAAGCGAGACCGTGATACAGTCGGGAGACCCTGGCAGTCAGCACAACAGCACCCCAGCCATCGAGCTGGGCGTGATGGACTGTCCATATAAATTGCGAGCTCTGCCCATTTTTGCCTTGTACGAACGCATATCGGCATAGCGATGCGCCAAGCTGGAATTCCTTCTCTTCTTGTCGTTTAACATAAAGTCCTGCATCCTCCGCTTCAATCCACTCCAGTTCTTCCCTCAGCACTACTTGCAAATAGCCGTAGCTGGGGTGATGCACCATTCGGGTCCGTAGAATGGCGGTGCTGCGATGTACATCCTCCCAGCTCTTTCGGAATTTCTCTACTGAAGCTTCTGGGTTCAAGTCAAAACGGGCGTGGAGCGTATAGTTACCCAGCTTGCGTGATGCCAGGGACAGCAGCCCAAGCTGCATTGGCATACAAGGGTAGATGTCCTCAATCGCGTCCACGTCAAATCCATACGCATCTGCAATTTCAAAGCGAAGGCTCATTAACTCGTGTAGCTGTCTTGGGGGCAGCTGTCCCTGCTTATGCGCAAGCTTCCCATTGAGCGTCCCATTTCCGTTGGCAGTTCCATTGGTAGTTTCATGGATCGACGTGGCCATATCGTCCGCAGTATTCGCCCTCATCTTCAGTTGAACCTATATATCAAAGCAATGCAATCAGTAATTATAGTGTTTGAAGAGACAGACCTCTGGCTTTGAGAGCTGATATGTTGCCCTTGGTATTGTCTACCGGACAGCACGAAAAGTTCAATCGCAACTTCGCAATACAGCTTCGAACCTCAACAACGGCTGAGAATGGCGTAGTGCTCTTTCGCCACCCTAACGTTTGGCGTAATGGCTTTGCTAATATCTTACACCAGATCGGACTGTACTCAGTAATCAAAGTCCCTTCGTGCTATGCAAAGCCATAGCTATGCTGGACTCGTCAACAAGGACTGTTTCTCTCTCAATACCACGGCTTACCGTCCTCTCTGTGGCGTAGTTCGTGCTTAGCCGGCTGAATGGGCTTATGCTTACGGGCTTATGGTACTACTGTCGCCGACGCTCCATGACTCCCTCCTCCCGTACCTCGCTGCATCAACATTCTCAACACCATAAGCAGCATAAGCACTACGCACCATAAGAACGATCAGCATTATAAGCAATATGGTAAGTCCAAGCACGATTAGCCCATAAGCAAAATGAGCATGCCAAAAAGGGTGTAGCCAGATGAGCCCCGTACGCGCTATAAGCACTATAAGCACTATAAGCGCTATAAGCACTAACCAGGCGCAGTGAAACAAGCCATTCCTTCAGAACCGACGACTTACACACTGAAAAAGAGAATGAATTTACGAGAAGGACTCAGCCCTCTTATCCACACGATCCCTCGGGCTTGCAACTGTGACCTTCCTGCCGTCTTCCGTGCCATCTGCTGGGTTCTCAGAAGCCGTGGTGTTTCTATAACCGCTCTCGTAAGCACTAGGGCAAAGGAGTACGACATCAGATACAGTATTGCTCCAGACCAATGAACGACCATCGTGCAGTTGGTAAACAGCCCAACGCGGGCCCTGCCCATGAAAGCTTTCTCCCGGCGGCGGATCTTGTAATTTCCTTCAGTAAATAGATTCCGGCCGCCTGAAACCGCATGGCCGGTGATATGAAGCCAGTTTGCCCACCTGTAACCAGTTCTCTCCAGCAATATCATCATGGACGCAGCCATCATCGACACGGCAAATGTTGCCAGACCCTGCGTGGGAGCTAGCGGCCGACTAGGGAAGAAGTCATCCGGGATCAGTCTTCGTAGGAGGCTCCAGAACCGTATCGCTCAACGCAAGTTCCGTAAGTTGGTGTTCCTCCTTTGTCTCTAACACGATCCATACGAGAGGTCGGTAGAAGGAAGCTGACTGGGCCTGTTCAGGCGAGAAGGCCAAGTTGCGAAAGGACCGCAGGCCCCAGGCAGTGCAGAACGGCCTCAATCTGGGACCCATGCCTTCGGAAGCCTCCGATCGCTACGAACCAGAGATGTACTCAAGGCCCAACTCGAATCATGCATCTTCAGCACAATGTGGCGTCGATCTGGACGCATGTCTGGGCCAAGGCGCAGACGCGCAGAACGGCTGTTGGTCAAATGCGTCCTGGAAACCGAGCCTTTGGTCTTTCACAGAACCCTTACTCCCGCTACCGCAGCCAACATATCCACCAAACGAGTCGAGTCTGGCTCAAGGGCACTTACAAGCCCCCAAGGGACTGAATGCTGCCACATGGGGGCCAAGCGTTGAAGTAGGTCACATAGGCCAGGCGGATTCCGTGCTCGCTGCTGAACGATTCCATAGAACAACCGCCACCCGATTGATCCTAGTCGTCTCTTGCTGAACCAGGTGTGTACATAGATTAATGGTGGAGGGTGAAGAACAGGATTAATGCCTCTACAGCAAGTGCCCGGGGAGGCTCGAAGTCCCCCGAAGCGCCCAATTAATGACGTAGGTTTTTAAGCAAGGCTCGAGTCTCACTGATCCACTGACAGACCCAGGACAAACCATCATATAGCAGAGCAGATACCCTGCCAACTCTGGCCAAGCAGACCGCGACTTTCCGCGAAGAAGGCGCGGAGTTGTTTGGCCAGCTCGGCGAGTTGTATAATCTCGGGGTCAGGCTACACCTGGTCGTCGCGGACGCAGGATTCCAGCGACTGCTGGCAACTGCAAAGAAAAGATTCTTCGCTTCAGTGGATGGGCTGGACCCAGATCTGGGACTCAATGCGGTTGGAACGTACAGTTATGACAGCGCCACGAGCTATGACAGTGATGACCTTTGTGACTAGGTGACAGTCGCCAGCTGAGGCAGTTGATAGGCGCGTAATCCAGCCAAGGATGTATCTAGAAAGGGCATTTCCATTATATATGACATAGAGGGCTATAAACTTAAATGAAATAAATTGATGATCCACGTTTCAAGAAGGTGAATACGCTGTCGGAAACCTAGATAGCTAAGCGATAACACATGATACTTCCAAGCCGTATAATCGTCTAGGTAGTTGAGAAGGACAGGATAGAAATCACAGCGAACAAATGGGGAGAGCCCAAGCCTCTTGCCAAAGCTTTTCACAGGTTCGAGCCGCCAGGTCCTTTAGGGACGAGCTCTGCATGATCTCAAATATCGAGGGGTCGGTCCCAGTACTGGAGGCGAGCCAATTCCGCAGCTCAACAGCCACAAGGGAATCAACGCCATAGCGAGTTAGAGAGTGATCTGGGCTGATTTCCTCGGCCGGTACCAGAAACATGTCAGACAGTTTCCGGGAAATTCCAGCAGTGAGAAGTGCAACCTGATCTTCGCTGGAGGCGGCACTTGCAAGCTGGCTTTTGAGGTCCGCCTGGTCGTATCCGCTACTCCTCGAGGCCGTCTGTGAGGTTTGGACTTGCGCAACACCGGTGAAGCGGCGGTCATTGCTCCAGAAGGCGTCCGCAACTGCCTGCCCAGCCAGATTCGTACGAAGGCCGGTGACAATTTGGGAGTCAGTTCCCTGCCGGAGAGGATGTTCTATAGCAGACTCAACCAGCCGCAGCACTTCCTCTTCTTCCAGGGCGTTGAAACCAAGGCGTTGTAATCGGGGTATCATGCCCTCGTTCTCAGCGACGTATCCGACGGACTTGACGAGTCCAAGATCGAGGGCAACTCCAGGCAGCCCCCGAGCACTGCGATGCCGGGCCACTGCGTCCTGGAAGCTACCACCGGATGAATAGTTGGCCTGGCTCACGTTCCCTGCCACGCCGGCAAGGGAGGATAGCATCACGAAGAAGTCCAGATTTGCATCCGCAAATACTTGGTGTAGGTTCCAGGTACCCTGAACCTTTGGGCGGATGGCAGCATTGTAGTCGTCTAGACTCATGCGTTCAAAGATCGAGTCCTGATCAAGATTAACAGCTGTCATCAGTGATATGAGGAGAATGCACTCACAAGGAGAACCATCCCACAATGTATTATGCCCCGGATCGGAGAAACGAACTCACTGCAGGTGGTGATTACTGCACGCAGTTCTGAGAGATTGGCGATGTCACAGCATGGAGCCACAACGACGCAGCCAGATGCCTTCAGCTCATCCAGGAAGGCTGCCGACTTTGTACGAGTCTTCGCACTCCTGGTGAGCAAGATGAAGCTTCGCGCGCCGCAGTCCACCATCCATCTGCAGATCGACTTCCCAATGCCGCCCAAGCCACCAACCACGAGGTATGTGGCTGTGGAATCGAGCTGCAACGACCACTTTTGGGGCAATACCTGTGATAACAGTTCAGTAGCTCGACTCAAAGCATCGGGACTATACAGTTTCTTACCTTGACGTGGTCGTCTTCGCCAGGAACGAGGACGATTTTACCCATATGCTTGCCTGTCTGCATCAGCCGGAGGGCCTTTTCCAAGTCTGAAATCGGATGCACATCAAGCGGCTTCACTGGCTGCAGTTCACCCTCCCCAAACAGTTTCAGCACATCTGCAAGAACGCGAGCAAAGACGGGCCCTCTCTGGGTGCCAAGCAGGATCAAGTCCACGCTGGAAAACGAGACGTTCTTCTTGAAGGTTTGCATCTCCAAATGGCTATTGAGCTCGAGGTCCCTTTTGCCAATCTCAACAAACCGCCCAAAGCTGGCCAGACATTGGAAGCTTGCCTGTAGGAGCTCGCCCCCCAGAGAGTTCAGCACGACGTCAACACCGTGACCCTGTGTCTTGGACATGATATCAGCAGCAAAGGAGGCATCTCTGCCGCACATGATATGATCGGCGGCAATCCCATAGGTCTGCTGCATGAATTGCTGCTTCTCTTTCGAGCCAACAGAGACAAAGACCTCAGCGCCAACTCTTTGGGCCAGCATCACGGCTGCCTGGCCCACGCCTCCAGCTGCTGAGTGGATCAGTATCTTTTCCCGGCTCCGTAGATTTGCGGTGTTATAAAGCGCAAAGTATGCGGTGGTGAACGCCATAGGGATCGAGGCTGCTACTTCATAAGACATGTCCTTGGGAATACGCTGCACACTCGTCCAGTGAACACGCACAACGTTCGAATAGTGGCCTCGCAGGAAAGCGCAAGCCCGGTCCCCAACGTTCAGCTGGTCTGATGGAACCGCAGCTCCACAGCGAACGATCTTACCACTGCATTCATAGCCCATTATGTCGGTTTCAAGCTGGCCAAGAGCTACCATAAGGTCTCTGAAATTGAGGCCGAATGCCCGAGGTCTAATCTCGACCCATCCGTCCGGCAGAGGTTCAGCACCAGGCTGGACCGAAAATGCGAGAGTATCAAGTAGTCCTGCGGTCCCAACCCCGAGGCGGAGCTCTCGATTATCCTGGAAGAAAGGCTGTAATTCATCCAGCTTCTCAAGGTCTCTACCGCGAGTGGTCTGGTAGACAGGGGATACTGGGAATAGTCTGGGGATCAAGACGGTGCCATCTCGCCCAGCGTACTCAGAATCCACAGCGTGATGGTCGTGTAACTGGCTGAAAGCCTTTTCAAGAACGACGCTTATGGTCCGAACGGTACTAGAGTCCCACAACTCCTCGCCTGGATCAAGATCAAGCGTGACGAATGCTTTGCTAGTGAATTCAGCTCTGAGGGTACGGAACAGGCCAGTGCTGAGACTGGCATGCGGGTCCTCGCATTCCACGGCGCCTCCACGCGATAGCCAGAGAATGCCTTTCGAACTCATTGCCAGCCTTCTCAGAACATCGAGACCCTCACTCGTTGGAGCCGTAAGAAACGACCGATCCATCTCCGTGAGAACAATACATACCCTATCCTCCACTATGGCATCTGACAAGTGGCCTACCTGCGGCTCCACACCACACAAGCCATTGATCGCCTCGGTCAAACCACTTAACCAGTCATGTGGAGGTGGAGTGTCATATAGAATGGAGATAGATGGGCCTACGAGCACCGTTTCCTCTTCGCTAGCAGTGGCCAGCATAACACTCAGCACATAGAAGTCCTCGCCTTCGCAATCATGGACCTCCAAGTCCAGACCCCCGAACCCTGTGCTCCCAAGCACGGATTGCCATTCATCAACAGTCAGGGAGGGACTGAGATTCTGCGCTGATCTCTCATCTGGTCGAGTTACTGTGTCTCAGCGCAAGTCCAATCAATTTAGATGACGAGTCGGGTGTGTAGAGGGTTTACTTACTGAGCCACCATCCTGGGAGAACACCGAATATCAGCGACAAGTCCAGCTCGTTTCTGGTGAATTCTATCAGTAGGAGCTGACCACCAGGCTTCAGCAGCTTCTTTACGTTGGTCAAAGTTTCTGGCATCGACTTGGTGGCGTGTAGGACCTGGCAGGCAATCACCAAGTCATATCCACCACACTCAAAGGCTTGCGCTTCCGGGTCTTGCTCAATGTCAAGTTTTTGATAACTGATCAGATCACCCCAGCCTTCAAACTTCTCAGAAGCTGCTTTGAAGAACGCGGGGGATATATCTGTGAACGTATAGTGGGCGAAACGGAGATTATCCTTAGAGGCACCAGCACCTCCCAGCGCATCCAGGACCACTTCGGTGCAGCCCCCCGTACCACCGCCAACCTCGAGGACATTTGCCCGGGGATTCTTGTGTGCAAAGAGTCGGATTACCTCCTGTGCCTGGTGGTAAGACCGCTGCCACTTGACTGCTTCGGCATAATACCTGTATAGTAGGTCATCCTCGAGCATCAATTGCAGCGGTGCCACCTCGTTTCGCAAAATCTGAAGCAGCTGAGAGCCTATCTGGCAAACCATTTTCCCGTCGATGCTGGACGTCCGGACTCTCTTAAAAATGAGTGCTTGTTCATCAGAGGTTGTATTGAACCATGCCGAACTCTTCGGGCTCAGTGCGTTGGCGCCGGCTGCGTCGACTACAGACTTCATCCATTTATAGAAATGGTTTTGATGCCACTCGAATTGCACAATGTCAGATTCGGTCAAGGAAGCTAGGGCATTGTGCACAAAATGGAAGCATGCGCGTCTGATGTCTTGAACGCTGTCGACCTCCACCAGATCAACCGGGAACTGGATGGATTTCTTCAGGGTTGTTTTGGGGGTCAAATCCAGGTCTGGAGCCCATTGAACACAAAAGGCTGGTTCTTTTTCATCGACGTCTGCTTTTTGGAGTGCATTGCCGAGTGACTGGCAGTAAAGCCCGGTGATTTCCAGACGTCGAGCGCATGCTTCATCAGCGTGGTCAACCATTGCCACTGAAGCCTCGAATCCCTGTACACTGGCTCTTTTGAGGGTCGAGCGGCTTTTGAACAGATGTCCAGGGGTGCTATTGATTTCAGCAGAAATGTATATTTCCTTGATCGATCGAGGAACCATGGCACTTGACACCTGCATTCCCTGGCCGAGGAGAGGTGTATAGGCTGACTGGAGTACGTTGTCAAGAGTAACCGGATGTATGACATAGCTGTGCTCCTGTTGCAGGGGGGCTAGGGATTCTGTGTCCACTACCTCCAGCTGGCTCAATGAGCAGCTTTGCCCGCACGAAATTGAGACCAAGTTCTGGAACACAGGTCCATGGTGGATGCCATGACGTTGTAGCGTAGTATACAACTCCATAGGTTTGATATTCCTGGTATAGACCGTCGAGGCTGTGCTGAATTGTTCATAATCACCCGCAGAAGCGGAATCCAGAAGCAAAGCAGGCCTGTCATTCGAACCTTCTAGCAGGACTGACACCAATCCTCGACAGTGAATAGCAGGGGTGCTATCGTTTGAAATAGAAGAAACAGCAAACTCACGCCATTCTTTTCCGGATAGTACTCGATCGCCACAAGGGCGGAGGGAGATATTTATTTCGACCCCTTCCATGGTATCTGGAACGACAAGAGCCTTTAGGATCTCAACTTCCTTGAGCTTGAATCCACTTGTAGTCCCCTCCGAGGAGCGTTGAGACTGGGCGATGGCCTCGACAGCCATGCTCACGTAGCCCGCGCCTGGAAATACAACGTCGGATTGGACCTTATGGTCCCGCACCCAAGGGAAATCAGACAAACGAACAATACTTCGCCATGTCAAGGCGGGGCTATCACTGTTCCACGTTGGCATGCCCAGAATCCCTCGAGCTCCCTCTGCGCGCAGCCGGCGGGCTTTATTGATCCGAGGCTCTACCCAATAGCTCTGGCTGTGGTTCCAGGGATAGGATGGGAGGTCACTCAGAACCCGGAGCCCATGGCGACTTCTAGGGAAGTTTACTGCGCTCAGGTCGACTGGGTAGCCTTGGTTGATGAGTGTGCACGCCAGACTTTGCATCGTCTTTACGGCATCCTGGCCTCGCGTTAAACACGTCGTATATGCTATCTGCATGTCTTTAAAGGCATCAAGAGACAGGGTTTGACGGATGGGTCCGGCAAGGGCCCCATGTGGCCCTACTTCAACAAGTGTATCCACATATTGGCTGCCGGTGGGATCCCGGCACATGTTCGACAGAGAGTCGGAGAAAAGCACTGGCTGCACCATGTTCTTCACCCAGTGCTCAGCGCAGCTCACCTCCGACGCCCGCCCGATGGTGTTTCCGCTGACTGGAGAGGAGTACAAAACGTCGCCAAACTCACCTGCCTGGCGCACAGTCTTGCGCAGTAGAACGGCGTACTCGTCTGCAAAGGGTTCCATGTGATGAGAATGGTAGGCCGCGTCAACCTTCAGACGCCGCGCAAAAACATTGTCTGCCACCAGCAGAGCTTCTAGCTCCTCTATTCCTTCGATGTCTCCAGACATTGTCACGCTAGTGGTACTGTTAATGCAGGCTACCACAACGTTTCCGGTCCTCAGGCGTGCGAGGTATGCATCCGCACCCTCTTTTCCCAGTCCTGCAGCCAACATACCACCACGGCTGAGGCCGAACCTCTCTTGGGAACCACGAGTGAGGCTTCCCCGGAAATATCCAATGGCTAGAGCAGATCTAAATTCTATTGCACCTGCGGCATAGGCGGCGGCCACTTCTCCGCTCGAGTGGCCGGTGACCGCTGTTGGGTTGATGTTCCATGATCGTAGGAGCCGTACCAAAGCCAGTTGAAGTGCAGTGCAGATCGGCAGGCTATGAATAGCTGTATTGACCTTTGTCGATTGTTCGTCACGCATAAGCTCCTCTACCGTACATGTTAGAGGACCCGTTATTCCTAATCAAGCCGTTCCCGATCCAGGGGCCAGCGCAGAAGATAGGCGTCTTACCAATAAGGGACCATGTAGACCCAAAGCCGCGAATATGCTTGTCTGCCTCCTGAATGGCTTCTTTGAAGACGGGATACGCCTCGATCAGCTCTCTGCCCATTGCGTACCACTGTGCTCCCTGCCCCGTGAATACCATTCCGATCCTTGGAGTCAGTGAGGCTCTAGCAACAAGAAACTGGTTCTCTTCAACAGCCTGTATCAGACTATCTCTGTCCACTGCAGGGCATGCTGCTGTCCACTGGAAGCGAGATCGCCGTTGTCCAAGGGTAAACGCGAGATTCTTCATTAACTCGTCATCTTTCTCGACGTCGGCCTGTTTCAGATACTGTGCCAAATGCGCCATCATCTTACGAGTACCCGTCTCGTCCTTCGCACTAAGAACGAAAACTCGAGGCACACTGGCTCCCGAATGGTGTCCATTGGTATAGGGCTCGGGCCTATCTTGTGGTGGAGGCTCCATGATAACGTGGGCATTCGTTCCTCCGTACCCAAAGTTGTTAACAGATGCCCGCCTACAGACGCTCGATGGCCATGGTTTGAGGGAGCTTGGGATCTAATCACCAGTCAGCAATTCCAGAGATTAGTTCAGTTTAAGCTGGTCTTGCTTTATTACCTCTACATTTAATGATTTGATATCAATTTCGGGGTTCGGGTTCTGATAGTTCGCATTCGGGGGGATACTTCTTTTCTCAAAGGCCATGGCGACCTTAATGACACTTGCGAGGCCACTGGCTGTCTCCGAATGGCCGATGTTTGATTTCACAGAGCCAATGAATAACGGTTCATTTACCGGTCTGTCACGGTTCAGGGCTCGGCTGAGTGCAGATATCTCTATCGGATCCCCGACTCGTGTACCTGTACCGTGGGCTTCCACATAAGTCGTCTCGGTAGGGTCTAGGCCGGCGTTTCGATAACAGGAGAAAACCAATTCCTCCTGAGCCTGTTCGCTAGGTGAGGTAAGGGTTGGAGTGCGGCCATCCTGGTTCAGTGCGGTTTCCCTGATTACTGACCGAATTGGATCCCCATCGCGCAATGCATCCGCTAGGGGCTTGAGAATAACTGTTGCAATACCTTCTCCACGACCGTAGCCTGAAGCTCGATCATCAAAGGCATAGGACTTACCGGCAGACGAAAGGAATCTAACTCTCCTATTAGCAGGTGCTCATATATATCGCCACGTAGATGCTTGTTCGTACCCTACACTCGCCAGCGTCTCGAACATGTCAGGGTTGAGCATTATATTAGAACCGGCAACAATCGAGGTAGTCGACTCGCCCGCGCGGAGACTCTGGCAAGCCAGGTGCAAGGCCGTCAATGCCGTGGAGCACCCCGTATCCACCGTCATGCTGGGCCCTCTCAGGTCATAAAAGTGGGATATCCTGTTGGATATCATGGCTGCGCCATTGCCGGTCAAGAAAAAACGAGGCAGGTTGTCCGGGTCACGCATCAGGCTATCGTGGTAATCTCGAAAGGATGCGCCAGCAAAGACAGACGTCTGCGTCCCTGCGATTGTTTCGATCGAGATGCCGGCTGCCGAATGTCATCTCCATGCTCTCTTCAACCCGTCCAAGAAGCTCAACGTACCGTTCTCGAGGGCCTCAAATACCCCCTCTAGTTGCAGCCGAACTTGGGGGTCCATTGACTAGGCCAAGTTAGCTCATCGCTCTTCTCTAATTGCAATAGCCTGTGGGTTTACGTACGCTGGCCACCTCAGCTGAAAAATTGAAAAACGGCGCATCAAACAATGAAACATCCTCCTCAAGAAAGTGTGCTCCTTGCGCGTTGCTCTAGAGGTTTTCAGCATCCCTGGTGATGACCAAGACAACGAAACTTACGGTGCCGGATCTCTGACCATCGGGGTGATAGAACGCTGCCTGGTTAAACCGACTTTGGGGTACTTTCGACCAGGCACTGCGCCCTTCAGCGCAGAGCTCCCAGAGCCTCTCCGGGCTAGTAGCACCTCCTGCAAAACGACAGCTCATGCCGACGACGGCGATGGGCATCGTTATAGGTTCTTTCTGGACCATGATTGCTTGATTCAGCCCTTACGCAGCTGATACAATATGCCTCAAGGTTCTTCAGGATGGTAGGTCGGATCCCAAGAGAAATCGACCCAGGGATATAAGATGTCGTATAACGGCCCTACGAGGACTCCCGTTGTAAACCGGTTGCGGACTTATGGCCATTAGTGAGACAACTCTTTTTCTCTTTTCCTTTTCTCCTTCTTGGATAGTAATAACACATTAAACGCCATTGCGTCTGTGACAGATAGCTATACAGGAATCAGGGCTGGAAGCTCGACATTTGACTTACATGTCTTTTGCCCGGCGAGGTCACAATTGTGCCTTTCCCTCCGCACCAACGCGTCTTGGATAACCAACTTACGATATTGATATCTGCTAATATGTGTGGAAGCCTGATTGCTAGTCTCTGAGCATGGCTCTTGTACGGATTCCCCCATATCTAAAGTGTCTAGTGTCTCTCCTCTCCACACCCTGACTCCCAAATCAATAATCCCATACAACTAAAGCTCGGGCTCATAATCTTCGTAAGCTTCGTACTCATAATCAATCTAGAGACTACATAAGCTACATAAGCCTCATAAGCTGCGTAATTATTAGAGTAAGCAAGCATAACCAGATCACTGCTAGGCTGTCGTTGGGGGGGGGGGGGGGGGGGGGGGGGGGGGGGGGGGGGGGGGGGGGGGGGGGGGGGGGGGGG